>JBBCBC010000003.1:5855975-6529174 GCA_037126765.1 Stenogyne calaminthoides | reverse complement strand
GATTACGATTTTCGCCTTGTATGTGTTTTGGCATGTGTTTACGGTTCACGCATAATTTTCTGTAGTTTTTCAAAATTTGTGACTTTCTAAAACGGTGGAATTAGGGCCAGAAATTTTTACTGTACGTTGCTAGTATATTGTAGATCATATTTGAAAATTTTCATGATTTATGGCCAAGCCGTTTACGAGAATTAAATTATTTTTTGAAAAAATTCGTGAACTTTGACTGCAAAGTGCAAACAGTACAGTATGAATTGTGTTATATTCTTAATACTGGAATGATCTACGTTGAAAGGAGATTCCAACGGTATATTATTCGTTGGTTTTGGTTGAGAAACGATTGAGATATGACTTTTGGAAGTTTTTCACGAATCTGGGACCGAACCGAAAGATTTCAGAGAATTTTGGGGCCAACTTTTTGAGAATTCGATAATTTAAGAGGACCTTATTGCAATTTCTGGAAATTATTTCAAAATCTGGTCAACCTGTCAAATCCTGAACCGGACCGCCCAGCGGTCTGATGATGAACTGACACTGGTCAGATCGGAGAGAGAGCGACATGTAACGACGACGCGTGAAAACAACGCCACTATGATCAGCGCTTGACATGTGATGACGTCACTTTGGTGCGTGAAATACACACTCCACTATGCTCAGCGCGTGACGGCACGTGATTCATTTCTGCGGCGCCTGGCGGCGAGTGAGGGTGTCTGGCGGCACGTCCTCGCGCGTCTGACGTTATTGGACATGTTTTGGCTGTTTACCGGCGTGTCTGGGTGGTTTTCCGACATATGCTCGCTCATGTAATCTTGTTTTGGCTCGTTTGGGCTCGTTTTAACTGCGATTTTAGTTCCGAAAGCTACTACCTTCATATTTTTCAATGTAGATTCTTATTTTGTATATTTTGGATTCATTTGAGCTAGGGATGTTCAAGTGTATATTTATCTATGGAAGTGAGAACCACAACTAAACTAGTTTCACTTGTGAATTAGCTTATTATGCTTGAAATTTAATTTTCTTACGTAATTATGAGCTTGATAATTCATGTGTTAAATTATTTAAACATTGAATGTTTAATGGTTGCTTATTTTATAGACATGACTCGATTATTAACGAACAATTGTTGTTCAAAAAATTCGAGTTGATCAAGTTATGCTCCGTATTTTTAAGAATTACACGAAAGGCTAGCACACAATTTTGGAACATTATGTTATCTAATGGAGATGTATAGTTTATCGTTGTTTCTTATCTATAACCGAGCTCACTAGTCTGTTATGAGCTAGGAATTTTTTATATTCCAAGCAAATGTAAGTTTGTCTTTTGATCCATTTTGATCTGAATCTCCATCCCAATCCCAGGATCTTCCATAACATGGTAGATAATATACAATGTATCTTGTTCTCCAAGAACATATAATTAATTATGACACCATGTGTCATAATTATTGGCATTGAGTTTATTCTATTTTATTTAACTCGGTGTTGATAACTTTTGATGCTATTGTTTGGTTATTGAAGTGATTCAATGAGTTAATGTTCCTTTATGTATTAATATGTTCAATGTTAAGCTAACAGACATCTGAAAAATTTAATACAAATTTTGATATCGAAAAATAACTTAAGTCATTAATCATCAATCTCATTAAGTATCCTCATTAATCAGATTCAGTTTCAAAATGTGAACACAAAATAGTTTTAGCTTTTACTCCAATAAATAGCTAAAACTCCCACTTAACAATATGAAATTGTATGCTTAATGTAGACACTTAAATTTTATTAAATTTAATAGTGTCATATATTTGTTATAATTATAATTTTGGAGATGTAAATATAAAATAATATCTCCAAGATTTGAGATTATCTTTTCCTTACTTAGATTTGAGAATATTCTTTTTTTTTTAGAATATTCTTTCTTGCTCTCTAAGTCGTTGATCTCTTATAAATAGGAGAGTCGAAATATAATTTCAATAGGTTAGAAGTCATATCATAGACGACCCCATAATTCCCTACTACCAAATTGTAGGAAAATCCAAAATAAGTCGCTAAGACCCCGGTACTACTCAAAATTCGGAATACGTCGCTTAGACCCCGGTACCACCCAAAATTCGGAATAAGTCGCTAAGATCCCGATACCCCCTTTAGAGAGAGGAATCAAGAGATCAACGAAAGTTGTAACCCCAAATTCTATATAAATATATGTTTACCATTTTTTTCTCGCCTTCTATATGTTTTGCAGGTGATTAAATTTATTGGTTAACAAATTGGCACGCCCAGTGGGACGATTTTCACTCTTCATCTCCTCTCTATAAGGATGTTCGTAGAATTTCATGGAGGCATGTCAAATCACCTTTGGAGTTTTACATTAAGATTTCGAGACCAAGTTGCAGCCGACACATGTCTCTACAACAGGTCTCGAGGGGGCATTTGTAGGCACTTAAATTTTATTAAATTTAATACTGTCATATATTTGTTATAATTCTAATTTTGGAGATGTAAATATAAAATAATATCTCCAAGATTTGAGATTATCTTTTCCTTACTTAGATTTGAGAATATTCTTTTCTTTTGAGAATATTCTTTCTTGCTCCCTAAGTCGTTGATCTCTTATAAATAGGAGAGTCGAAATAGAATTTCAATAGGTCAGAAGTCATATCATAGACGACCCCATAAATTCCCTACTACCAAATTGTAGGAAAATCCGGAATAAGTAGGTAAGACCCCGGTACTACTCAAAATCCGGAATACGTCGCTAAGACCCCGGTACCACCCAAAATTCAGAATACGTAGCTAAGACCCCGATACCCCCTTTAGAGAGAGGAATCAAGAGATCAACGAAAGTTGTAACCCCAAATTCTATATAAATATATGTTTACCATTTTTTTCTCGTCTTCTATATGTTTTGCAGGTGATTAAATTTATTGGTTAACACTTAATAACATTTATCATTATAAACGTAATAAAGCACAATCATCTTACGAGTCAATAAAATAACTCAAAGTTGTCAAGAAAATTTAATGGCTACTATAAGCCCAAAATATCAACTACTAAGGTTATTCTTAATCTAATAGTATTTCAACATCATTATAAGGCAATATACATGAATAGTTTGGATCCTCTTTGACATTCATGTATCTTGAAGTACTACATTTAGTACCCACATTATGGAAAAATATGGCGTAAGGATATTGGTTGTACCCCGGATCAATGAATTATTTTTAATACATAGACATGTTGTCCCAACAACTTGTCTACTTGAATATTTAACTCAATCCACCAATCATTTTCTCATAAAAATTATCACCATTACTATAATTCCAATGCATTGTACACCCATATATAGTGTATTTTAAAATTATACAATTTATTATATTGAAATATACAATTTATTTATATTGAATCGTGCAACTATTAATATAAAAAAATAATTGCATGATTCAGTATAAATAAGTCACATCTTTCAGTATAAAAAGTTACATGATTCTAAAATACACTATTAATGCACGGTGCACCTAGATGCACATGAGATCGACTAATTAAATTTTTAAACACATTTTTTTTAACTTAAAAATATGATAATTCATTAAACATTTTTTTTTATTTCAACTATCAGGGTAAATTGCGGATTTAGTCCCAAGAGATTGGGTCAAAAATAGTTTTGGTCCCATGGTTTCAAAATGGTCATTTTTTTTAGCAGGTGTAGTCCCAACCGTTAGTCAAATGGATGGAAACCGTTAGTTGACCAAAAAAATTATGGGACTAAATTTGCAAAATTGGGGGAAATGATATTAAAATATAATTAATTATATATGTAATCAACATTAATTCATAAATTATAAATTAATTAAAAAATTATATATATGATTTAAATAATGACAACAAAATACATTTTTTTTTGTAAACTAAATAGTAACTTATATAAAATTATTGAAATTAATATATATATATATATATATATATATATATATAAAGGTAGAGGCGCAGACGTTTTCTGGGCGTAAAAGCTTTTTTTCAG
This sequence comes from Stenogyne calaminthoides, assembly GCA_037126765.1. Taxonomy (NCBI): domain Eukaryota; kingdom Viridiplantae; phylum Streptophyta; class Magnoliopsida; order Lamiales; family Lamiaceae; genus Stenogyne; species Stenogyne calaminthoides. Next base: position 6,525,163 of record JBBCBC010000003.1, on the reverse strand, counting down.
GTTAACTCATGGACTATGAAATTTCTCAGTAATCTCTTATTTGTGTTTGTAAAAGATCCACATGATACTATGAATATAGATCTTTGCACGATCCTTATATAAATATATATATATATATATATATATTTATACACATGAAATGCAAACTAGTTGCACAACACGACTTTCTATGCAATCGTCATTGTCACCAGCCCATCCCACTACACTAACAATCAACACTTATCGTCGAAAAACTCAAAATTAAAATCAAATTCGATATCTTTTTATTACGTAGATCAATATCAAACACATAAAATTCATAACTGTTGCAGCCTATAAACTCGAGTATGATTTTCACTGCTTCTTCAATGTGATTTTGTTGAATTTCTGGGGCGATTTTGGAGGGGGTGGAGAGGGGGAGTCGAGGGTTCCATTTTTAAACCAAGTAATAGTTTATAGATAATTTAAAAGATATATATATATATATATATATATAATTCGTATATAATCTTAATAAATATACAATCTTATATAGTTTAAACTAAAAAAAAAAAATATTTTTAAATAAAGTAATAAATTATGTATAATCTTAAAAAATTTAAAAATTTAAAAAATATAGAATCTCTAATATCAAATAGAATTAAAAAAAATGCTAATTACATTTTTATAAATCTTAATTATGAAACTATGCTTACTACTTTCTGAATTATAAATTAGTTATATAAATTTAAATTTCAAATTTATACTAAATAAATTATAAGGTGTAATTAATAAATTATAAGTTATAAATTATTGTAAAAAAATTATAAATTTATTTATGCAAAAACTGAAAGTTATAGTAAAAAATAACAAATTAATTTTCTTGGAACCAAGTATGCAATTTGCAATTTTTCGGGACCAAATCTGCAATTGACAGCGCATGTGACTCACTTCCGTTAGAAATTGACGGAAAATCTTATGTGACCAAATTTGTCCAAAAAATGACCATTTTGCAATTGATAAATTCTCTTGAGACCAAAAATGCAATTTAACCTCAACTATCATGCATTCAGTCTGTAAAACATACTCCCACAACACTTTGCATATCTAAACTTATCATTAAACTTCATCTTCAATTCTTCATAATATTTACATATTTATATAAAATGTCATTGCTTTTAGAATTCACAATACACTCAATCAAATTATTTTATTTATTTTATATATAAAAATTTATAAAATTATACCTCATTACTCTACTTTTATATATATATATATATATATATATATATATATATATATATATATATATATATATATATATTTATAATTAGGTGCTCAAAAGTTAACGCAATATGTTTAAGAACTGAGGTAGAATAATATACTAGAGTCGCAGAAATGGTATCACTAGATTCCATAGGAACACAAAATACGGATGTACTGATTGGGGGATGTTACCAACCTAGCTCAAGTTTCGAGAAATAAGTTATATTTTAATAATAATGATATGGAGCGATAACATCGTCAAAACAAAACCATCTTACAAAACCCACCATAGCCACGCGCATCTGAAAACCACTGTTGCGACTTGCAAGGCACCGCCATCATTTAAGTCCACATTACTATTTTACTCTAAATTTTGCCCCGCAAAATTTATAATTATATATAGGATCTTCTAGATGGATAATCCATAATTATTTTGTTATTTTTGAAAAATTAATAATTTAATGTGTCATTTATCTATAATAGGAGGAAAAAAAAATTAGTCCTATAACTTTTCTGTAATCGATTTTTGTCCAAAAAAATTTAACTTTTTAATTTTGGTCTCATAACTATCTCGATTGTCTAATTTTGGTTCCATGCCGATTAAAATTGGGGTTAGTTGACGTGGACGTTAAAAATTTATTTTTTCCGCTCTTGTCAGAAATTTTCTTGTTCTTTCTAATTTTTTAGAAAAATGAATTTTTCTTTTAACAGTCAGTGTCCACATCAGATACGAGTTCGAAAACCCTTATTTTTAATTGATACGTGACTTGCGCATGACTGAAAATGATAAAATTTTCTATTTTTCGGTAAAAATTGAATCAAAATTGGACAATCGAGATAGTCAGAGGACCAAAATTGGATAGTTAAATTTTTTGAGACAAAACGAATTATAGGAAAATTATGGGACAAATTTTTTTTTTCTTTCTATAATAGTATTACAGAAAATAATATATTTTGAGCAATTTATATTTTACATTATTATTTGTGGATCATATTTGATTCATTGTTTTTGCAACATTAAAATATGGCTCGCCTGCACTAAAATTTAAGGCAAATGTTTATATACAATATTATATGAATTTAGAATACCTGCGTGACTTATTAGTGTAAAGTGAGAAGAATCTGAATTCTGCAGATTTTGATCTTGTTTTGAAACACTTAAAATAGCTTCCAGAAGCACTTATTTTTAAAGTATTCTCTCACAGTTTTTGAAAATAAGTGCTTCTGGAAACTGTTTTAAGTGTTTCAAAACACGCCCTCTGTCGTGTGGGATCAGGTCATCGTGCAAAGGCAAAGCATCAGATTTCACTCCAATCGTGCTATTATAAAGACAATTATCTGCTACTAAAGATGCATTGGTGCATGTATGTATTATTTAATTTTGTTTTACAGTAACACATTTTCTATTTAATCTGTAACATACTTTTGATCATGTAGTAATAAAAAAAAATTGGATAAAATAAAAAACAACATAAATAATTAATTTATATTTTGTAGTAACACATTTTGAGTTTATTTATATCACGTTTTTGTTCATGTAGTAATACAAAAAAAACTATAAAAAAAATATAACAATTTTTGACAAACCACTCAATCTTCCAGGTTACATCATTGAATTAGTAAAAATATTCTTTTACAAACATACAACGATTTTGGGTGTTGACGTTCTTTCTTTTTTTTCCATCATTACGTAATACTCTCTTCATCCTATAAGAATTTGCACACTTGTCTTATTCGTACGTTCCAAAAGAATTTACACACACTAAAAGTAGAAATTCCTTCATAAACTAAATCCTCAAAATATTCACAATTTTACAAAAAATATCATTACTTTTGAGCTCACACATACACATAATCCAATTCATTTATTTACTTTATACATAAATAAAGATTTACAAAATTACCCCTGAAATCCCTTCTTAATACTTCACTTTTTTATTTTATATGTCCAAGCTAGTGTGCAAATTATGTGGGACGGAGGGAGTACATATTTGTTCTTACAGTAACACATATTTGTTCTTATAATAACACAAACTGAGAGCAATTTTTTCCCTTTTGCCTATGTGCGATTTTTTTGGGGAAAATCTATTTAATCCGATTTGACCCGCACAATATTCATAGATTTTCAGCTTCTTTCTACTTACAATATTAAAATTATACGAATGTACAAGAAAGTCCCTCTACATTTAAAAAGAGATGTTAGTTAAATATGTTGGTCCTAACTCATTAGGGTCGCGTGCCTAAACAGTTCAGAGACTTACTGTTTCACGAAAAATGGGTCACTGATAGTTGAGATCTAACCTTAACCCTAGTCGCGGGCTAAGCGGGGCATTAACGGGTTATAAAAAAAAATTAAGTTAAAAGTAAATCTTTAAGTTCAACGTATAAAATTAAAGAAGGCATAATAATATATTTAATGTGTTGCTAATTATATTCAACCACGTCAAACCAATTCACTTTATTTTAAACACTTTATTCACTTTAAAAATAGGGGTGATTATAATTTGGGATATAATATTTTAAAGAGTGAGTTTTATGAGCATTTAAATACACCGTGCACTCATAATGCATTTTAAAAATATACAATTTATTATATTAGAAAATGCAACTTGTACACATTGAACCGTGCAACTATTTTTTCATATTAATAGTTGTACAGTTCAATATAAGCAAGTTGAATATTTTAATATAATAAATTGTATGTTTCTAAAATATAATATGAATTCACGGTACACCTGAATTCATACCATACTTAATCTATTATAAATCCTCACATATTGATTTTTCATTTTACAAATTGATGACTTTTATGATAGGGTCGTCATCAATTTGACGGATAGTAGAGGTAGTCTCGCGCAACACAGCCTGACAAACTTACTAAAAATCAGCAGTACACTTATCTTGATGTTCAAGAAAATGACGTGCTCATACATTCAATGAACCCAACTCACAAACCCGGACCTCAAAATACCACCAATTCATTCTTAGCTATCAACCAACTCCCTCTAATTTTCCCACTATAAAATGTGCCAAACCACCAAAAATCCCTCACCAGTCACCACTCAAAAAAAACACTAATAAAAATGTCCAACGGACTCCCATCCTTCCACAAATTTTTCGAGCACTTGATCGGCGAGCAGAACCGCCACCTTCAGGAGCTCCTCGCCGCCGCCAACTCCCGCCCGGACGATGCGGCCCTGCGGCAGCTCCTGCAGCGCGTGATCCAGCACTACGAGCATTACTACAGGGCGAAGTCGCGGTGTGCCAAAAACGACGTCGTTTCCATGTTAAGTCCGACGTGGTAGCAGCCTCGAGGATGTGTTTTTTTTGGATAGGGGGTGGCGCCCTACCATGGCTTTCCATTTGCTCTACTCCAAGTCGGGCCTCCACCTAGGAGCTAATGCAGGGGATCCCGACGGGGGATTTGGGCGACCTGGAGTCGGGCCAGCTGGAGAAGCTGGACCGGCTGCAGAGGGAGACCGTCCGCCAGGAGAAGGAGATCACGGAGCATTTGGCGAGGGCGCAGGAGACGGTGGCGGACGCGGAGATGGTCGGGCTGGCGCATGCCGTGACGGAGATGATGAGGGACGGGGGCGTGGACGAGGCAGCGGACGGGGAGAGAGTGGCGGAGGCGCTGGCGCCCAAGGAGGAGGGAATGGTCCGGGTGCTGCAGAGGGCGGACGATTTGAGGCTGAGGACGTTGAAGGCGGTTATTGAGGCGCTGACTCCGATGCAAGCCGTGCATTTCTTGATTGCGGCCGCGGCGCTGCACCTGAGGGTGCATGAGTGGGGGAAGAAACGGGACGCGGCTGCCGCCGATGTCCAGTGAAAGTGTTGTTGTGAACTGCTTTGGATGGTGTTGGTGTTGGTTTTCCTTTTTCTAAGGGGGTAGTTTCTATGTAAGTTTCATATTGAAGTGTTAGTTAAGGGAGGATTTAAATGGGAGTAGGCAGTTAGGATCTCCCATTCCTATATAAGATATTATGTCCCATCTTAGTGTATTAATCACTTATTAATTAATTATAATTGGTAATATCATTTAATACAAGTGACAAGACATGCACAATTGCATTACAGTTTAAAGAGCATTTTCTGTGAATCATGAAATTAAAAAGGAGCAACAAACTATAAAGCCTCTGATAATTGATTGATAATGAGTCATGTCTATTACATGTTCTATCTACTACAAACATAAGCACCAGATTTATTTGAGAAAGTTAAACGGACAAAATGTGTGAAAAAACTGAGTAACATAAAATCAGCTACGCTTTAGAAGATCCTCACAGCAAAAAGCCTGCATAAGAAAACAGCACGTGTGAGATGGAGATGATAGAACAAACACCAAATTAACAATTTTAAAATTGAAAACATTTGTACCTTTTTATAACTCGTCCTTGAGCTCTTCGTCTACTGATTCAGATTTTGTCGAATCTGTTTGGGCTGAAGTTGATTGGGAAGGCTTATCATCCCTATTAGTTTCGATGAATTCGATAATGGCATCCTTTGTTCTATCCCCATCGTATTCGGACAATTTCCCACCTGCAGATCTGAAGTACATAGTAGGGAATCCTTTTACGTTAAAGGTGTCACTGGGGACATCGTTTGCGGTTGCATCCTGAGAAGGGAATGTTGAAATCATTACAAAGAAAACTTCTATATTTCCCCTTAAAAAGATACTATGTAGGTATGGGCATATACTTTTATGCACCAAGCAATTCAAGTCCATTTTTAAATAGTATTAGCTGTTTTGCTAAAAGGTTTAGCTGTTTTGCTAAAAGCAAAAGGTTTAGCTGTTTTGCTAAAAGGTATTAGTTTGGTTAGTATTGGTTGTGCCAGGTTGCACAGTGCAACTGGTATGCCCAACTATTACTCGTAAGTATAATGTCTGTAGAATTGAAATGAAACGTAGGTTCTGTTAAATCTTGATAGAAGTATACAATCAACTACTGTACATATCTACAAAAACTTCGTCCTTCAGTTTCAATTGTCAATTTTAATAGGCAAGTGTTGGAAGAAATCATTCAATATAAAGTATAAGACAAAGAATGTGACGCATATAAATCATGAATTTGGGACGACATCTTACGAATTTTGCAATTAGAACAGCAGGGTCCTTCTCAAAGGAAATTGCAACTTCATCCAAGATTGGGGCCAGACTCTTGCAGTGTCCACACCAAGGTGCGTAGAATTCCAGCAGAACTGTAAAAATCAAAAGTTCATGATTCACATTATGTAAAAATTAACATGCATACATAAAGATATGAAGAAAAAAACATAGGAAGCAAGATGAAACAGCAAATGCGTACTACATTCTTCATAAACATAACTAGATATTTTTTCTTTATTTATAAGGCCAAATGCACACAAGGAGACCAATAAAATCTAGATGCAAAGAATAGAAAAATTGTGGAGTACAAACCATTCTTCCCGGATTTGTAAACCAAGTCTTCAAGGCTGTCACGAACAACCACTTTGACAGGTTCATTGTTCACTTCAGGAATAGGTTCTGATCTTATGAATGGCTTCAATTGCCCCTCCTGTCACCATTTACAAGGAAAAAAAAAACAGATAAGATATACTAGTAACTGATATTTGCAGATTTTTTTTAAAATAATAATAACAATATTTTTATAAAAAGTACCGTGTACTCTTTCACCCATGATTCAATCTGATCAGGCTCTACATTGGCTTTTAGATATTTCTGGCCATCAGCTTTCTGTATAATAAGGAGTGGGGCCTGTTCTGGCTTAAGCCCAAAGTACTGCAAAAATACTGTAATATCTTAAATCTGATCCTGTTAAATGAAATAAATAAAAGACAGAAAATGTATATGAAAAAAATTACAAACCTGGAAAGCATTCTGAGTAACATCAACATCGCCAATCATAAAACTTAAGCCCTTCCCTTTGTTAAGTGTTGCCACATTCTTGTATTTAGCCTCGAAAGCATCTTGCTCCTTGTTGAAGGTAACAAATAGCATGGCCTGTACACAGAACCAAACTTATTGAGAACATAACTTTTTATAATAACTTCTATGATACTGCAGTGCTTTGTAAGTAAATTAAACCTAGATAAGAATGCAAATGATGCACCACTATATACAATGCATTTTACATTTGAAACCAATGCTGATAAGGATCCAAAGTACAATCAAAATTGCAGCTAAACTCCAAGATCAATCAGGTGGAAGAAAAAGTTCAGTTGAATCTTTATATTATTTTATATGTCCTTTTCAGTCGCAAACCTTTCCATACCAAATATCTAGTCAAGTCTTCAGAAGAACCTAAAATATAGCACACAACAAACCAAGTGACATCATGAAAACTAGCAACAAATCTATTTGACTATTTATACAATTTTTTTCATAATATCTTCTGCAAGGAAGCACTGAATGGAAATAGAAGATCAATTTTCAATATTTTAGATGATTGGATGCAAGAGTTCTGCAGTACCTTATCATTGGAACCCTCGAAGAATTTGTTAATATACGGGTGATTGTTGGGGTCACTATTCCAGACTGTCAAAATTGGAATTGTGGACTCTTCAATAAATTTCTCCATTGCTTCGACTTTAAAGTCCTGGAAGAGCATAATTGTAAGTAGAAAATACAACCAAATAATCAAATAGCTTCCAAAAGTAAGAATCTAAATAGAGTGGGAAAACAAAATACGGAACTGAAATGAAAGGGGAGGTATATGGTGTCAAGCAATACCTGGAAATCAACAACCAGCTCGTCAAAAGGCTTAAACAAGCGAAGAGTTGGCTTGCTGACTGATTCACCCTTAGGAAGGAGTTTAGCATCCAGGGTATGACCAAAATCATAGTCAGACCGCAATTTTTCAGCTAATGCCACGAAGTTATCATATTCTTCCCCGGAGAATTTTGGAAACACTCCAACCTAGAAGAAAAATATAATGTCTCAAGAACTGCTTAGAATTAACAGAGAAAAGAAAGACTGACTTTTCTGAAAAACAAAACAAATGGCTTACAATAGAAATCTTTTTCTCATCAACAATACCGGCGGCATCTTCCACTGATTTAATCTCGGTAGATGCAGGACCAACTTGTTTCTTCAAGAATTCAACAATACCAGCAGCGTCACGAGGCCCTTTGTATTCTTGGATGTCTTTTCCACCATTTCTCAAGATTTTAATGGTAGGAAAACCCTGGACTTGATATTCTGAAGCTAATCCTTTATTTTCTTCTTCATTTGCATCAACTTTAGCCAGAACAATCGGGGGGTCGTTGCTGCTCAGTATGGATGCAGCTTTTTCATACTAAGAAAAAAAAACTGTAAGTACATAGGATATACAAAAAAGAAAGGAAAAAGTGTCTTGTGGAAATTCAGAAGAGCAGATTAATACCTCTGGAGCGAGAGACTTACAGTGACCACACCTGTTGCAAGAGTGGAAGAAAATTATGATTTATACACATATTAACAGAGGCTTAAACAATTTCACTGGTGATCTGACCGTGTCCTAATCTTAGCACATCGCCAAAAGAAAAGGAATTTATTACTTTTAGAATTACATAGAATCGGTTTAAAATTTCAACATCTGCTATATATAGCAACAATCATTTAACATAAGCAAATATAATTCGCAATAATTAATGGAGGAAAAGAAAATGACGATAAAAAGCCATTTAGATTACCTTTCGACATATTATAGAAACTTTCACATTCTTGCAGATCGCAAGTAGTACAATATGCACCATTTAAAAGACAAACTTACAATCATAAACATTATTTACTTCGTAAACAAAGATCTAATCCACAAGATCCACATTGATTTCAGAAAAACCAGACATCTCCACATTCAAAAGGTTCAGAGCAAATTCAAATTGATAACTTACCGCGCCCGCAGAGGAAAACGTCATAACTCATAACAGCAAGGTACAATCATACAATGCGTAAACAGGCATATCCTCTACAGCCACACATGCTCGAAAATCGAATTTGAATCCACCACAAATACCAATCGAAAACGAAAAAAATAATCAAATCAGTCGACACAGAACAAATCTACACATACCAAGGAGCGTAGAATTCAACGACGATGAAGCTGTGCTTCGACACGACCTCGGAGAAATTGGAATGGTCCAAAGTCAACACCTTTTCAACCTCATCCGCCGCCGCCGGAGTTACACTCAGCAACGACACCACCGCCAGAGAAACCAGGAGAACGCCACTCCAAACCCTATCTTCCATTGCCACAAATCTGAAAATGAGTGAATTTAGTTTCCCCAATTCTACAGAAAAAATTGCATGTGAAGGGGGGAAGACTGAGATGCAGAACACCAATGAAGGAGAAGCTTATTTATATAGTGCTTACGGCGTGAGTGCCACATTGGCAGAATGGATGACGTGGCGCGTTTTTATTGGGTGAAGGGACGTCGATGTACTTCATAGAAATATTTTAGGAATTTAATTCTTATTTATGTATTAACTATCGAACGTGGTTAGACAATGGAATATTTTCTTTAATTTTCTAGTCTCAATATTCTCAATTCAAGTCAACAATTTTTGTATCAATTAAATTGCATTATGCACCTATTCCATCGCGCATAATTAAAAAATTAGCATGTATATTCACATATTAAACCTGAAGCCCGCCGGCCGCCGGGCCAGCCGGTTCCGGGCCAAAAGACCCGATTTTAAACGGGCCAGAGATACCTAAGCCCTAACCCTGAAAAATTCCCGGTTAGTCCGGCCCGACCAGTTGGCCCGTGGCCCGTTTAACATCTCTATGTATAGATGATGATTAAAGATTAGTAGATGAGGCATACTTGTTTGAAACAGTCTCATGATGAGACGAAACATAATTTGAACATTGTATTTTTTACATTTTAAAAAGAATGAATGTTAATTTATAGTATGTTGTACCCCGTCTCATACCAATTTTTATCTAAGTTAGATAAGAGATGACACTCCGTCTTAAAAATCATAAAAAAAATAATCTAAATACATATTCTTATTTAAAATACTCCTATTTAATAATACTCCCTCCGTCCCATAGTTTATAACTTTCTTATTATTCATAAGAATTTAGTGATAAAGTGTTAGATAAAACAATTTTACCATAAATTAAGATAAAACAACTTTACCATAAATTATGAGATAAAAATAATGATAATTTTACCATAAACTATGGGACGGAGGTAATATATATTAAAATTAAATATTATTATTATTGTATTAATAGATAAGCATATATTAAGAACTTTATAAATAAATTTAGATTTTCAAGTAAAATAAATAATATTTTATTAGGCTGTGTAAAAAAATTTAAAGGAGATCATTAATTGAATAACTAATTGGTAAGTTTTAATTATTTTTATTGAATAATTAATTGGTGCACTCAAATATTGAAATGTCCTTGATGCCACATGATAAGAATTTTGTCATGATTTTTGGAGGCAGCTGATATTTATGTATTATTAAAATAATTAAATTAACATATAAGTATACGAGAAAAAAAATCTGGTATAAGGGTGTTTGGTGCAAGACTGACGTCAGACATATTTAAATTTAATGTAATTTATTCATATAAATTTAAAGTAATTTATTTCATTCGTTTATTTATTGTGCAAAATTGTTCTTTACCTTTCTTTATAATTAACGTTATTTATTACCTTTCAAAAAAAAAAATTAACGTTATTTATTACTGGCTTACATAATGAGACGTAGTGTTACTCCTCCTATTGAATAATAATTTGTGGCTAATTGTCAACGTTATACAAAATTTACTATTTGTGTGCAAAACAAAATATGTAATCCCTTTACGTCTTGTCAGGAATATAACATCATGTTTTACTATTCCCTCATTCTTGGGATAACATGCGCCTTAAAATTGACAAAAAAAATTAAGAAAATACTCCCTCCGTCCCAAAATTATTATTCAATATTCTATTTTGGTAGTCCCATAATTTTTGTTTACTTTCCTAAAATGAAAAGTTTCATCAATATAAACACTCTTCACAATACATATAAATTACACCAATTGTCACTCATTTAACCCCTTACACTTTAACACTTTATCACTTTTTCACTTTACAATAAAGTTGATTTACCAATTCTACCCCTTAAACTTTAACACTTTATCACTTTTTCTTAAAAACCGAGCACACAGTAAATCGGACAATAATTATGGGACGGATGGAGTATAATAATGAGTAAATTTTTTAAAGAAAATTTTATAAATTTTTATGTATAAAATAAAGAAATGAGTTGAATTGTGTGTATGTGTGGGGTCAAAAGTAATGATATTTTGTGTAATATTGTGGATATAGTGAAGATGAAGATTATGAAGGATTTTCTATTTTAGGGGCGTACATGTTATTATGGGCGGACCGAAAAGTGAAGTGTGCACATTATCTTGGGAGGAAGAGAGTATATATTTGATAGTATTAGGTTTTTTTTTATCAGGTAAATGGTGATTCGAACCCATTATCTTTCGGTATAGTTAAGTAGCGGTGTTCTAACCACTTGAGTTATTTCACTTATCTTGATAGTATTTAGCAATTAACTATATGAGTATTTAAATGAGATCTCAGCATGAAACTTTGGAAAATAAAAATATTCACACTTTATTATTCATCACTAAGTTAGTTCTAGTGTAACATACAAAATCTATCCCAATTTAACTTCGACAAAACGTAGATAATTAAAAAATAAAAATAAAAAGAGTGAAAATCAAGGAACTTCTTTCTTTCTAATTGGTGCCAGTGTTTCAATATTCAAGAAATCAAACTTTTAATTAATTACACAAAAAAAGTGGGGAAGGAAGAGAGAGAGGCTCTGCCTTCTCTCTACTTTTTTCCTCCCCAATTTCAGCGTCAATTATACGCTTCCTTCCTTCCTCCCAAGGTTTTCGTCGGTGAGAACGTTGTCGGGCTGTGCAACTTCGTCTCGATTGGTTGTCGGTCTCGAATCTTTGCACAATTGGTTGCATCTGCTGTTTTTTCGCTTTGCTTTTGGTATTTCTTTTGGAGTTGTACGGATCGCGTCGCTTTGGCGCAGGCGCCGCCATATCTGCCGGACCCTAAGTTTTTTTCACGAAAGCGTATATCTTACGCTGGCACCATCACCATCGCCGATCATCCGATTTCGGCGAGCTATTCACTTGAGGGGATTCGTGTTGATGTTTACCGCGCTGGTTCAGTTGCTCTGTTTCCACCAGCGTATACAATCGGCGTTGGTATTACCTTCCTCGGAGCGACCACCGCCTTGCCGAAACAGAACACTTTGCTGCAGATTCAAGTCGGCAGTTTTCTTTCTCAATACGCGCGGGGCTCTCGTAATAACCATCGTGGTGCGTATTCCAGCCGCCTATTCGCTTATCTGCGCATAGCACCGCAGCCGGATCGCCTCCGTCAGGCAGATGAAGGAGATGGAGATAGACAACGAGTTGGATGTTGGGTTGGCGGTGGAGAATGCAATGGCGGTGGAATTACTAATGGCGTGTAGTGTACGCTTGTAGGTTAGGTTGTAGTTTTGGGTACTATATTAGTTTAGGTCCTACATAGGTGTCTGTTTGTTTGGTATTGTAATTAGCTTGCTAGTTGTTGTACAGCCTTGCATGACTTTGTATCTCTGGGATCGACGGGTGGTACTTCAGGGTTTGTGGAAGGATAGTGGTATTTACCTAATGGTGTCGTCTTTATGCGTCCTTAGCGTGGGGAATGCTGGTGACCTATTAGCTTTGTTTCTTATCCTTGCGATTCGATAACTACGGAGACTGGGATGGTTGAATTGTATCTTGTAATTTTACAATGTTGCTATAATCAATGGATACTTTTCTCTCAAAAAAAAATATTCAAGAAATCAAATCAAATTAAAAATAAAATTTATAAATCAATTAATCAAAACCAATACATGAACCAATATTAAAAACACCAACCAAGTTGCTTTAGTTGAAGCTTCAACAAGTTACGAGATTAGTGTTCGTGATCTCAACATTCTACATACGTTATACAATTTCACAGTCAATAGATAGATAATACTTCCCCTCCCACTAAATTTATGCACATTTATTTTATCTGTCCGTCCACCAAATTTATGCACATTCTCTTTATGAAAAAAGTCATTTTATATTTATATCTAATTATCACTTAATTACTTCAAACATCATTATACATTACTTATGTTGGGAGATGAATTTAATAAAGATGTGATTTTGATTAGATTTCAAAACCCCTGAGTATGACATGTTCAGGATAATCTTGATAGTTGAGTCGATTCGGGCTTTTAGAGATTCGTGATGATATTCGCAAAATGTATAGTCAACAGATATAGATCAAAGTTAGATCAAGATTTCGAAAAACTCAAGAAGTTTTTCAAGAAACCGAAGTTCAAAGATGAAATCGAGACATCAAGACTCAAGATGAAATCGAAGTTTCAAGACTCAAGATGAAATCGAGATATCAAGACTCAAGATGAAATCAAGAATCAAGACTCAAAGATGAAGACTCAAGATATCACCAAGATATTCAGAAGACTCAGAAGATATCAAGACTCAAGATGAAATCGAGATATCAAGACTCAAAGATGAAATCAAGAATCAAGACTCAAGATGAAGACTCAAAGATATCACCAAGATATTCAGAAGACTCGTAAGACGCCAAGACTCTCAAGACCCTCAAGACTCGTAAGACTATGAAGACACGTAAGACGTAAGATCAAGATCAAGAATCAAGATCAAGAATATCAAGGTAAGAATTATCAAGACTTCAAAAGAATAATAATTGAATGCTCAAAGATAAACCTCAATGCTCCGAGGCAATCGAAAATATCTATCCAAGGATGCAACATCGAAGATCGCGATCCCTTAGAAAAAATAGATATTGCTCAAGACATTCAAATGCGCATAAAAGGAACTAAGACAAAGTGTTGTTAAGGTTATATCAACTCGTAGATTGTAACCAAAAAGAGTCGTTGAGTTGTCTACCTTTAAACCGGAGACAAAAGTCAAAAAAAGAGGAAGACAAAGATCGCACCATATCGACATCGACAAATGATAAAGTCACTTTGAAAAAGATGTCAGAAGTACTAAGTTCCAGACTGCAAAAAGTGAAGACCGGCTACATGAAAGACTATTGCCTAAAACGTGTTAGGGGGTGTCAAACCCTAAATATAGCCGTTTCTCACACACCATAAGAGGAAACTCACGAAGCTATCTCTCCAACGGATAGTTTTTCAAGAGTGACCTTGGTGTATGCCTATAAATACTTGTGACCTTCTACATTGAAAGGTTACGGGAAATTTGTAAGCAACTCAAGAGCTCAAACTTATTATTGCAAGTTGAAGCACTCAAAAACTGAGAATTTCCCAAGTGCTTTAAATCGAAGAGAGCTCATTCCACTAAGCCTAGCGTGATAAGATATATCCAAAGCTTAGTCGAGATATCCTAGCCTTTGCATTGTTCTTTATTGTAAAGGATATCTCATCTTAGTTGGAAACCAACCAAGAAACCCCAAACCCTTTGTAAGGTAGTTTGAGTGTGATTGTTGGTGAGATTGGAGTTGTAAAGAGTAAGTAAACTACATTGAGGTAGTCAGAAAGCTCTAGAGAAGAAGTGAGTAATCTATCTTGGATGAGCAGAAAAGCTTGTGTGAGTTTTGAGTTAGTAAACTACGTGAGGTAGTCGAAAGCTCAAAATTAGAAAGGTTAGTAAAACCAGGAGGTAGTCGAAAAGCCTTAGGAAGCGATTAGTGAATTTCTCCGAAAAAGATCGGGGAGAGTGGGCGTAGGAGCTTGAGTCTCGAACCACTATAATTTCTTTGTGTTATTTGCTTTCTGTTTTGCTTGATTTATATGTTGCATTACTTTGTCTTGAAAGCATATTTTCACTGATATTTCAGTTGGAATCAATCCACTGAAAGTTGCATATAAATTGAATCACAGCCTAATCACTATTCCTTTAAAGGAAGGTTTTCAGCAAAAGCTTAAAACGAGTATAAACTAAGGGCCAACCATTCCGCACATCTAAGTAGCTAGAATAGATAGTTACCAAAATGAACTTACTCTTCTGAGGGTTCAGTAAGTTAGTTATCTGATCCAAGCAACTCAGGATCTCTGAAAACTCAGGACTCAGTTGGGATTATCTGAGGTATCTGAAAGCAGCTCAGGATCACTGTCTCAGATAGACTTTGACTCAGAGCGATTTGTGCTTCTCAGGACCAAATCATCAGACAAACCGACCCAAGTCGACCTCGATAAAAAAAAGTTTTAAAAAACATCAACACGTGTATTCCCCCCATACACGCGTGTAAGACTCGTTTACCTTTGGGACCAACAAGTGGTATCGAGTAGTGGTTCAACTTGACCACCTGCTTTGTTGACCAAAGTTTTATTTTCTAAAAATACTTGTGGTCTATCTGAACTGATCATATTTGCTGAATTCTTAAAAAAAACTCAGATAAAATGTCTTCTAAAAAACTTCCCATGTTCTCAGTAGAGAACTATGATTTATGGAGACTGAGAATGCAGGCTCACCTGTATTCTAAACATGAACGTGTGGAGAGTGGTCTGAAGGGCCATTCCAATTTCATTGTGGTGAATCGGAGGAGCGAGTAAAATGAGAGAAACGATCCTAGAGCAGAATTCCTAAGTCCGATGACCAACCCGACTCTCGAGGAGAGGAAGTTAGTCAATCTAGACTATATTGCTAAAGACACACTATACAAAGACAATTGATGATGGTGTGATGGGAATGATCTCTCACCGTAATATCTCAAGAAAAGAAATTTGGGATACACTAATTGAATGTGCCAAGGCATGAGATCATATCAAGGAAAAACAAACTTTCGGGTTGCAATTGGAAAGTTTGATAGTTTTGAAAATGGATGAAGGTGAATCTATAGACAAATTGGAAGTCGATTCACTAAAGATTATGAATGATCTAAATGCACTTGGTAAGAAATATCCACAGAGAGAAGTTGCATTGAAAATTCTTAGAGGTCTTTCTAAGAAATGGGATATACATGCAAAGGGTGATTGAAAACACCAAAAACATTAATTCAATGTCATACCAACAAGTCTTCTCTCGAAATTGAAGGCCTATGAGTTAAGTAATTGATAAGAAATCTAAAAAAGGTCGACAAAGAAAGATGATTCATCATCTAGTAAGAATGTGGCTTTTAAGGCCAAGGATAAAACACAGTAAAACTAGAGAGTTCGAGAACTTCCTTGCTAAAAATCGGGATGAGCTTGAGGATAAGCTAAAGACCGATGGCAAGGAGGTTTGAAAAGACTTAATAGTCGATATGGAAAATATAAAAACTATTACAGAATCGGTGTACCGGAAGAAACCCGAGGACGAGATCAACCGAGAAGAAGAAAGACCGAAGTCGAGGGATCTTCATCCAAAAGAAAGGACTCCAAGTCCAAAGAAGAAAGTGATCGGGATGAAGATGCCAACAGATGCTACAATTGCTAAAAAGAAAGGTCACTTCCAAAGATGATTGTCCCGACCGAGTCTTAAGGAGAGAAGAGAAAGACAGGCAAAAAGAGACAAGAAGTTCTCCAACAGAAAAGCCATGGTTGCAGAAGAAGAACATTCTGAGGAGGGATCTAGCTCTTTAAATGAAATATTCTCAGACAGTGAAAGTGATGACATTTGTCTGATGGCTATTGAGGAGGTAAACTCTTCTTTCTCTGTTGTTGCTCCTACACTAAGACAAGAGTTGTCAAATTCAACCGTAAATGATCATTTTGACCGATGGATTTTTTTTTTTGAGAGTCTAATGAAGGACTATGTTGTTTTACAAGAATCGCTAAATGAAACTCAAGAGCGAATAAAAGGAATCAAGGTCAAAAATCTTAAGTGAAAAGACTTCTAGCAAAACTGAAATCACTTCTCAATTAATGGGAGCTACTGATGAACTGGATGTTCTGAAAGTACAACTCTCAGAGAAAGAGAAGTTGATAGTGACCCTAACTGAAAAGCTAGAGAAATCCACTGAAGAGATTCAGCTGATCAGAACTAAGTTCAATGACCTCTTTGAGAAGCATGAAACTCTACAGAAATGTGAGGATAGTGCACAGAAGAAGCTAACTCTATTAAATACTGCATCTAAAGTAATAGATGAAATTCAGAGTTACCAGAGATCTATCACTATAAAATCTGGATTGGGATACATTCCAGGGGGAACCTCACAAGGTCATCTGAATGCTGCATCAAGTAGCAAGAAGACAATCTTTGTAAAACCAGTGGCACCCACACTTCAAAATGAAGAAATGCCCAAGGTTGTAGACAAGGGAAAAGGACCCATGGTTTCAGTAAAACTGAATGATCAGGTAGGAAAGCCCAAACCTCAGGTGAAGGCTAGAAAACCCGAGCACTCATTGGAAAATTTCAGCAAGTACTTCAAAGCCTCAAAGCTAAGAATGTAAAACGAAAGGATCTGCAGACCGAACCATCGATGAATCTTCGAAGAGAAACACTCGCCAGAGACATTCTCAATCGAAGAGACCAAGTCCTCAAGATATCGAAAGACCTAAATTTCAAAGACAGCAAACCCGAACACCACTTGCCTAAGGGTAAAGATTACCCGAACCCGAAGTCAACAAAGATTCTGACCCAAACCGCACAGAAGCCAAAGCAAATGAACAAAAGGCCTGAACCAAAGAAAGTACAGATTCTCACGAGAAAGCACCGCCGAGACCTCGGAAAATGTTCAGATTCCCTCCGAGGAAGTGCTCCGCTCGTTCTCGAGCAACCGAGATCCTCGCGAGGAAGCACCACTCGGACCTCGTAACCATGTCGATTCAAATTGAGGAGTTTGTCTGCCCAAACCTCGAATTTTTGAGCCTCGCGAGCCGATGAATTTTGATGAGCTCTGAATGAGGCTGTTAGTCGATCTTCGGCCAGAGTTTCCAACTGAACACGAGAGCCCGATGCTCAAGAAAGGTGAAGTCAAGAGACCGAATGGCGGCTAAGGGGGAACAATTCATCCTTGACCACTACCCCGAAGCTTAGCTCATTCCCTGACCTCCAGGACATCTTCTTCAGATTGAGGTCAACGGTCTACATCCTCAACCAGACTCTTTCGGAGATGCTCAATATTGCTTCATTCAGAGGGGAAGACTGGTGGAACGAGGAGACAGTTTTTCTCACTGAATTCTCAGGTTTCAGAAAAACCAAGTTCAGGATGAAAATTTCAGACTTTGATGAGCTTGTGAAGAGGAAGGTTGCTGAGAGGATTGCTGAAGTTGGTACCCCGAGCTCCAAAGACAAATCTCAGGATGGGGACCAACAAGAGGATGATGAGAGTCAATCTCAGAAGGAGAAAGACTCAATCGATGCCGATCAGTCATTGCCTAACATCCTCGATCAAGTTAGCCTTGGTAACTTTTGGCACTATTAATAATTATGCGGGATTACTGAAGTTCCTACCTTTAAATCTGTAATGTCTGATATGCAGACTGAGACTCAGGTGGACACCCATGCTCAGGGTGAATCCCAGACTCAGACTGAGTCTGAAGCCCCAGTTCAAACTGAAGCTCAGGTTCAGACAGAGACTCAGGATGAGCAAATTAACTCGTGAGTCCTGGCCGATCGGATATACCCGAGATTGATCTCACCCTACCGATGGTAAAATTTGGAAAGGTTGAGTCGATCTTGACCAAAGTTGCTTTCGGATCGAGGCATTGGCCAACCAAGCCTGTAAGATTGATAGCTTGAGTTCTTCTTAAGAACCGTGCAAACTTTCGGGATACTCGATGCATAATGTGACCTCCATGGAAGGAAAATTAGAAGAAAAGATGGAGGGGGTCAAATTTGAACTTAATGCAGAGTCACGAAGAAGATCGAGGAGTGCACTCCAAATTCTAGAAGCAAAATTGGTAGAGAAGAGTGAGATCTTTGGTGAAGAACGCCATTGAGGAGATGAGCTCAATGCTCATGACCAAGATGGTGAGACATGTTCAAGGAAGCTCTCTCTCAAGCCAATTTGCTCATCTGTTCAAGAATTCTCTGTGGCGAAGAACCACCTCAGAAGGCTTGAGGAGGAGCAAGATCAGATGGCAGGGGAGGTGCGGAGTGTCAGTAAAGAACAATACCATATGGACACATCACTCTCTAGGCTTCTGCTAGAGTATGGTTCCAAGAAGGGGAAAGACACGAGCCGATCTCGGGGATTTTATTGGAACATACCGAAGGGCAAGGTTGTAAAGGATGCTGAGAAGAAGATCATTGCCGAAGCCATGAAGGAGATAGAAGCCACTGAGAAGCTTAAGTTCAAGGAGGTGGAGAAGCCAGTCTACACTCAGGTTTCAGAGGAAACAATGCAGGAAGTTACTGTAGAGAAACTGAGTGGTAGAGGAAGGATTGGTACAATCCTAGCTGGTGTTGAAATGCCCATCAAGAGAAAGGCTATGGTGATGAAAGAGCCTGAGGGCAAAAGAGCAAAGGCTTCTAAGCCAATTCAGAGGAAATTGATGCTGGATATTGAAGAATCTGAGGTTGAGCCTAAGAAGAAGGTCTTCAATACCAGAAGCGCTCTGAAAACACTCTAGATTGAACAAGCGAAGAAAACTGCTGCTTCTGTTTCTGGTGTACCAGTGATCAGAAAGAAGGTAGAAGAAGAGCAGAAAAGAAGGAGTGGGTTCAAAAAGTTAGCAAGCAAGAGGAGAGGGAACACTAAAGCACAAAAATGGCCGCATGTTGACAAATGGATGCCAGTCCATCTCAACGATGCATGGGAAGAAATCAAGAGAACCTTCTGGTTCTACTATGATGTGCTCTCCAGAGAATGGAGAGGGAGAGCTCAGATCTGAATGAGGCTTTCATCGACTATCTCCTGACCTTCTATCCTAAATATCTTCAAGGATGGATAAATCTTGCGGATGAAGGAAAGGTGCAGATAATCGCCCCTGGTCCATATGTGTACCCTCCTCCCAGGCTGGAGAATGGATGTGTAAATGAGAAAGCCATTTCTCAGGAAATCACTCAGTACGCCACTCAGTTAGGTCTGACAGGGAACAATCCTGATATCATCAAAGAGAGAGATGCGCTGAAAAGAAGATATTACGGAATGTTCAACCTTGAAGTCCCTGCTGATGAGGTGGAAGAGCAGAACTGAAGAGCCGAACTGAAGAGCCGAATCAAGAAAGAATCAAGAGCCGAATCAAGAACAAATGAAGACTCAGAAGATGAAGACTCAGAAGATTCTTGTAATCTTTTTTTTTTTTGTCTTTTTGATTTTGTTCAGATAAGATTCATTGTAACTTGTAACAGTCTACCTATCATCAATGAAAACTTATCATTTATGCTCAAAAGATAATATCTCATTATCTTATTTACATGTCTTTTAATTTTGATATGCCTGAATAATTGTCTCTGAGATTAATTGTTGAGAAATTAAGTATTTGGTGATGAATCCTTTGAGAGATTCATTACTGAAGAAATTGTTGAGAAATTCTCTGTATGGAAATTGTTGGGAGATATAACCAATCTTGAAATAGGATAAACTGAAACCTGAATATAGGTTAATGTGTGTAACAAGATAGGTTTTGGCATCATCAAAAAGGGGAAAATTGTTGGGAGATGAATTTAATAAAGATATGATTTTGATTAGATCCCAAAACCCCTGAGTATGACATGTTCAGGATAATCTTGATAGTTGAGTCGAGGATTTGGGTTTTAGAGTATTCGGGATGATATCGCAAAATGTATAGTCGCCAGATATAGA
This sequence comes from Stenogyne calaminthoides, assembly GCA_037126765.1. Classification (NCBI taxonomy): domain Eukaryota; kingdom Viridiplantae; phylum Streptophyta; class Magnoliopsida; order Lamiales; family Lamiaceae; genus Stenogyne; species Stenogyne calaminthoides. The sequence goes on along the minus strand of JBBCBC010000003.1, from coordinate 6,504,247 downwards.
TCAAAGTTAGATCTCAAGATTCTAAAAAACTCAAGAAGTTTCAAGAAACCAAGTTTCAAAGATGAAATCGAGACATCAAGACTCAAAGATGAAATCAAGTTTTCAAGAAGACTCAAGATGAAATCGAGATATCAAGACTCAAGATGAAATCAAGAACAAGACTCAAAGATGAAGACTCAAGATATCACCAAGATATATCAGAAGACTCAGAAGATACTGAAGACTCAATATGAAATTGAGATACTGAAGACTCAATATGAAATTGAAATATCAAGACTCAAGATGAAATCAAGAATCAAGACTCAAAGATGAAGACTCAAAGATATCAAGATCAGAATGACTCGTAAGACGCCAAGACTCGTAAGACCTCAAGACTCGTAAGACTATGAAGACACGTAAGATCAAGATCAAGAATCAAGATCAAGAATACTAAAGGCACAAGAATTATCAAGACTCAAGAATGTAATCAATGCTCAAGATAAATCAATGCTCCGAGGCACTAAAAATATCTATCTGAAGGATGCAATACTGAGAAGATCGCGATCCCTTAGAAAAATAGATATTGCCCAAGACATTCAAATGCAGACAAAAGGAACTAAGACAAAGTGTTGTTAAGGTTATATCAACTCGTAGATTGTAACCAAAAGAGCCGTTTGAGTTGTCTACCTTTAAAACGGAGACAAAAGTCAAAAAAGAGGAAGACAAAGATTTGCACCATATCGACAATCGACAAATGATGTGTCATCGAAAAAGATGTCGAAGTACTAAGTTCAGATCGCAAAAAGTGAAGACCGGCTACATGAAAGGCTATTGCCTAAAACGTGTTAGGGAGTGTCAAACCCTAAATATAGCCGTTTCTCACACACCATAAGAGGAAACTCACGAAGCTATCTCTCCAACGGATAGTTTTTCAAGAGTGACCTTGGTGTATGCCTATAAATACTTGTGACCTTCTACATTGAAAGGTTACGGGAAATTTTGTAAGCAACTCAAGAGCTCAAACTTATTATTAGAAGTTGAAGCACTCGAAAAAACCGAGAATTTCCCAAGTGCTTTAAATCGAAGAGAGCTCATTCCACTAAGCCTAGCGTGATAAGATATATCCAAAGCTTAGTCGAGATATCCTAGCCTTTGCATTGTTCTTTATTGTAAAGGATATCTCATCTTAGTTGGAAACCAACCAAGAAACCCCAAACCCTTTGTAAGGTAGTTTGAGTGTGATTGTTGGTGAGATTGGAGTTGTAAAGAGTAAGTAAACTACATTGAGGTAGTCGAGTAAAGCTCTAGAGAAAAAGTGAGTAATCTATCTTGGATGATGAGAGAAAGCTTGTGTGAGTTTTGAGTTAGTAAACTATGAGAGGTAGTCGTAAAGCTCAAAATTAGAAAGGTTAGTAAACCATGAGAGGTAGTCGAAAGCCTTAGGAAGTGATTAGTGAATTTCTCCGAAAAGATCGGGAGAGTGGACGTAGGAGCTTGAGTCTCTCGAACCACTATAATTTCTTTGTGTTATTTGCTTTTCTGTTTTTGCTTGATTTATCTACATTGCATTACTTTGTCTTGAAAGCATATTTTCAGCGATATTTGGGTTGGAATCAATCATTTGAAAGTTGCATATAAATTGAATCAAACCTAATCATTATTCCTTAAAGGAAGGTTTTCAGTAAAAGCTTAAAACGAGTATAAACTAAGGGCCAACCATTCCGCACATCTAAGTAGCTAGAACAGATAGTTACCAAACTGAACTTACTCTTCTGAGGGTTCAGTAAGTTAGTTATCTCGATCCAAGCAACTCAGGATCTCTGAAAACTTCGAGGACTCGGTTGGGATTATCTCGAGGTATCTGGAAACTTCGGGATCTTTGTCTCAGATAGACTTTGACTCAGAGCGATTTGTGCTTCTCAGGACCAAATCATCAGGACAACCTGACCCAAGCTGACCTCAGTAAGAAAAGTTTTAAAAACACTAACACGTGTATTCCCCCCATACACGTGTAAGACTCGTTTGCACCGGGACCAACAACTTATAAGCAATCACTTTATTTATAAATAAACCTCACAATATCACATAATATATTTTTTACTTTTTTTTTTTTTTAAATATTTATGTCCACAACATCAAGCATAATTTTGATAGACTGAGGGAGAGAGAGTATCAGTTGTGAAATGTGTAAAATAAGTTATATGAATCTCTTTTTTTAGAGGGAGTATCAATTGTGAGATGTGTAAAAGACAGATGTGAAACACCTTTTTTTTTTTCAATATACAAATCTATTAAAATTGATTAATTATGTAAGCTATATATTTCTTGGGACCGAGTAATGACCAAATTAAAATATGACAAGTTACATGGACTTTGGGTGCAAATACAATTTTTAAGTGTTCTATACACGGCCGCCACGTTTTTTATTGTATGGGATAAGGGTGTGCTTAGGGGTGGTGCGATGCATACACCAAAAATACCCTTTCATACGTATAATATTCACGTACGGATATTATATCGAAAATTTTGGTATATGGGAATTTTTGGTATATCAAAATTTCAATAAATAAACATTATTTATTGGACAAAATTTCATGTACAATTGATGCATGGATCTCAGTCTCCCCGACCCTACTCATGTATCCATAGACCATATCTAATATATTTAATGGGTCAAATATTTTTTTTAAATGGGTCATTCAGTTGTATGAGTGCACGGTGCAGAAGAGACCCACTCTATTTATGGATATCTTAACGAAATTTTTGTATACTCATTGAACGTTTCGTAACAAAATTTTGATATATTGTTTTATATCGAGATTTAAATAGTAAATGATATACATATTTTTTTAAACAAAAATATTGATTTTTTTAATATATCAAAATATAAAATAATTTGAATATTCTTACCATTACTTGCAATTGACGACACAACTTCGACCGACAGTGATTAAAATAAACCCACTGAAATTTCTTCTTTTTGGTTGTAACCTTTTGTTCTGATGTGGTGGTGTTCTATTGTTTGTGAAAAATCAAACCCAACAAGAAATCAACCATTTCAGTTGGTTTTCTTGGATTTACAGGGCTATATTTTCATGAGTTTCAATTTGGGTATTCAAGAAATCAACTCATGATGTGATAATGTTCTTTTGTTTTTTCATGATGTGGTGTTGCTTTTGATTTTTGTTTATGTATCTGGAAATTCCACCTTTGAAGGAGGATAATTTTATAAAGTATATTGTTGAATGAAGAAAAGAAGATGGAAATATGTGTTGACCAAGGCTACTAATTTTTTGTAGTTTATGTATTTGGAAATAGAGAAAGGCTTGTGTGAATAATAGCACACTAATTTTATGTGCAATCCAAGCTGAAAAGGGCAAAAATTAAAAAAACTCGTGGGTCGCCTATGGACCCGGGTCACCCGACAAAAACTCGTGGGTCGCCTATGGACCCTAGTCACCCGACAAAAACACACGGGTCACGGGTAAACAAAATAAAAACACAGTTCATAGGTCAAAATAAAAAAAACAGATCGCGGCGTCACTAAAACCAAAACTTGCGCAACAATTAACACTCAAAAATCACAAATGCAGATAAAAAACACAACGCAGATCGAAACGCGAAGAAGAAACCAGGAAGAAAAGCACCAGAAAAACAATGGAAAATTCATAAAACATGAAAAATTCCGAAAATTTGATAGTAACCCGAACAAAATCAACTAATTCATCAGTACCAGGTAAAAAACGTATACCTCCTAGAGACCATAAACATGTTGTGAAAATAGGATGCTAGAAAAGAATTCTATTTGGAAAACATATGATAATACTAAATAAAAAACATGTATTTGATTGTTATTGCATTGGAAAAAGTGTGTTACTTCATGAACTTTTAATTGTTACGGTATGCAAAAATCTGTGTTACTTCATTAATTGCGTTTGTTGTGTGTTACTACCTGTAGTTAATTTTCTACTGTATGCGAATATGAATGTTACTACATGTACAACAATACAGACAATACACCAGTTATACAATTGGAGGCAGATTCATAATTTAGAGTGCACAAATGAAGAAAGAAACATTGATTTTGATGAATACAGTGGTTCATTAATTGGGATGAAGAGAGGGACAGTATGCTTGATGTATGACATATATCGTAAACATGCATGGTCTGTGAGATTTAGTGTTCGAAAATCAACAAGGATTATATCTAAAGATGACAACAGGGTATTGACATCCAAATTGTTTGTATGCTCTTATACTGGTGAAAAGAGATCAAGAAATGAAGAGAAAATTACAACTTTCAAGAGGAAAAGGTGTGGAATTACTAGAACCAATTGCAAAGCTCAAATGAGAGTAAAAACTTACTGAAGATGGACAGAATAAGATGGTAAAACACTTCCAGGAACATAATCATCCACTGACATGAAGAGAATATAATCATTTGCACCGTTCCGAAAGAGCAATCAAAGACGGGAAATCAATTGCTATCACATAAATGACATCATGTGGATTAAGTGTTGGGAAATTATGGGTGTCCGAATCTATTCGAGATGATTTTAAATACATATTTAAATTAATCAACTAATTACTAACATGAATTAATCCTAAATCAATTCAACATAATAATTAATAAGCGAATAAACAACATGCGTACACATAATCCATGTAAATCCTAAGCATGTGGAATCTAGGAGTTACGAGATTACTAACCTCTTGTAGAGACAACCGTTGAGACTATGGATCAACCCAAAGAGCCTTCCCAAATATATCCCAAGTCCACGAACGCAATCCGATGGGAGGATTCTCACGAACGATTTTAATAAGATAGAAAACCAAAAATATTTTGCCACCACCTTTGTGGATTTCTAATATTTCCAACACATGGAATTACAGTTGGGAATGAAAAATTCATCCCCTATTTATAGGGACAAGGGTGGCCGATTTTTTCAATGGAAAAATAAGGAAGAAAATCTTTTTCTTGATCTCCAAGAAATTTTGAATATATCTCCTATATTCTTTTCTCCTTAATTAAATTTTTCCATAAAAATCTTATTCCCCTTTAATCCCTATTTTTTGAAAAATACAAGGAAGAAGGAGTCATGATTTGACTTCTTGAATTTATGGGATAATTATGTATTCCAAGAATACTTATCTCTTTCCATAAAATCTTTTCAAGAAAATCTTTCTTCTCCCTTTTCCTACAATTTTCGAAAAATACAAGAAATATTAAGCAATAATATTTTCTTCTCTTTTTCATTAATTGGACTTTATTTTGGGCTATTTGAGGGGCCTTTAGGAGAATTAAGATTGGACCTCCAATGGACTATGAAGCTATAATATTGGGCCAAATATTATTCAAGTCCATTAATGTTAATTTACTCCACTGTAAAATTAATATTGAACTATCCATCTTAACCCATATTATGACTTTACTATAATATGGCTCCCGATCATTATTTCCCGTGTTTAAGATTATCTTAGTCTATTAATTAATTAAGCCAGTGAACAAGCTTTATATTAATTAATATTTTTATCCTTGGAGGAAAGACAACTCAACATTATTATTCATACCGGAAATAAATTTCCACTTGCAAGATTTGGTATGATAAAGATTCTGAGTCCACCAAGGGGACAAATCAAGCAAGGCATACTTGCACACGATTCTCCATATTAAATGTCAGCAATCGTCATGTAATTAATAATATTACCCAAGATATAAGGTATCGAATCTCAATGACTCTCTTCCTATCATAAGTCAAAGCAATAGTTATTAATTTCACACGATCATATTTAAGGGACGGAGATTAAGAAATAACACACCACTGAGGTCTAATTCTTGTATATTCAGTACCGAAGAATTTATCCTCCTGTAGGTCCTATTCAGTGCATCTAAATGCACTAGTATAATCTCTTGGTCAAGACAAGCCAATTTGAGCCTTATACATCAACCTTTCATGATGGTTTGTTCATTTCCATTTAGATTGTTAATTTGTACTTAATTACGAGGAGCTGTTAATTTGATCTTCTGTGATCTGGTATCACCAAATTAACTACAACGTAATACGTACTAACTTATTGAACGGGTTTGCAGTAAATATATATAACATTCATTCATATTTAAATACAACAGTGATTAATAATTTATTTCAGTAAATAAATAAGAAAATTCAGTTTGATTATACAAAGTAAAAACATACTTTTCAGTATAACCCCAACATTAAGACCGTCTGATTCATACATATATCTAACATTAAAATGCAAGATGAGAGGATCAAATAGGACACACAATGAAAGACCACTTGAATTTTATACATCGTACAAAGATGAAGAACATAGAAAGAGGAGATGCAAAAACTTTCATGGACCTAATACAAAACCAAGAGAATGAAGAGAGTCAGTTCTTTTACATGTGTGTTACAACATTTTTTTAACCTATTTTACTATATGCTATTTATATACAGTACTCAAGTGTTCAATTCATGAATATATGAAAAATTGTGTTACTGTAGGGTTCAAATGAATGATGAGGGCAGGATGAATAATATATTTTGGAGAGATTCAATGATGAATAAAGATTTTGATTTATTTGGTGATGTGATGGTCTTTGATACAACATACAGAACCAATAGATACAATCTGATTTGTGCACCATTTGTTGGAATAAACCATCATTGCAAGAACACGATGTTTGGTTGTGCGTTCTTATGTGACGAGAAAACAAAAACTTTTGAGTGGCTATTTACAGTGTTCAAGAAATCAATGGGTGGAAAAGGTCCAGTAACAATATTCACTGATCAGGATCAAACAATTTCAAATGCAATAGAAAAGGTTATAAAAACAGTAGTCTGACTAGAAAAATATATGTTACTGTATTAACAAATATAATGATACTATATATTTATAGTTGTGTTATTGTATCTGTATTATTTCAGGTTTTCCTGAAACAAGACACAGGCTCTGTCTATGGCACCTGCAACAAAATGCAGTGAGCAGATTTGCAGAACTGAAATGTGATGACACATTCAAATAAGCATTTACCAAATGCTTATCGAGATGTGCTACCGAGGAAGAGTTTGAGAGATGTTGGAAGGACATGATCACAAGTTATAACTTAGAGAATCACGCATGGTTTACAAGAATCTACAGTTTAAAAGACAAGTGGTGCACTACTTTGAGCAAAGACTTCTTCTCTGCAGGATTATTGTCTTCCTGTTGGGAAATTATGGGTGCCCGGATCTATTCAAGATGATTTTAAATACATATTTAAATTAATCAACTAATTACTAACATGAATTAATCCTATATCAATTCAACATAATAATTAATAAGCGAATAAACACCATGCATACATGTAATCCACGTAAATCCTAAGCATGCGGAATCTAGGAGTTACGAGATTACTAACCTCTTGTAGAGACAACCGTTGAGACGATGGATCAACCCAAAGAGTCTTCCCAAATTTGTCCAAAGTCCACGAACGCAATCCGGTGGGAGGATTCTCACGAAGGATTTTAATAAGAGAGAAAACCAAAAATATTTTGTCACCACCTTTGTGGATTTCTAATATTTTCAACACATGGAATTGCAGTTGGGAATGAAAAATTCATCACCTATTTATAGGGACAAGGGTAGCCGATTTTTTCAATGAAAAAATAAGGAAGAAGATCTTTTTCTTGATCTCCAAGAAATCTTGAATATATCTCCTATATTCTTTTCTCCTTAATTAAATTTTTCCATAAAAATCTTATTCCCCTTTAATCCCTATTTTTCGAAAAATACAAGGAAGAATGAGTCAAGATTTGACTTCTTGAATTTATGGGATAATTATATATTCCAAGAATACTTATCTCTTTCCATAAAATCTTTTCAAGAAAATCAAGAAAATCTTTCTTCTCCCTTTTCCTACAATTTTCGAAAAATACAAGAAATATTAGGCAAGAATATTTTCTTCTCTTTTTCATTAATTGAACTTTATTTTGGGCTATTTGAGGGGCCTTTAGGAGAATTAAGATTGGACCTCCAATGGACTATGAAGCTATAATATTGGGCCAAATATTATTCAAGTCCATTAATATTAATTTACTCTAAATATTGAACTATCCATCTTAACCCATATTACGACTTTACTATAATATGACTCCCGGTCATTATTTCCTGTATTTAAGATTATCTTAGCCCATTAATTAATTAAGCCGCTGAACAAGCTTTATATTAATTAATATCTTTATCCTTGGAGTAAAGACAGCTCAACATTATTATCCATACCGAAAATAAATTTCCACTTGCAAGATTTGGTATGATAAAGATTCTGAGCCCACCAAGGGGACAAATTCAAGCAAGACGTACTTGCACACGATTCTCCATATTAAATGTCAGCAATCGTCATGTAATTAATAATATTTCCCAAGATATAATGTATTGAATCACAATGACTCTCTTCCTATCATAAGTCAAAGCAATAATTATTAATTTCACACGATCCTATTTAAGGGACGGAGATTAAGAAATAACATACCACTGAGGTCTAATTTTTGTATATTCAGTACCAAAGAATTTATCCTCCTGTAGGTCCTATTCAGTGCATCTAAATGCACTAGTATATGTTGGGATTATATTGAAAAGTATGCTTTTTACTTTGTATAATCGAAACTGAATTTTCAGACTTATTTACTTAAATAAATTGTTTATCACTGATGCTTTAAATATGATTGAATGTTACATATATTTCTTTATCGCATAACTGCTCAATAATAAACGTGTTACATTTGTAGTTAATTTAGTGATACCAGATCACGAAGATTAAATTAACGGTCCTTTTGTAACTAAAAAGTACGCCATTCACGACCTAGATGGAAATGAACAACCATCGCGAAAAGGTTGAGGTGTAAGGCTCAGATTGGCTTGTCTTGACCAAGAGATTACACTAGTGCATGGTGATGCCTTTGAATAGGACTCTGAGGAGGATAAATTCTTGAGAATCGAACAAGGAAGAATTAGACCTCAGTGGTTCGTTGTTTCTTAACCTTCATCCCTTAAATAGGATCACGTGGGATTGGTAACTATTGCTTTGACTTATCATGGGTAGCGAATCAGAGAGATTCAATACTTTTTATCTTGGGCAATATTATTGGTCACATGTGATTGCTAAGATTTAATACGAAGAATCGTGTGCAAGTACGCTTGCTTGATTTGCCCCCTTGGGAGGTTCATAAGTTTTATCATACCAAATTTTGCAAGTGGAATTAGTTTCGGTATGGATGGATAATAATGTTGAACCGTTTCTCGAATTAATGACAAAAGATGTTAATTAATTGAAAGCTATTTCAGTGGCTTGAATTAATTAATGGGCTAGATAATCTTAAACACGGGAAATAATGACTGGGAGCCATATTGACTGTAATATGGGTTAAGATGGTTAGTGCAATATTAATTATGTAGTGGGATTAATTAATATTTATGGGCTTGAATTATATCGTGGCTCAATATTAGATATTCAAGGTCCATTAGAAGGTCCAATCTTAATTCTCCTAAAGGCCCCCTGAGTAGCCCAACAAATAGTCCAATAACTGAAAAGGTGATTAAAATAAAATAAATATTGTTGCTTAATTTTCCAAGTATTATTTTCGAAATTTATGAATGAAGTTGGGAGAAAGATTTTCTTTGAATTTTGTTATGGAATGAAGATATGTATTCTTGGAATACAAGATTATCTCATTAAATTCAAGAAATCTCCCACATGGTTTATCCATATGAAATTTTCGAAAAAGATGAAAATATAGGGCAAGAAAGATTTTCTTGATTTTCTTGAAAAGATATTATGGAAGATATGTATTTCTTAAAATACAAGAATATCTCATAAATTCAAGAAGATCCAAATCTTGGATTCTTGCACACTAATTTTCGAAAATAATCCATATATGAGGAGGTGGGATTTTTGTGGAATATTTTAATTATGGGAAAAAGAATATAGGAGATATATTCAAGATTTCTTGGTGACCAAGAAAAGTCTTTTCCCACATTGATTTTGGACCCAAAATTTCGACCACCTCCTATCTATAAATAGGGGATGATTAGTTCATTCTCAAGTACAATTCCATGTGCTGGAAATATTAGCAAATCCACAAAGGTGGTGCAACAAAGTTTATTTTTTCCTTTTGTTAATTGTTCGACGAGTGTCCTTCCACCGGATAGTTGAGCAAGGGCTAAGGGAATACTTGGGAAGTCCTTTTGGTTAGTCCGTCCGACCAAAGCCACTACCATCCCGAGAGGTACGTTCACGTAAACCCGTAGATTCCGCATGCGTAGGTTTTACGTGGCTTTTTATATGCATGATATGTTGTTGCAATTATTATTTGAATTAATATAGGATTAATTCATGCTAGTAATAATTAATGAATTAAATTTGTATTTAAATATTCACCCCGAATAGATCTGTGCAACTAATTCCCCAACAGTATAATCTCTTGGTCAAGACAAGCCAATCTGAGCCTTATACATCAACCTTTCATGATGGTTTGTTCATTTCCATCTAGGTTGTGAATTTGTACTTAATTACTAGGAGCTGTTAATTTGATCTTATGTGATCTGGTATCACCAAATTAACTACAACGTAATACGTACTAACTTATTGAACGGGTTTGCAATAAATATATATAACATTCATTCATATTTAAATGCAACAGTGATTAATAATTTATTTCAGTAAATAAATAAGAAAATTCAGTTTTGTTATACAAAGTAAAAACATACTTTTCAATATAACCCCAACAATCACCCACTTATACTCAAAGTCTGCTTTTAAGTATACTACAACATGTCTCGTGTTCTATGTGACATCTAATGTCACCTACACGAACCTAATAATTTCTCCCACTTATACTCAAAGCAGATTGACAACGTTCTTGACACTCATTCCTTCCACATGTCTCTCTAATGTACTCTGAGGCAGACCCTTTGTGAATGGATCTGCTAGGTTGTCTTCCGATGCAATCTTCGCCACCTCAATGTCTCCCCTCTTAACGATTTATCATATAAAATGGTATTTTCTTTCAATGTGTTTGCTGGCCTTGTGTGCTCTCGGTTCCCTCGAATTTGCAACTGCTCCGTCATTATCAAAATAGACCGTGATTGTGTTGGGCAAATCCGGGACAACGTCCAAGTCCACTAGGAAATTCTTGAGCCAAATCGCTTCCTTCGCTGCTTCACAAGCATCTACGTATTCGGCTTCCATGGTAGAATCGGCGATGCATTTCTACTTTACGCTTCTCCATGTCATGGCTCCTCCCCCATGCAAAACACACTACCCGAGGTAGACTTTCTGGAGTCAACGTCTGATTGGAAATCCGAGTCCGTGTAACCGATGGGATTAGACTTTCTGACTGGTAAACCAACATTCTGTCCCGTGTCCTCTTCAGATACTTCAGAATGTTCTTTACCGCAGTCAAATGCTCTTTCCCAATGTTACTTTGATATCTTGCTACCATGCCTACGGCAAAGCAGATATCCGGTCTCGTGCACAACATTGCGTACATGAGGCTTCCCACAGTCGAAGCATAAGGGATGCCCTTCATGTCATCTATCTCATTCTGTGTTTTGGGACACATTTCTTTGGATAGATGGATTCCATGTCTGTAGGGCACAAAGTCTTTCTTGGAATATTGCATGCTGAAGCGCTTCAAAACAGTGTCTATGTATGAGGCTTGCGAAAGCCCGATCATTCTTTTCCTGCGATCTCGAGTGATCTTGATCCCTAGGATGTGACCGGCTTCCCCTAAATCTTTCATGTCAAACTGTTTTGATAGCCATGCCCTTACGTCTGATAACACCTTTACATCGTTTTCGATGAGTAGTATGTCGTCTACGTACAGTACCAAAAATACCAATGCAGTTCCGTCATGCTTTTTGTAAACACAACTTTCAAAGTTGTTTTGATCAAAACCGTAGGATTTTATAACTTGATCAAAACACTGATTCCAAGCACGGGGTGCTTGCTTCAGCCCATAAATTGACTTCCTAAGCTTGCAAACCAGATGCTCTTGACCTTTTTCAATGAAGCCTTCGGGTTGTTGCATATAGATTTCTTCGTCAAGACTTCCATTGAGGAAAGTTGTCTTGACATCCATTTGCCAGATCTCAAAGTCTAAATGCGCAGCAATCGACAAGAGAATGCGGATGGACTTGAGCATGGCTACGGGCGAAAAGGTTTCCTCATAGTCGATCCCTTCTTTCTGAGTGTACCATTTCGCCACTAGTCTTGCTTTAAAGGTTTCAACCTTTCCGTCCGGTCCTCCTTTTCTCTTGTATTCCCACTTGCATCCAATGAGTTTTACCCCATTAAGTGGTTCGACTAGCTCCCACACTTTATTGTGATCCATTGAACCCATTTCGGCTTCCATTGTTGTTTGCCAAGAGGTTGCATCTTTGTCTTGGATCACCTCGTTGTAGGACCAGGGATCTGATTCTTCGCCTGAGATCAAGTCCGAAGACTCTCCAATCCCTAAGAATCGCTCGGGTTGTCGGACAACCCTCCCACTACGACGAGATTCCTGTTGTGAAGGTGTGACGATTGGTATATCATTTTGTACAGTTGGCAATGGAGTTGGCCCCTTAAGTTCTTCCAAGGTAATTTCACTTCTAGGCATTTTATCGTTCATATAGTCTTCTTCCAAAAATCTAAAGTGCGTACTGATTACGACCTTTTGATCTTCGGGACCATAGAACATGCATCCTTTCGTTCCTTCAGGATACCCAATGAACAACCTTAATTCTGAACGTGCATCCAACTTACCAGCTTCCTTGTCCATAACTGAGCTTGCGCCCCGTCCACAATTCTCTCGGGGTTTTATGGACTGATTTGGATGGCACTAAGTTTAGAATATAAGCCACTGTTTCCAAAGCGTAACCCCAGAATGATTTTGGTAAATCTGCATAACTCATCATTGATCTTACCATTTCTAAAAGCTTTCTATTTCTTCGTTCTGCAACCCCGTTTTGTTGAGGGGTACCAGGTGCAGTCAACTGGGATGCAATCCCCTCTTCCGACAGGTAGTTCAAGAATTCATCACTGAGGTATTCGCCTCCACAATCAGATCGTAGAAACTTGATAGTCTTTTCCTTATGATTCTCTGCTTGAGCCTTAAATTCTTTGAATTTATCAAAGGTCTCAGATTTATGCTTCATTAGGAAAATGTATCCGTAGCGTGAGTAATCATCGATAAACGTAATGAAATACTCGTAGCCACCTCTAGCTTTGATTTTCATTGGACCACACATGTCGGTGTGAAAGATTTCTAACACTTCCTTAGCTCTAAGCCCCTTGGCTCCAAATGCCCTCTTGGTCATTTTACCCTCCAAGCACGATTCGCAAGTTGGAAATGGCTCAATCTGGAGAGACCCCAATGAACCATCTTGAACCAACCTTTGAATCCTTTTTGGGTTAATATGACCTAATCTTAGGTGCCAAAGAAGTGTTTCATTCACGTTAGCCGGATGCTTTCTTTTACATGAAATAGTAGATGTGTTATACGATGCATTATGTGAGTGGTGTGCATAGTTAATAATATAGAGATTGTTCCGTAAAATTCCACGACAGATAATCACATCGTTACGCAAAACAGTAACATGCTTATTAAAACGAACAGAATATTCATCGACAAATAGTTTAGAAACTGAAATAAGGTTTTTCCGAAAAATAGGAACATAAAGAACATCTCTTAAAATTAAAAATTGATCTTCAAAAGACATGTGCACTTCTCCCACTGCTTCAGCTGCCACTCTCGTAGCATCGCCTAGCGTGATGAGGATCTCATTTCCACTAAGTTGTCGGGTCCGCTTGAACCCCTGTAACGTGAAACAAACATGATCAGTGGATCCCGTATCCACCACCCACGAATGCGCAGCATACTCCGCCAAACAAGTTTCAACAACTAGTGAGTGAGAATTACCTTTCTTTCCATTCCTTTTGGGATTGGAACAGGCTGACCTCCAATGTCCTTCTTCACCGCAGTTGAAACATTTTCCCTTTGGTTTCTTTTGGACCTTTAACCAGCTGGCCTTCTTACCTGTTTTCTTAGTGGCCTTGCTTTGGATCGGACCATTCATCTTCTCAACAATCTTACCCACCATTGGTCTAGATCTTGAGAGAAGTTTCTTAGTCATCAAAGCTTCGTCTTCTTGTCCCAAGTGTTTCTCTATCGTCTCCAAGATTTCTTGTAGAGTATCCATGGTAAACATGTGATCACTCATCACAAAACCACAATAGAACTCATTAATGCACCTTGGAAAAGTTAGGAACAAGAATTCGATTTGAGCCTCATCACAGTACCGTGTACCGAGGTAAGCAAGTTTTTCAAAATGGCGTCTGACCTTGAGAATGTAATACCTCACGTGCGTTCCCTCGATCATCTTTAGCTTTTCCACCCCATTTTGATGAAACTCTTTGGTCATATTGCTCTCCGAGGAAAACATTTCCTCAAGACTTTGTACAATTTCCGCAGCCTAATCAACTCCCTCATGAATGAGTCTCAAATCATCAGTCAGTGAAGTCAAGATTACAAGTTTCATTGATTTGTTTGCTTGCTCCCAGATTTTGTACAAACATCTTTCTGCACTTGATGACCTTTCAGTTGGTTTTTCAGGTTTTTGTCCGCCAAGAACCCAATGATGTTTTTGTGCAGTGAGGACAAAAGATATATTACGTTTCCAAATGACATAGTTTTCACCAGTGAGTTGGTGTTCTTTGAGCATATATTTCAGTGGATTAAAAGGTTGCGACATGATGAGACTGAAAATAAACATACTGTTGATGTTGCACGGATGTTGTTCCAGATGTTGGACAACATTCTGCACAACATCTTAAATTTACCCTTTCTCCTAACACTGACTCCGTTTTATTAGATGTGTCTTTCTATGTTTCCTACATTGCAGGTTGAAGACAATTTCGGATATTGCCAAGCGGTTGCAATAATGGAGTAAGAATAGAAAGATCATGGGTGGTTACACCAAGATTATGGAGATAGTGGAGGAGATCTTCAAGGCTGTCCACACCAAGTGGATAGGACAATGCAGTTGGTCCTAATGTCTATAAATAGACTGCATTGGTCGACATTCAAGTTTGAGTTAAAGTGAAATACCATTTGCTCTACTCCAAACTTAAGAGAGTAGCATCCGAGACACAACCGAGAGTGGAGTGTGAGGGTCGATGCTATGCCTATTTGTACTGGTCGAGTGTATCCCAACATTTCCCATCAGTATTGTGTTTGTCTTAGTAGATCAAGTTTTAGGTTGAATAAGATCACTAGTTACCATTAAAAAAAACACTAATAAAAATATCCAACGGACTCCCATCCTTCCACAACTTTTTCGAGCACTGGATCGGCGAGCAAAACCGCCACCTTCAGAGCTCCTCGCCACGCCAACTCCCCGCCGGACGATGCGGCCTAAGTTTCCAAGGGCGCTGCGGATCCAAAGACTACGAAAGCATTACTAATAGGCTAAGTCATGGTGTGTGCAAAAACGACGCTGCTTCCATGTTAAGTCCGACGGTAGCAACTTCGAGGATGTGTTTTTTTTGATAGGGGTGGCGCCTACCATGGCTTTCCATTTGTTTTCTACTCCAAGCTCGGGCCTCCACCTAGAGCTAATGCAGGGATCCCGACGGGATTTGGCGACTCGAGCTTGCCACCGGAGAAGCCGGACCGGCAGCAGAGGGAGACCGTCGGGCCAGAGAAGGAGATCACGCGAGCATTTGGCGAGGGCGCAGGAGACGGTGGCGGACGCGAGAGATATTTGCCGGGCGATGCCGTGGACGGAGATGATGAGGGACGGGGCGGACGAGGCAAAATGGACGGGAGAGAGGGCGGAGGCGCCGGGCGCCCCAAGGAGGAGGGAATGGTCCGGTGTCCGCAGAGGGGCGGACGATTTGAGGCCGAGGACGTTGAAGGCGGTTATTGAGGCGACGACTCGATGCAAGCCGTGCATTTCTTGATTGCGGTGACATGGCCGCACTGAGGGTGCATGAGTGGGGAAGAAGCGGGACGCGGCTGCCGCCGATGTCAGTGAAAGTGTTGTTGTGAACTGCTTTGGATGGTGTTGGTGTTGGTTTTCCTTTTTCTAAGGGGGTAGTTTCTATGTAAGTTTCATATTGAAGTGTTAGTTAAGGGAGGATTTAAATGGGAGTAGGCAGTTAGGATCTCCCATTCCTATATAAGATATTATGTCCCATCTTAGTGTATTAATCACTTATTAATTAATTATAATTGGTAATATCATTTAATACAAGTGACAAGACATGCACAATTGCATTACAGTTTAAAGAGCATTTTCTGTGAATCATGAAATTAAAAAGGAGCAACAAACTATAAAGCCTCTGATAATTGATTGATAATGAGTCATGTCTATTACATGTTCTATCTACTACAAACATAAGCACCAGATTTATTTGAGAAAGTTAAACGGACAAAATGTGTGAAAAAACTGAGTAACATAAAATCAGCTACGCTTTAGAAGATCCTCACAGCAAAAAGCCTGCATAAGAAAACAGCCTGCATAAGAAAACAGCACGTGTGAGATGGAGATGATAGAACAAACACCAAATTAACAATTTTAAAATTGAAAACATTTGTACCTTTTTATAACTCGTCCTTGAGCTCTTCGTCTACTGATTCAGATTTTGTCGAATCTGTTTGGGCTGAAGTTGATTGGGAAGGCTTATCATCCCTATTAGTTTCGATGAATTCGATAATGGCATCCTTTGTTCTATCCCCATCGTATTCGGACAATTTCCCACCTGCAGATCTGAAGTACATAGTAGGGAATCCTTTTACGTCAAAGGTGTCACTGGGGACATCGTTTGCGGTTGCATCCTGAGAAGGGAATGTTGAAATCATTACAAAGAAAACTTCTATATTTCCCCTTAAAAAGATACTATGTAGGTATGGGCATATACTTTTATGCACCAAGCAATTCAAGTCCATTTTTAAATAGTATTAGCTGTTTTGCTAAAAGGTTTAGCTGTTTTGCTAAAAGCAAAAGGTTTAGCTGTTTTGCTAAAAGGTATTAGTTTGGTTAGTATTGGTTGTGCCAGGTTGCACAGTGCAACTGGTATGCCCAAGTATTACTCGCAGGTATAATATCTGTAGAATTGAAATGAAACGCAGGTTCTGTTAAATCTTGATAGAAGTATACAATCAACTACTGTACATATCTACAAAAACTTCATCCTTCAGTTTCAATTGTCAATTTTAATAGGCAAGTGTTGCAAGAAATCATTCAATATAAAGTATAAGACGAAGAATGTGACGCATATAAATCATGAATTTGGGACGACATCTTACGAATTTTGCAATTAGAACAGCAGGGTCCTTCTCAAAGGAAATTGCAACTTCATCCAAGATTGGGGCCAGACTCTTGCAGTGTCCACACCAAGGTGCGTAGAATTCCAGCAGAACTGTAAAAATCAAAAGTTCATGATTCACATTATGTAAAAATTAACATGCGTACATAAAGATATGAAGAAAAAAACATAGGAAGCAAGATGAAACAGCAAATGCATACTACATTCTTCATAAACATAACTAGATAATTTTTCTTTATTTATAAGGCCAAATGCACACAAGGAGACCAATAAAATCTAGATGCAAAGAATAGAAAAATTGTGGAGTACAAACCATTCTTCCCGGATTTGTAAACCAAGTCTTCAAGGCTGTCACGAACAACCACTTTGACAGGTTCATTGTTCACTTCAGGAATAGGTTCTGATCTTATGAATGGCTTCAATTGCCCCTCCTGTCACCATTTACAAGGAAAAAAAAACAGCTAAGATATACTAGTAACTGATATTTGCTGATTTTTTTTAAAATAATAATAACAATATTTTTATAAAAAGTACCGTGTACTCTTTCACCCATGATTCAATCTGATCAGGCTCTACATTGGCTTTTAGATATTTCTGGCCATCAGCTTTCTGTATAATAAGGAGTGGGGCCTGTTCTGGCTTAAGCCCAAAGTACTGCAAAAATACTGTAATATCTTAAATCTGATCCTGTTAAATGAAATAAATAAAAGACAGAAAATGTATATGAAAAAAATTACAAACCTGGAAAGCATTCTGAGTAACATCAACATCGCCAATCATAAAACTTAAGCCCTTCCCCTTGTTAAGTGTTGCCACATTCTTGTATTTAGCCTCGAAAGCATCTTGCTCCTTGTTGAAGGTAACAAATAGCATGGCCTGTACACAGAACCAAACTTATTGAGAACATAACATTTTATAATAACTTCTATGATACTGCAGTGCTTTGTAAGTAAATTAAACCTAGATAAGAATGTAAATGATGCACCACTATATACAATGCATTTTACATTTGAAACCAATGCTGATAAGGATCCAAAGAACAATCAAAATTGCAGCTAAACTCCAAGATCAATCAGGTGGAAGAAAAAGTTCAGTTGAATCTTTATATTATTTTATATGTCCTTTTCAGTCGCAAACCTTTCCATACCAAATATCTAGTCAAGTCTTCAGAAGAACCTAAAATATAGCACACAACAAACCAAGTAACATCATGAAAACTAGCAACAAATCTATTTGACTATTTATACAATTTTTTTCATAATATCTTCTGCAAGGAAGCACTGAATTGAAATAGAAGATCAATTTTCAATATTTTAGATGATTGGATGCAAGAGTTCTGCAGTACCTTATCATTGGAACCCTCGAAGAATTTGTTAATATACGGGTGATTGTTGGGGTCACTATTCCAGACTGTCAAAATTGGAATTGTGGACTCTTCAATAAATTTCTCCATTGCTTCGACTTTAAAGTCCTGGAAGAGCATAATTGTAAGTAGAAAATACAACCAAATAATCAAATAGCTTCCAAAAGTAAGAATCTAAATAGAGTGGGAAAACAAAATACGGAACTGAAATGAAAGGGGAGGTATATGGTGTCAAGCAATACCTGGAAATCAACAACCAGCTCGTCAAAAGGCTTAAACAAGCGAAGAGTTGGCTTGCTGACTGATTCACCCTTAGGAAGGAGTTTAGCATCCAGGGTATGACCAAAATCATAGTCAGACCGCAATTTTTCAGCTAATGCCACGAAGTTATCATATTCTTCCCCGGAGAATTTTGGAAACACTCCAACCTAGAAGAAAAATATAATGTCTCAAGAACTGCTTAGAATTAACAGAGAAAAGAAAGACTGACTTTTCTGAAAAACAAAACAAATGGCTTACAATAGAAATCTTTTTCTCATCAACAATACCGGCGGCATCTTCCACTGATTTAATCTCGGTAGATGCAGGACCAACTTGTTTCTTCAAGAATTCAACAATACCAGCAGCGTCACGAGGCCCTTTGTATTCTTGGATGTCTTTTCCACCATTTCTCAAGATTTTAATGGTAGGAAAACCCTGGACTTGATATTCTGAAGCTAATCCTTTATTTTCTTCTTCATTTGCATCAACTTTAGCCAGAACAATCGGGGGGTCGTTGCTGCTCAGTATGGATGCAGCTTTTTCATACTAAGAAAAAAAAAACTGTAAGTACATAGGATATACAAAAAAGAAAGGAAAAAGTGTCTTGTGGAAATTCAGAAGAGCAGATTAATACCTCTGGAGCGAGAGACTTACAGTGACCACACCTGTTGCAAGAGTGGAAGAAAATTATGATTTATACACATATTAACAGAGGCTTAAACAATTTCACTGGTGATCTGACCGTGTCCTAATCTTAGCACATCGCCAAAAGAAAAGGAATTTATTACTTTTAGAATTACATAGAATCGGTTTAAAATTTCAACATCTGCTATATATAGCAACAATCATTTAACATAAGCAAATATAATTCGCAATAATTAATGGAGGAAAAGAAAATGACGATAAAAAGCCATTTAGATTACCTTTCGACATATTATAGAAACTTTCACATTCTTGCAGATCGCAAGTAGTACAATATGCACCATTTAAAAGACAAACTTACAATCATAAACATTATTTACTTCGTAAACAAAGATCTAATCCACAAGATCCACATTGATTTCAGAAAAACCAGACATCTCCACATTCAAAAGGTTCAGAGCAAATTCAAATTGATAACTTACCGCGCCCGCAGAGGAAAACGTCATAACTCATAACAGCAAGGTACAATCATACAATGCGTAAACAGGCATATCCTCTACAGCCACACATGCTCGAAAATCGAATTTGAATCCACCACAAATACCAATCGAAAACGAAAAAAATAATCAAATCAGTCGACACAGAACAAATCTACACATACCAAGGAGCGTAGAATTCAACGACGATGAAGCTGTTCTTCGACACAACCTCGGAGAAATTGGAATGGTCCAGAGTCAACACCTTTTCAACCTCATCCGCCGCCGCCGGAGTTACACTCAGCAACGACACCACCGCCAGAGAAACCAGGAGAACGCCACTCCAAACCCTATCTTCCATTGCCACAAATCTGAAAATGAGTGAATTTAGTTTCCCCAATTCTACAGAAAAAATTGCATGTGAAGGGGGGAAGACTGAGATGCAGAACACCAATGAAGTAGAAGCTTATTTATAGTGCTTACGGCGTGAGCGCCACATTGGCAGAATGGATGACGTGGCGCGTTTTGATTGGGTGAAGGGACGTCGATGTAATTCATAGAAATATTTTAGGAATTTAATTCTTATTTATGTAATAACTATCGAACGTGGTTAGACAATGGAATATTTTCTTTAATTTTCTAGTCTCAATATTCTCAATTCAAGTCAACAATTTTTGTATCAATTAAATTGCATTATGCACCTATTCCATCGCGCATAATTAAAAAATTAGCATGTATATTCACATATTAAACGGGATTGAAAATAATTTAAAATAAAAAATTTACATGTTAGAGATGTTAAACGAATTCGTTACTTAAATTATTAAAGGCCAAATTTTTTACAGCTTTGCTAAAATCCAAGCAGGCTTAATGGCGGTTCACTTTTAAACGGCCATTAAGAACAGAATCTAACCCTAACCCACTGTGCCGGGCTAAATTAAAGCAAGGCCACACCATTTTTTATTTAAAATACAATCCAAATGCATATTAAATATATTACAACTATCACAAGTTCACAACTTAAGTACTTAACTCTAACCATAAATAAGTCCAATAGATATTATAGAACAAAAATAAGTTCAAAGCATAAAATCATACAAATTGAAAGTCTAACAAACAAATTAAAAGTTTAAAGTCAGATAATGACGCGGCCTACACGCACAAAAACAAAAGACTCATCATTCAATTCTTCCAACTTCCAACCCATCATCACTCTTCATCATTCGATCCTTCCTTGGACAAAGGCTCATCATCATCAACTTCCAACTCACCATCTTCTTCTTCTAAAACATGCATAGAAAACATTTAGTTACTAATAAACAAGTTTATTTAATTATATGAAAACAAAATATATATATATGAAATAATTAGAACATTACCAACATGAAATCCTCAGAAATTAACTACGAGTACAAATAAGGGCTTCCACGTGATGCCCAAGAAGTCTACTCCTATACTTGTTGAAAAACACGAGCCTCAATGCTTTAAAAGCGGATTCGAAGCGGCGGTGGTGATTGGGATCTTAAGAATATCACAAGCCATAATTGATAATGTTGGATATCGGTGTTTATTAATTTTCCAATGCTCCAACACATTCAAATTTGGATAGAATTTCAATTCAAGAGGCGGATCATCCAAATACTGATCTAGTTCAGACTTTGTAATTTGGATATCACTTGTTTTACTTTTGCCGAGTCTTCCATAACCTTAATAAAATAATACAAATTAATAAGTGAAACATGCAATTAAGAACAATAAATAAATAATATATGAAGAAAAAATAATATATAAAAGACTTACATAAAAAACAACCACTTTCTCTTTTCCCATTCCACCAAGTGTTGATGTAGTCAATTTGATAAATTTGAAGAGCTTTTCAAGTAGAACTTCCACTTGGTTCATTCAAAGGCCCCGCTTTCACATAATCACTAAAAAATGCTTGCAATTTACTTCTTATATGATCAACCTTTTTTTGAGCCAGTATCACGATCAAGTTGAGAGTAATAATACTTGACCATTCCTAGTTTTCCTCGAGGGTCAACCGCACCCTAAATGCAAGCACAACACTATAGTCGATCAATACTTTTCAAATTTTGCTTGCATTCTCGTAGCCATATCCTTAATGACTTCTTCACTCACCAAATTTGATTTCAAGAAACACTCTATCTTATATACTTGCATAAAATACAAGTTGGATGTGGGATAAGAAGAACCAGAAATCAAATTTGTGATCACAAAGAATGGACGCAAGAACCCACACATTTTGTCCGCCCTCTCCCACTCTTCATTCGTTTGAGCAAACGTAAACCCTCAATCATTCAATTGAAGCAAACCAAAAGCACGCTTATATCTAAGTGCACTTTCAAGCATAATGTAAGTAGAATTCCATCTAGTGCATACATCCATGTGTAAACCAATTTTAGTATCAATTCCACCAACTTGAATCACACAATCATTAAAACTTTTCATTCTTGCCTCCGAACTCTTGACATACTTAACACTTTGTCTGATCTTTTTCAAAGCATCATCAGCTACTTTCAAGCCTTCTTTAACGATAAGATTTAAAATGTGAGCACAACATCTCACATGAAAAAACTCACCATTGGATAAAAGACTATTTTGTAAACAAAGCATTTGTTTCAAGGTATCTTGCATATTATCATTGGCAGAAGCATTATCCAAAGTAAGAGAAAACACATTTTTCTCAATTCCCCATTCTTTCAAACAATCAAACACTTTATTTGCCAATACAAATCCAGTATGTGGAGGTGTTGGGGAATGAGTTGCACAGATCTATTCGGGGTGAATATTTAAATACAAATTTAATTCATTAATTATTACTAGCATGAATTAATCCTATATTAATTCAAATAATAATTGCAACAACATATCATGCATATAAAAAGCCACGTAAAACCCACGATGCGGAATCTACGGGTTTACGTGAAGCGTACCTCTCGGGACGGGATGGCGGTGGCTTTGGTGGACGGACTAACCAAAAAGGACTTCCCAAGTATTCCCTTAGCCCTTGCTCGACAATCCGTTGGAAGGATACTGCAAACAATTAACAAAAGGAAAAAATAAACTTTGTTGCACCACTTATGTGGATTTGCTAATATTTCCAAAGACATGGAATTGTCTTGGGAATGAACTAATCATCCCTATTTATAGGAGAGGAGGGGGACGAAAAATTTAGTGATATTTCAATGTGGGGAAAAGACTTTTCTTGGTCACCAAGAAATCTTGAATATATCTCCTATATTCTTTTTTTCCCATAATTAAAATATTCCACAAAAATCCCACCTCTCTCTACAATATGGAATTTTCGAAAATATTAGTGCAAGAATCCAAGATTTGGATCTTCTTGAATTTATGAGATATTCTTGTATTTCAAGAAATACATATCTTCCATAAATATCCTTTCAAGAAAATCAAGAAAATCTTTCTTGACCTCTATTTTCCAAAAATTCAAAAAATCTCACTATGAATAACCAAGTGGGAGATTTCTTGAATTTAATGAGATAATCTTGTATTCCAAGAATACATATCTTCATTCCATAACAAAATTCAAAGAAAATCTTTCTCCCTCTTTTATTCATAATTTTCGAAAATAAGAGGAAATATTAAGCAACAATATTTATTTTATTTTAATCACCTTTTCAGTTATTGGACTATATGTTGGGCTACTCAGGGGGCCTTTAGGAGAATTAAGATTGAACCTTCTAATGGATCTTGAATATCTAATATTGAGCCACAATATAATTCAAGTCCATAAATATTAATTAATCCCACTACATAATTAATATCAGACTATCCATCTTAACCCATATTACAGTCAATATGGCTCCGGTCATTATTTCCCGTGTTTAAGATTATCTAGCCCATTAATTAATTCAAGCCACTGAAATAGCTTTCCGTTAATTAATATCTTTTGTCCTTGGTCGAGGAACGGTTCAACATTATTATCCATACCGGAAACTAATTCCACTTGCAAGATTTGGTATGATAAAACTTATGAACCTCCCAAGGGGGCAAATCAAACAAGCGTACTTGCACACGATTCTTCGTATTAAATCTTAGCAATCACATGTGACCAATAATATTGCCCAAGATAAAAAGTATTGAATCTCTCTCGATTCGCTACCCATGATAAGTCAAAGCAATAGTTACCAATCCCACGTGATCCTATTTAAGGGGACGAAGGTTAAGAAACAACGAACCATCGAGGTCTAATTCTTCCTTGTTTGATTCTCAAGAATTTATCCTCTTGTAGGTCCTATTCAACATCGATCATGCACTAGTGTAATCTCTTGGTCAAGACAAACCAATCGAGCCTTTACACCTCAACCTTTCGCGATGGTTGTTCATTTCCATCTAGGTCGTGAATGGCGTACTTTTTAGTTCAAGGATTTGTTAATTTAATCTTACGTGATCGGTATCACTAAATTAACTTCTGATGTAACACGTCATTTAATTATTGAACGATTATGCAAAGAAATATATATAACATTCAATCATATTTAAAGCATCGATGATAAACAATTTATTTCAATAAATAAGTTCGAAAATTAGGTTTCGATTATACAAAGTAAAAAACATACTTTTCAGTATAATCCCAACAGGAGGCTCCAATCTACAGAAATTAAGTATCTTACTGTTCAACTTCCAATCACGATCTACAAAGTGAGTTGTCAAACTTATGAAACCCACACCCGCATAACAAAATCCAACAATCGGAAGTTAAACAAATTCTCCCATAACAATCAATCATCAAACGTTTCAATTTATCATTTTCAAGATTATACAACTTCAACACATCAGTAGTAGCTGTTAATCTACCATAACATTTGTATTCAGGATTCAAATACTTCAGCAATTCCCTAACCCATTTGTAACCAACAAAGGAGAGTGGAATATCATGTGAAACAATAATCTTACTAATCAATTCACGCACATGATTATGATCAATTTTCCTAGATCTTAATTTCCCTTCACCATCTAACATCAAACCAACATTTCCATCTTTTGCACTTTTCAAGCAATTTTTCAAATGACGGGTAAGAGTAGAAGTCCCATAATTTGAACCATTCCAAACATATTGAGTATTACACTTAGTGCATTTTACCTTGCCATTATCGAGTTTAACATAATAATTCCAAGCTTAAGAAGTGTTGACTCTTGCTTTCTTTGCATCTTTTTCACTATCTGTGACAGTAACCTCGGTGGGAGTTGAATCCAAGATCTCTACATCATCATCAGTTGCTTGAGCTTGACTTTCAAAATCCATTGAATCCCCAAAATGAAAAACTGCAATTACACACATACATTGGGTCATTATAAAACTAAAGTGACTCTTTGATTAAATAAAACAGTCACTTTTGATTTTGCTTATCTTTATATATATTTTTCTAACAAATATTATCCAATGGACTCCCAAACAAGCCCAACGTAAATAATTTTTGAGATAATTTCCTAATAGTTGAAATATGTTTACAGAAAAGAATCTACTGGTAGAGAAATGGTGTGGATATGGAGACAATGCAAACAACTAACTGATGTACCTCCTGAACTTTGATTCAAGCATCGTTTCCACCCAACACACCCAAGTTACTTTGTCTTTAACAAATTTAAAAATCCCAGCATATTAATAACACCCCCAACAATCCCTAATTTAACATTTAACAATTAACACCCCCAACAATCCCTAATTTAACAGTTAACAATTAACACCCCCAATAATCCCAAATTTAAAACATTTTGATTCTTGCTGTTAAAAAAATAAAAAGGAGAGCGTAACTTTACCAGAGATGTGAGGGAAAAAGAGAGTGGGTGGCGGCGGTGGCACCGAGATCTTTAATGGGGGAGGCGGAACAGAGATGGTCCTTTGGTTGGGCGCGGCCCGATTGAAGAACCTGGAAAATGGAGGAAGAGAGCGGGCGTCCGGTCACCGGTGGCGTGAGGTCGCTGTGGATTCGTGGAAGATGGTCAAGTAGATGATGGCGGCGAACTGGCGAAGGCGACACGAAGAAACTGGAAAATGGAAGAAAGTGAAGAAACTAGAAAATGAAACGTGAATGAATAATGATAATTGATAACCGGGCCTTTTTTTATTTTTTAAGCCCAGCAGCCCATTTATCATTCTTCTTGGACCTCTTTATATTTTTTAAAACCCAATGACCCATTTATCATTCTTCTTTCTTTTTCAAATTCAAATGAATTTCATTTATCATTCTTCTTTATTTTTTCAGCCCAGCTGCCCATTTATCATTCTTCTTGGACCTATCAGCCCTCTCCCTTTTATAAAATTAATTTAAAAAAAAAAAACAAAAAATAGTCGGGCCGACCACAAAGCCCTCAAGGGCGTAGTTTTCAAAGGTCGGTTTTAAACAGGCGAGATACCTAAGCCCTAACCACGAAAAAATTCTTGGTTAGCTTACTGAGCCGATTGGGTCGTGGCCCGTTTAACATCTCTATGTATAGATGATGATTAAAGATTAGTAGATGAGGCATACTTGTTTGAAATAGTCTCATGATGAGATGAAACATAATTTGAACATTGTATTTTTTACATTTTAAAAAGAATGAATGTTAATTTATAGTAAGTTGTACCCCGTCTCATACCAATTTTTATCTAAGTTAGATAAGAGATGACACTCCGTCTTAAAAATCATAAAAAAAAATCTAAATATATATTCTTATTTAAAATACTCCTATTTAATAATACTCCCTCCGTCCCATAGTTTATAACTTTCTTATTATTCATAAGAATTTAGTGATAAAGTGTTGGATAAAACAACTTTACCATAAATTATGAGATAAAAATAATGACAATTTTACCATAAACTATGGGACGGAGGTAATATATATTAAAATTAAATATTATTATTATTGTATTAATAGATAAGCATATATTAAGAACTTTATAAATAAATTTAGATTTTCAAGCAAAATAAATAATATTTTATTAGGCTGTGTAAAAAAATTTAAAGGAGATCATTAATTGAATAACTAATTGGTAAGTTTTAATTATTTTTATTGAATAATTAATTGGTGCACTCAAATATTGAAATGTCCTTGATGCCACATGATAAGAATTTTGTCATGATTTTTGGAGGCAGCTGATATTTATGTATTATTAAAATAATTAAATTAACATATAAGTATACGAGAAAAAAAATCTGGTATAAGGGTGTTTGGTGCAAGACTGACGTCAGACATATTTAAATTTAATGTAATTTATTCATATAAATTTAAAGTAATTTATTTCATTCGTTTATTTATTGTGCAAAATTGTTCTTTACCTTTCTTTATAATTAACGTTATTTATTACCTTTCAAAAAAAAAAAATTAACGTTATTTATTACTGGCTTACATAATGAGACGTAGTGTTACTCCTCCTATTGAACAATAATTTGTGGCTAATTGTCAACGTTATACAAAATTTACTATTTGTGTGCAAAACAAAATATGTAATCCCTTTACGTCTTGTCAGGAATATAACATCATGTTTTACTATTCCCTCATTCTTGGGATAACATGCGCCTTAAAATTGACAAAAAAAATTAAGAAAATACTCCCTCCGTCCCAAAATTATTGTTCAGTATTCTATTTTGGTAATCCCATAATTTTTGTTCACTTTCCTAAAATGGAAAGTTTCATCAATATAAACACTCTTCACAATACATATAAATTACACCAATTGTCACTCATTTAACCCCTTACACTTTAACATTTTATCACTTTTTCACTTTACAATAAAGTTGATTTACCAATTCTAACACTTTATCACTTTTTCTTAAAAACCGAGCACACAGTAAATCGGACAATAATTATGGGACGGATGGAGTATAATAATGAGTAAATTTTTTAAAGAAAATTTTATAAATTTTTATGTATAAAATAAAGAAATGAGTTGAATTGTGTGTATGTGTGGGGTCAAAAGTAATGATATTTTGTGTAATATTGTGGATATAGTGAAGATGAAGATTATGAAGGATTTTCTATTTTAGGGGCGTACATGTTATTATGGGCGGACCGAAAAGTGAAGTGTGCACATTATCTTGGGAGGAAGAGAGTATATATTTGATAGTATTAGGTTTTTTTTTATCAGGTAAATGGTGATTCGAACCCATTATCTTTCGGTATAGTTAAGTAGCGGTGTTCTGACCACTTGAGTTATTTCACTTCTCTTGATAGTATTTAGCAATTAACTATATGAGTATTTAAATGAGATCTCAGCATGAAACTTTGGAAAATAAAAATATTCACACTTTATTATTCATCACTAAGTTAGTTCTAGTGTAACATACAAAATCTATCCCAATTTAACTTCGACAAAACGTAGATAATTAAAAAATAAAAATAAAAAGAGTGAAAATCAAGGAACTTCTTTCTTTCTAATTGGTGCCAGTGTTTCAATATTCAAGAAATCAAACTTTTAATTAATTACACAAAAAAAGTGGGGAAGGAAGAGAGAGAGGCTCTGCCTTCTCTCTACTTTTTTCCTCCCCAATTTCAGCGTCAATTATACGCTTCCTTCCTTCCTCCCAAGGTTTTCGTCGGTGAGAACGTTGTCGGGCTGTGCAACTTCGTCTCGATTGGTTGTCGGTCTCGAATCTTTGCACAATTGGTTGCATCTGCTGTTTTTTCGCTTTGCTTTTGGTATTTCTTTTGGAGTTGTACGGATCGCGTCGCTTTGGCGCAGGCGCCGCCATATCTGTCGGACCCTAAGTTTTTTTCACGAAAGCGTATATCTTACGCTGGCACCATCACCATCGCCGATCATCCGATTTCGGATAGCTATTCACTTGAGGGGATTCGTGTTGATGTTTACCGCGCTGGTTCGGTTGCTCTGTTTCCACCAGCGTATACAATCGGCATTGGTATTACCTTCCTCGGAGCGACCACCGCCTTGCCGAAACAGAACACTTTGCTGCAGATTCAATCGGCAGTTTTCTTTCTCAATACGCGTGGGGCTCTCGTAATAACCATCGTGGTGCGTATCCCAGCCGCCTATTCGCTTATCTGCGCATAGCACCGCAGCCGGATCGCCTCCGTCAGGCAGATGGAGGAGATGGAGATAGACAACGAGTTGGATGTTGGGTTGGCGGTGGAGAATGCAATGGCGGTGGAATTACTAATGGCGTGTAGTGTACGCTTGTAGGTTAGGTTGTAGTTTTGGGTACTATATTAGTTTAGGTCGTACATAGGTGTCTGTTTGCTTGGTATTGTAATTAGCTTGCTAGTTGTTTTACAGCCTTGCGTGACTTTGTATCTTTGGGATCGACGGGTGGTACTTCAGGGTTTGTGGAAGGATAGTGGTATTTACCTAATGGTGTCGTCTTTATGCGTCCTTAGCGTGGGGAATGCTGGCGATCTATTAGCTTTGTTTCTTATCCTTGCGATTCGATAACTACGGAGACTGGGATGGTTGAATTGTATCTTGTAATTTTACAATGTTGCGATAATCAATGGATACTTTTCTCTCAAAAAAAAAATATTCAAGAAATCAAATCAAATTAAAAATAAAATTTATAAATCAATTAATCAAAACCAATACATGAACCAATATTAAAAACACCAACCAAGTTGCTTTAGTTGAAGCTTCAACAAGTTACGAGATTAGAGTTCGTGATATCAACATTCTACATACGTTATACAATTTCACAGTCAATAGATAGATAATACTTCCCCTCCCACTAAATTTATGCACATTTATTTTATTTGTCCGTCCACCAAATTTATGCACATTCTCTTTATGAAAAAAGTCATTTTATATTTATATCTAATTACCACTTAATTACGTCAAACATCATTATACATTACTGTTGTGTTTGATATAATTATTCAGCATTAATCGAACACGTAAGAGAGACACGTGTAATATTCAACTATTAAAATAATCATGCTCGATGGACAAGTGTGCTCGCCGCTTGCCGACCAAACAAGTTTGTTCGCCAGCTCGCCACTTGTCAATCAAAGCGAACATGCTCGCCTACTAAAGTAAGTTTTGTTCGCTAGCTCACCGAGCAAGCATCATTTGTTCGGCGGCTCGTCGCTCGCCTAAACGAGCAAGTTTGCTCGTCAGTTCCCCACTTACCGAGCAAACAGGAATACTCACCAACTGACCGAGCAAATAGGTATGTTCGCCACTCAGATCAGGAAAGAAGGAATCAGATAAGATGAGTCAAGTGACCTCAGGGTCAGTATGCTCGATGCACAGATATCCTGAGGGCTCAAACATCCTGAAGGCTCAGACATCCTGAAGGGTCAGTATGCTCGATGCTCAGACATCCTGAAGAACTCAGAAGTGCTCGATAATATTCCGACATAAAATTGATATGGTTTAATGGGGCGAACAAAGCTTTCAGTCGAGCAAAAGATTGATTTGGACGACCAAAAGAGTGCCTTATAGACAAGCAAATGCAAAGATTAACCAGGAAGACGAAGTTGGAAACGTGGCAGCATTACATGAGTTCTTGCATGGCCCGAAGTCTCCAGCTCATGCATGCCAAACCAGCTCATGCTTGTCAAAGTACTATAAATAGAAGAAAAAACAACAAAATAAAGGTTCACAAAAATTTCCCAGAGGGGTAAGGTACAGAAAAATTCGAGAGTTCATCCATACACATAAAAAAACCCTAGCACTCATATACCAACTCTCCAAATCATCTTTATCCATAACGATTCATCTTCATGAGATGTATCATATATTGTACGTGTAAAACTCGCAATACTACATCCCTGGCTTGGAACGCCCCCAGAAGTAGTCATTTTTTGACGAACTGGGTCAACAAATTCTTCTTATTTACAGTTTATTTTACACGTACATATTTTGTTTGTGAGTTATCACCGAATCAGCCACATAATACTTTCCATAAAAAATGACTCGCAACAAACTGGCGCTAGAAGGAGGGTACCAAAAAACCGACCCATACAGAATCCCGTAGTTAGCCGAGGCAGAAAAAAGAAATATAATGCCTCAATCTAGGAATACACAGATAGAGAGGTCGGGACAAAGTCGACCTCACGACCGGAAAGAGGATCAGCGCCAGCCTCACAAAGATCAGACAGTGGAGACCATCAATCTTGAAGATATTGCCAACGATCCGACGGCCACAACAAAGGCCATCACTTTCTTGCTGCGAGCACAGAAAGAGAGGGCCGAAAAAGAGTTGGCCAAGTTAAAAACTCAAGATGATGAAGATCGACGCTCGCATACACCTGATAGCGAGCAAGTTAAGATAAAAGCTGCACGGAAGCGGGTTAATAAAAAAAGCGATATCGTCGATGGCGAACAACCTCGGCGGTCCGCACCATCGGCGTTTGACGTTTGAGGCTCTCCGCCAAAGACCGAATCGCAATAATAATAGGCAACAGGATCCGTGAAAGGAACAACCGATAAACATGCCCGCCATTCGGATCCTCATGATCATCCGCGAACAACAAAAATCGGCCGAAAAAAAGTTATCTATCCATCATCGATTGGGCCAAGGACGAACTTGGAAAGGGGATCGCCCTTATCACGAGCATGACCCATCGGGTCCTCATGATGGGATACGCCCCGATCCAAGTCTGTCGGGCCCACAAAATTTACGGAAATGCAGAAGCCATCGAAGACTTACAGCCGACGGCCTCAACTAAAGGACTCCCGGCGAAAGACAATACCGCCGCCACTAACACCCGGCGATCATTGCGGTCGAAATACAAGAGAAAGTGGTGAAAATCCGACCACCAATCCCCATGTTCGATCGAAGTCCGATCCACATGTCCATCTCAAAGAAATACTCGGACTTTATGATCGCCATGGGTGCATTGAGACTTGATGCCGATCATTCCCCATGACTTTGGGTGATCGGGCACATAGATGGTTCTCTACTTTACCCGCTGCGTCCATCACATCTTTCGCTCAATTGGGACAATAATTCCTGTCCCATTTCTCATCCATGTGTGCTTCGCCAAATTGAAAACAAAGGTTGGCGCATTTTTCCCAACTAAGGGGTGAGTCAGATCGAGCATACATCGAAAGATTTGATAAATGTTTGTATGATGGGGCCCCAGTTGAAGAGGATGCCAAGATCCTCGCGGTGGTCGGAGGCGACCACGAATCTTGACATGTGGAAAGTCATGCATCAAGGCGGCCGAACACATATTGAGATTCCGAGAGCGGCGACCAAGATCATAGCCATGCAGATCGCTTGCTTGATCCCACGATTGGGTTAGGAAACAACAACTAAGAAAGTTTTTGGGAAGAAAGTGATGAATGAGGGGGGGTATAAACCCCAGGGTCTTTCAAACCATTAGAAGAAAGAGCAGAAGCAAACGCCCTACGAAGTCTTCTGGGCGTTTCAGCAGAAACAATTTTTAACCAAATCAAAGATCGGAACATGTTAGATAGACCTCGAAGAATCATAATGGACAAGCATCGGCTTAATGCTTCCAAATATTGTAATTATCACGAGTACATCGGGCACAATACAGAAGATTGTCGCGATTTACTTTGTCAACTTTGGAAGCTATACGAAGATAATTGTCTTACTCAGTTCCTAAAAAAGCCGGCGAGCAGAGGCTCCCGAACAGAAAAAACAGAAGATCGTAGGGGTAAGCGAAAAGCCGAACAAACATCTGACAGTGATCCTGAAGAATCCCGTAAGAGGTCTGTATTACCCAAAAGAGGGCCTCCTACTGTGGGTAGAGGTCGAGAAAGTCAAGAGATCCACATGATACATCCTGAATATGGTCCAGTGGGTGGATGTTATCAGGCACCAACATTATCGAACATACGAAAGAAGATGGAGATGCGTGCCATGCAAAGCATCCATCAGGTGAAGGTGGAGAGCACATCGGCTAGCACGCCACCCTCTCACCAAATCATATTTTCAGAAGACAATCTCGACGGTATAATCACCCCCCACAATGACTCTCTAACCATCAGTGCTCGACTCCTCTGCTTGAAGGTGCACCGCCTCCTGGTTGATACCGGAGCATATGCGAACATTTTGTTCATCGACACTCTGCGCCAAATGGAAAAACAAGTTGGGGACTTGAGTAGCTATATAGAACCATGTAATCACACCATCATGGGTTTTGGGGAATCTGTAACCCGACCCTATGGTATGATCAGGTTAGGAGTCGAGTTAGAATCAACTCTAAATCCGGAGATCCGACGAACTAGAATGCTAGATTTTGTAATCGTCGATGCTCCATCTACCTATAACGGGTTTCTAGGTCGCCCGTTTATTCAGGAATTTAAAGCCGCCTGTTCTACCTATTATTATTGTGTTAAGTTTCCAACTCAAGAGGGAACGGGTAGCGTAAAAGGCGATCAGAAAAAAGCTCGAGATTGTTTGCTATCATGTGCACCAGAAAAGCAAAATATCGTAAACATGATGGAGCAAACATGGGAGATCGAAGAGTCAAGCCAACGAGCAAATACGTTGCCAAAATACTTTTTGACGAGCACACCTCCATGCGCGAACATAGAACCCGGGAAGGTAACTCATGTCTCAGATTTCCCAGATCTAATGAATATTGACGAACACAGGGGGTCGATCGAAGATTCTCGGTGGAAACAAAAAAGAAAGGGAGCAACACCTGTCGAACAACTGGAGTCTATCAATATCGACCCGAACAAACCGGAGTTGGAAGTATTCATTGGTTCGGAATTACCGGAACCTCTCCGAACAAAAGTGATTGCATATCTTCGAGCAAACTCGGATGTGTTCGCTTGGTCGCACGAGGACATGGTTGGCATTGATCCTAAAC
Source organism: Stenogyne calaminthoides (assembly GCA_037126765.1). Lineage (NCBI taxonomy): Eukaryota > Viridiplantae > Streptophyta > Magnoliopsida > Lamiales > Lamiaceae > Stenogyne > Stenogyne calaminthoides. The sequence continues at coordinate 6,470,409 of JBBCBC010000003.1, read as the reverse complement.
ATGCATGTCACTCCCTCAACCTTGATCCAACACAAACTCCAGTAATCCAGAAGCGCAGAAAGTTCAGTCCGGAAAAGTATGCAGCTATGAATAGTGAAATCAAAAAGTTGCTCGACAATAAACTGATTCGAGAAGTAAAATGCCCAAGATGGCTTGCGAACCCTGTGCTCATCCGCAAGTCTAACGGAACTTGGAGACTATGTATTGATTTCACTGATTTAAACAAGGCATGCCCGAAAGATAATTTTTCGATGCCGCATATCGATTATTTGGTCGATAATACAGCAGGCCATGAGCTCATGACCTTCATGGATGCTTTTGCTGGCTATCACCAAATACCCATGCATCCGAACGATCAAAAGAATACGGCATTCTGCAGCGAAAAGAATATGTACTGTTGGCAACGCATGCCATTCGGATTGAAGAATGCCGGAGCAACATATCAACGTTTGGTGAACAAAATGTTCGACGAACACATCGGCCGAATAGTTGAGGTGTATATTGATGATATTGTGGTAAAAAGCGAACACAAGGAAGGCCACATCACCCATCTCGCACAAATGTTTAATATACTCAGGGAGTACAACATGAAGCTAAAACCGAAGAAATGCAGCTTTGGGGTTCACTCGGGAAAATTCCTCGGACATATGGTCAGTCAATGGGGGATTGAAGCGAACCCATCAAAGATTCAAGCCATGCTCGATATGCAGGCCCCCAGGAGTGTGAAAGAGGTCCAAAAATTAACCGGACGTTTAGCCTCCGTAAGCCGGTTTATATCATGAACCGGGGACAAATGCAAACCTTTCTTTGATGCATTAAAGAAAGGAAAATTCCAGTGGACCGAGCATTGCCAAAATGCATTCGAATCATTAAAGCAGTACCTTGCAGATACTCAGACATTATCTAAGCCTGTTCCAGGTGAACAACTTTATCTGTATCTCGCTGCATCCGAACATGCAATTAGCGTCGTGCTCGTTCGGGCAGAGGGGACGACCCATTTGCCCATTTACTATGTAAGCCAAGTGCTCAAAGAAGCCGAGCTCCGGTACCCTCCACTGGAAAAATTAGCATATGCTCTCGTTATGAGTGTTCGAAAATTGCGACCATACTTTTTCGATCACTCAGTCGAGGTACTGACCACATTCCCATTGCGCCAAGTCCTCCACCGACCAGACACTGCGGGCAGATTACTCAAGTGGGCGGTGGAGTTAGGACAATTTGGCATTACGTTCGCCCCGCGAACAGCAATGAAGGGCCAGGCTATGGCCGATTTTATGGTCGAGTTGACATATCCACAAATGCCCGAAAAAGCTATCGACCAACCATGGTGTATGTTGATGGCTCATCAACAAGTTTAAGAGCCGGAGCAGACGTGGTTCTCATCAGCCCAACTCGACAAACATTCACAACAGCCACCCGTTTTGATTTCCCAGCCACAAATAATGAAGCCGAGTATGAAGCTTTGATCACTGGACTACAGATGGCTATGACAATGGGAATTCAGAGGCTGATGATTTACAGCGATTCTCAGATAATCGTGTACCAAGTAACAGGCAAGTACGAGGCCCGAGGCGAATAGATGGCACAATATCAGCAACTAGCAAAGGAGTTGCTCGAACAATTCGAACAAGTTTTCATAGAACAATTACCACGGTTGGGTAATTCGTTCGCTGATGCCTTGGCACGCCTGGCAACAGCAGAAGGAGTGACAAACACGACGGACATTGTGGTCGTCACAACTTGTTCGCCATCAATTCCCAGAGTTATGATCGCCCATGTAACAGGCGAGCAAGAAACCTGGATGACTCCAATCTTAAATTACTTACAGAAAGGACTTCTCCCTGAAAATAAGGCACAAGCTACTCACCTCAGATTACAATCTGCTCGTTATACTATCTTAGACGAGCATTTATACAAAAGAAGTTTCTCACTTCCATTATTGAAGTGTATTACTCCTGAAGAGGGTCATGTAATTCTGGAGCAGATTCATGACGGAGTATGCGGAAACCATACAGGTGGGCTTGTCTTGGCACATAAAATTATCAGACAAGGTTATTATTGGCCAACCCTCAAAAAAGATTCACTCGCGTATGCTCGTGCGTGCCACAAGTGCCAGGTACATGCCCCACTTATTCATAGCCCACCTGAGGAACTAGTGTCAGTTTACAGTCCATGGCCATTTGCTAAATGGGGAATCGATTTGATCGGCCCATTTCCTACTGGCACGTCGGGAGTAAAATTTGTTGTGGTTGACGTGCGGAAGCCGAAGCTGTTGTTAAAGTCACCGAACAAAGAATGTGGAACTTTGTTTGGAAAAACATCATTTGTCGTTTTGGGCTTCCCCAATCATTAGTAACGGATAACGGCAAACAGTTCGGTGGAAGTGAATTCCGACAAAATTGTGCTCGCTGGGGCATAAAAAAGCATTACTCAACTCCGTATTATCCCCAGTCAAACGGACAAGTTGAAGTCGTTAATAAAATTATCAAGCATACCCTCAAGGCCAGACTTGATAATTCCAAGGGGGGAGGATGGGCTGAAGAGTTGCCCGAAATATTATGGGCCTATCGAACAACTTTCAGAACATCAACTGCGGAAACCCCGTTTGCCCTGGCATTTGGTGCGGAAGCTGTTATACCCACAGAAATAAAGATTCCGAGTCATCAGACAATGACTTTTGGAGAGCACATCAATGACCAGGCCCTCGCCCTAAGTGCAGACCTACTAGAAGAAAGAAGGACGGAGGCTGATTTCAAGAATGCCATGTACAAAAAGAGATCAGAAAAGTTCTATAACTCCAAAGTCCGAACACGCAGGTTCAATGTGGGCGAGCTGGTTCTAAGACGAGCAACGGGTGTATCAAGGGGTGTGTTCGGCCGAGCATGGGAAGGTCCATTCAGAGTTACAGAACGCTTGTTAAATGGGGCATATGATTTGGAAGACCTGAATGGAGTCTCATTGTCCTACTCGTGGAATGTGTCAAATTTGAAAAAATATTATCAGTAATGACGAGCATAACTGGCCGAACAAAATCAGCCACACAGCTGAAACGAGCACAAATGGCCGAACATAATCAGCCATTCAGCTAAGACGAGCAGGACAATCCTGAAAGAAGAACACATCGTGTTCGACACAAATCTTCTAGAAAAAATTCTAACCAGCACTATTGAAAGATAGAAGATACGTGTCAAAACAAGTTGAGAAGTGGTGACAACCAAAAAAGGAAAGTGTCAATCCTTGAATAAGAGTTGGCAAAAAACCGTACAGATGTCAAAAGGAGAATTCAAAGCGGACAGATGTCAAAAGGAGGATTCAAAGCTAGAAGGCCAGCACCAACTAGCTATGCCAGCACCAACTTGGGATAGTACTATAAATAGAGGCATAGTAATAGCTGAACAAAGTGGAGAAAAAATAGATAAAAAGATAAAATACTACAGTTATCGGAAGAAAGTTGGTTCAGTATGCCTCCAGACGAAGAAGAATCCAGCACTCGATTCAGCTATCATTCTGCTGAATCAAGCATCTGTCCTAATACGAGCTTTATACCCCATATGACACTCCGAGCACAGGTTGACGCTCGTTACGGACTCAAGATGCTCGGCAGAGTCATGGTTGCCACTCCACGTTACTCACTGCTTATGTAGTAATAAATCACTAGTCCCCTACGCATCCCCAAAATCTCCTCCGAAGGGGAGGGATGTCATGGTATCCGCTCGAAACAACATGCGGATGCTGATGCTCAGGCATCTACTGAAGGGGACAGAATGGTGCGAGCTGAGGATTTTGCTCGCGCCTGATATAGGCGAGCAGGCGTGCTCGCCACATGCTCATGTCCGCAGCTGCCCGCATAATCACAACTTGTCCAGGAGGGACAAACGCTTATGCTGCTGCTGCTTGAGCATGTTATTTAAAGAATGGTAGACAGGATGATGCGCCACATGCTTGTCAACATCAATTCCGCGGACAAGGCGAGACCAGTTTATGTCTACTCAAGACAAGGTTTAAATTCAAAACCGTAGTCTGATGTTTATAGTTGTGTGTAATAGACAGTCTTCTTCAAATGTAAAGGTTGTAATAGAATACAACGTGTTGCAAAAAATATTTTTGTTTGTTAAGATTTTCTAGTTGAAGCCTATTAGAGGTCGCACCTAAGCCGGACGGCCCGAACAAAGACGAACGAACCGAAGTCTATGTTCACCTGACGAACGAGTTCGTACTCTGATTCCCGCAGAAAAAAAAGAGTAATGGGTACGCAGTCGCAAAAGACGACTCGTACTTACAGATACCCGTAGCAAAAGCGGGTGATGAGTGCGGGGTCGCAGCTAAATAAGACGGCCCTAGTACGAAGTGATCGCGCCTAAATAAGACGATCGCGAACCAAGAAAGGGAGGGTTGCATAAAGTTAACCCATCTGGTCGTACCTAAATAAGACGATCAACCGATTGCATCACAATAAGACAATCAAAAATGAAAGAAGTCAGGAGCGGACATAGGCAAACACAATGTTTGAATTCATTCAAAAGAAAAGAGGCATAAACTAGAAACCAAGGCAAACATCAAGCAACACAAGCATCAGTCATTCATCAGCAACAACATTCATCCTCAACAATCAGGTTAGAGGAAACTGTTCAAAATGTAAATTCAACCATTCAATTTTGAAGTTGTTCGAACAAAAGAGAAAAAGGCAACAAATTACACGAGTTCAAAAGAAAATTGTTCGAGCAAAAAAGAGAAGAAGACAAATTACACAGCAATTGTTCAGCAGAGCAAAAAATTACACTAAGGGACAAATTCGTTATTGGGGGTGGGCGGAAGCGAAGTATCGAACAAGTCATGCCCCATCTGCTCGGCCCCCTCAGGAACGGCTCCTTCAGCATGGTCAGGCCCAGTCTGCTCGCTAGGAAGTACACTTTACTTGGTTACAAGATGTCCCCTTTGTTCAACCTGCACCTGATCGAACCCGGACTCGGCTCTGAGAGTTTGATCAGCAACATCAGCAATATTCACATCCGAGCCATCTTCCTCATCCAGGACAGGATCATCAATCTCGATCCCTTCAGGAAGATTGGAGAAATCACACAGATCGTTCAAGTCAGACATCGGAAGGTTGCGATCTGGGGGGTTGTCGATCAGGTACTGCTGAAAATTGGATATGAGCGGGGCAATTTGTTCACCAGTGAGCGTATGGCGAGCAGACCGGATGGCATCGGCAAAAGCACATATGTAAGAGAAGTTCGACATGGAATCAACATACTCCTCATTGTGCAACCTTGAATTTTCGAGACCCAAACGAGTGTTGGTCTCTTCAGCAATGATGAGTTGTTGGCAGAGTGAATTCTTCTCACATTCCATGACCTTGACATCAGTTCGGAGTCTACGAAGCTCGACATTCATCTCATTCTGAACTCTCCGTATGCCGACCACCTCCTCCTGAGCAAGGTTTAGCTCCTCCCTTGCCTGGCGAGCAACTTCCTGAGCCTGGCGAGCATCCTCTTGAGCCTTACGAGCATCTACTTGAGCCGAGGATATCTGTCCTTGAGCCAACCTCAATTCATCCTGAGTTTTGCTCAGCTCGTTCACCTTCTCTTCAAAACTTCTGATCAGAGCCAAGTAGTTAGCATGAAGATTGGCGGACTCAGCATAAACTTTCTCAAGGATGACCAAAGATTGGCCCTGGTGTACCAGGCCAAGTCGCATGTTTTCCAAAGGTGTTGGACCCATGGTGGCCTCTTCCAGCTCAGTAGTCCATGCTCGAATGGGGGTCTTGCACGCCTTCTGAACATGCTCGGGAATGCCAGGAACCTTGCGAACACTCGACGAGCAGTAATAATTTTTCAATTCGGGCATCAAAGGCTCCAATCTGCTCAACCTGCAGGTACACCCGAGTAAACAAACATGACAAAGTGACCAAAATTAATGAAAAAGGAAATAAAGTGAACAAAATGTACCTGTTCGCCCGAGCCGGATCCCATCCCAAAAATGATTTATCCTCGGGGGACCGGAGCTCAGGGTTCAAAGGGGTCCAAGTTCGGGGTCCAGCAGGAGGTGGAGAAGATGTACCAACCTCCATTTCAACTATCTGCGCGACCGGACAGACCACAGAGGCGGCCATTCTGATCGCTTCGGCAGTGGGGGTCTCCCTAACAGCATCGATGCTCGTCTGAGCCTGTTCGCTTGCCCCCTGCTCGTCGGTTTCCACCCTTGGTCTTTTTGGTGACAGAGCCTATTCGCTCGCCCCTTGCTCGGCCGAACGAGTTGTCCTCTTTGGTCGGCTCGACTCCCCAGGGCCAGATCCAGATGCTCGGCTCACCCTGCTTGCTTCCCCTCGATTTGCTCGCTGAGCCTCCCGCTCAACTTGAATTCGAGCAAGCTCCTGAGGTCTTTTTCTTCGAGCCATTTTAGTATGCTCGGATGTACTCACGGCAACAGTAACAACAGGGAAAGCTATAGATAAAACAGTTCATTATAGAAGAAAGAGAAACAACGAGCAAAATGTACAAAACATATGCAAATGCAAAAAATAATCCTTACCAGCGGGATTAACAGCTACAAGATGGTGAGGGGGCACGAACAAGCCTCCTCTCTTTCTTTGATCGGCGGTATTCAAAGTCTTCACAGATCGTTCTAAGCGAGGCTCGAGATCGATTTGCCAAACGCTGCTAAAATAGCCGTCGTTGGTCTCTTTGTCCGTTGCAGCTGGAATTCCTAAAATGAAGAATAAGTTAAAATCAGTTCAAGCTGAAGAGCGAAAGACACAAAAATACTTACTTCGATAAACCCCTAAATCAGTGGGGATGTCTAAACGAGCATCTGGTTCGCTTCCAGAAGCCGGGCTCTTCCAATCGCCCCCAACGAACCAGAATTTTTCCTTCCAATCACTGATTTTGTTCGGCACATCCTCAATGATTTTGCGCTTGGCATTTTCCTGCATGAACAACCATCCATGTTCGCCCTTCGGACGGGTCAAATGCACTAGCCGAGCAAGTTCAACTGTTGTGGGATAATACCTGGGCTTCATTTTGCCGAACAAAGTCAAGAAGCTCATAATCATATGCCACCCATTCGGCTTCAGCTGCGTAATGGTAATGTTCCATTCTACGAGCAAACGAGTGATAGCCGGATGGAGTGGGAATCGAAGACCCGCTTCCATCGTGTCTAAATTTACAGCAACACAACCCTCTGGGGGCTGGTCTGCTCGCTCATCGGGACCAGGTGCCCAGAAAAAGACATCTTTGGGGATTTCGTAATTTTTATACAGCTGAGCGAGCATATCAACATCAATTATGCTCGTAATTTTACTCGCCGGGTACTCATTCTCAACCCTAGTCCTACGAGGTTGTTCGGTCCAATCAAAATTATAACGAGCATTATACTCGTTATATATTGGGCTATGAGGAACACCGACAGGGATATTAAGTTCAGTGTTTGGCCGCCGCCTATCCCTATGTTCGACTCATCGATATTCACAGCCATCAAGAATTCCTCCCTCACATTATCATCATCCCTATTCACATCAAGACTATCTACAACCCTAGACCTAATTTGGGGTTGGGGCAAAGAATCATCACTCAAATCTCCAAAAAATCACTACGGGCTAAGTCCCTATCCAATTCATTTAGGGTATCATCGGAATTGGAGGAAAGAACGGCAAACGGCTGCCGAACTTGCCAACGAGACCTTAATCCCGAAGCATTTATCTCCGATGCATTAGCGTCGCTACGGGGGATTGTACAGAAAGAGGGGGAGGAAGAACTATGGTGGTCCGATTCTATTGAGGCAGAAGAGTTTGAACGAGAAGCCATAATCGGAATAAAAGAGAGAGTGCAATAATTACCTGAATAAAATTTTTCGCTGGAATGATGAAGCCCTTGCCGGAAGTTTCAGACTCGAAAGAGATTGAAGACAGAGACAGAAAGAAGAGGAAAAGAAAGAAAAGAGATTGAAGCGGCGAAATGAGGTATTTATAGATACCGGGTTCAATTTTGAAAATCTGGCATAGAATACGAAATGACACTTACTATGGCCCAATCAAATTATAACAGCCGGGCCCCATGATGAATACAAAGCGACCCGGCTGGGGGGTATTGTTGTGTTCGATATAATTATTCAGCATTAATCGAACACGTAAGAGAGACACGTGTAATATTCAACTATTAAAATAATCATGCTCGATGGACAAGTGTGCTCGCCGCTTGCCGACCAAACAAGTTTGTTCGCCAGCTTGCCACTTGTCAATCAAAGCGAACATGCTCGCCTACTAAAGTAAGTTTTATTCGCTAGCTCGCCGAGCAAGCATCATTTGTTCGGCGGCTCGTCGCTCGCCTAAACGAGCAAGTTTACTAGTCAGTTCCCCACTTACCGAGCAAACAAGAATACTCACCAACTGACCGAGCAAACAGGTATGTTCGCCACTCAGATCAGGAAAGAAGGAATCAGATAAGCTGAGTCAAGTGACCTCAGGGTCAGTATGCTCGATGCACAGATATCCTGAGGGCTCAGACATCCTGAAGGGTCAGTATGCTCGATGCTCAGACATCCTGAGGGCCCAGACATCCTGAAGAACTCAGAAGTGCTCGATAATATTCTGTTGGGATATTTTAGTTTTGATGAATTGTGCCAAAACATTATCAACTTGTGTTTTTGAAGCTAATCTACAGATAACAAGTTGAGGGGGAACGAGAGAACAAATTGAGGGGGAACTCACGAAATTAGACGTAGATGATCGAGATCAGACGAGGCTGCAGACGAGACTGATCGAGATCAGATGAGTAAGATGAGTTCCGGAGTTAACTGATGAGCTGAGCAAAATCAGAAGAAAAGATAAGCTAAGCCAGCTGATCAGAAGAATCAGAAGGTCAAAAGATCAGATGACCAGAACAGACCTGATCAGAAGACCAGATCAGATGACCAGATGACCTGAAGATCAGAAGAAAAGGTTGCAGATCAGAAGAGGAGCATATGAGACTGATCGAGATCAGATATGAAGATGTGCAGATGATCAAGATCAGACATGATTGAGATCAGATGTGCTAAACTGATATGCTAACCTAATATGCTAACCTGATGTACTAATCTGATGCAGATAAACTGATATGCTGACCTGATGCTATACTGATCTGATCATGTGAGCTGATCAGATCAGGCGAGAAGAAATCAGATATCAGAAAACCAGAAATCTGCATACCAGATCAGACGAGAAGTCATCAGAAGAGAAGTCATCTGAAGTCATATTCACTGAGAATCAGAACGCTGCTGATGATCAGTTAGCCTGAGTGCTAGTGACCTGAGGGTCAGATTGTCTGACGACAGAAGAACTGAACTCAGTCAGCCTGAGTGTCAGTATACCTGATCAGACAAGGTCCACTGAAGAGAAGTCTGCTGAATCAAGAATCCTGAGTCCAAGGAAGCCTGAGTTCGAAGAAGCTGAGGATCAGATAAACCTGGAGACTCAGAAGATCCTGAAGATTATATCCGTTAGATTCAGCTGACGTGGACCAATGAGAGGAAGACAACCTGCCTGGAAAAGCTGGAAGAAGCTACAGAATAGTATGGATTTGAATGTGACTCCATCCAACGGTAACATTCAAATCCATACTATAAATACAAGTTCTTCCTTCATTATTCGGTGTGGAAGTATGTGAAATGCGTGAAAACATCATTGAAGCTACAGAGCCAAATCATCTAGCATTTCCACCATAGAACACAGAGAAAGAAATACACGCATATATTCAAAGAGTGTTCTACCCTAGATCTAAGCATAAATGCCATATCCTAAGCTTAGAGAGATTTTCCCAACCTTAGCACTGAGGCTAAACAAATGTAAGGGAAAATCTCACCCTAGTTGGAAACCAAACAATCTTATACCCAAACCCAAGAGTTGGTTAAGTTTGTAGGTGAGTGTGAACTCGGTAAACATCTAGCAATCCCGAAAGGGAGGGTAGGCAATCCCGTGAGGGTGATAAGTCCCGTTTGAGTGTGAACTCGGTAAACATCTGTCGGGTGTTGGACTAACACGTTAAACTAAGTCCAGTTGGTTAAGTAGGTGCCCCTGATGATAGGGAAGAGTGGATGTAGGAGTTGGACTCCGAACCACTATAAAATCGTGTGTTCTTTACTGCTTTATGTTCTTATATTGTCATATGCATTCGATTATAAGTAAAACACAACACATGAGCTTAAAAGAGAAAAAAAATTGGAATCACTCTGCCCTCACCCCTGTTTTATATGCATCAAACTTTATGTTTTGCTTCCGCACGCGCAAAATGAGTTTTCCCACCGGGACCATCATATTCCGACATAAAATTGATATGGTTTAATGAGGCGAACAAAGCTTTCAGTCGAGCAAAAGATTGATTTGGACGACCAAAAGAGTGTCTTATAGACAAGCAAATGCAAAGATTAACCAGGAAGACGAAGTTGGAAACGTGGCAGCATTACATGAGTTCTTGCATGGCCCGAAGTCTCCAGCTCATGCATGCCAAACCAGCTCATGCTTGTCAAAGTACTATAAATAGAAGAAAAAACAACAAGATAAAGGTTCACAAAAATTTCCCAGAGGGGTAAGGTACAGAAAAATTCGAGAGTTCATCCATACACATAAAAAACCCTAGCACTCATATACCAACTCTCCAAATCATCTTTATCCATAACGATTCATCTTCATGAGATGTATCATATATTGTACGTGTAAAACTCGCAATACTACATCCCTGGCTTGGAACGCCCCCAGAAGTAGTCATTTCTTGACGAACTGGGTCAACAAATTCCTCTTATTTACAATTTATTTTACACGTACATATTTTATTTGTGAGTTGTCACCGAATCAGCCACATAATACTTTCCATAAAAAACGACTCGCAACAATTACTTATAAACAATCACTTTATTTATAAATAAACCTCACAATATCACATAATATATTTTTTACTTTATTTTTTTTTAAATATTTATGTCCACATCATCAAGCATAATTTTGATAGACTGAGGGAGAGAGAGTATCAGTTGTGAAATGTGTAAAATAAGTTATATGAATCTCTTTTTTTAGAGGGAGTATCAATTGTGAGATGTGTAAAAGACAGATGTGAAACACCTTTTTTTTTTCAATACACAAATCTATTAAAATTGATTAATTATGTAAGCTATATATTTCTTGGGACCGAGTAATGACCAAATTAAAATATGAAACGTTACATGGACGTTGGGTGCAAATACTATTTTTAAGTGTTCTATACACGGCCGCCACGTTTTTTATTGTATGGGATAAGGGTGTGCTTAGGGGTGGTGCGATACATACACCAAAAATACCCTTTCATACGTATAATATTCACGTACGGATATTATATCGAAAATTTTGGTATATGGAAATTTTTGGTATATCAAAATTTCAATAAATAAACAGTATTTATTGGACAAAATTTCATTTGCAATTGATGCATGGATCTCAGTCTCCCCGACCCTACTCATGTATCCATAGACCATGTCTAATATATTTAATGGGTCAATTTTTTTTTTAAATGGGTCATTCAGTTGCATGAGTGCATGGTGCACAAGAGACCCACTCTATTTATGGATATCTTAACGAAATTTTTGTATACTCATTGAACGGTACGTTTCGTAACAAAATTTTGATATATTGTTTTATATCGAGATTTAAATAGTAAATGATATACATATTTTTTTAAACAAAATATACAAAAATATTGATTTTTTTAATATATCAAAATATAAAATAATTTGAATATTCTTACCATTACTTGCAATTGACGACACAACTTCGACCGACAGTGATTAAAATAAACCCACTGAAATTTCTTCTTTTTGGTTGTAACCTTTTGTTCTGATGTGGTGGTGTTCTATTGTTTGTGAAAAATCAAACCCAACAAGAAATCAACCATTTCAGTTGGTTTTCTTGGATTTACAGGGCTATATTTTCATGAGTTTCAATTTGGGTATTCAAGAAATCAACTCATGATGTGATAATGTTCTTTTGTTTTTTCATGATGTGGTGTTGCTTTTGATTTTTGTTTATGTATCTGGAAATTCCACCTTTGAAGGAGGATAATTTTATAAAGTATATTGTTGAATGAAGAAAAGAAGATGGAAATATGTGTTGACCAAGGCTAATAATTTTTTGTAGTTTGTGTATTTGGAAATAGAGAAAGACTTGTGTGAATAATAACACATTAATTTTATGTGCAATCCAAGCTGAAAAGGGCAAAAATTAAAAAAACTCGCGGGTCGCCTATGGACCCGGGTCACCCGACAAAAACTCGTGGGTCGCCTATGGATCCTAGTCACCCGACAAAAACACACGGGTCACGGGTAAACAAAATAAAAACACAGCTCATAGGTCAAAATCAAAAAACAGATCGCGGCGTCACTAAAACCAAAACTTGCGCAACAATTAACACTCAAAAAATCACAAATGCAGATAAAAAACACAACGCAGATCGAAACGCGAAGAAGAAACCAGGAAGAAAAGCACCAGAAAAACAATGGAAAATTCATAAAACATGAAAAATTCCGAAAATTTGATAGTAACCCGAACATAATCAACTAATTCATCAGTACCAGGTAAAAAACGTATACCTCCTTCGCAATGTTACTAGAGACCATAAACATGTTGTGAAAATAGGATGCTAGAAAAGAATTCTATTTGAAAAACATATGATAATACTAAATAAAAAACATGTGTTTGATTGTTATTGCATTGGAAAAAGTGTGTTACTTCATGAACTTTTAATTGTTACGGTATGCAAAAATCTGTGTTACTTCATTAATTGCGTTTGTTGTGTGTTACTATCTGTAGTTAATTTTCTACTGTATGCGAATATGAATGTTACTACATGTACAACAATACAGACAATACACCAGTTATACAATTGGAGGCAAATTCATAATTTAGAGTGCAAAAATGAAGAAAGAAACATTGATTTTGATGAATACAGTGGTTCATTAATTGGGATGAAGAGAGGGACAGTATGCTTGATGTATGACCTATATCGTAAACATGCATGGTCTGTGAGATTTAGTGTTCAAAAATCAACAAGGATTATATCTAAAGATGACAACAGGGTATTGACATCCAAACTGTTTGTATGCTCCTATACTGGTGAAAAGAGATCAAGAAATGAAGAGAAAATTACAACTTTCAAGAGGAAAAGGTGTGGAATTACTAGAACCAATTGCAAAGCTCAAATGAGAGTAAAAACTTACTGAAGATGGACAGAATAAGATGGTAAAACACTTCCAGGAACATAATCATCCACTAACATGAAGAGAATATAATCATTTGCACCGTTACGAAAGAGCAATCAAAGACGGGAAAGCAATTGCTATCACATAAATGACATCATCTGGATTAAGTGTTGGGAAATTATGGGTGCCCGGATCTATTCGAGATGATTTTAAATACATATTTAAATTAATCAACTAATTACTAACATGAATTAATCCTAAATCAATTCAACATAATAATTAATAAGTGAATAAACAACATGCGTACACGTAATCCACGTAAATCCTAAGCATGCGGAATCTAGGAGTTACGAGATTACTAACCTCTTGTAGAGACAACCGTTGAGACTATGGATCAACCCAAAGAGCCTTCCCAAATATATCCCAAGTCCACGAACGCAATCCGGTGGGAGGATTCTCACGAACGATTTTAATAAGATAGAAAACCAAAAATATTTTGCCACCACCTTTGTGGATTTCTAATATTTCCAACACATGGAATTACAGTTGGGAATGAAAAATTCATCCCCTATTTATAGGGACAGGGGTGGCCGATTTTTTCAATGGAAAAATAAGGAAGAAAATCTTTTTCTTGATCTCCAAGAAATCTTGAATATATCTCCTATATTCTTTTCTTCTTAATTAATTTTTTTCATAAAAATCTTATTCCCCTTTAATCCCTATTTTTCGAAAAATACAAGGAAGAATGAGTCAAGATTTGACTTCTTGAATTTATGGGATAATTATGTATTTCAAGAATACTTATCTCTTTCCATAAAATCTTTTCAAGAAAATATTTCTTCTCCCTTTTCCTACAATTTTCGAAAAATACAAGAAATATTAGGCAAGAAAATTTTCTTCTCTTTTTCATTAATTGGACTTTATTTTGGGCTATTTGAGGGCCTTTAGGAGAATTAAGATTGGACCTCCAATGGACTATGAAGCTATAATATTGAGCCAAATATTATTCAAGTCCATTAATATTAATTTACTCCACTATAAAATTAATATTGAACCATCCATCTTAACCCATATTACGACTTTACTATAATATGGATCCCGATCATTATTTCCCGTGTTTAAGATTATCTTAGTCCATTAATTAATTAAGCCAGTGAACAAGCTTTATATTAATTAATATATTTATCCTTGGAGGAAAGACAACTCAACATTATTATTCATACCGGAAATAAATTTTCACTTGCAAGATTTGGTATGATAAAGATTCTGAGCCCACCAAGGGGACAAATCAAGCAAGGCATACTTGCACACGATTCTTCATATTAAATGTCAGTAATCGTCATGTAATTAATAATATTACCTAAGATATAAGGTATCGAATCCCAATGACTCTCTTCCTATCATAAGTCAAAGCAATAGTTATTAATTTCACACGATCCTATTTAAGGGACGGAGATTAAGAAATAACACACCACTGAGGTCTAATTCTTGTATATTCAGTACCGAAGAATTTATCCTCCTGTAGGTCCTATTCAGTGCATCTAAATGCACTAGTATAATCTCTTGGTCAAGACAAGCCAATCTGAGCCTTATACATCAACCTTTCATGATGGTTTGTTCATTTCCATCTAGATTGTGAATTTGTACTTAATTACGAGGAGCTGTTAATTTGATCTTCTGTGATCTGGTATCACCAAATTAACTACAACGTAATACGTACTAACTTATTGAACGGGTTTGCAGTAAATATTGTTGGGGAATAAATTGCACTGATCTATTCGGGATGAATATTTAAATACAAATTTAATTCTTATAATTATTACTAGCATGAATTAATCCTATATTAATTCAAATAATAATCCAACAACAAATCATGCATATAAACAATTCACGTAAATCCTACGCATGCGGAAATTCTACGAGTTTACGTGAACATACCCTCTGGGGATGGCAATGGTCTTGTTGATTAGACACACCAAAAAAGAACTTCCCAAGTATTCCCTTAATCCTTGCTTCGACTATTATTGGTAGGACGCCATGCGAACAATTAACAAAAAGGAAAATAAACTTTGTTGCACCACCTTTGTGGATTTAATAATTTTTCCAGCACATGGAATTGTACTTGAGAATGAAAGAATCATCCCCTATTTATAGATAGGGTGGTGGTCGAAATTTTAGGGAAAAACAATGTGGGAAAATCTTTTCTTGATCTCCAAGAAATCTTGAATATATCTCCTATATTATTTTTCCCATAATTATAATATTCCACAAAAAATCCCACCTTATCTTTGTTATGGAATTTTCGAAATATTAGGCAAGAATCCAAGATTTGGATCTTCTTGAATTTATGAGATATTCTTGTATTTCAAGAAATACATATCTTTCATAATATATTTTCAATAAAATCAAGAAAATCTTTCTTGCCCTTTATATTTCAATATTTTCGAAAATTGCTTCATGGATAACCAAGTGGGAGATTTCTTGAATTTAATGAGATAATCTTGTATTCCAAGAATACATATCTTCATTCCATAACAAAATTCAAAGAAAATCTTTCCCCCCTTTCATCCATAAATTTCGAAAATTATGAGGAAAAATAAGCAACAATATTTATTTTATTTTAAACACCTTTTTTCAGTTATTGGACTATATGTTGGGCTACTTAGGGGGCCTTTAATAGAATTAAGATTGGACATTCCAATAGATCTTGAATTATCAATATTGAGCCACAATATTATTCAAGCCCATAAATATTAATTAATCCCACTACATAATTAATAAGACTATCCATCTTAACCCATATTACGGTCAATATGGCTCATGTTATTATTTCCCGTGTTTAATATTATCTAGCCCATTAATTAATTCAAGCCACCTGAAATAGCTTTCCATTAATTAATATCTTTTGTCCTTGGTTAAGGCGGTTCAACATTATTATCCATACTGGGAAACTAGTTCCACTTGCAAGATTTGGTATGATAAAGCTTATGAACTTCCCAAGGGGCAAATCGAACAAGCGTGCATTTGCACACGATTCTCAGATTAAATCTTAGCAATCACATGTGACCAATAATATTGCCCAAGATAACAAGTATTGAATCTCGTTGATTCTCTACCCATGATAAGTCAAAGCAATAGTTACCAACCACACGCGTGATCCTATTTAAGGAACGAAGATTAAGAAATAACGAACCACCGAGGTCTAATTCTTCCTTGTTCACTCAAGAATTTGTCCTCCCCAGAGGTCCTATTCGATTGCATCAGGTCATGCACTAGTGTAATCTCTTGGTCAAGACAAGCCAATCCGAAAGCCTTACACTTCAACCTTTCACGATGGATTGTTCATTTCGATCTAGGTCGTGGATCGGTGTACTTTTAGTTATAAGGACGTTAATTTAATCTTACGTGATTCGGTATCACTAAATTAACTACAATGTAACACGTCTTATTTATTGAAAGTTTATGCAAATAAATATATGTAACATTCGATGATATTTAAAGCATCGATGATAAACAATTTATTTCATAAATAAGTCCGAAATTTAGTTTTGATTATACAAAGTAAAAGCATACTTTCGGTATAATCCCAACAAATATATATAACATTCATTCATATTTAAATACAATTCATTTGGGAAATTTATAGTTTTGATGAAAGTTCCAAAACACATATAATAGGACCATCGGATTTTTAGTCGATGTTTACATTCTTTGCGATAGAGACCAGTTGATAATGATTGTATAGAAAAAAATGATGTAATAGATAGGTCACATATTGAGGGGAACTCAATATGTATAGGTCGAATCTGAAGAATCCGATATCCAAACAGGCGTAGCGTTAAAACCGAGCGGAAGATCGATCGAATCGATCTAGTCGGATAACTCACGAAGTCATGAAGCTCAAACCTCGAATACTAGAAGATCGATGACTTCGGAAGATAAGACCGTAATTCCTACATCGCCGGAGTCAGGTTATGGAAGACTCTATCAGTACTTGAATCGATCAGTCACCATAGGATGAAAACCGATGTTTCATCTTATCATACGTCGCGATCTAAACAAGAAGAATACCAACCTTAGTTGGAGGAACAACACCGCAAAGCAAGTCTTCCATCCAATTTTGACGATATCGCGGGATTCGATGTTGCTCTCTCAAACGGCTATAAAATACACATTCAATGTCGTTTCTCAAGACGTCACATCAAGCCCGCAAGTTCACCTAAAATAGCCCGAGATTCAAATTGCTCTCCAACGGCTCTTTGATCTCAAGGTCTATAAATATAGTGAAACACTTAAATGCTTGGACAAACAAAATAATCAAGAAGCTCAAACTATATCATGAAGAACACAACAACAAGCTTATTTTTATATTGTGTTCATCCATAAGTTCTTAGCAAGAAATCTTTTCATCTAGCTAATGGCAATGCTAGCGAAAGATTTCATAGTTGGAACCTCAACAATCTTACCCAAACCCCAAGTTAGGATAAGTTGTTTAGCAAGATTTCGATCTAGGTTTCTAATCGATTTTCGGGATCGGTTGAGTGAGAACTCTTAAAACATCTGTTGGTGTCTTTGTGTTGGACTAACACACTAAACTAAGTCCGGTCGGTGTTGTTAAGTTGGTGCCCCTTGTGAAAGGGAAGAGTGGGACGATGGGATTTGGTTTGTCCGAACCACTATAAATCTTGTGTGCCTTTTTTGCTTTGATTAATCGCTCTCACATCGCACAATCTTAAAGCAAGCATACCTATTTCGATCCGATCGGATAATTTTTTATCCGATTAAAAAGATAAAACTTATTGTTGAACAAAACCGGTTTTTCACACGGGTAAAAGACACATCAGCGTTCAAAGAAGTTGGTTATACCAAAAACCGATTCAATTTTTTGGGTTCGGGAGTTTGTGGTATCGGGCGGTTGGTTCTTGGAAATCATTGTGGTCAATCGAATCGATCTTGAAAAACCGTTTTTTTAAAAAAAAAACATTCATTTTCAAAAATCACTCAATGGATAACACGTCGGTATGTATCATGATCCGCGAAGTTCTCAATTGATGAGTATCGCATTGGGCCATATATATGTCCAACCATCTAGGCTGCTCGCGAATGATGGAAGTCATCGAGAGAGGACCCATCATCATTTACTACGACAATCCTGCGATCGGAGGAGATCCGGACTTTCCTACGGGAAGTCTTGTACGAAAAATTGAGCCACGATGGACATTAAGAAAGAAAAAGCGCATACTCTGGACACCATTGCAAGACATATCATCATGAAGACAATGGATAAGGTCACCAAAGAAAAGATTAAGTATCTCAAATCTGCGAAAGCAATGTGGGATACTCAAAATGAGATCTGCGAGGAAATGAGCAGGAGATAAAAGATCCTAGCCGAATTGGTGAAGTTCGAGAAATCAAGATGCCGCCCAACTAAAACCATCAAAACTCGATGGAAGAATTACAATGTCTATAAACAAGCTTCGAGAACTTGGTAGAGAGATGTCCGATAAAGATATCAACTATAAGATCCTAAGGTCTCTCACCAAGAAGTGGGACATGAAGGTCACCAGAATCAAAGATTGCCGGGACATTTCAAGAATGAAACCTAGTAGCTTGTTCTTGAGTCTTAAAGCTCACGAAGTTCGACTCGATTGAAAGAGGTCAAGCCGATGAAGACGAGGTCCCCCGCCAAAACCTCGACTTCAAAAATCGCTTGCTTTCAAGGCAACCAAAGAGTGTAACAAAGGCCAATGAACCCATTGGAAATATATTAAGTCGACCAGACGCTTTTACTTACCTGTGAAGCTTGAAAGTCGATATACAACTTGGTAAGTATCGAAGATTTTATAAGGACTATCAAAATTTAGATAGGAGATCAAACAATAGATCTCGAAGAACCCGAATCGATGATCGGAGGGATCACAGAGATGAAAGGGAAAGAGATAATCGTTACGAAGGAAGGAAGAGATAACCAATCGGATAGAAGAAAACTCATTTTACTATCGAAAGGAAATCACCGATAGGTCATCAAAATCTTCAAATGGAGAAGCTGTGTCACTATAGTATCGCCGGCCTGACGCCAGAGAGAGGGAAGAAAAAGAGGAACAAAAGAGAGCAACGCTTATAGAGACGGAAGACTTCAGAATTGACGATTCCAAAAACCCGACTTCTAAAAAAATGAAGATCCGATATTCTCGGACGATGATGAACTCGCCAAGGTAACCTAATCATTAGCATGGGGAGATTGACTGCAGGCTACTTTCAGAAAATAAATTGCTTGAAGATCTCTCCAATGCAAAAGAGAAACTTATGCTATTTGTGAAGCCGAGAATGATAAGTCGAGGACCGTAAATAATCACTTTTGTCAAGAAAATGATAAAAGCCTTCCAACTTAGATAAGGTAACCGAGAATTTAAAATTCTCGGGTTATCGATCAGAAAAGCAGATCAAAGATCGATGGAAAAGAAAGCAAGCCGATGACTTCAAAATCTTGCAAGCAAAATTGATGAGCTATTAGAATGCATGAAAGTCAAAAATCCTCCGAGGATAATCACAGAAGAAAATAGATTAAAGACATGAACGCCTAAGTAAAGATTGATAGGAGGGACTTGGCTATGAGAAACCCTCCACATCCTCAAAAGCCCCGACCGATTCATCTCGTAAAGGTGTAATCGCATTTACCAAAAAAAGACACACCAAAAGCTAAACTCAGATCTAATAGGGGTAAGAGACCGGGTTGAGTAGGTAAACATAAGTGCCTAACGGAAAGGGAACATAAATGGACCCCAATGGTAAAGCATCACCGAGGAATCACGGAAGAACCCGGTTCTTTCGAAGAGACTCAACCCGATCAACAGATCAGAATCGAAAAAGACAACCTACAAAAAGGGAAGTCTAATTGATGTCAAGGTCATTGCCTAATAAGCATGCTTCTGGTAAACCGCGAAAACCATCTATGCGAAAAGGATATGAATCTTTTGATGGTTGCAATGATTTACCCCCTATAGTCGAAATTTAGGGTCGCTTTTTGAACCAATGGATAAAAAGAAGACAAACCGAAAAAGTTAAATCATAAGTCTTCTAAGTCATCCAAGGTTCACACAAGTAATCATACAAATCGAAAAGCATATGAGGATAAGTATGATTATGTTGACAGTATGGGAGACAAATCAGCCTTTCGATCGACCGATCACAATAGAAGTGCTTTTGTATGGATCCCCAAATCCAAACCTAACCCTCGGGACCCAATCCGAAAGGGGTAATCGATCCGACAGGAGGTTCGCGTGGGTGGCCAACAAAGGAGGTGTGCAAGCAACTATCACGGTATATCGATAGTGGATGCTCAAGGGCACATGACTGGAAGCAAACATCTCCTCGGTTCCTACATAGAATGAAAAGCCGCGTGTGCTCTTGAGGATGATAACTTTGGTTATACCAAAGGGTTCTAACCTTAGAGAATGATGATGTACAAGTAATCGAGTCTCGTATGTTTGGCACAACCTATTATGGTTTCACACAATTCTGCGACAACGGATTTGGTGTTGAGTTCTCGATCGATCAATGCACTATCAAAAATCGAGTTTCAATGATTTTGTTAATGGTTCAAGAAAAGGGACGATCTACACAAATTTATTGGAACAGTTGTCCAAGAAATCGTGCTGATTGTTAAGAATTGGCTCGCACAAAAGAATGAGCCATCTCGAACTTTAAAACTCTTAATAAGATATTAGGATGTCTCTAGTGGAAGGACTTCCAATGAAGTGTTCTCAAAGGATCGGACATGTCCGCATGTCGGGAAGGGAAAACAGTCAAAGCTTCATTCAAAGGAATTTCCGGACCGACAAAGATCCAAAAGAACCGCAAATTGCCTATATGGATCTGTTTGGACCGTTACACCAAATCTCAACGACCTTGAAATACACTCTCGTAATCGTGGATGACTATTCCAAGTTTACGGGTTATATTCTTACATAAGAAGAATGAGACGAAAACCAAGATACCCGAGCCGCTAAGAAGATTACAAAATGAGAAGGGTGTCGTAGTAAAAATCGGGATCGATAAAAGGTACGAATTTCAACTCTTTTGATTTTTGCTCTAAGTTGTATCAAAGATGAAAACGAGGACACCAATGGAGTAGCCGAAGCGGAGGAACAAGAACTCTCAAAGAAGTTCGCCGAACAAAACATGCAATACCAAACCGTTTCGGGCGTATAATATTGCATGCCATACGCAGTAACGATGTCTCGACTAAGGCTCACTACAAAACACCTTTATGAACTATGGAAGGGGCGTAAAACCTCGTGTTGTTTACTTCCATGTTTTTGGTGCAAGTGTTTCATACACAATAATGGGAAAAGTCGGTTGAAGACTTTTGAGGCCAAGTCCGATGAGGGTATATTTCTAGGGTATTCCTCATCTAGCAAAAGCTTTCAGGGGTCTACAACAAACTAACCCTAATTGTGGAAAAACACCCCATGTAAATGAAGCATCTTTCGATCAAGAGAATCTGCCTCGGAACAAGAAGTACCGATCTACGAACGATCGATTCAGAAAATGGGACCTAACGATCAAGGAAAAGGATAATCAATTTACATTCCGGATCTAGGTGATTCACCGGATCAATCGGATCCTAAGGTACGAACAACCGCCGATGAAAAAGCCGATTAACCGAGACAGAAGAATCGAACCATCCGGTTCGGGGGAACTGAAGTTCTCACGAAAGACATCAAGACATGATGATTCCAAACCGAGACTTGTTCTTATCAAGTGGACCATAAAAGACTACCCTAATCGCTAGTAATAAGATTTTTATCGAAACGGACGATGTTCTCAAACCGACGCAAATCGTAATGAAGGACTGGATAACCGGTCATGACCGATAATCGGAGACCCGTCGATAAAATTAAAACTAGACATCGATTTAATGAAGGAACCAACTTAAAATTACAAGACGCAAATCGGATTCTAGCCATGCAGAGGAGCCGAACAATTCGAGAGAACATATGGGAACTATTAATCATCAAGACGTAATTAAACTTAAATGGATCTTCAAGAACAAGAGAGATGAGAAAAATGTTATCACGGAAATAAGGCAAGACTTGAAAGGGGTATTGATGAATTGATTACGATGAGACCTTTTGCACCCGGGCCGCCATTTTGAAGCCATTCGTCCATTTAAAAGAGGGTTTATCGATGGACGAAAAGAGTCTTTCTTAAACGGGGACTAGCAGACAACAAGATGGCTTTGAAAAGGGCAACCAAGTGTATCGTTTAAGAAAAGCTCTTTATTTTCGAAAACAGTTCTTGAAAGTATGATAAATAGTTCTTGATCGAAAGTGGGTTCACTAAAGGAAAAAGGGATTTAACCTTATTGAGAATAGAAGATGGAGAAGATATTACGATGGTTGATTTACGTGGATCGACATCATCTTCGGATCTCCTAACAAGAACCTATGTGAAAGATTCAAAGAAATCGATGCAAGGAAATTCGAGATGTCCATGATGGGTCGATGAATTACTTTCTAGGTCTCCAAGTTAAACAAAGTACGTGAAGGGATATTCATCGCCAAGCAAAGTACACTAGGAATCTATTGGCTAAGTTTGGAGTTCAAAATAGTAAGGAAGCCAAAATTCCTATGATATTTGGATTCAAGATGGATCCGGATGAAAATCGTAAAAAAACAAATCGGAAGGAATATAGGGCTCTCATTGGATCTCTATTATACCGACCGCGGCAGCACTGGATATCACTTTGGCAAAATGGGTGTATGTGCAAGATTTCAAGCAAATCCAATGATCACCACAGAAAAAAAAAAGCGATTTCTTAATATCTGAAGGAACAATAAACCTTGGTTTATTCTACCCATCGATGATAATCTAGAGCTTAGTGGGTATTCGATTTCGATTATGGAGGTTGCAAGATCGATGAAAAATCAACCTCGGAACATGTCGAGTTCTTAGGAAGTAAAACCCGATCTCGTGGTTTTCAAAAAGGACATCTGACATCTACAACCAAGGCGTAATATATGGTCAGAAGAAGTCGTTGTTCCTAAATCGCCCGCTCTCAAGAAATGGTGAGGATTACAACATTGTAACCTATATTTACAGGATAATAATCTTTATTGCAATCACTTAATCCCGGTTCTACATACAAGATGCAAGCATGTGGATGTCGACACCACTTTATAAGAGATCACGTTGAAAAGAAGAATATCGAATGGAAAAGATTCATCTCGATACGTAAGGTCGATATTCTAACCAAGCCACTAATGAGATCGATTCAGAGATTTATGCAATGAGCTAGACTTCTAGATCTTGGAGAAATGTCACCTAAAAATGTTTGATGGAATGTTCTCTAACTACCGGTTAAGAGACTAACCAGACGAGAGAAATCGGTTGAGTTTGGTATCTTAAATCTCAAGAGACCGATAAGCAAAAATCGATCGACTTACACGCTACGGATCAAAGGAACCGATCGATTTTAGTTTATCGATTTAAAGTCTATTTTAAAGGAATCGATCGATTCAAGGTTTATCGATTAAAGGAAAATGCTCGCTTTAAAGGATTATCCTGATTAAATCAATTTGGTTATAGTATTTCTTTGTGAATCGATTTAATGATATTCAACAAGCAAGATTCGTAGAGATTAAGAGCTAACAATCGATAAGAAAGCAGAATTTACACAACAATGAAATAATGTAGAACTTTTCATTGATAAAAACCGAAGGTGAGGTTACATTACGAGTTACAAGTACAAGAAGACCGGAGGAGGTCAAGACATAAATGTTAACCAAAATCCTAAACCTATAACCCTAAACCTTCATCCAAACCCAAACCCAAACCCAAACTCATTAGTTAAGTGTTAAAGAGGGGAAGAGAGAGAGATTTTATGAAATCGACGCTCTCATTTTTCCCCACACTTAAAGTGGAGGGCTTGAAAGGTAATCCCATGCCAAGAAACCGATGGACTCTCCAAGTGAAGTGAGAGCGGCATTGATAGGATTCTTAAGCCCGGAGCCCGAAAAAGGAAGAAGTAGGGGGCTCTCCGGTGTTTAAATTGTGCCAAAGAGTTGGTCGTCAGATCTCATGGCACACATGTGATATTTTATATTTTAAATTAAGTCCGGATGGTTCAATTACGTCATCCGAGATAGACACACAAGGTGCATACTAATTTAGGAGAAGTTACTCGGTGGTGGTAAACTTTCAAAGAAATATGTGAAATCGAAGATGATGAAGAAAAAAAGAATAAGGGATGCAAAGGGTTGATTTGAGAAGGTGAAACCATATAAAAGGGTGTAAAAGTGTTTCTTAGGAAGTCTCACGGAAACAAGGGTTCACCAAGATACATGATTCTTACAAAGAAGATAAGTATGGTGAATGGGTGATGTTGTGTAAAACATTGGTCCAATTTATAGAGGCCAAGCAAGGATGCAAATGCAATTTTCATTTCAAGAAGCCTATCCGAGAAATTTGCATCAAAAGGACAGCGTGTAGAAATCACGCCGCGATAATTGGATAAATTTACGGTTGATTGACATATCGAGAGAGATTCGATATTTAAATGATGTCAATTCACGCCTACTTAGGGAATAGAAGCTACTACTCAAGACTAAGTTTTTGGCGGTAACACTTATCCCAAGAATTGGCTTAATGAAAAAGAATCGGATGAGGTCAACCAAAAATCGATTATTAACGACTCTCGGATGAGAGAGATTTGAGCTTGAAACTCCAATAATCGATATATTCTATTAATTTATCAGTTGAAGGGGAACTTCAACCCGATCAAGGAGGATCAAAGGGAAATCGGACTTACTCAAGGAAAGATCACTAAATTGAAGTTTCAACAAATCATGCAACTGTTGGAGAAGATCGGTTGAAAGGATCGGTTGGGAAATTTCTTAAGGCTTGAATGATTAAGATCAACAAGTGGAATCAACATTGACAAGTAATATCGACCGACATAATATCACCAACCGAATTATCTCTTTTCTCTTGTTCTTTACTTATTTATCGGATCATCGATATTATTTGCTTTCTTGTACCCACTATCCTTGTGACGTGTATCGCAAATCATTTAACGCGGACGTAGGGGTACATGTATTAACCGCTATTTGATCGTGCTTTTAAATCCAAAAGTTTTTTTAATGGACGACCTACGATCAAAACCGCTAAATCTGGAGCGCATAATCTTTTCAAAACGTTTGATCTTCAAAATCTTGTCTTATTGTTCCTCCGCCTCTATATAAGATTCATCAAACCTTACGAGAGTTTTTTCTTTTCACAAACTTGCATTACTTTCAATGAAAAACTTCAAATTTTCTCTATCGTTTCAAAAACGATTTCTTAGAGTTCAAAATCTTCTCTGAAAAAATTTGAATCGTAATATTTTCTTTTAAGCTTAATGATGAATCTTTCTTTCCGTTAAAAACATTGTTTTCAAAAGTTTTTTTTGGGAATTTATGCTTCATTGCCTCTTGTTTTCAGCGGTATGATATTGATATTGATTATGCACAAATTTAATGAGTCTATCTCATTGTAGATGGCCACTCATGGACTAGGAAAGATCATGTGCAACTATGCGAATCGGCAACGAAGATCTTTGAGGATAAGTTCGTTCAATTTGGAACCACCGAGGATTCTGAATCCATGGAGGTGGAACAAATTCAAGAATCGGATGAAACAAATCCAAGCAAAGGAGTTGCAAAGATTACTACAATTCTTTGCGAATTTGATACCTCCGATGTCGTCGGTCAACGGAGAAGAAATCGGTGACAAATGCGGACATCACTGGCGTCTGTTGATTCTTTGGGGAGAATGAGGACGAAGAAATCAGAGAGGAGCTCTAAGAGAACAAACATCCTTGGATTCATCGACAATGCTCAAAAAGAAAGTCAGATTGTTGTTTGACATTATCAAGAACGATCATGGGAATCTCATTTAGCCCGGATGCTCTCACATCGGTCAAAAAAGGAAAGATAAAGAATAATTGATGGGCCTCGGAACATCTTTTGTGGAAAAAAATTTGAGTCAATGAATATAAATTCAACAAGGTTGCGATTATATTGAAGGACAAACGCCAAATGGAATGGAGAATGGATGAAGTCCTACAATGCCTTCCCTCTCATCAACTTTATATATGGGCCACCAGACGATGACAAGGAGCCCACTCCAAAAAAATCAAGAAAGGAAAGAGCAAAAAAATCCAACCAAATAAAAAGAAACGAAAACGGTGAAGGCAGGAGAAGAGGCCAAAGAAAGTAAAGCAAGCTACCATGACTCTAGCACTAGAAGATGAGTCGAAGAAGAAAGAGCGCCGTAATCCAAGAACAAAGAACTTGAACGATCCGAGGTAGAAGCACAAACCGTTAAATAATATTTTTTAAAGGTAAAAGGGCTAGTTCACCTCCGCCATGAATCCGAATCAGACATAAAAAAACTAATCGCATAACTTCCCGACTCAAGCACAACCGAAGCTTTTCATCCAATGTAACCGGACAGATAATGGATCCAGATCAACAAAGACCATCACCGGAAAAATGGTCGACTAAGAATTGAACGAGATTGATGAGACGATCCACAACCGGGGTCGCCCATCCCGCTTATAAGAGAAGAAGTTGGAGATCCTCACCTCGAGAGATCTTATTAATCTTCTTGATCTTATTTTACTTGTTGAGCGGATGGGTGGGCGCGGATGAGTTCGCAGATTTTGACTTCGATATGAGGAAGTCTGCCAAAGTGGGATCACCGGTGAGCTCATACATCTGGAAAGCTCGATCCACGAGGAAGTTGGAATATATTTGAAATGGAATTAATGAAATCTTTCTTCACGACCAACCACCGAGGCACAAACCGAACTCGATCAAGTGATGGATCCAATTCCTACATCTCAAATTTGATCAACTCAGGAGATCGATCTTGTCTCAAAGATCTCCGAAAGAAGAGATTGAGGAGTGCTTCGATCGAGAGACAAATTAGTCTCAAACAAATCGAAGCAATCGAGATCGGGTTCTCCCAATCCATGACCATGAGCTTACAAAATTGATGACAAGTAAAATGTGGATCAAAATCAATCTTCTTTTTATCGAGAAAAAGGCTCGAGTTATCGTAAGAGAAATTTGACAAAATGATTTGGACACTCTTCGCTACAATGGAAATTGATTACATAAACCAAATCTTGACTCAAACTTCAGTTTATCTCGCTAATGATCTAAATCCGGGCATTATCAATCAACTTTGGGTCTCTCGACTTCCCACTCAATCGCTTTTTGATCAAACCAAAAAGGGGAAGGATCTCGAGAAACCAAACACATCGAAGATCTCGATTCATACGGATAAGGCCCATGGACAAAGCTCAATTGCAAGAAATTTATTTCTTGGTTTTGGGACATCAAAATCTGGACCCGATTTTCGGACCAGAAAGTCACCGTAATATTATTAATGATCTGGTGATAAGGAGCTAGTCAGAAGATTGTCCAAAGAGGAATTTTAAAAAACGGGCACAAGCGAAGGGTTGAAAGCGAAGTTCAAATCAAGGGCTAAGAAAGGATCGATTGGAAAATCGCACGTAACCTCGGTTGCCGGCAAGATCGACGAGATCATACCAATGACACGCCAAGAGGTTTGAGGAATGGAATAAGATCGAAGTGAATGGCTTTAGATGCCTTTGTCCTTGATCTTGTTCCAAAAGAAGAATCACCAGATGATGAGTTCCTCAAGCGGTTTCTGTAATAAATATCCGGACTTTCTAAAGTATCGGAAAAATGAGGC
The DNA here is from genome assembly GCA_037126765.1 of Stenogyne calaminthoides. Lineage (NCBI taxonomy): Eukaryota > Viridiplantae > Streptophyta > Magnoliopsida > Lamiales > Lamiaceae > Stenogyne > Stenogyne calaminthoides. Next base: position 6,442,446 of record JBBCBC010000003.1, on the reverse strand, counting down.
CAAGCTCATAAATGTAAAGATATCTCGCCAAGAGTATGATCCGTTAATATACTCAAAAGAAGGCAGATGGCTCATTTGACAGGTGGCATTTGAGAGATTCTACTTTGACATCTTGAGCAAATCGCATATAACCGATCAAGTGCGGACAACCGATGTCAAATGGAAACTCTATCGATTTTCAACGTTCCACAAGACCAAAGAGAAATGCAAGGAAGGATCTAGCCCGGGGATCACCGCTTTTTAAATTCAAAACTTTTATGATGTAACATGTAATCAACATATCTAATGAAAAGTTTATTTTTCGATCCCAAGACAAAATCTCTCTGTCTTCCGATTACTTGCTCTTTTAAGCATTTTATACTTATCAATGTTTGGTTTTTTCGGTGTTTTGGTTTCATCAAAAGGGGAAATTGTTGGGAAATTTATAGTTTTGATGAAAGTTCAAAAACACATGTAATAGGACCAATGATCGGACCGATAAATGTAGTTCCCTTGCGATAGGAAGCTTGATAATGATTGTATAGAAAACCGATGTAATAGAAGGTCACATATTGAGGGGGAACTCAATATGTATAGGTCGAGAAGAATCGGAAGAAAGCCGATATCCACAGGCGTAACGTTAAACCGTAACGGAAGATTCGAATCGATCTAGTCGATAACTCGGAAGTCATGAAGCTCAAACCTCGAATACTTAGAAGATCGATGACTTCCAAGATAAGACGGAAGACCTACAGAGTCATTGAAGCTAAGTCCAAAGATAACAAGTATCAGTAGATCGTTTTCATAAGATGAAAAAACCGATGTTTCATCTTATCATACGTCTGCGATCTAAACAAGAAGAATACCAACCTTAGTTGGAGGAACAACACCGCAAAGCAAGTCTTCCATCCAATAAGGAAGAAACACGTATGATCAATGTTCTTTCTTCAAACGGCTATAAAATACACATTCACGATTGCCGTCCTCAAAAGCCGCAAGTTACCTAAAAATTGAGATTCAAATTGCTCTCCAACGGCTCTTTGATCTCAAGGTCTATAAATATGGGATCACACTTCAGAGAGTGAAACACGGAAATGCTTGGACAAACAAAATAATCAAGAAGCTCAAACTATAGTCGATTTTCCGCATCGAAGAACACAACAACAAGCTTATTTTATATTGTGTTCATCCCATAAGTTCTTAGCAAGAAATCTTTTCATCTAGCTATTAGTCGCTTATACCTAAGGAAAGATTTCATAGTTGGAACCTCAACAATCTTACCCAAACCCCAAGTTAGGATAAGTTGTTTAGCAAGATTTCGATCCAGGGTTTCTAATCTTCGATTTTCGGGATCGGTTGAGTGAGAACTCTTAAAACATCTGTTGGTGCATTGTGTTGGACTAACACACTAAACTAAGTCCAATCGGTTAAGTCGGTTAAGTTGGTGCCCCTTGTGAAAGGGAAGAGTGGACGTAAGGACCGGGTTTGTCCGAACCACTATAAATCTTGTGCCTTTATTGCTTTGATTATTTGCTCACATCGCACAATCTTAAAGCGCATATACATTCTAAGTTAAAACACCAAGCTTCGATCCGATCGGATGATATTTTCGCTATCCGATTAAAAAGATAAAACTTGGAATCGATTTATACAAACCGGTTTTTCACACGGGTAAAACTTAAGTCCAAGACACATCGATTAATCCGATAGTTACCGAAGTTTTTGATTCAGCGCGTTCGAGAAGTTGGTTATAAAACCGATTCACTTTCGACTTGATCAAAGCTATCTGCTCTCACACCGACCGCACGAAAAGTTTTTATAAGTCTATTCATTCATATTTAAATGGTGATTAATAATTTATTTCAGTAAATAAATAAGAAAATTCAGTTTGGTTATACAAAGTAAAAGCATACTTTTCAGTATAACCCCAACATTAAGACTGTCTGATTCATACATATATCTAACATTTAAATGCAAGATGTGAGGATCAAATAGGACACACAATGAAAGACCACTTGAATTTTATACATCGTACAAAGATGAAGAACATAGAAAGAGGAGATGCAAAAACTTTCATGGACCTAATACAAAACCAAGAGGATGAAGAGAATCAGTTCTTTTACATGTGTGTTACAACATTTTTTTAACCTATTTTACTATATGCTATTTATATACAGTACTCAAGTGTTCAATTCATGAATATATGAAAAATTGTGTTACTGTAGGGTTCAAATGAATGATGAGGGCAGGATGAATAATATATTTTGGAGAGATTCAATGATGAATAAGGATTTTGATTTATTTGGTGATGTGATGGTCTTTGATACAACATACAGAACCAATAGATACAATCTGATATGTGCACCATTCGTTGGAATAAACCATCATTGCAAGAACACGATGTTTGGTTGTGGGTTCTTATCTGAAGAGAAAACAAAAACTTTTGAGTGGCTATTTACAGTGTTCAAGAAATCAATGGGTGGAAAAGGTCCAGTAACAATATTCACTGATCAGGATCAAACAATTTCAAATGCAATAGAAAAGGTTATAAAAACAATAGTCTGACTAGAAAAATATATGTTACTGTATTAAAAAATATAATGATACTATATATTTATAGTTGTGTTATTGTATCTGTATTGTTTCAGGTTTTCCTGAAACAAGACACAGGCTCTGTCTATGGCACCTGCAATAAAATGCAGTGAGCAGATTTGCAGAACTGAAATGTGATGACACATTCAAAGAAGCATTTACCAAATGCGTATCGAGATGTGCTACCGAGGAAGAGTTCGAGAGATGTTGGAAGGACATGATCACAAGTTATAACTTAGAGAATCACGCATGGTTTACAAGAATCTACAGTTTAAAAGACAAGTGGTGCACTGCTTTGAGCAAAGACTTCTTCTCTGCAGGATTATTGTCTTCCTGTTGGGAAATTATGGGTGCCCGGATCTATTCAAGATGATTTTAAATACATATTAAAATTAATCAACTAATTACTAACATGAATTAATCCTATATCAATTCAACATAATAATTAATAAGCGAATAAACACCATGCATACACGTAATCCACGTAAATCCTAAGCATGCGGAATCTAGGAGTTACAAGATTACTAACCTCTTGTAGAGACAACCGTTGAGACGATGGATCAACCCAAAGAGTCTTCCCAAATTTGTCCCAAGTCCACGAACGCAATCCGGTGGGAGGATTCTCACGAAGGATTTTAATAAGAGAGAAAACCAAAAATATTTTGCCACCACCTTTGTGGATTTCTAATATTTTCAACACATGGAATTGCAGTTGGGAATGAAAAATTCATCACCTATTTATAGGGACAGGGGTAGCCGATTTTTTCAATGAAAAAATAAGGAAGAAAATCTTCTTCTTGATCTCCAAGAAATGTTGAATATATCTCATATATTCTTTTCTCCTTAATTAAATTTTTCCATAAAAATCTTATTCCCCTTTAATCCCTATTTATCGAAAAATACAAGGAAGAAGGAGTCAAGATTTGACTTCTTGAATTTATGGGATAATTATGTATTCCAAGAATACTTATCTCTTTCCATAAAATCTTTTCAAGAAAATCAAGAAAATCTTTCTTCTCCCTTTTCCTACAATTTTTGAAAAATACAAGAAATATTAGGCAAGAATATTTTCTTCTCTTTTTCATTAATTGAACTTTATTTTGGGCTATTTGAGGGGCCTTTAGGAGAATTAAGATTGGACCTACAATGGACTATGAAGCTATAATATTGGGCCAAATATTATTCAAGTCCATTAATATTAATTTACTCTAAATATTGAACTATCCATCTTAACTCATATTACGACTTTACTATAATATGACTCCCGGTCATTATTTTCCGTGTTTAAGATTATCTTAGTCCAATAATTAATTAAGCCACTGAACAAGCTTTATATTAATCAATATCTTTATCCTTGGAGTAAAGACAGTTCAACATTATTATTCATACCGGAAATAAATTTCCACTTGCAAGATTTGGTATGATAAATATTCTGAGCCCACCAAGGGGACAAATCAAGCAAGACGTACTTGCACACGATTCTCCATATTAAATGTCAGCTATCGTCATGTAATTAATAATATTGCCTAAGATATAAGGTATCGAATCACAATGACTCTCTTCCTATCATAAGTCAAAGCAATAGTTATTAATTTCACACGATCTTATTTAAGGGACGGAGATTAAGAAATAACACACCACTGTGGTCTAATTCTTGTATATTCAGTACCGAAGAATTTATCCTCCTGTAGGTCCTATTCAGTGCATATAAATGTACTAGTATAATCTCTTGGTCAAGACAAGCCAATCTGAGCCTTATACATCAACCTTTCATGATCTCGGTTGTGAATTTGTACTTAATTACGAGGAGCTGTTAATTTGATCTTCTGTGATCTGGTATCACCAAATTAACTACAACGTAATACGTACTAACTTATTGAATGAGTTTGCAATAAATATATATAACATTCATTCATATATAAATGCAACAGTGATTAATAATTTATTTCAGTAAATAAATAAGAAAATTCAGTTTGGTTATACAAAGTAAAAGCATACTTTTCAGTATAACCCCAACATTAAGACTGTCTGATTCATACATATATCTAACATTTAAATGCAAGATGTGAGGATCAAATAGGACACACAATGAAAGACCACTTGAATTTTATACATCGTACAAAGATGAAGAACATAGAAAGAGGAGATGCAAAAACTTTCATGGACCTAATACAAAACCAAGAGGATGAAGAGAATCAGTTCTTTTACATGTGTGTTACAACATTTTTTTAACCTATTTTACTATATGCTATTTATATACCATACTCAAGTGTTCAATTCATGAATATATGAAAAATTGTGTTACTGTAGGGTTCAAATGAATGATGAGGGCAGGATGAATAATATATTTTGGAGAGATTCAATGATGAATAAGGATTTTGATTTATTTGGTGATGTGATGGTCTTTGATACAACATACAGAACCAATAGATACAATCTGATATGTGCACCATTCGTTGGAATAAACCATCATTGCAAGAACACGATGTTTGGTTGTGGGTTCTTATCTGAAGAGAAAACAAAAACTTTTGAGTGGCTATTTACAGTGTTCAAGAAATCAATGGGTGGAAAAGGTCCAGTAACAATATTCACTGATCAGGATCAAACAATTTCAAATGCAATAGAAAAGGTTATAAAAACAATAGTCTGACTAGAAAAATATATGTTACTGTATTAAAAAATATAATGATACTATATATTTATAGTTGTGTTATTGTATCTGTATTGTTTCAGGTTTTCCTGAAACAAGACACAGGCTCTGTCTATGGCACCTGCAATAAAATGCAGTGAGCAGATTTGCAGAACTGAAATGTGATGACACATTCAAAGAAGCATTTACCAAATGCGTATCGAGATGTGCTGCTACCGAGGAAGAGTTTGAGAGATGTTGGAAGGACATGATCACAAGTTATAACTTAGAGAATCACGCATGGTTTACAAGAATCTACAGTTTAAAAGACAAGTGGTGCACTGCTTTGAGCAAAGACTTCTTCTCTGCAGGATTATTGTCTTCCTGTTGGGAAATTATGGGTGCCCGGATCTATTCAAGATGATTTTAAATACATATTAAAATTAATCAACTAATTACTAACATGAATTAATCCTATATCAATTCAACATAATAATTAATAAGCGAATAAACACCATGCATACACGTAATCCACGTAAATCCTAAGCATGCGGAATCTAGGAGTTACAAGATTACTAACCTCTTGTAGAGACAACCGTTGAGACGATGGATCAACCCAAAGAGTCTTCCCAAATTTGTCCCAAGTCCACGAACGCAATCCGGTGGGAGGATTCTCACGAAGGATTTTAATAAGAGAGAAAACCAAAAATATTTTGCCACCACCTTTGTGGATTTCTAATATTTTCAACACATGGAATTGCAGTTGGGAATGAAAAATTCATCACCTATTTATAGGGACAGGGGTAGCCGATTTTTTCAATGAAAAAATAAGGAAGAAAATCTTCTTCTTGATCTCCAAGAAATGTTGAATATATCTCATATATTCTTTTCTCCTTAATTAAATTTTTCCATAAAAATCTTATTCCCCTTTAATCCCTATTTATCGAAAAATACAAGGAAGAAGGAGTCAAGATTTGACTTCTTGAATTTATGGGATAATTATGTATTCCAAGAATACTTATCTCTTTCCATAAAATCTTTTCAAGAAAATCAAGAAAATCTTTCTTCTCCCTTTTCCTACAATTTTTGAAAAATACAAGAAATATTAGGCAAGAATATTTTCTTCTCTTTTTCATTAATTGAACTTTATTTTGGGCTATTTGAGGGGCCTTTAGGAGAATTAAGATTGGACCTACAATGGACTATGAAGCTATAATATTGGGCCAAATATTATTCAAGTCCATTAATATTAATTTACTCTAAATATTGAACTATCCATCTTAACTCATATTACGATTTTACTATAATATGACTCCCGGTCATTATTTTCCGTGTTTAAGATTATCTTAGTCCAATAATTAATTAAGCCACTGAACAAGCTTTATATTAATCAATATCTTTATCCTTGGAGTAAAGACAGTTCAACATTATTATTCATACAGGAAATAAATTTCCACTTGCAAGATTTGGTATGATAAATATTCTGAGCCCACCAAGGGGACAAATCAAGCAAGACGTACTTGCACACGATTCTCCATATTAAATGTCATCTATCGTCATGTAATTAATAATATTGCCTAAGATATAAGGTATCGAATCACAATGACTCTCTTCCTATCATAAGTCAAAGCAATAGTTATTAATTTCACACGATCTTATTTAAGGGACGGAGATTAAGAAATAACACACCACTGTGGTCTAATTCTTGTATATTCAGTACCGAAGAATTTATCCTCCTGTAGGTCCTATTCAGTGCATATAAATGTACTAGTATAATCTCTTGGTCAAGACAAGCCAATCTGAGCCTTATACATCAACCTTTCATGATCTCGGTTGTGAATTTGTACTTAATTACGAGGAGCTGTTAATTTGATCTTCTGTGATCTGGTATCACCAAATTAACTACAACGTAATACGTACTAACTTATTGAATGAGTTTGCAATAAATATATATAACATTCATTCATATATAAATGCAACAGTGATTAATAATTTATTTCAGTAAATAAATAAGAAAATTCAGTTTGGTTATACAAAGTAAAAGCATACTTTTCAGTATAACCCCAACACTTCCCAAAGGAGCGAGAGTACAAATAGTTCAAACTCTTTCAAAATAAACAAAACGACGAGCTTGACAGATTTTTGGGGTGTTTTAAACAAAGTAGTAAAAGCATGGAGGGCAGCAGAAACAGATGATAACTTCAAGAATGCAACAGTGGAGCCAGAATCTTCTCTACAAATCAATGGAATGGTGAAACACGCTGCATAAATATACACACTTTCTCTTTACAAAAAATTTGAACGAGAATTTCTGAGAAGTATTTCGTGCACTTCAATGATTGAAAGGGTTATGGACTCAACGATGGTGTATAGCGTAACAAGAAATGATGTGTTGAACAAAGTCACTTATGATTTTACCATGAAGTATGTCAACTGCACCTGCAAAAAGTTTGAAGAATGTGGTCTACTGTGCAGCCATTGCTTATATGTACTACATATAAATTCCGTGAGCAGAATACCAGAACTATACATAATGAAAAGATGGACTAAATCTGCAAAGTTGGAAGTCTGGAACAGAAACGTAGGCACAAAAGAAAGATGGAAGGCTGATAGTTGCATTCCGTGGCGTCACGAGATGGTAACAAAGAGTTACAGCCTCATTATAGAAAGTGAAAGGAAGCCGGAAGCACAGAAGATATTAGAGAAAGGGTACAACATGGATTATACAACTATAAAAGCCTTACCATCAGAAGAAAGTCCACAGACTTCTGTTGATTCTACACGAAAAACAACTATACTAGACCTTAAACGCACAAAAACAAAGGGGAGAAGACAAAGAATAAAAAAACAATTTCAAAAAGAACAAGAAGAAGAAGAAAGGCATGGAAGTAGAAAAGGGATCAGGTTCAAAGAACAATGAATTTGGATCAAGGACACCAAACCCTCATTTATTCTGATATATTCTTATTGAGATATTTGTGTTACTATCGGATTATTCTTGAACTACTACATGTTCAGAAAATGATACTACCAAAAAAAAAATTATTTTTGGGTTGCATCATGGATTATTACTATATTTGTTAACTGTTTAAATGTGTGTTTCTGTATGACAGTATGATTAATACTTAAACTACACTCATATGTGTGTTACCACTTGTTTACATTGTGTTGCTGTAAAACTTTATTAAATTTCTTGTGTTTATTCATATATGTTACCATACGTAATAAATGTGTTACCACGTATTAAAAATGTTTGTTATTGTATATATTCATTTTATTCCTAGAGTTTATTCATGTGTATCCCGTGTATTTACATTTGTGTTAACACATGCTTACAAAAGTGTTACTGTATAGCTTCATTTGATTTCTAGTGTTTATTCATGTGTTACCGCAGGCATATATATATATATATATATATATATATATATATATATATATATACACATGTTTAAAATGTGTGTTACTATATGACTTTATTTAATTTCTAGAGTTTACTCATGTGTAGCCGTATATGATGAATGTGTTACCACATGTTTACATGTGTGTTACTGTATTAATTTTCTATGTTATTCATGTGTTACTGCAGCATATATATATATATATATGTTATCACATGTTTAAAATGTGTGTTACTATATGACTTCATTTAATTTCTAGAGTTTATTCATGTGTAGCCGTATATGATGAATGTGTTACCACATGTTTACATGTGTGTTACTGTATTAATTTTCTATGTTATTCATATGTTACTGCAGCATATGTATATATGTTGCCACATGTTTATAATGTGTGTTACTGTATGACTTCATTTAAATTCTAGAGTTTATTCATGTGTAGCCGTATATGATGAATGTGTTACCACATGTTTACATGTGTGTTACTGTATTACTTAGTTAATTTCCTACATTATTAATGTGTTACCACATCATATACATATATGTTACGACATGTTTAAAATGTGTGTTACTGTATAACACAACACAAGAAAATTACTTCACATTCACCAAAAAACACAAAACAAAAACGATAATCACCTCAATGATTTGTTACTGCACCAGAATCCTCATTACACATTATATTTATTGTAAAAGAAGATTGTTCCTGGTGAGACAGTTTAAGCGTGTGTTACTATGTCACTATAAAAATGTTACTATACTACAAAAAATCATATTCAACCTATATATCTTCATGCAGGTATATAAATCTTATTTGTTAAATGATAAGATTTCACCATGAGGACAAAAAAAAACATAAAAAAAGACATTCATAAAAACATATCAGTTATAAACAGTAACACAACAAACATAAAAATAAAAAGACATCATCTGCTTTTTTTTTACAAGGAATCAACCTTGTTAGCTACCAACATCCCCCAACCCGAACCCTATCATCAAAAAATGAGATTTGTTAGCCCCCAAACCATTATCAACAACATATTCACCACTTAAAAACACAAAGACAACCCTATCAGATGATCAGTTTTTGTCAGAAAACAATGCCCTCCATCCTAACCCCCAACATATCATCGAAAACAAAAAAAATATCAGTTTATAAAATAAAAAGCATAAACCATCAGTTTGTCACAAAATACTACTTCTTGGGTGGCCTTTGCCTAAGATTCTTCTTGCGATTTTCAGCAATAATTTGTTGCTCCTTCTTCTTTTTCACAACATCTTCTTCCTTTTCACGAAGCAGTTTCACCAAATTAGGCTTGTTCACATAAAAGTCATTGACCTTATCCATGACTTCATCTCTATACACGTTTAAATCATACATAACAATCCTTGCACAAATTTCAACTCTACGACCTGTCCTGATATTAACCTACAAATAAGAAAAAGTACACAAAAGGAAGAGACCATAAAAAATCTTGTTCAGATAAATAGTAAAAAAGAAAAAATACACTAAAGGAAGGAGAAAACATTAACACACCTCCAAGAGATTGGGCTCTGTATATACAATGCCATCAAAGTGAATGATATGGTGCATCAGAAAAATACCACAATCCTTGTTCGGCTCAGCACTCTACCATGGGAAATTGATATGTTCAACTTGATACATTGACACTTCACCAGAACTGAGATGCTTCTTTGACTTCAGAAACTTAATAATCACCTTATGCTACTAAAAAACAAACAAAGATGATATTAAAAAAAAAAGATAAAAATAACACAAAAATTGACAGGAAAACAACAAAAAAAAGGGAAAATGATCAACAATAACCAGTATTTTCACACACTTATCATAGGTAGCAGGATTGACATGCTTCATGTTGTCAAGATACTGAATTTTTCCCATGGAAAAGTTCACAACAACACAAGCAAAGTGGTCGAAAACAACGAAAGGGATGAAAATCTGCATACAAGAGTGATAGTATTACTTCAAAGACAAAAATTTTATTACAAAAAATATAAAAGATATAAAAAATTGAAATAAAATATAACTTAGCCCATCCTTCCAATGCACTAAGAATTTTTAACCCTTGTCTAGCAATGTTTGTCCTACTGTGGAGGATGGTGTTCAATGGTGACTACACATAAAAATGAAATATATATATATATATATATATATATATATATATATATATATATATATAAAGTGTGGTTAAAATAACAAATCACATGGGTTATTGTAAAAAAATAAAAAGTGTGGTTAAAATGACTTATGTTGCAACCAGTGCTGAAGACAAAACGAGGCAGCCTCGAAGCATTAATAAATTTGGAAATATCAACATTAATCATCATGCAGATGACATCAACAACACAGCTGGTAATCTCAATGTTCGTGGACAGAGTGAGTAAATCATCCCTTGTCACCATATGAAACAAATGCCTACTGTCGAAAAGGACCTCACTACATACAGAAAAAAGAGATGCCGAAAAAAAGAGATTATAAAACACAAAAATAATAAAAAAAAGACACACACATATATATAGAAGGCTTTAAAAAAATGTACCTCTTATTGTTAGAATGATAAAAGACATAATCGACAACTTCCTTGGCTGCACTACCCAAATAATCCATGAACATGACATTTTTTTCCACAAATTCAGAAACATATCCAGCACCAGTTTCAGCCTCAAACCTATTCAGAAACAACTTAAAACGATCACCAGCCTCAAAATCAACACCCTGTTCAGCAGTACAGCCCTCTGTACCTACACCCTCATCAATCTTACCATCACCATCATCGCTTTCCTTATTGCCTTCATCATTCTTTCCATCACTACTCTCCCTGATATCCCCACTACTATCCTGGCTGCTCTCCTCACTAATCCCCTGAATACTCTCTTCCTCAGCAGTAGAATCAACCTCAACATCCTTCTCAGTATCATCTTCCTTATCAGCAGCTACTGCAACCTCATCCTTATCCTCTTCCTTATCTGAAGTTGCTGCATCCTCAGCCTTGTCCCGTGCCACATGAGTAAAAGGATTATCAGGAAAGAGCTCGTAACTTGGCATCTTCTCAGCAAGCTCTTTAGCACGGTGGAAGGTGAGACAAATATTATCAACTATCTCTCATACAGTACTATCGTCAGAATTAAACTGAGAATTGGGTGCAACTTTTACAGGATTATCAACTTGGGATGGAATACGCCCAAGAGACCTCTTCAAGGAAATCAACTTCGACATGTACAACCCGGATATTGCAGAAATATCCTTCATCATGGAATCCAAGAGAGAAGCAGGATCTTGCAAAAAAGGGGGGAAAGTGTGTTACTACAATACATTTCAATGTGTTAGCATAAGAGGAAAAAGAACATACAATAGAGAGGTTAAAAAACAAATCTTGCTGTCAGAAGAAGCCTGACTCAAAAATCATTTCAAACCAGGGGATTCCTTTACATGTCCATTCACAACAGGATACACATCCTCCACGAGATCACCATCACCATACACGCATGCACGACTCTCCTAAGAACATTGAATCTGCATCTTCTCATCTGTCCAGTGTTGTAAAAGAGGAATACTGGACGGTTCAGCAATACCACGTCATTTTATCCTGTGCAGATAGGCGATTTGGCAAAAAAGCAAGCATCCAGTAACATTGTTAACACCATTGATGTTAACAACTTTTACAGCCTCACACAACTTCTCAAACACAAATGAACACCAATCAAGCTTCGGGATCATGGCCACATCCTCCAGAGACTTCAACACACCACTGCACAACAAATGATTCGAAGCAGGGGCAAACAAAGATAAAATCGCGTAGTACACAAACATACGCTTGAAGTCATCCCCATCGTCTTCCAAATCTTCGAACAGGTTACCCAAAGTTGACAACTTATCAGAGATGGACATATCATACTCAACATTAAACTTGTCCCCAAGAGTCCATCTCTCACCCCTAGAGTAAGTAACAGCATCAGAGCCTGGGTTCCTAGGGATCATGTGTTGGAATTTAGAGGCACGTAAACACGTAATACATGCGCAGCGGAAATTAAACAGTTCACCAACAACGAATAATTAATTACATAATTAAATACGAGTAAACGTAAACATAATTCTTACAGTAATTCGTATACCATTTTCTCTACTATGGTATCCACGTAATCCCCAATTACGGATTTGCCGTTGAATCCCGAGATGAATTTTCTAGGAAAATCCAAACTCTAGATTATATGGAGAAAATATGAAGTGATACTCTTTGTGAATTCCTAAGAGCTTGTATATATAGGGAGGCTTAACTTACTTTCCAAGCTAGCCCAATTAGGGAAATAAAATCCCTAATCTTGAATTAAATTAATTCCTTTTAATTTAATTCCCTAAATATAAATCTCTACGGATTTAAATGCCTTATATGAAAATCTCTACGATTTATTTTCATATACATTAAATCCTACAATTATATTCCAAATATAATTATTGGGAATTCTTATTTAACTAAATCCAATTTAATTAAATATTAATAATAATTAATTCCAAATTAATCTATTATTAATTACTTCTCCATAAATTAAATATTAAATCCAATTTAACATTTAATCAACCAACTATAATCCGTAAAAGGGAACTACTAGTTGTGTGACCCATAGGCCCTCATATATCGAGCGATTAGTCAAACTAACGGTCTTAATTGAACCCTAGATAATAAATCAGACATTCTCAATATATGAGGTACGTTGCGAGAAAAGTGCAACTACTTGTAACTGAAACATGGGCTATTACGATTTCCTCCTTTCATTCGCGGATACTCGATTAAGTCTTGAACATGATGAAGTGCCTATTCAAATAATTAATCAATTTATCTCTAATCGCTAATTGATCATGTATGTCACACTTAGCCACAAAGTCTAAGTTGACGTGCATCGACCGATCACTTAGATCCAATTATGACGAGAAGATGAGTATTCTCTCTAAATTCACTTTGAGGAATGAATCCTTTTCTTGGCTCAACTACCACGCACATGCACTTCGTGATGAACCCAATCCAAGTCATATCTACCCATGGAAGGGTGCAAGCATCGTTCATGGTCAAAGTTCATCATCCCACACATGTCGTGCGTATTGACCTCAAGTTAAAGGAGTATCGCATCGCTCCCACTAATCGAGACACCAGTAGACACATATAGTGAAACTACATCAAATGGTTTCTCGGATGGGTATACCAATACCCTCTAAGGTATTTGTGCATCCATCATGAGATACCTAGTATCTCGTAGTAAGTGAGATCTTACTACACTCTCTAAGAGTATGATGCAGATCGCACACCAATCTCCATTGCATCATTAATATCTCATTCTTCATGATCCTTGATCGGGGCTATTTGAGAATCATGCTTAAGTCATCTGAGTTCTCACAACCTCAATGACAACAATGACTCATGGGAACACTTGAATGAATAAATGCAAATAATCAAACATAATATTCAAACAAGTGTATTTCCATACACTAATATTAAATGAACTATAATATTAAATCAAACTTAATATCATATAGTATTATGTCCTTACAATAGATTGTCTCTAGGACACTAACACTAACATCATGAAGATATCATGCACATCGTCGGGGGTCAAGAGAAAACTACAGTTTCTACCAACATTGAACATCCAGTTACTGTGATTAAAACTCTTAACTAACCACCTCAGCATCTTATAGTCTACTAACTTGGACAACTTCAAATCAACAAACCACCAAAACCTATACTCCGAACATCCTCTTTTTGCTTGTCATTCAAAGTATTTATCAAATCAAACAACCATTTAGGCCTACCATGAGGTGTAAAATCCCTATAAGAAAGGTAAAAGAATATACAAACATTAAACAAAAAAAAATCATGGAAAACATACTTTTAAAACAAAAACAGTAACACACTAAAAAAAAAGATTATACCTCGTTTTAGGCCCTTTCATATCATCATCAAGATCAGGATCATATCCTTTTTTTGGTCTCTTTTTAGCAGCTTCTTTTTTTCCCACTGCAGCATCTCTTGGCCTCTTGCCTCCTTTTTCAACCTTCTCAACACCAGAATGCCCAGGCAATTATAACAAGAGAACAGGTGAACTGTCTTTCTCCTCTTTACCCATCATATAAACTGCAAAAAAAAAAAAACACAAAAACATTGTAAAGGAAAAAAATTAATAAATAAATTCATAAGAACACATGAGAATAACATAAGTTACTATATATATTAAACAAAATGTTGTTACTACTTGAAAAAATAAACATTAATGTTCTTAAAAAACTAAGCAAATACAGAACTACTGTATATAAAGATGAGTGTTACTATATAAAAGAACATATTTGTGTTGCTACGATAAAAAATAAATGTGTTATTGCATACATATATGAGTGTTACTACATAAACATTGTATATGTTACTACATCTCTAAAACCTCAAAAAAATAACCACAAGAGAAATAAAAAAACACACCAAACACACAGAACAAAACAAAAACCTAGGGATCAAAACAAAAAATACACCAGAAAAAACAAAAACATAAGGTCAAACCAAAAACACCAGAAAATCATAGCAAAACCTAACACATATATGAACAAACATACATAAACACATCAAAACGTACATAAACACCAGGAAAACAAAACACAGAAACAAACCTAGGGAATAAGAAAACACGAATATAAACTTATAGAAACCCAGGGTTTTATAAATGAAACACAGAAAAATTACACATTATGGTCAATGCGGCATACACACATACATAACAATCAAAAGACTCATGGAAAAACAAAAGAAAAAAACTTACATTAGTAGTACAAAAACCTCCTTCGAAAAAAAGTAGTAACTCAGGCCTCCTCTGAACACCCTCCTATACGAAGACGACACAAACTGTAACCACGAAAACCGTCGACGATGAAAACCGCCAGAAAACCGTCGATCGTGACTGTCGAAATCGAAAGAGGAACAATGGGGCTAAAAACGAGAGAGAGAATGAGAGAAACACGAAAGAACAAAATCAAAAACTAAAAATAAAAGATTTGATTCGATTTTTTTTCATTAGACCCGCGGGTCGCGCCAGAAACTGTCCAGATCCGGCGACCCGCGAGAAAAAAAGCCAAATTAGACTCACATTGCACATAAGACTTATATAGGAAATATTGCATACAAGTTTTTGTCCTACAAATATTGCTAATCAAACAAGAAACTGTGGCTACTGATTTTTTGTAAAGGCTTGAGCCTTTTCAGAAAATAAATTTAAGCGAATACCTAAATTGAATGAAAAAAAACTATAATTTAAATCTCAAATTTAATCATCTTGAAAATATGTATGTCTTATATCGAGATATTTAGTAGAAAATAGGCCTTATACATATTTTCTTCCCTGAGATTAATAAAATAATAATTCTTGTTGAGATGGCTATCCCCGTTATCATAGAGTGGGTTTATCAAAATAATGCTCTTTGTTTGTTGTTTTTACGATTTTGAATCTCGTATTAGAATGCTATTTATTTTGCTAATTTGAATTTTTCTATTCATTCTATTTATAGCATAGTGTATCTAGTGGGGAAATTTTAGTTCTAGAACTATTTGATTAGCTCTAATCTTTATATGCCGATTGTGTTGCATTTGTTGAGTATTTAAGATGAAGCTATTAGAATACAAACACAATTTGGTTTACCTGTTGGTCTAGGAGATATTACATGATGCTATGTTCACTATGACAATAATAATACGCCCTTCATCCTAATTTATATTGACAACTTTTCATAAATAAGTGTCCTAATTTAGATTGGTCATTTCCTAAAAGGGAAATAAAGCAACTTTCTTTACAAAACAATACCCTTACAAACATCACTTATTTACATCACATGTCACTCTACTACACACACACTAAAAACATTACTTATTTACATCACATGTCACTCTACTACACACACTAAATTAATTTTACATCATTTAATACTAATAAAAAACACTTTTTTTAAAGTTGTATTGACATTCATACCCCTATATCAAACTCATTTTACATAATTTAATATTATTATTTCTCACATCTCTTAAACTCCAGATCTACAGTACATAGATAATCAAAATAAGGTCGGAGGGAGTAGATCTTATAAATAAAAGCAACACAAGAAAACGTAAACGTAGTAGAGGCACAAAGTATAACATGATAAAACGCATTCCCGATCAAGTCAAGCACATGAATAGACTTGTAAATCTCAGTGAGTCAGATTGCTTTGTAAACCTTCGTATGGATCGGAATGTCTTTGCTAGATTATGTTTCTTATTGAGGAATATGGAAGGTTTGTTCGATGCTAAATTTGTCAGTGTTGAAGAGCAAGTAGCTATATTTTATTTGTTATAGCCCACCACAAGAAAAACAAGATTGTTAGGTTTGATTCCCTCAGATCTGGCCAAACTGTTTCACACTATGTACACTTGGTGTTGAGATCAATATTGAATATTCATTCTCATCTTTTGGCTATACCGTGCCTGTATCAAATGATTGCAATAACCCTCAGTTCAAATGGTTCAAGGTAATATTTTTTATTTAGACAAAATTATTGACATCTTCATTATTAAATGGTTGATATTAGTTAAATTCTTTGATAACAATTATGTTTTAAAAATTAGGGATGAATTGGGGCCTTAGACGAAATACATATTAATGTTACAGTTAAGGAATAAATCAATTCCAAAATAAGTGGAATTTTGTCAAACAAGAAGAACAAAATGATATGATCGTAAATAAAAGTTTCTAGAGGACTGTACAAAAGACTAATAATGTTTATTGATATATTTGCTTCTAGGTGCAAGTAGACACTAGATAAGACATATATACTCTTGTTTTAGGACAAGAAAAAAACAGTGACTTCCCCAACAAAAATACAAAAATCAACCATGAACTCTGTCAAATCCGTCATTTTCACCTTTTTATCTGAAAACCAGCATTTTCACCTTTTTATTTAAAAACCATCATTTCTCCCTTTCACTCTACCTTTTTAACTCTTCTTTATCTTTATTTCTTCATTTTATCCCTTTCATTTATCCAGAAACATGAAATTGATGGTACGAAGAAACACAAAATTCATATTAAACATACTTTCAAAAAATTACAAATCCACAAAAATTCAATAATAAAAAAAATATTTCTATTTAAAAATTTCATATAAAAAATTCATTCCTCGCAAGGAGAGAGTTCGTAGGAGGTGGATGCTGCAGTGGCGGCGCGCATAAAGGCGGTGGTGGTGGAGGTTGTCGCAGCGCGGCGACATGAAGGTACTGTTAGTGTTAGTGTCCTAGAGACAATCTAATGTAAGGACATAATACTCGATGATATTCAATTTGATTTAATATTATAGTTCACTTACTATTAATATATGGCAATACACTTGTTTGAATATTATGTTTGATTATTTGTATTTATTCATACAAGTGTTCCCATGAGTCATTGCTGTCATTGAGGTTTTGAGAACTCAGATGACTTAAGCATGGTTCTCAAATAGCCCCGATCAAGGATCATCAAGAATGAGATATTGCTGATGCAATGGAGATTGGTGTGCGACCTGCATCATACTCTTATAGAGTGTAGTAAGATCTCATTTACTACGAGATACTAGGTATCTCATGATGGATGCACAAATACCTTAGAGGGTATTGGTATACCCATTCGAGAAACCGTTTGACGTATTTCCACTATATGTGTCTAAGGGTGTCTCGGTTAGTGGGAGCGATGCGATACTCCTTTGACTTGAGGTCAATACGCACGACATGTGTGGAGTGATAAACTTTGACCATGACCGACGCTTGCACCCGTCTATGGGTAGATATGGCTTGGATTGGGTTCATCACGAAATGCATGTTCATGGTAGTTGAGCCAAGAATATGATTCATTCATCATAGTGGATTTAGAGAGAATACTCATCTTCTCATCATAATTGGATCTAAGTCATCGTCCGATGTGTTGGGGAATGAATTTCTCGGATCTATTCGGGATGAATATTTAAATACAAATTTAATTCTAACAATTATTACTAGCTGAATTAATCATATATTAATTCAAATAATAATTCAACTACAAATCTTGCATACAAATTTGTCACATAAATCCTACGCATGCGGAATTACGTGAACTAACCTCTCGGAGTGACAACCGTTGAGAAGATGGATTTCCCGTTCACACGAATACACCCAAAGAGCCTTCTCAAGTATTCACTCGTCCTTGTTCAACAGTCAAATGGAAAGATGCTCGCGAACAATTTAACAAAAGGGAAAAATAAAATTATGTTGCACCACCTTTATGGATTTCTAATTTTTTCAACACATGGGATTACATTGGGGATGAAACATTCATCCCCTATTTATAATAGGGAGGGTGGCCGATTTTTTGTGCATGAATAAGATGGGGATTTCCTTTTTTCTTGATCTCGAAGAAATCTTGAATATATCTCATATATTCTTTTCTCCATATTTAAAATATTCCACAAAAATCCCACCTCCTTAATTTATGGAATTTTCGAAAATAAGGCCAAGATTTCCAAGATTGGGATCTTCTTGAATTTATGAGATATTCTTGCATTCCAAGAATACATATCTTCCATAATATCTTTTCAAGAAAATCAAGAAAATCTTTCCTTCCTTATTTTACTCATTATTTTCGAAAATCACAAATAAATAGCCAAGTGGGATATTTCTTGAATTTAATGAGATAAACTTGTATTCCAAGAATACTTATCCTCATTCAATAACAAAATTCAAAGAAAATCTTTCTCCCTCTTTTATTTATTTATTTTCGAAAAATACAGGAAAAATAGGCAACAATATTTTATTTAATTTTAAACACATTTTTCAGTTATTGGACTTTATCTTTGGGCTACTTGAGGGGCCTTTAGGAGAATTAAGATTGGACCTTCCAATGGACCTTGAATTTCCAATATTGAGCCAAAATATTATTCAAGCCCATAAATATTAATTAATCTCACTACATAATTAATATTGCACTATCCATCTTAACCCATATTACAATTAATATGGCTCTCGGTTATTATATCCCGTGTTTAAGATTATCCAGTCCATTAATTAATTTAGGCCACTGAAATAACTTCACTTTAATTAATATATTTTTTCTTGGTTCAGGAACGACTCAACATTATTATCCATACCGGAAACTAATTCCACTTGCAAGATTTAGTATGATAAAACTTCTGAGCCTCCCAAGGGGACAAATCAAGTAAGACACACTTGTACACCGATTCTCCGTGTTGGTCCCGGTGCAAACGAGTCTTACACGTGTATGGGGGGGAATACACGTGTTCAGTGTTTTTAAAACTTTTCTTACTGAGGTCAGCTTGGGTCAGGTTGTCCTGATGATTTGGTCCTGAGAAGCACAAATCGCTCTGAGTCAAAGTCTATCTGAGACAGTGATCCTGAGCTGCTTTCAGATACCTCAGATAATCCCAACTGAGTCCCGAGTTTTCAGAGATCCTGAGTTGCTTGGATCAGATAACTAACTTACTGAACCCTCAGAAGAGTAAGTTCAGTTTGGTAACTATCTGTTCTAGCTACTTAGATGTCGGAATGGTTGGCCCTTAGTTTATACTCGTTTTAAGCTTTTCTTTGAAAATCTTCCTTTAATGGAATAGTGATTGAAAGGCGTGATTCAATTTATATGCAACTTTCGATTGGATTGATTCCAATGAAATATCGTTGAAAAATATGCTTTCAAGATAAAGTAATGCAACAGATAAAAAAGCAAAAGCAGAAAGCAAAAAAAAAAAACAAATTATAGTGGTTCAAAGACTCAAGCTCCTACGTCCACTCTCTCCCCGATCTTTTGGAGAAATTCACTAATCACTTCCTAAGACTTTTACGACTACCTCGTAGTTTACTAACCTTTCTAATTTTGAGCTTTCGACTACCTCGTAGTTTACTAACTCAAAACTCACACAAGCTTTGGCTCATCCAAGATAGATTACTCACTTCTCTCTAGAGCTTTTCGACTACCTCAATGTAGTTTACTTACTCTTTACAACTCCAATCTCACCAACAATCACACTCAAACTACCTTACAAAGGGTTTGGGGTTTCTTGGTTGGTTTCCAACTAGGATGAGATATCCTTTACAATAAAGAACAATGCAAAGGCTAGGATATCTCGACTAAGCTTTGGATATATCTTATCAAGCTAGGCTTAGTGGAATGAGATCTCTTCGATTTAAAGCACTTGGGAAATTCTCAGTTTTTCGAGTGCTTCAACTTGCAATAATAAGTTTGAGCTCTTGAGTTGCTTACAAATTTCCCGTAACCTTTCAATGTAGAAGGTCACAAGTATTTATAGGCATATACCAAGGTCACTCTTGAAAAACTATCCGTTGGAGAGATAGCTTCGTGAGTTTCCTTTTATGGTGTGTGAGGAACGGCTATATTTAGGGTTAGACACTCCCTAACACATTTTAGGCAATAGCCTTTCATGTAGCCGGTCTTCACTTTTTGCAGTCTGGAACTTAGTAATTCTGACATCTTTTTAGTGACACATCCTTTGTCGATTGTCGATATGGTACTGATGTTGTCTTCCTCTTTTTGACTTTTGTCTCGGTTAAAGGTAGACAACTTCAGCGGCTCTTTGGTTACAATCTACGAGTTGATATAACCTTAACAACACTTTGTCTTAGTTCCTTTTATGCGCATTTGAATGTCTTGGGCAATATCTATTTTTTTACGAGGAATCGCGATCTTCTCGATATTGAGTCCCCGAGATAGATATTTTGATTGCCTCGGAACATTCGGGTTTATCTTGAGCATTGATACATTCTTTGAGTCTTGATAATCTTTGTGCCTTGATATTCTTGATCTTGATTCTTGGTCTTAGTCTTACGTGTCTTACGAGTCTTGAGGGTCTTACGAGTCTTGAGGGTCTTACGAGTCTTCACGGATATCTTGGCGATATCTTTGAGTCTTCATCTTTGAGTCTTGATTCTTGATTTTATCTTGAGTCTTGATATCTCGATTTCATCTTGAGTCTTGATATCTCGATTTCTATTCGAGTCTTGAACCCGGTTTCATCTTTGAGTCTTGATATCTCGTTTCATCTTTTGAGTCTTGATATCTCGATTTCTCGAAGTCTTGAAACTTCGGTTTCATCTTTGAAACCGGTTTCTTGAAACTTCTTGAGTTCTTTAGAATCTTGAGATCTAACGATCTATATCATTGACTATACATTTTGCGAGATATCATCACGAATACTCTAAAAACTGAATCCTGACTCAACTATCAAGATTATCCTGAACATGTCATACTCAGGGGTTTTGGGATCTAATCAAAATCATATCTTTATTAAATTCATCTCCCAACAATTTCCCCCTTTTTGATGATGCCAAAACATATCTTGTTACACATATTTACCTATACTCAGGTTTCAGTTTATCCTATTACAAGATTGGTTAAATTTCCATACAGAGAATCTCTCAACAATTTCTCCAGTAATGAATCTCTCAAAGAATTCATCACCAAATACTTAATTTCTCAACAATTAATCTTAGAAACAATTATTCAGGCATGTCAAAATTAAAAGACATGTAAATAAGATAATGAGATATTATCTTTTGAGCATAAATGATAAGTTTTCATTGATGATAGGTAGACTGTTACAAGTTACAATGAATCTTATCTGAACAAAATCAAAAAGACAAAAAAAATGAAAGATTACAAGAATCTTCTGAGTCTTCATCTTCTGAGTCTTCATTTGCTCTTGATTCGGCTCTTGATTAGGCTCTTGATTCGGCTCTTGATTACGCTCTTGATTCGGCTCTTGATTCGCTCTTCCACCTCATCAGCAGGGACTTCAAGGTTGAACATTCCGTAATATCTTCTTTTCAGCTCATCTCTCTCTTTGATGATATCAGGATTGTTCCCTGTCAGACCTAACTGGGTGGCGTACTGAGTGATTTCCTGAGAAATGGCTTTCTCATTTACACATCCATTCTCGACTGAGAGGAGGGAGGGTACGTATGGACCGGCGGTTATCTGCACCTTTCCTTTATCCATAAGATTTATCCATCCTTGAAGATATTTAGGATAGAAGGTCGGGAGATAGTCGATGAAAGTCTCATTCGGATCGAGCTCTCCCCTCTCCATTCTCTCGAGCACATCATAGTAGAACGGAAGGTTCTCTTGATTTCTTCCCATGCATCGTTGAGATAGTGGCATCCATTTGTCAACATCGGCCATTTACGTGCTTTAGTGTTCCCTCTCCTCTTGCTTGAAAACTTTTTGAACCAGCTCCTTCTTTTCTGCTCTTCTTCTACCTTCTTTACGATCTTTGGTACACGTAAAGCGGAAAAAGCAGTTTTCTTCGCTTGTTCAATCTGGAGTGTTTTCAGAGCGCTTCTGGTATTGAAGACCTTCTTCTTAGGCTCAACCTCAGATTCTTCAATATCCCAGCATCAATTTCCTCTGAATTGGCTTAGAAGCCTTTGCTCTTTTGCCCTCGAGGCTCTTTCGCCGCCATAGCCTTCCTCTTGATGGGCATTTCGGCACTGGCTAGGCTTGTACCAATCCTTCCTCTACCACTCGGTTTTCTCAAAGAACTTCTGCATTGTTTCCTCTGAAACACGAGTGTAGGCGGCTTCTCCACCTCCTTGAACTTAAGCTTCTCGATTGGCTTCTATCTCCTTCATGGCCCGTCAATGATTTTCTTCTCGGCAAGATTTACAACCTTGCCCTTCAGAGTATGTTCCAATAAAACCCTGAGATCAGCTCCAGGTCTTTCCCCCTTCTTGGAACCATACTCTGGCAGAAGCCTGGAGAGTGATGTGTCCATATGATATTGTTCTTTACTGACACTCCGCACCTCCCCTGCCATCTGATCTTGCTCCTCCTCGAGCCTTCCGAGGTGGTTCTTCACCCTGAGAGAATTCTTGACAGATGAGCAAATTGGCAGAGAAGAGCTTCCTTGAACATGTCTGTCATCTTGGCCATGAGCATTGAGCTCATCTCCTCAACAGTGTTCTTTACCAGCATTTCACTCTTCTCTACCAAGTTTGCTTCTAGAATTTGAGTCTGCTTCTGATGCTTCTGCTTCAGCTCTGTATTAAGTTCAGCCTTGACCCCCTCCATCTTTTCTTCTAATTTTCCTTCCATGGAGGTCAGCTTGACATCTGTCGAGTATCTCAAGCCGCACCGATTCGAAGAAGAACTCAAGCTATCAATCTTCTGTGCTTGGTTGGCCAATGCCTCCTCGATCTGAGCAACTTTGGTCAGGATCGGCTCAACCTTCTCTAGCTTCACCATCAGCGGGGTGAGATCAATCTCATGAGTATATCTAATCGGCTGTGACTCCTGAGTTGGCTGTTCATCCTGAGTCTCAGTCTGAACTTGAGCTTCAGTTTGATCTGGGGCTTCAGACTCAGTCTGAGTCTGGGATTCACTCTGAGCTTGGGTGTCCACCTGAGTCTCAGTCTGCATATCAGACATTACAGATTTAAAGGTATGAACTTCAGTAATCCTGGCATAATTATTAATAGTGCCAAAAGTTACACGAAAGGCTAACTTTAGTCCGAGGATGTTCGACAAACTGTCGGCATCGGTTGAGTCTTTCTCTTTCGAGATTGACTCTCATCATCCCCTTGTTGGTCCCCATCCTGAGATTTGTCTTTGGAGCTCGGGGAACCAACTTCAGCAATCCTCTCAGCAACCTTCCTCTTCACAAGCTCATCAAAGTCTGAGATTTTCATCCTGAGCTTGGTTTTTCTGAATCCTGAGAATTCAGTGAGAAAAGTTGTCTCCTCGTTCCACGGTCTTCCCCTCCGAATGAAGCAATATTGAGCATCTCGGGAAGAGTCCGGTTGAGGATGTAGACCGTTGACCTCAATCGAAGAAGATGTCTTGGAGGTCGGGGAATGAGCTAAGCTTCGGGGTAGTGGTCAGAGATGGCTGTTCCCCTTGCCGCCATTCGGTCTCTTGACTTCACCTTTCTTGAGCATCGGGCTCTCGAGGTTGATTAAACTCTTCTTTGAAAGATCGACTAACAGCTCATTGGGAGCTCATCAAAATTCATCGGCTCCGAGGCTCGGCAAACTCTCGAGGTTTGGGCGAGGCTGACTCCTCGGTTTGAATCGACTTGGTTACGAGGTGCAGTGGCAGCTCCTCCTCGGGGAATTTCAGTTTGCTCTCGAGAGGCTGGCGGGCACTTCCTCGAGAGGAATCAACATTTTCGAGGTCTGACGGCGGAGGTGCTTCCTCGCGAGGAATCTGTACTTTCTCTCGAGGTCACGAGGTCCTTGGAATATTTCTTGAGAGAACTTATCGAACTAAGCGGCGTCTCAAGAACCTCGAGAAGACTTGCTCCTCGGTTTGATCCTGTGCCTTTGAGATAGCTTTGAGCAATACAAGTAAAAGGCGATTTACGGCGGTTTGGCTCTCGGTGAATCTCCTCGATCTCACTTTCCTCATCATCATCGGTGAGAACCACCATCCTTTTTTGCGCTTTGGAGCAGCGGGTTTTTGCTTCTTCAATTTCTCACCATGCTCCTTCTTGGTATCCAACAAAACCTTCCCCCCGGTTTGTTGGCTTTCTTCAGCAGCAGCCGCAACTGGTGATTCCACTTTCTTCTCTTTCTTCCCTTTAATCGTCCTCTTAGCAGCAATGGGCTTGAACATTACTTTGGACTTAGGGAATGGAGTAGATTTGGAAAAGATATCCTCCTCCTCTCGGCACATCTCCAAAATAAAAGCTATTTTGGTGGCATGGAGGATCCTGCCTTTGATAGATACTACTTCCAGATCGACTCATGATGCACTTTCCAACAATATCCATCAATACTCTGTATTTCGGCTTTAGATGCCGCTTATGCAGAGTTGCCTCAAACTTAATAGGATTCTCAGTAATCCCATCAAGATTCTCAGTAATCAACAACGTTCTTTACCAGCATCTCACTCTTCTCTACCAAGTTTGCTTCTAGAATTTGAGTCGCTCGATCTTACCTTGACTCTTCTGTAAGTTTAAGTTTTACCTGGTAGTGCAGTCTTTGTCTTCCTCTTTTTGACTTTTGTCTCCAGTTAAAGGTAGACAACTCTGTTGGGGATTATACTGAAAAGTATGCTTTTTACTTTGTATAATCGAAACTGAATTTCCAGACTTATTTACTGAAATAAATTGTTTATCACTGATGCTTTAAATATGATTGAATGTTATATATATTTATTGCATAAGCTGTTCAATAATTAAATGACGTGTTATCTTTGTAGTTAATTTAGTGATACCCGATCACGAAAGATTAATTAACCGTCCCTTGTAACTATAAGTACGCCATTCACGACCTAGATGGAAATGAACAACCATCGCGGAAAGGTTGAGGTGTAAGGCTCAGATTGGTTTGTCTTGACCAAGAGATTACACTAGTGCATGGTGATCTTATTTGAATAGGACCCTCTGAGGAGGATAAATTCTTGAGGCCCGAACAAGGAAGAATTAGACCTCGATGGTTCGTTGTTTCTTAACCTTCGTCCCCTTAAATAGGATCACGTGGGATTGGTAACTATTGCTTTGACTTATCATGGGTAGCGAATCGGAGAGAGATTCAATCGTACTTTATCTTGGGCAATATTATTGGTCACATGTGATTGCTAAGATTTAATCTGAAGAATCGTGTGCAAGCACGCTTTGCTTGATTTGCCCCCTTGGGAGGTTCATAAGCTTTATCATACTAAATCTTGCAAGTGGAATTTGTTTTAGGTATGGATAATAATGTTGAACCGTTCCTTGACCAAGGACAAAAGATATTAATTAATGGAAAGCTATTTGGTGACTTGAATTAATTAATGGGCTAGATAATCTTAAACACGGGAAATAATGACGGGGAGCCATATTGTTCGTAATATGGGTTAAGATGGATAGTCAATATTAATTATGTAGTGGGATTAATTAATATTTATGGGCTTGAATTATATTGTGGCTCAATATTAGATATTCAAGATCCATTAGAAGGTTCAATCTTAATTCTCCTAAAGGCCCCCTGAGTAGCCCAACATATAGTCAATAAGCGAAAAAGGTGATTAAAATAAAATAAATATTGTTGCTTATATTTCCTCATTAAATTAGAAAATTATGAATAAAAAAGGAGAAAAGATTTTCTTTGAATTTTGTTATGGAATGAAGATATGTATTCTTGGAATACAAGATTATCTCATTAAATTCAAGAAATCTCCCACTTGGTTATTCATAAAGAGATTTTGAAATTTTTGGAAAATAGAGGGCAAGAAAGATTTTCTTGATTTTCTTGAAAAGATATTATGGAAGATATGTATTTCTTGAAATACAAGAATATCTCATAAATTCAAGAAGATCCAAATCTTGGATTCTTGCACCTTAGATTTTTTGAAAATTCTCCATAATAGAGGAGGTGGATTTTTGTGGAATATTTTAATTATGGGAAAGAGAATATATGGGATATATTCAAGATTTCTTGGTGACCAAGAAAAGTCTTATCCCACATTGAAAAATTCACAAAATTTCGTGCTCCTCCTATCCTATAAATAGGGGATGATTAGTTCATTCCCAAGTACAATTCCATGTGCTGGAAATATTAGCAAATCCACATAAGTGGTGCAACAAAGTTTATTTTTCATTTTGTTAATTGTTCGCGAAAGTATCCTTCCACCGGATTGTCGAGCAAGGGCTAAGGGAATACTTGGGAAGTCCTTTTAGTTAGTCCGTCCGACCAAAGTCAACGCCATGCCCCGAGAGGTGCGTTCACGTAAACCCGTAGATTCGCATGCGTAGGTTTTTACGTGGCTTTTTTATATGCATGATATGTTGTTGCAATTATTATTTGAATTAATATAGGATTAATTCATGCTAGTAATAATTAATGAATTAAATTTGTATTTAAATATTCACCTAGAATAGATGCATGCGAATCATTCCCAAAGAATCGTATCAAAGCCCTTTTTTTAAGACTCAATTTTTTTAAATTGTAATTTAATTCACGGACATTAAATTTGAAATTGGATAGTAGAACTGTTAGATCATTTTTGCGGTATCAAATTGTCATGGATTTTAATGTTTTATTTTGCATGCATATAAACGGGTGGTTTTTTAATTCGATTCGTCGGGTTGTTTTTGCCTCGTGAGAAAATCCACGAGTAAACTAGGGTTTGTTTGATTTGATCAATGTAATAGACTAGTCTAGATCTAGGTTTATTTATTTTTGTAAATAAATTGCTTAGGATCGAACGAAGAGATGAAGAATTAAAGGACGGAAATCCCAGAACCAGCGTGTGGGCGGCCGCTACCGGGCACGCATGGGCGCAGGTATATAGGCCGCAGGCGGGCCACAGGATCTGCCGGGCAAGACTTGCGGCGCTGGCCAAAGCTCCCGACGCCGGCGAAGCCACTGACGGGCGCGAAGCCTGGAGACGCTGGCGTAGGCCGGGCGATGGCGGGAGGAGGCGAATGGGCGAAGGCTGCTACGGATGTGCTGGGGCGAACGTCTGCTGCCGCCGTGAGGACCGACTCACCCGGCATTGCCGAGGCGTCTTGGTGCCATGGGCGTGGCTCGCCAGCGGTCCGAAAGTACGCTAAAACATCTAGTCCAAAGTGGCGGGATCTTGGCGTGTATCCATTGCGTTTGCTTGGCGTGGCGGTTCGAGGCGAAAGTATTTTTTCGAGACGAGCGAGTGGGAGAAATTCGAGGCGTGTTTCTTCAAGATCAAGCCAAGAAAAAATCAAACCATGACAATTGGATAATTTGTGCCCAATATGTTTATTTTTTGTTTTTTGCTTGATTTTATTTGTCTTATCTTATGCTTTATTTAATTTGTTTAAATGTGTTTGCATGAGGGTTGCCAAATGAAAAAAAAAATCTCAACTACAAAATTACTAAGTATGTTTAAATAATTAATTGACAATTTTATTAGGATAATAAAATTGAATTAATTTTTGACCTCCATGATTTATTTATTTGTGAATTCTTTTGGAGAAATTCCCCAACGGGACGGTCAAAAGATAGCTTTCACATGAATGAATTCCAAGCGGATGATTGTGGGTTATTACTAGTGGCGGCGATGACCCTCCCAACGAGGCTCGATCAAAGCGAAATAGTAATCTGTATTTAATCATGGTTATTACTTAGGTATAAAATTGATATGCATATCTTCAAAAGTCCTGTCAATTTTATATTGGTCAAGTGGGAACCAACTATTAATCTGGATATTAAAGGTTTAGAATTGTTCTTGTTTGTAACCTGCTTGAATGTGTTTAAATAATGACCCACCCAACGTGGCTTATTTAAACTGTTTTGAGATGTTGGCTGATGCATGTTCATATTTTTTTTGAGATTTTAAATATGATGGCATGTGATCAAACCTAGTGATATATTTGTGCTTATGCATATTATTGTTTATTTCAGTTCAGCATGTCGTTACCTTTTAATCCACTGTTATTATACTTAAAGTCAAATACAATATGTATGGAAACTATATTGATTGGAAAATTATAATTGTCCTAACTGCACAAAAGCACAAGTGGATTTTGACACACAAAAATCAGATGAGCCAACTGACGAGTCAAAACATGCGGGACTCGTCAGATCACCTTGCGAGAGATGTCGTCGCTGAAATGGTGGAGGAAAAACCCGTAAGGGATTACGTCCTCAAAATAGATGGCCCATCTGAACAAACTTGAGATTACGAGTGCGATTATGATCTAGAGACTCGGATGAATTTGGTACTTCATTCTGCTTGAAAGGTTTTTGAGCATTTTGGCCTCGCTAGCTAATTTGTTGCAAACTTTTGGACTCGGCAGAAATGATGATAAGGCACCAAACTCAAGCTTTGACGGCAAGTGGTCCGTCTTCATTTTCTAGGCCAAGGGTAGGCAAGATAAAGAAGAGGACCAAAGGCCATAAGCAATAAAACTCAACTGTTGCCAAGGGCAATAGTAAGATGAGGAATGCTTGTTGTGTCAAGGAAAATCCAAAGAGGAAGTGCTTAAGCTGCGGTGAGAGAGGACAATGGAGGTCTTGCCTGTTCCAACCCCAAAAGGGACGGAAAGAAAGGTAATTCTCATACACTAGTTGTTGAAACTTGTTTAGCGGCGTATACTTCTCATTCGTGGGTGGTTGATACGAGATCCACTAATCATGTTGGCTTCACGGGTTCTAAATGATCCGGCAACGTAGTGGGAGTGAGATCCTCATCACACTGGGTAACGTTACGAAGACATTGCAATGCTACGTAAGTGGCAGATATTGCAATGCTACGGTAGTAACGATTATTGCAATACTTACATAAAAGTAGCAGACATTGCAATGCTACATGAGTAGCAGTTAAAGCAGTGGGAGAAGTGCACCTATCTTTTGAAGATAAAGTTTTTTTGAGATTATCTTTATGTTCCCAGTTTTAGAAAGAATTCACTTTCAGTTTCTAAAATTCGATTAAAGGACACTAAGTTTCTTCTAATAAGAATGACATCATTTTTGAAATGATGAGTGTACCTGTTACGGGACATTGATAGAAAATCTCTATCTGATTAACTTGCACACCACTCACGAAATGAATCCTATAACACATCAACTTTTTAGAAAAAAAACGTTCATCGGGGCGTGAGCGAGACACTTCTTTGGCATCTAAGATTAGGTTATATAAATCAAAGAGGATCCAAAGGTTGGTGAAAGATGGTTCTTTGGGCGTCTCCAAGTTGAATCGGATCAACACAGGAATCATGTTTGGAGGGTAATATCGACCAAGATGGCATTTGGAGCCAAGGGAATGGGGCTAAAGAAGTGTTAGAGATCGTTCACATAGATGTCGTAGTTCAATGTCAACCAAAGCAAGAGGAGGTTATGAGTAATTTTATTAATGATTACTCAAGGTACATTTTCCTTATGAAGCATGAATCTAAGACCTTTGAGAAATTCTAAAGAATTTAAGGCTCAAGCCAGAGAATCATATGGAAAAACGTATCAAGTCTCTACGATCGATCATGGAGGCGAATACCTCAAAGAATGAGTTTTTGAACTACTTATCGATGAAGGATTGTATCGACTCACTTTGCACCGGAACCCCTCAACAAAAGCGGGGTTTTGCGAGCGAAACAACGTAATTATTTTGGAAATGGTTAGATCAATGATGAGTTATACGGATCTTCCCGAAAGTCGATTACGGGGTCATGCCTTGGGGAAACAAATGACTTACATTCGAACTTGGTGCTATCCAAATCGGTTCGAACCCCAAAGAATTGTGGACCGGGCGCAAGTCTAGTAAGATACACATGAGAACTTTGGGGTGTCCGGCCTACGTGTTGGACAAGGAAACCGGTAAATTGGATCCTCGATCAAGAATTAAGGTTGTTTTGTAGGATACCCCGAGGGAACAAAAGGGTGAATGTTCTATAGTTAGAAGATCAAAAGGTGGACATCCGCACCCATTTTAGATTTTTGAAGAAAACTATAGAACCAAAAAAACCCCAGTGAGATTACCTTAAATGAGCTTAGAGGGCAAACCTCGGTCTTGCGATCATCTTAGATGATATACCAAACGACACGTTTTTCAACCGAACCTCGTTATAGTGGGAGGGTTGTTAGGCGACTTAGAGAGATTCATGGGAATAGGAGAGTCCTCGGACTTGATTCGGAATCGAGACCCATGGACATATATGAGGCACTCCAAGATATGGATCTGATTCTTGCAAGCAAACAATGAAAAAAGCGATATGGGTTCTATGTTTCATAATAGAGTGTGGGAGCTAGTCGAACCACTTAATGGGGTCAAACCCATTGGATGAAAGTGGGTATATAAGAGGAAAAGAGGAGCGGACGGGAAGGTTGAAACCTTTAAAGCAAGACTAATGGCGAAAGGTTATACTCAGAAAGAAAGGGATCGATTATGAGGAAACTTTTTCGCCCGTAGCCATGCTTAAGTCCATCCGTATTCTCTTATCGATTGCTGCGCATCTCAACTTTGAAGTCTGGCAAATAGATGTCAAGACAGCTTTCCTTAACGGAAGTCTTGATAAAGAGACCTATATGCAACAACCCCATGTTTTCATTGAAATAGGCCAAGAACACCTAGTTTGTAAAGCTCAAGAGGTCCATTTACGGACTCAAACAGGCATCCAGAGCTTGGAACCAAAGTTTTGATCATGTAATAAAGTCTTATGGGTTTGATCAAAACAAGTTTGAAAGTTGTGTGTATAAAAAACGTTTCGGAACTGCATTGGTATTCTTAGTACTATACGTAGATAACATTGTGATCATCGGGAACGATGTGAAGGTGTGATCAGACGTAAAGGCATGGTTTTCAAAACAGTTTGATATGAAAGACTTAGGGAAGACCGGACACATCCTTGGGATCAAGGTCACAAGAAAAGGATGGTCGGGTTATCGCAAGTTTCATACATAGGCACTGTTTTTTAAACGACTCAGCATGCAAGATTCCAAGAAAGGATTCGTACCTTTCAGACTTGGAATCCATCTATCCAGAAATATGTTCCCTAAGACAAAAGGAGATAGATGACATGAAAGGCATTCCTTGTGCTTCGGCTGTAGGAAACCTTATGTATGCAATGCTGTGTACGAGACCGGATATATGCTTTGCCGTAGGCATGATAGCAAGATATCAGAGTAACCCAGGGAAAGCGAATTGGACGACAGTTAAAAACATTCTGAAGTATCTGAAAAGAACTCGGGATAGAATGTTGATTTATCAGTCAGATACTCCAATCCCCATCGGCTACATGGACTCGGATTTCCAATCAAATTTAGATTCCAGAGATTATCTGCCTCAGTTAGTGTGTTTCCATTTGGGAAGTGTAGCCATCCAATGGACGAGTGTGAAGCAGAAATGCATCACTGACTCAACCATGGAAGTCGGGTAAGTAGCTGCTTGTGAAGTAGTGAAAGAACCGATTGGGCTCTAGATCTTCTTAGTGGACTTGGATGGTGTTCTGAATTTGTCTAGCAATATCTGCTAGGGGCAGTTGCAAATTCAAGAGAACCAAGAGTCCACGAGTCAAACAAACACATTAAAGGAAATACATCTTATACGAGAAATCGTTAAGAGAGGAGATATATATGTGGCAAAGATAGCGTCTGAGGACAGCCTAGCAGATCCATTCACAAAGCGTCTGCCTCTGAATACATTCGAGAGACATGTGAGTGGAATGGGTGTCAAGACCGTTGCCAATCTGCTTTGAGTATTAGTGGGAGAAATTATTAGGTTCACGTAGGTGACATTAGATGTCACGGACTACTCGAGACGTGTTTTAGTATACTTAAAAGCAGACTTTGAGTATAAGTGGGAGATTGTTGGGGATTATACTGAAAAGTATGCTTTTTACTTTGTATAATCGAAACCGAATTTCGGACTTATTTCTTTGAAATAAATTGTTTATCATCGATGCTTTAAATATGATTGAATGTTATATATATTTATTGCATAACTGTTCAATAATTAAAGACGTGTTACATCTTGTAGTTAATTTAGTGATACCCGATCACGAAGATTAAATTAACGGTCCTTGTAACTATAAATACGCCATTCACGACCTAGATGGAAATGAACAACCATCGCGAAAGGTTGAGGTGTAAGGCTCAGATTGGTTTGTCTTGACCAAGAGATTACACTAGTGCATGGTGATCTATTTGAATAGGACCCTCTGAGGAGGATAAATTCTTGAGGCCCGAACAAGGAAGAATTAGACCTCGGTGGTTCGTTGTTTCTTAACCTTCGTCCCTTAAATAGGATCACGTGGGATCGGTAACTATTGCTTTGACTTATCATGGGTAGCGAATCAGAGAGAGATTCAATACGTACTTTATCTTGGGCAATATTATTGGTCACATGTGATTGCTAAGATTTAATCTGAAGAATCGTGTGCAAGCACGCTTGCTTGATTTGCCCCCTTGGGAGGTTCATAAGCTTTATCATACTAAATCTTGCAAGTGGAATTTGTTTTAGGTATGGATAATAATGTTGAATTTCCTTGACCAAGGACAAAAGATATTAATTAATGGAAAGCTATTTCATTGGCTTGAATTAATTAATGGGCTAGATAATCTTAAACACGGGAAATAATGACCAAGGGAGCCATATTGATTTGTAATATGGGTTAAGATGGATAGTGCAATATTAATTATGTAGTGGGATTAATTAATATTTATGGACTTGAATTATATTGTGGCTCAATATTAGATATTCAAGATCCATTAGAAGGTTCAATCTTAATTCTCCTAAAGGCCCCCGAGTAGCCCAACATATAGTCCAATAAGCGAAAAGGTGATTAAAATAAAATAAATATTGTTGCTTATATTTCCTCATTAAATTGAAAATTATGAATAAAAAAAGGAGAAAGATTTTCTTTGAATTTTGTTATGGAATGAAGATATGTATTCTTGGAATACAAGATTATCTCATTAAATTCAAGAAATCTCCCACTTGGTTATTCATTAAGAGATTTTCGAATTTTTTTGGAAAAATAGAGGCAAGAAAGATTTTCTTGATTTTCTTGAAAATATATTATGGAAGATATGTATTTCTTGAAATACAAGAATATCTCATAAATTCAAGAAGATCCAAATCTTGGATTCTTGCACCTTAGATTTTTTTGAAAATTCTCCATAATAGAGGAGGTGGATTTTTGTGGAATATTTTAATTATGGGAAAGAGAATATATGGGATATATTCAAGATTTCTTGGTGACCAAGAAAAGTCTTATCCCACATTGAAAAATTCACAAAATTTCGTGCTCCTCCTATCCTATAAATAGGGGATGATTAGTTCATTCCCAAGTACAATTCCATGTCTTTGGAAATATTAGCAAATCCACATAAGTGGTGCAAAAAAAGTTTATTTTTTCCTTTTGTTAATTGTTTGAAAGTATCCTTCCACGGATTGTCGAGCAAGGGCTAAGGGAATACTTGGGAAGTCCTTTTGGTTAGTCCGTCCGACCAAAAGCCCTTTGCCATCCCAGGAGAATGCGTTCACGTAAACCCGTAGATTCGCGTCGTAGGTTTTCGTGGCTTTTTTATATGCATGATATGTTGTTGCAATTATTATTTGAATTAATATAGGATTAATTCATGCTAGTAATAATTAATGAATTAAATTTGTATTTAAATATTCACCCCGAATAGATCTGTGCGAATCATTCCCCAGCAAACTCAACGACTCTTTTGGTTACAATCTCTGAGTTGATATAACCTTAATAACACTTTGTCTTAGTTCCTTTTTATGCGTATTTGAATGTCTTGGGCAATATCTATTTTTTACGAGGAATCGCGATCTTCTCGATATTGTGTCCTTCGGATAGATATTTTTAGTGCCTCGAACATTGGGTTTATCTTGAGCATTGATTACATTCTTGAGTCTTGATAATTCTTGTGCCTTGATATTCTTGATCTTGATTCTTGGTCTTACATCTTACGTGTCTTACGAGTCTTGAGGGTCTTACGAGTCTTCAGGGTCTTCTGAGTCTTCACATATATCTTGGTGATATCTTGAGTCTTCATCTTTGAGTCTTGATTCTTGATTTTATCTTGAGTCTTGATATCTCGATTTCATCTTGAGTCTTGATATCTCGATTTCTTAATTGAGTCTTGAGAACCTTGGTTTCATCTTTGAGTCTTGATATCTCGATTTCATCTTGAGTCTTGATATCTCGATTTCATCTTGAGTCTTGAAACTTCCGGTTTCATCTTTGAAACCGGTTTCTTGAAACTCATTGAGTTCTTGAATCTTGGATCCTAACCCGATCTATATCTGCTGACTATACATTTTGCAGATATCATCCTGAATACTCTAAAACTGAATCCTGACTCAACTATCAAGATTATCCTGAACATGTCATACTCAGGGGTTTTGGGATCTAATCAAAATCATATCTTTATTCATCTCCCAACACTCCGTATTAAACCTTAGCAATCGTCATGTCACTAATAATATTGTCGAAGATATAAGGTATTTAATCACATTGATTCTCTACCCACCATAAGTCAAAGCAATAGTTATTAATTCCACACGATCCTATTTAAGGGACGAGATTAAGAAATAACTAACCACTGAGATCTAATTCTTCTATATTCAGCAGCACATCCTAATGCACTAGTGTAATCTCTTGGTCAAGACAAGACAATCTGAGCCTTATACTTCAACCTTTCACGATGGATTGTTCATTTCTATCTAGGTTGTGAATTCTGTACTTTTAGTTACAAGGGACTATTAATTTAATCTTCTGTGATCTGGTATCACTAAATTAACTACAATGTAACACGTACTATTTATTGAACGGTTATGTAGTAAATATATGTAACATTAAATTATATTTAAAGCAACAGTGATAAATAATTTATTTCAACAAATAAGACAGAAATTCAGTCTGGTTATACAAAGTAAAAACATACTTTCCAGTATAACCCCAACACGATGCACGTCAACTTAGGCTTTGTGGCTAAGTGTGACATACATGATCAATTAGTGATTAGAGATAATATGATTAAGTTATTTGAATAGACACTTCATCATGTTCAAGACTTGATCGAGTATTCGTGAATAAAAGGAGGAAATCGTAATAGTCCATGTTTCAGTTACAGGTAGTTGCACGTTTCTCGCAGCGTACCTCATATATTGAGAATGTCTGATTTATTGTCTAGGGTTCAATTAAGACTGTTAGTTTGACTAATCGCTCGATATATGAGGGCCTATGGGTCACACAACAAGTAGTTCACTTTTAAGGATTATAGTTGGTTGATTAAATGTTAAATTGGAGTTAATATTTAATTTATGGAGAATTAATTAATAATAGATTAATTTGAAATTAATTATTATTAATATTTAATTAAATTAGATTTAATTAAATAGTATTCACAATAATAATATATGGAATATTATTATAAGATTTGATATACATGTGTTGGTCCCGTTTTGATAAACCCGTTAGTGCGTTAAATACCAATTGTAATGCATATAAAACAGGGGTGAGGGTAATGGTGATTACCAATTTTTTCTCTTTTTGAAACCGATCGATGTGTTTTGCTTATAGTCGAATGCATATGACAAGTAATAACATAAAGCAGTAAAGAACACACGATTTTTATAGTGGTTTGGACAACTCGTCCTACATCCACTCTTCCCTTCATGGGGCACCAACTTAACCAACGGGACTTATCTCCCTCACGGGATCGCCTACCCTCCCTTTCGGGATTACTTAGATGTTTACCGAGTTCTCACTCAAACGGGACTTATCTCCCTCACGGGATTGCCTACCCTCCCTTTTCGGGATTGCTAGATGTTTACCAAGTTCACACTCACCTACAAACTTAACCTATCAAACTGATTTGGGTAAGGTTTGTTTGGTTTCCAACTAGGGTGAGATTTTCCCTTACATTTGTTTAGCCTCAATGCTAAGGATGGGAAAATCTCTCTAAGCTTAGGATATTACATTTGTGCTTAGATCTAGGGTAGAACACTCTTGAATATATGCGTGTATTTCTTGCTCAGTGTTCTATGGTGGGAATGCTTGAGTATATGGCTCTTCGCTCTATAGCATCTTTTTCCACACTCTCCACCACCACCCACACGAATAATGAAGGAAGAACTTGTATTTATAGTGTGGATTTGAATGTTACCGTTGGATGGAGTCACATTCAAATCCATACTATTCTGTAACTTTATTCAACTTTCCAGGCTGGTTCTCTTCCTCTCATTGGTCCACGTCAGTTGAATCTAACGGCTATATTCTTCAGGATCTTCTGAGTCTTCAGGATTTATCTGAGTCTTCAGGTTTCTTCTGAGTCTTCAGGATTCTTGATTCAACAGACTTCTCTTCCGCGGACCTTATGCGTCGGCATCTTGACTTTCAGGCTGGCGAGTTAAACTTCTCGACGAGACAATCGACCCTAAGGTCACTAGCTTTTCGAGCTAAGCGATCATCGATGGCGTTCGATTCTCGATGAACATGACTTCTCTTCTGATGACTTCTCTTCTGATTTCTTCTCGCTTTGATCGGTATCGCAGTTTACGGTTTTCGATATCGATTTCTTCTACTTTGATCGATCGGCTCACATGATCAGATCAGTATAGCATCGGGTCAGCATATCAGTTTATCTGCATCAGATTAGTACATCAGGTTAGCATATCATGTTAGCTTATCTGATCTCGATCACGTCTGATATCGATCAGTCTCATTTGCTCCTCTTCTGATCTGCAACCTCCTCTTCAGATCTGGTCATCTGATCAGCTTATCTTTTATGGTCATCCGATCAGGTCATCTGGTCATCGATCTTGATCGATCACCGGCTTAGCTTTTCTTCTCTTCTGATTTTGCCTGGCTCATCGATTTACCACGGAACTCATCTGATCTCGATCAGTTTCGTCTGCAGCCTCATCTGATCTCGATCATCTTCTTCTAATTTCGTGAGTTCCCCTCAACTTGTTCTCTCGTTCCCCCTCAACTTGTTATCTGTAGATTAGCTTCAAAAACACAAGTTGATAATATTTTGGCATAATTCATCAAAACTAAAATATCCCAACAATTTCCCCCTTTTTTGATAATGATGCCAAAATAGTAAAATATATGCATTTTTACATAAACGGGTTATTCAAAAAGATCAGTTCAGGTGATCACATTAAAAGTGATCTTTTGAACTCCCTCTCTGATACCAATTGTTGGTATCAGTACAGAAACGGGTTTTAAAATAGATCAGTTCAGGTGGTCACTTTGAAATCAGTGAACTTTTGAACTCCCGCTTTGATACCAATTGTTGGTATCAGTACAGAAACGGGTTTTAAAATAGATCAGTTCTTGTGGTCACTTTGAAATCAGTGAACTTTTGAACTCCGCTCTGATACCAATTGTGTTGGGGAATGAGTTGCACAGATCTAATCGGGGTGAATATTTAAATACAAATTTAATTCTTTAATTATTACTAGCATGAATTAATCCTATATTAATTCAAATAATAATTGCAACAACATATCATGCATATAAAAGCCACTTAAAACCTAATCATGCGGAATCTACGAGTTTACGTGAACGTAC
This sequence comes from Stenogyne calaminthoides, assembly GCA_037126765.1. Taxonomy (NCBI): domain Eukaryota; kingdom Viridiplantae; phylum Streptophyta; class Magnoliopsida; order Lamiales; family Lamiaceae; genus Stenogyne; species Stenogyne calaminthoides. The sequence goes on along the minus strand of JBBCBC010000003.1, from coordinate 6,403,805 downwards.
CTCTCGGGATGGCAGTGACTTCGGTCGGACAGACTAACCAAAATGACTTCCCAAGTATTCCCTTAGCCCTTGCTCAACTATCCGGTGGAAGGACACTTGTCGAACAATTAACAAAAGGAAAAAATAAACTTTGTTGCACCACTTTTGTGGATTTGCTAATTTTTCCAGCACATGGAATTGTACTTGAGAATGAAACAATCATCCCCTATTTATAGGAGGAGAGTGGTCAAAATTTTCAGTAGAAAATCAATGTGGGAAAAGACTTTTCTTGATCACCAAGAAATCTTGAATATATCTCCTATATTCTTTTTCCCATAATTAAAATATTCCACAAAAATCCCACCTCCTCTATAATATGGTATTTTCGAAAATTTAGTGTTCAAGAGTCCAAGATTTGGATCTTCTTGAATTTATGAGATATTCTTGTATTTCAAGAAATACATATCTTCCATAATATCTTTTCAAGAAAATCAAGAAAATCTTTCTTGCCCACTATATTTTCAAATATTTCGAAATTCTATTATGAAATAACCAAGTGGGAGATTTCTTGAATTTAATGAGATAATCTTGTATTCCAAGAATACATATCTTCATTCCATAACAAAATTCAAAGAAAATCTTTCTCCCAACTTATTCATAATTTTCGAAAAAATTAGAGGAAAAAAAAGCAACAAAATTTATTTTATTTTAATCACCTTTTCAGTTAATGGACTATATGTTGGGCTACTCAGGGGGCCTTTAGGAGAATTAAGATTGAACCTTCTAATGGACCTTGAATATCTAATATTGAGCTACAATATAATTCAAGCCCATAAATATTAATTAATCACACTACATAATTAATATTGCACTATCCATCTTAACCCATATTACAGTCAATATGGCTCCCGGTCATTTTTTCCCGTGTTTAAGATTATCTAGCTCATTAATTAATTCAAGCCACTGAAATAGCTTTCCGTTAATTAATATCTTTTGTCCTTGGTCAAGGAGCGGTTCAACATTGTTATCCATCTAGGAAACAAATTCCACTTGCAAGATTTGGTATGATAAAGCTTATGAACCTCCCAAGGGGCAAATCAAACAAAGCGTTTGCACACGATTCTTCAGTATTAAATCTTAGCAATCACATGTGACCAATAATATTGCCCAAGATAAAAAGTATTGAATCTCTCTTTGATTCGCTACCCCATGATAAGTCAAAGCAATAGTTACCAATCACGTGATCCTATTTAAGGAACGAAGGTTAAGAAATAACGAACCATTCGAGGTCTAATTCTTCCTTGTTGGATTAGAAGAATTTATCCTCCTCAGAGGTCCTATTCAATTGCATCGGTCTTGCACTAGTGTAATCTCTTGGTCAAGGCAAACCAATCTCGAGCCTTACACCTCAACCTTTCACGATGGGTTGTTCATTTCCATCTAGGTCGTGAATGGCGTACTTTTTTTAGTTACAAGGACCATTAATTTAATCTTACGTGATCCGGTATCACTAAATTAACTACAATGTAACACGCATTGAATTATTGAGCAGTTATCAAGAAATATATGTAACATTCAATCATATTTAAAGCATCAATGATAAACAATTTATTTCAATAAATAAGTCGAAAATTGGTTTTCGATTATACAAAGTAAAAAGCATACTTTTGGTATAATCCCAACAATCTCCCACTTATACTCAAAGTCTGCTTTTAAGTATACTACGACATGTCTCGCGTAGTCCGTGACATCTAATGTCACCTACACGAACCAAATAATTTCTCCCACTTATACTCAAAGAAGATTGACAACGGTATTGACACCCATTCCACTCACATGTCTCTCGAATGTATTCAGAGGCAGACGTTTTGTGAATGGATCTGCTAGGCTGTCCTCTAACGCTATCTTTGCCACATCTATATCTCATCTCTTAACGATTTCTCGTATAAGATGTCTTTCCTTTAATGTGTTTGTTTGACTCGTGGACTCTTGGTTCTCTTGAAGTTGTAACTGCCCCTAGCATATATTGCTAGACAAATTCAGAACACCATCCAAGTCCACTAAGAAGGTCTAGAGCCCAATCGGTTCTTTCATTGCTTCTGGCACTACTTACCCGAGTTCCATGGTTGAGTCAGTGATGCATTTCTGCTTCACACTCGTCCATTTGGTGGCTACACTTCCCAAATGGAAACACACTAACTGAGGCAGATAATTTCTGGAATCTAAATCTAATTGGAAATTCGAGTCCGTGTAGCCGATGGGAATTGGAGTATCTGACTGATAAATCAACATTCTATCCCGAGTTCTTTTCAGACACTTCAGAATGTTTTTAACCGTCGTCCAATGCGCTTTCCCTGGGTTACTTTGATATCTTGCCTCCATGCCTATGGCAAAGCAGATATCCGGTCTCGTACACAGCAATGCATACGTAAGGTTTCCGACAGCCGAAGCACAAGGAATACCTTTTATGTCATCTATCTTCTTTTTCGTCTTACGGAACATTTTCTTGGATAGATGGATTCCAAGTCTGAAAGGTACGAATCCTTTCTTGGAATCTTGCATGTTGAATCGTTTCAAAACCAGTGTCTATGTATGAATACTTGCGATAACCCGATCATCCTTTTCTTGCGATCTCGAGTAATCTTGATCCCAAGGATGTGTCCGGCTTTCCCTAAGTCTTTCATATCAAACTGTTTTGAAAACCATGCCCTTACGTCTGATCACACCTTCACATTGTTCCCGATGATCACAATGTCATCTACGTATAGTACTAAGAATACCAATGCAGTTCCGACATGCTTTTTATACACACAACTTTCAAACTCGTTTTGATCAAACCCACAAGACTTTATAACATGATCAAAACATTGGTTCCAAGCTCTGGATGCCTGTTTGAGTCCGTAAATGGACTTCTTGAGCTTACAAACAAGATGTTCTTGGCCTGTTTCAATGAAACCTTGGGGTTGTTGCATATAGATCTCTTCATCAAGACTTCCGTTAAGGAAAGCTGTCTTGACATCCATTTGCGAGATTTCAAAGTCGAAATGCGCAGCAATCGATAAGAGAATACAGATGGACTTAAGCATGGCTACGGGCGAAAAAGTTTCCTCATAATCGATCCCTTCTTTCTGAGTATAACCTTTCGCCACTAGTCTTGCTTTAAAGGTTTCAACCTTCCCGTCCGGTCCTCTTTTCCTCTTATATACCCACTTGCATCCAATGGATTTGACCTCGACTAGCTCCCACACTCTATTATGAAACATAGAACACATTTCGGCTTTCATTGATGTTTGCCAAGAACCTGCATCCTTATCTTGGAATGCCTCGTCATATGTCCATGGGTCTGATTCGTCTTGTCCGAGAATCAAGTCCGAGGACTCTCCTATTCCCATGAATCTCTCGGGCTGTCTAACAACCCTCCCACTACGACGAGGCTCGGGTTGTGAAAACGTATCGTTTGGTATATCATCTAGTACAGTTGGCACTGAGGTTTGCCCTCTAAGCTCATTTAAGGTAATCTCACTTCTGGGTTTTCTTTGGTTCATATAGTCTTCTTCCAAAAATCTAAAGTGGGTGCTCATGACCACCTTTTGATCTTCGGGACTATAGAACATACACCCTTTTGTTCCCTCGGGGTATCCTACAAATAGCCTTAATTCTGATCGAGGATCCAATTTACCGGCTTCCTTGTCCAACACGTAAGTCGGACACCCCCAAATTCTCATGTGTATCATACTAGGCTTGCGCCCGGTCCACAATTCTTTGGGAGTTTCGGGAATCGATTTGGATAGCACCAAGTTCAGAATGTAAGCCGCTGTTTCCAAGGCATAACCCCAGAACGACTCGGGAAGATCTGCATAACTCATCATTGATCTAACGATTTCCAAAAAAATTCAGTTTCTTTGCTCTGCAACCCCGTTTTGTTGAGGGGTTCCGGGTGCAGTGAGCTGGGATACAATCCCTTCATCAGATAAGTAGTTCAAAACTCATTGCTGAGGTATTCGCCTCCACGATCAGATCGTAGAGACTTGATACGTTTTTCCTTATGATTCTCTGTTTGAGCCTTAAATTCTTAGAATTTTTCAAAGGTCTCATATTCATGCTTCATAAGGAAAATGTACCTTGAGTAATCATCAATAAAATTACTCATAACCTCCGCTTGCTTTGGTTGACATTAGACCACATACATCTGTGTTAACGATCTCTAACACTTCTTTGGCCCTATTCCCCTTGGCTCCAAATGCCCTCTTGGTCATATTACCCTCCAAACATGATTCGCAGGTTGAGATTTGTTCAACTTGGAGACGCTCCAGTGAACCATCTTTCACCAACCTTTGGATCCTCTTTGGATTTATATGACCTAATCATAGATGCCAAAGAAGTATTTCTTTCATGCTTTCTTTTGTCGGAAATAGTTGATGTGTTATAGGATCCATTTCATGAGTGGTGTGCACAGTTAATTGTATAGAGATTTTCCATCAATGTCCCGTAACAGATACACTCATCATTTCAAAAATGATGTCATTCTTATTAGAAGAAACTTAGTGTCCTTTAATCGAATTTTAGAAACTGAAAGTGAATTCTTTCTAAAACTGGGAACATAAAGATAATCTCAAAAAAAAACTTTATCTTCAAAAGATAGGTGCACTTCTCCCACTGCTTTAACTGCTACTCATGTAGCATTGCAATGTCTGCTACTTGCGTAGTATTGCAATAATCGTTACTATCGTAGCATTGCAATATCTGCCACTTACGTAGCATTGCAATGTCTTCTACTTTCGTAACGTTGCCCAGTGTGATGAGGATCTCACTCCCACTAAGTTGACGGATCATTTAGAACCCGTAAAGCCAACATGATTAGTGGATCTCGTATCAACCACCCACGAATGAGAAGTATACGCCGCTAAACAAGTTTCAACAACTAGTGCGTGAGAATTACCTTTCTCTCCGTCCCTTTTGGGGTTGGAACAGGTAAAATCTCCATTTTCCTTTCTTACCGCATCTTAAGCACTTTTTCCTTGACACAACAAGCATTCCTCATCTTACCATTGCCCTTGGCAACAGTTGAGTTTTATTGCTTATGGCCTTTGGTCCTCTTCTTTATCTTGCCTACCCTTGGCTTAGAAGATGAAGACGGACCACTTGCAGTCAAAGCTTGAGTTTGGTCCCTCATCATCATTTCTGCCGAGACCAAAAGCTTGCAACAAATTAGCTAGTGAGGCCAAAATGCTCAAAAACTTTTTGGGCAGAGAGTGAAGTACCAAATTCATCTGAGTCTCCAGATCATAATCTGCACTCAGAATCTCAAGTTTGTTCAGATGGGCCATCTATTTTGAGGACGTAATCCCTTACAGATTTGCCCTCCACCTTTTTCAGCGACGACATCTCTCGCAAGGTGATCTGACGAGTCCCGCATGTTTTGACTCGTCAGTTGGCTCATCTGATTTTTGGTGTGTCAAGAATCCACTTGTGCTTTTGTGCAGTTAGGACAATTTTTCGTTTCCAATCAATATAGTTTCCATACATATTGTATTAACTTTAAGTATAATAACAGTGGATTAAAAGGTAACGACATGCTGAACTGCAATAAACAACTATATGCAATAACACAAGTATATCACAAGATTCGATCACATGCATCATATTAAAATCTCAAAAAAAATATGAACATGCATCAGCCAACATCTCAAAACAGTTTAAATAAGCCACGTGGGGTGGGTCATTATTTAAACACATTCAAGCTGAGTTACAAACAAGAACGATTACAAACCTTTAATATCCAGTTAATAGTTGGCTCCCACTTGACCAATATAAAATTGCGAGGGACTTCGGGAAGTATATGCATATCAATTTTATACCTAAGTAATAACCATGATTAAATCTGGGATTACTATTTCGCTTTGATCGAGCCTCGTGGGGAGGGTCATCGCCGCCACTAGTAATAACCCACAATCATCGTTTTGGAATTCATTCATGTGAAAGCTATCTTTTGACCGCGTCCGTGGGGGAATTTCTCCAAAAGAATTCACAAATAAATAAATCATGGAGGTCAAAATTAATTCAATTTTATTATTCGGAATAAAATTGTCAATTAATTATTTAAACATACTTAGTAATTTTGAAGGTGAGATTTTTCCATTTGGCCACCCTCATGCAAACTCATTTAAACAAATTAAATAAAGCATAAAATAACACAAATAAATCAAGCAAAACAGAAAAATAAACATATTGGGCACAAATTATCCAATTGTCATAGTTTGATTTTTCTTGGCTTGATCTTGAAGAAACACGTCTCGAATTTCTCCCACTAGTTCGTCTCAAAAAAATACTTCGTCTCGAAATGCCACGCTAAGCGACTCTTGGCCGGGATGATGCACGCCAAGATCCGACGGCCACTTGGCCTAGGGCGACCTCGGCGACTCTAAGAAGACTTCCTGACGCCGCCTTGTGCCTCTGCCGCCTCGGCGGTGTCCGGCTCGGCGATCTATCTCGCCCTATCACCTCGCCAGCGACCTCGGCGGCGCCCAGCGTATCCGCCAGAGTGCATCGCCCCCGTCCTTTCGGCTTTCGAGCGCGCCGACCGTATGGCACCTGTTTCGGCCAGCGCTCGGCGCCCGGCCTCGCCCTGCGCCCGCGTGCGTGTGGCGCCCTCGCCCGCCTACGCACAGTTACGGATTAATTCTTCGTCTCTTCGCGTTCCGATCCGGTTACAATTTATTTACAAAAAATAAATAAACCTAGATCTAGACTAGTCTATTATATTGATCAAATCAAACAAATCATAGTCTACTCGTGGATTTTCTCACGAGGCAAAAACAAATCCGAACTAATCGAATTAAAAACACAGTTTATATGCATGCATAAATCAACACATTAAAATCCATGATAATTGGATACCTGCAAAACAGATCTAACAGTTCTACTATCCAATTTCAATTTTAATGTCCGCGAATTAAATTACAATTTAAAAAATTGAGTTTCAAACCGTGGCTCGATACTGGGTTGTTGGGGAATGAGTTGCACAGATCTAATCGGGGTGAATATTTAAATACAAATTTAATTCTTTAATTATTACTAGCATGAATTAATCCTATATTAATTCAAATAATAATTGCAACAACATATCATGCATATAAAAGCCACGTAAAACCTACGCATGTGGAATCTACGGGTTTTACGTGAAGCATTACCTGACGGGATAAGGACTTGACTTGATCCGGATGGACTAACCAAAAGGACTTCCCAAGTATTCCCTTAGCCCTTGCTCAACTATCCGGTGGAAGGACACTTGTCGAACAATTAACAAAAGGAAAAAATAAACTTTGTTGCACCACTTTTGTGGATTTGCTAATTTTTTCAGCACATGGAATTGTACTTGAGAATGAAACAATCATCCCCTATTTATAGGAGGAGAGTGGTCGAAATTTTCAGTAGAAAATCAATGTGGGAAAAGACTTTTCTTGATCACCAAGAAATCTTGAATATATCTCCTATATTCTTTTTCCCATAATTAAAATATTCCACAAAAATCCCACCTCCTCTATAATATGGTATTTTCGAAAATTTAGTGTTCAAGAATCTAAGATTTGGATCTTCTTGAATTTATGAGATATTCTTGTATTTCAAGAAATACATATCTTCCATAATATCTTTTCAAGAAAATCAAGAAAATCTTTCTTGCCCACTATATTTTCAAATATTTCGAAATTCTATCATGAAATAACCAAATGGGAGATTTCTTGAATTTAATGAGATAATCTTGTATTCCAAGAATACATATCTTCATTCCATAACAAAATTCAAAGAAAATCTTTCTCCCAACTTATTCATAATTTTCGAAAAAATTAGAGGAAAAAAAAGCAACAAAATTTATTTTATTTTAATCACCTTTTCAGTTAATGGACTATATGTTGGACTACTCAGGGGGCCTTTAGGAGAATTAAGATTGGACCTTCTAATGGACCTTGAATATCTAATATTGAGCCACAATATAATTCAAGCCCATAAATATTAATTAATCCCACTACATAATTAATATTGCACTATCCATCTTAATCCATATTACAGTCAATATGGCTCCCGGTCATTTTTTCCCGTGTTTAAGATTATTTAGCCCATTAATTAATTCAAGCCACTGAAATAGCTTTCCGTTAATTAATATCTTTTGTCCTTGGTCAAGGAACGGTTCAACATTATTATCCATACAGGAAACAAATTCCACCTGCAAGATTTGGTATGATAAAGCTTATGAACCTCCCAAGGGGGCAAATCAAACAAGCGTACTTGCACACGATTCTTCGTATTAAATCTTAGCAATCACATGTGACCAATAATATTGCCCAAGATAAAAAGTATTGAATCTCTCTTTGATTCGCTACCCATGATAAGTCAAAGCAATAGTTACCAATCCCACGTGATCCTATTTAAGGGACGAAGGTTAAGAAATAACGAACCACTGAGGTCTAATTCTTCCTTGTTCAGTTCTGAAGAATTTATCCTCCTGTAGGTCCTATTCAGTGCATCAGTCATGCACTAGTGTAATCTCTTGGTCAAGACAAACCAATCTGAGCCTTACATCTCAACCTTTCATGATGGGTTGTTCATTTCCATCTAGGGCGTGAATGGCGTACTTTTAGTTACAAGGGACTGTTAATTTAATCTTCTGTGATCTGGTATCACTAAATTAACTACAATGTAACACGTCATTTAATTATTGAGCGTTTATCAAAAAAATATATGTAACATTCAATCATATTTAAAGCATCAGTGATAAACAATTTATTTCAGTAAATAAGTTTGAAAATTCAGACTCGATTATACAAAGTAAAAAGCATACTTTTCAGTATAATACCAACAAATTGTTGGTCCCATTTTGATAAACACGTTAGTGCGTTAAATACCAATTGCAGTGCATATAAAACAGGGGTGAGGGTAATGGTGATTACCAATTTTTTCTCTTTTTGAAACCGATCGATGTGTTTTGCTTATAGTCGAATGCATATGACAAGTAATAACATAAAGCAGTAAAGAACACACGATTTTTATAGTGGTTCAGACAACTCGTCCTACATCCACTCTTCCCTTCATGGGGCACCAACTTAACCAACGGGACTTATCTCCCTCACGGGATCGCCTACCCTCCCTTTCGGGATTGCTTAGATGTTTACCGAGTTCTCACTCAAACGGGACTTATCTCCCTCACGGGATCGCCTACCCTCCCTTTCGGGACTTATCTCCCTCACGGGATCGCCTACCCTCCCTTTCGGGATTGCTTAGATGTTTACCGAGTTCTCACTCAAACGGGACTTATCTCCCTCACGGGATTGCCTACCCTCCCTTTTGGGATTGCTAGATGTTTACCGAGTTCACACTCACCTACAAACTTAACCTATCAAACTGATTTGAGTAAGGTTTGTTTGGTTTCCAACTAGGGTGAGATTTTCCCTTACATTTGTTTAGCCTCAATCTTGGGATGGGGAAAATCTCTCTAAGCTTAGGATATTACATTTGTGCTTAGATCTAGGGGAGAACACTCTTGAATATATGCGTGTATTTCTTGCTCAGTGTTCTATGGTGGGAATGCTTGAGTATATGGCTCTTGGCTCTGTTGCATCTTTTTCCACACTCTCCACCACCACCCACACGAATAATGAAGGAAGAAATTGTATTTATAGTGTGGATTTGAATATTACCGTTGGATGAAGTCACATTCAAATCCATACTATTCTGTAGCTTTTTGCAGCTTTTCAGGTTGGTTGTCTTCCTCTCATTGGTCCACGTCAGCTGAATCTAACGGCTATATTCTTCAGGATCTTCTGAGTCTTCAGGATTTATCTGAGTTTTCAGGTTTCTTCCGAGTCTTCACGATTCTTGATTCAGCAGACTTCTCTTGATGGACCTTTGTCGATTAGGCATCTCGACACTCGAAAGCTGGCGAGTTCGGCTTCTCGACTTCGAATAATCGACCCTAGGTCACTAGCTTTTCAGCTAACTGATCATCGATGGCGTTACGATTCTCGATGAACATGACTTGAGGATGACTTCTCTTACGATTTCTTCTACTTTGATCTGGTATGCAGATTTACGGTTTTTCGATATCGATTTCTTCTACTTTGATCGATCACTCACATGATCGGATCAATATAGCATCAGTCGATATCGGTTTATCTGCATCAGATTAGTACATCAGATTAGTACATCAGGTTAGCATATCAGGTTTGCTTATCTGATCTCGATCACGTCTGATCTCGACCAGTCTCATCTGTTCCTCTTCTGATCTGCAAACTCCTTTTCAGATCTGGTCATCGATCATCGTCGACTTATCTTTTTCGGTCATCCGTCGGGTCATCGGTCATCATCGATCGGTGGCTTAGCTTTTCTTCTCTTCTGATTTTGCACAACTCATCAGTTACCTCCGGAACTCATCTTACTCATCTGATCTCGATCAGTCTCATCTGTAGCCTCGTCTGATCTCGATCATCTTCTTCTGATTTCGTGAGTTCCCCCTCAACTTGTTCTCTCCTTCCCCCTCAACTTGTTATCTGTAGATTAGCTTCAAAACACAAGTTGATAATGTTTTGGCATAATTCATCAAAACTAAAATATCCCAACAACATGGAATCAAATCCGTAGAAATTTGAGATACATTGAATTAAATCTGTAGAGACTTTATATGTGGGAAATAAATCTAAGAGATTTATTTTATTAGGATTTTTTCCTAATAAAGGTTAGCTTAAGATTTAAGCTGGGCCTTCCCTATATATATGAGCTCTTGGGAATTCACAAATAACGTTAATTCATATTTTCTTCATAAAATCTAGAATATGAATTTTCCTAGCAAATTCCGTCTCAGATTAACGCTGGCAAATCTGTGCAAGTCCGTGAATGGGGATTAAGTGTATACCATAGTAGAGAAATGGAGATTAAGTGTATATCATAGTAGAGAAATATGCGTACGATTTACTGTAAGGTTTTTCTTTATGTTTACACGTATTTAATTATGCAATTATATGTTCGTTGTTGGTGAACTGTTTAATTCCGCTACGCATGTATTACGTGTTTATGTGCCTCTAAATTCCAACAGTGATATCAGAGTTCAGGCTCTTGATTTAATTGTGTAATTGAAAAGGAGCTAGGCTCAAATACTGATTGTATAATAATACAAGTTTTCCGTAGGGAAATTGTTGCTCAATTTAATTGAATTTTGCCCAAAAGATTCTGTATATGTCGTTGACATGGATTTAATGAAATTAAGTTTTGCTTTTGAAATCAAAACTTATGACTTGATATTTTAATCTAATTATTTGGGATCTGATTTGCATAATTCCAAAGTCGAAATACTCTTTACGGTAAAGATTGACATTCATATTTGAGATCAGTTTTGGCCGCTGGTTGTTTTAATTTTTCGAGAACCTATGATTTATTAAAACTTATTGGATTTCTATGAATGGATATGTTTTGGCCGCGGGAATATGAGATGAGAAGTCGCAGTTTTTGATAACCTACGGAGTTCAGTGGACGGCTTAGAGCCGCCGTTAGCGCGGCCGATCTATGAACTTGCGGTGTCGAGCATTGCCGTTCTCGATGCAGCGTTTTCAATGCCCGGCTTAGAGCCGGCATTGATTTCGGGCGGCCATCGACGACTACAGAAAATCGATTGGGCACAGACGGGATGCGTGCCCCTTACCATTGGTCGGGCGGCCAGCGGCGATTGAGTCGGACGACAGAAGGTGCCTATGTGCCCTTGTTTGCCTGATTTGTTTCCCGTCTGGTGAGTGGCGTCAATGGCCAAAGGGCCTGGTTCGAGAATTTGATTCTCACCAGGCCCTTCTAAGCAAATATCAAATTAATTGCAAATAAGGCCCATGGACATATTTTAAATTCTGAAAAGGTATTATGACCAAATGAATTTTGGAAATTCTGAAAAACAAAATAAGAGTCTCTTTAGTCCTATGTTTTAAAAACCGGAACCGGAAGTTGAGCCGGACGACCCCAAAAAAAGGTTGGACCGGGGTCGGATCGGTCGACCGGATTGAGCCGGTATGACGTCATAATAAATATTATATATATATATATAATATGCATAATTTTTAAAAAAATTCAAAATATAGAGTATGATAAGTGAATATAAAATATCTAAACTCACTTCAAACTTCAAAGTTCAAAGTTCAAAGTTCAAACTTAAATTTCTAAACATAATAGAAATGTCTATTAACATAAATAGTTCCAACTTTCAAATTTCAATTTTCAAACATAATAGAAATGACATCAACAATACAAAAGTCACAAGTCATAACATAAATCAAACATAGTAGATGTCAAATACAATACAAGAGTTTGAAATTCAAATCATCATCACAAATGTCTTATGATTGCAAAATAAATAAAAGTGAACAACAAGTCCACATTTTATGCCGTAAATTATCTTCCAAGTTCCTCATCCAACATGTTCAAGTTGTCCAAGCCATCCAAGTCTAAGTTTCCAAGTTGGATCAAGCTTCGGTCGAACATTAGCTTGACTTCCTGAAGTTCCCGACTGCAACGAAGGATTAGAACCAGCCGTAGATGCCGTTGGAGAAGCCGCTGGAGTAGAATGAACAGTATGAGCTGCTGATTGTGAAGTATCCATTTTTCTACAAATTACAAAGAAAAAAAATCAGAAAAAAGGGATTAAATATAAGAGAAACATAACATAACATTGGACCCTCAAATACAATTAACATATCAACAAAATTACTAATAGCACCCATGTTAACAAATCCAACTTGCTTCAAATGCATCAATCATCATATATGCATCTTCAGTTCGACTTATATAAAACAACTTCACTGCAAAACTGATACACAACTATCACTTTATAGTATTACTAACTAATACTTTTGAATGAACCAACTAATACTCTTCAATATAACAACTAATACCATTTAAAATCACACAACTTACCCTCGTAGATACACAACCAAACCAAAGCCATCGAAGCGGTGTACATAAATTTAGTAAATGCGAATCATGATCCCGGTGTTATTCAATCCAAACACAACCTAACATATGCTAACTAGTATACAAATCATGAAATCACAATGCATAAAAAAAAAAAAAAACAAACAAAACTCAGGATTTACAATTACAGCCCATCATCAAATCCTTCAATCCAAACACAACCTAACATATGCTAACTAGTATACAAATCACAATGCATAAAAAAAAATAAAGAACAAAACTCACGGGATTTGGGGGCGAGCTCGGGCGAAAGGCATGACGAAGAATGAAACCAATGGCGGCGAAAAAGGCTTGAGCGGGCGACGAATGGCATAGCAAGTTAGGACTTAGGGACTTAGGGCTTTTCTGAATCGGTGAATCCTTCACTTTCTCACTCTCAGTACTTTCTGAAACTGATGAATTGAAACTTGAAAGGGATTAAAATCGTTCGATTTTTCAGAAATAAAATCGTGTTTGTGAATTGTGAGTTAAAATCGTTCGATTTTTCAAAAATAAAAAAAAAAAAATTAAGTGAAAACCGGTCAAAACCGCCGGTTGACCGTTGACGGTTTCGGTTTTTTTTAGGTTTTTCAATCGGTTTTTAGGTTCTCGAGGTAGCGGTCCAATAGCGGTTTTTATACCTCTATTGGACGGTTTCATCTTTGATTCACGGTCCGGTCAGTCGGACCGAGGTCCGGCCATCGGACCGGTTTTTAAAACATAGCTTTAGTCAAACCAAATAATAAAATTTCTGAAAATTTAAATAAGGTTTTGTTTGGTTGGACTAAACTTTTGAAAATTTTGATAAAATAATTTTGGGTAAAATGGTTGGACTAAATATTTATTGAATATTTTACACGTACTATTTAATGAGAACTTGATTAGTTTCTCCCCACTTGTATAACTGTTTGTGTGAATTGAGTATTTACATTATTAATTATAGTCCGCGTTATAATTGTTTGGGTAGGCGGCGTCCAAATATTTGTTAGTCCATGTAAGTCATGTTTGGATAGGCGCCACCTAATAGTTTAGTCCCTACAATTTTAATAAAAGTAATAATTTTCTTAAGGCCATGTTTGGCTAGGAAGAATTTATTAAATCGGGAATTTTTTTTAAAAAAATATTCTGTAAAAAACAATTCATAAGGAATGTTTGGTTGGACCAAAATTAATGAAAATTTTGTTAAAATGATATTTTGAACAAAATAATTTTGAAAATGACTTTAGAGATGACCGGGAGTTTAGAACTTGTTGGTATTTCTAATTTTAGCACAATTTACCTATGGATAATTTATTGAATACACATTTATTTGATTTACGTGTTAAATTCCAGATTAAAATTATTTTGCATATTTTATATGTGCTAAAATATTATTGACTATTTTACACGTGCAATTTAATTTTATAATGAGAACTTGATTAGTTGCTCCCCACTTATATAACTGTTTATATGAATTGATGTTTACATTATTTGTTATATTGGTCCGCGTTTATACTTGTGTGGGTAGACGACGCCCAATAATTATCGGACCGTATTAAATGCTTGGGTAGACGGCGCCCAATTATTTGTTAGTCCGTATAAGTCATATTTGGATAGGCGGCACCCAATAATTGTCGGACCGTAATGATTATTTGGGTAGACGGCTCCCATATAAATGTTAGTCTGTGTAAATCATGTTTGGGTAGGTGGCGCCCAATAATTTCTCAAATGTGATGTAGATTAACATGTTGTATCTCGCTTAAGCAATTAATACCCGCCTTTAAAACGTTCCCCAATAAAATATAGTTTTCTCATTAATTTGATTAGATGTCTCGTCTTTTGCTCGGATCTACATCTAACGGGACATTTATAGGGACATATAATGTCGTCGTTTGATGGTTGTAAACCAACTTAATTTTGTTTCGCTAGCCCTCGTGGGGAACAAAAGTTAAGGGACATCAGTCGAACTAGGTTTGACAAACTAGGAATTGCAGTTTTGCAATTGGTTTGGAGACCTACCAGTTATTCTATTGTAATGATCAGCCCTCGCTAGGATTATGATAGTAGTAATGTGGATCCTAGTCCATTATAATTTATATTTGATATAAATTCGTACTTTTTCGATGAGGTCGTTAAGTATGAAAATAATAGAGACAAAATAAACACAAAAGAAAGGTCATGTTTATTTTGATTGCTGAATATTGATCATTGAAATTATGTGTTTTAATTTCCGTTTTATTTTATTTCTCTTGGTTAGTTGAAATGTATAACTGTTATTGAGACGTGTTTTGAAAATAAATAAATTGGCTAGGCCAAATTTTCTGGACTGGCACCGAAACATGTGCTTGGTGCTAAGGCAAGAAAAGATTGGGTACGTGTTGGACACGCCAATCCCGATTACCCCTGCAGCTGGTTTCCTGAGTCAGACACGTTTGACGTAGCAACTCAGAAGAAGCATCAAAAGGATGCTTCCCAGTGTGTGATGTTGCTCGGCATGACTCCCGATGAACATAGGCAACATGAGGAAATGGGTCCCTTCTAGATGCTCAAGCATCTGAAGGATCTCTTTGATTCTGAATCTCATTCTGAGATTTATGAAGTGATGAGAAATCTGTTCAGATGTCGATTAGCTAAAGAAAAGAAGATTTCACCTCATGTGCTAATGATGATAGACCTAATTGAGAAACTTGGTAATTTAGGCATTGAGCTAAAGGACCAACGTTTTCATTTATGCTATCCTCCCATCACTCCTGAATTCATATTTTAGCTTCATTGTGAACAACAATATGAATAAGACGGATGCAACCATGCCTGAACTTCACAACCTGCTCAAGACTTTTGAGTTCACTATCACTAAGATGGAGTTAAAAAGAAGGAGCTGGTAGACAAGGATGTGTGCCTCTACTATAAGTAGACAAGGATGTATGTTTGTTATTAAGATAAACATGTCCACTAATATCGCTAATTGCTCGGTATTAGATACCAGATGTGGCTCTCACATTTGTACGAATGTGAAGGGGCTCATGTGTCTTAGAGCAGTTAGGGCGGGTGAAGTCATCTTACACGTGGAAATGGAGCAAGAGTTGCTACTGAACATGTGGGGACTTATGTATTAGACTTACCCTTTGGTTTTAGATTAGAACTTAATGATTGTCATCTAATTTTTTCTATTACTCGCAACATATATTTGTTGCATTATGGATATGATGTTCTTAATATACAAAATAAAAGACTCAAACTTAGTAATCATGAAAACCCGACTTACTTATGGCATTATAGAACTTGATCATATAAACGAGAAAAGAATTACAAGGTTAAGAAAGTTAGGCTACTTAACCCCATTCGATTGTGAGTCTTATGGAGATTGTGAATCTTATCTCATGGGCAAGATGATCAACAGACCCTTTTCTAGGAAAGGGGTGCATGCCAAAGAAGTTCTAGAGTTGATCTACAACGATGTTTGTGGACCATTGTCCACTCTAGCTAGAGTTTTCCTCTCTTCCGACATTCTTATGGGGATACGCGTTACAAACCTCAATTTACATTCTGAATAGGATTCCATCTAAATTGGTTGAGCATACACCATATGAACTATGGTGTGGCAAGAAGCCAACTTTTACACATATCAAACATGGGGTTGCCCCGTGATTGTGAAAAGGATGCTTACCGACAAGTTGGAATCCAAAGGTCAATATGGTGACTTTGTGGGACATCCTAAGGAAACTAAAGGATATTACTTCTATCCACGTGACAAATAATCAGTGAATGTTTCTAGGCAGACCAAGTTCCTCGAAGAAAACTATGTCTTTAAGAAACAAGGTCGTAAGCTGATAGAACTTGAAGAAATTCAAGAACCACAAATTAACAAAGAGACTGATATCTTGTCAAAGCAACATGACAAGGAATCAGTGGGAGCATTCATCAACTTTCACGGTAGGAGTCTTTCACTAGGTGATCGTCTTTCAGCCAGTGGGAGCTTAATTGGAGTATGCTTGCCAGTGCAAGAATACTCCAAGTGGGTTGAATGAGAACAACATAGTTCAAACTCCCGCTCAAGAGGCATCTGAAAGTGTAGCACTTGAGGACTCTCCGGACATTGATGAAATCGACGCACCATAAAATATTCACGATCAGAATGTACAGCCTGCACAACCACAGCTCTGTAAGTCAATTAGGAATCGTAATTCACCCATTATATACGGTTACCTCTTGGAGGAACTCGATAATATGGACATACCGGATAATGACGATCCTAATACTTATTCTAAAACAATATCAGATATTGATTCATGGAAGTGGCATGAATCCATGAAATTCGAGATGGACTCGATGTACACCATGTTGGGGAATTAATTGCCCGGATATATTCGGGATGAATATTTAAATACAAATTTAATTCTAACAATTATTACTAGTATGAATTAATCCTATATTAATTCAAATAATAATTCAACATCAAATCATACATATAAATAGTTCACATAAATCCTACGCATGCAGAATTGCTACGGGTTTACGTGAACTAACCTTTTGGAGTGGCAATCGTTGAGAAGATGAACTTCGTTGACACAAACACACCAAAAGACCTTCCCAAATATTCCCAAGTTCTTGCTCGTCAATCCGGTGGTAGGATGCTCGCGAACAATTAACAAAAAGGGAAAAATAAATTATATATTGCACCATTTTTGTGGATTTCTAATTTTTCCAACACATGAAATTGCACTTGGGGATGAAAAAACCATCCCCTATTTATAAGAGGCAGTGACCGATTTTTTCATAGGAAAAGGGGAGAGAAAATCTCTTTCTTGATCTCCAAGAAATCTTGAATATATATCCAATATATTTTTTTCTCCATAATTAAAATATTCCATAAAAATTTCACTCTCTTATTTGTTATGGAATTTTCAAAAATAATGGGATAAAAGATTCCAAGATTTGGATCTTCTTGAATTTATGAGATATACTTGTATTCCAAGAATACATATCTTACATAATATATTTTCAAGAAAATCAAGAAAATCTTTCTTCCTTTTATTTTCTAATTTTTCGAAAAAAACCATATAAATAACCAAGTGGGAGATTTCTTGAATTTAATGAGATAATCTTGTATTTCAAGAATACATATCTTCATTCCATAACAAAATCCAAAGAAAATCTTTCTCCCCTTTTATTTATACTTTTCGAATATTTAGAGAAAAAATAGCAACAAAATTTATTTTATTTTAAACACCTTTTTCAGTTATTGGACTTAATGTTTGGGCTACTTGAGGGGCCTTTAGGAGAATTAAGATTGGACCTCCCAATAGATCTTGAATTTCCAATATTGAGCCACAATATTATTCAAGCCCATAAATATTAATTAATCCTACTACATAATTAATATTGCACTATCCATATTAACCCATATTACTGTTAATATGGCTCCCAGTTATTATTTCCCGTGTTTAAGATTATCTAGCCCATTAATTAATTCAAGCCACTGAAATAGCTTTCCATTAATTGATATTTTTGGTCCTTGGTCAAGGAACGGTTCAACATTATTATCCATGCCGGAAACTAATTTCACTTGCAAGATTTGGTATGATAAATCTTATGAACCTCCCAAGGGGGCAAATCGAACAAGCGTACTTGCACACGATTCTTCGTATTAAATCTTAGCAATCGCATGAGACCAATAATATTGCCCAAGATATAAAGTATTGAATCTCATTGATTCTTTACCCGTCATAAGTCAAAGCAATGATTACTAACCACACACGATCCTTTATTAAGGGGCGAAGATTAAGAAATAACGAACCACTGAGGTCTAGTTCTTTCTAGTTTAGTGCTGAAGAATTTATCCTCATGTAGGTCCCATTCAGTGCATCAGTCATGCACTAGTGTAATCTCTTGGTCAAGACAAGACAATCTGAGCCTTACACTTCAACCTTCCACGATGGATTGTTCATTTCCATCTAGGTCGTGAACGGTGTACTTTTAGTTACAAGAGACTGTTAATTTAATCTTTTGTGATCTGGTATCACTAAATTAACTATAATGTAACACGTACTATTTATTGAACAGTTATGCAGTAAATATATGTAACATTCAATTGATATTTAAAGCATCCGTGATAAATAATTTATTTCGGTAAATAAGACAGAAATTCAGTTTGGTTATACAAAGTAAAAGCATAATTTCCAGTATAACCCCAACAATCTCCCACTTATACTCAAAGTCTGCTTTTAAGTATACTACAACATGTCTCGTGTAGTTCCTAATGCGTGACATCTGATGTCACCTACACGAACCTAATAATATCTCCCACTTATACTCAAAGCAGATTGGCAACGGTCTTGACACCCACTCCTTCCACATGTCTCTCGAATGTGTTCTGAGGCAGACCTTTTGTGAATGGATCTGCTAGGTTGTCTTCTGACGCAATCTTTGCCACCTCTATATCTCATCTCTTAACGATTTCTCGTATAAAATGGATTTTTCTTTCAATGTGTTTGCTGGCCTTGTGGGCTCTTGGTTCCCTTGAATTTGCAACTGCTCCGGCATTATCATAATAAACAGTGATTGTGCTGGGCAAATTCAGAACTACATCCAAGTCCACTAGGAAGTTCTTGAGCCAAACTGCTTCTTTCGCTGCCTCACAAGCAGCTACATATTCGGCTTCCATGGTAGAATCGGCGATGCATTTCTGCTTAACGCTTCTCCATGTCATGGCTCCTCCCCCCATGCAAAACACACTACCGGAGGTAGATTTTCTGGAATCTAAGTCTGATTGGAAATCCGAGTCCGTGTAACCGATGGGGATTAGACTATCTGACTGATAAACTAACATTCTATCTCGAGTTCTTTTCAGATACTTCAGAATGTTCTTAACTGCCGTCCAATGCTCTTTTCCCGGGTTACTTTGATATCTTGCCACCATGCCAACGACAAAGCAGATATCCGGTCTCGTGCACAACAATGCATACATAAGGCTTCCGACAGCCGAAGCATAAGGAATGCCTTTCATGTCATCTATCTCCTTTTGTGTCTTAGGGCACATATCCTTGGATAGATGGATTCCATGTCTGAAAGGTACGAAGTCTTTCTTGGAATCCTGCATGCTGAATCGCTTCAAGACAGTGTCTATATATGAAGCTTGCGATAAGCCTATCATCATTTTCTTGCGATCTCGAGTGATCTTGATCCCAAGGATGTGCCCGGCTTCCCCTAAGTCCTTCATATCAAACTGTTTTGAAAGCCATGCCCTTACGTCTGACAACACATTTACATCGTTCCCGATAAGCAGAATGTCATCTACGTACAGTACTAAGAATACCAATGCAGTTCCGACACGCTTCTTGTACACACAACTTTCGTACTCATTTTGATCAAACCCATAAGACTTTATTACTTGATCAAAACATTGGTTCCAAGCTCTGGATGTTTGTTTGAGTCCGTAAATGGACTTATTGAGCTTACAAACTAGGTGTTCTTGGCCTTTTTCAATGAAGCCTTGGGGTTGTTGCATATGGATTTCCTCTTCAAGACTTCCGTTAAGGAAAGCCGTCTTGACATCCATTTGCCAGATTTCAAAGTCGAGATGCGCAGCAATCGACAAGAGAATTCAGATGGACTTGAGCATTGCTACAGGTGAAAAGGTTTCCTCATAGTCGATCCCTTCTTTCTGAGTATAACCTTTCGCCACAAGCCTTGCCTTGAAGGTTTCCACCTTCCCGTCCGGTCCTCTTTTTCTCTTGTATACCCACTTGCAACCAATGGGTTTGACCCCATTAAGTGGTTCGACTAGCTTCCACACTCTGTTATGATCCATAGAACCCATTTCGGCTTCCATTGCTGTTTGCCAAGAAACCACATCATTTTCTTGGATTGCCTCGTCGTAAGTCCATGGGTCTGATTCATCTTGAGCGGGGACTAAGTCTGAGGACTCTCCTACCCCCATGAATCTCTCGGACTGTCTTACAATCCTCCCACTACGACGAGGTTTCGGTTGTGTAAGTGTGTCGTTTGGTATGTCATCTTGTACAGTTGGCACTGAGGTTAGCCTCCTTAGCTCATTTAAGGTAATCTCACTTCTGGACTTTCTTTCGTTCATATAGTCTTCTTCCAAAAATCTAAAGTGTTTGCTTATTACCACCTTTTGATCTTCGGGACCATAGAACATACACCCTTTTGTTCCCTCGGGGTATCCTATAAACAACCTTGATTCTGATCGAGGATCCAATTTTCCGGCTTCCTAGTCCAACACGTAGGCCGGACACCCCCAAATTCTCATGTGTCTCAAACTGGGCTTGCGCCAGGTCCACAATTCTTTGGAAGTTTTGGGAACCATTTTGGATGGCACCAAGTTCAGAATATAAGTCGTTTCTCCAAGGCATGACCCCAGAACGACTTGGGTAGATCCGCATAACTCATCATTGATTTAACCATTTCTAAAAGAGTCCTGTTTCTTCGCTCTGTAACCCCATTTTGTTGAGGGGTTCCGGGTGCAGTTAGCTGGGATACAATCCCTTCATCTGACAAGTAGTACAAAAACTCATCGCTGAGGTACTCGCCTCCACGATCGGATCGTAGAGACTTGATACGTTTTCCCTATGATTCTCTACTTGAGCCTTAAATTCTTTGAATTTCTCAAAGGTCTTAGATTTATGCTTCATAAGGAAAATATAGCCGTACCTTGAGTAATCATCAATAAAAGTGACGAAATACTCATAACCTCCTCTTGCTTTGATTGGCATTGGACCACATACGTCTGTATGAATGATTTCTAACACTTCTTTGGCTCTATTCCCCTTGGCTCCGAATGCCCTCTTGGTCATTTTACCCCTCCAAACATGATTCGCAAGTTGGGATTGGTTCAACCCGGAGAGACTCCAATGAACCATCTTCTACCAACCTTTGAATCCTTTTTGGATTAATATGTCCCAATCTTAGATGCCATAGAAGTGTCTCGTTCAAGTCTGATGAATGTTTTCTTTTATCGGAAACAGTTGATGTGTTATAGGATGCATTTCGTGAGTGGTGTGCACAGTTAATTGTATAGAGATTATTCGACAACGTTCCATGACAGATAAAATTATCATAAAGAGAAATGGGGACAACTTTGTCAAAAGTAACCGAATATCCATCAAGGTAAAGTTTAGAAACCGAAATTAAATTCTTTCTAAAACTAGGAACGTAAAGAACATCTCTTAAAATTAAAACTCTGTCTTCAAAGGACAGGTGCACTTCTCTCACTGCTTCAGCTGCCACTCTCGTAGCATCGCCCAGTGTGATGAGGATCTCACTCCCACTAAGTTGTCGGGTCCGCTTGAACCCCTGTGAAGTGAAACAAACATGATCAGTGGATCCCATATCCACCACCCATAAATGGGAGGCATACGCCGCTAAAAAAGTTTCAGCAACTAGTGCGTGAGAATTACCTTTCTTTCCATCCCTTCTGGGTTTGGAACAGGCCGCCCTCCAATGTTCCTTTTCACCGCAGTTAAAATATTTTCCTTTTGGTACCTTCTTGACACCCATCCAGCTAGCTGTTTTTCTCTTACCTTTCTTGGTAATGAGTCTGCTTTGGATCTGACCACTCTCCCTTTCTTGAATCTTGCCTTCCACTGACCTAGATTTTGAGAAAAGACTTTTGATCACCAATGCTTCGTCTTTCTTCCCCAAATGCTTCTCTATTTTCTCCAAGGCTTCTTGTAGAGTATCCATAGTAAACATGTGATCACTCATCACAAAACTACAGTAAAACTCATCGAAGCTCCTTGGAAGAGTTAGGAAAAGAAATTCGATTTGAGCCTCATCACAATACTTAGTACCGAGATAAGCAAGTTTGTTAAAATGACATTTTACTCTGAGAACATGCTCCCTTACGGGTGTTCCCTCAGCCATTTTTAGCCTAGCCATGTCGTCGTTTTTAAACTGTTTGATCATGCGGTCTTTTGTTAAAAACATTTCTTCAAGACTTTGTATAATTTCCGCAGCAGACTCAACACCTTCATGAATGTATCTCAAATCATCAGACAGTGAAGTCAAGATTATATGCTTCATAGGTTCGTTAGCCTGCTCCCAGATATTATATAAATGTCTTTCCTCATCTGTTGATCCTTCAGTAGGCTTACGGGGCGTGGGTACATCAAGAGCCCAATAATGTTGTAGTTGCGCAGTGAGGACAAATTTCATTTTTCGTTTCCAAATGACATAGTTATCACCAGAAAGTTGGTGTTCTTTGAAAGTATAAAGCAGTGGATTAAAAGGTTGCGACATGATGAACTGAAATAAATAAGAATTTGTATAAGCACAAACATATCACAAGGTTCGATCACATGTATCATATTAAAATCTCAAAAAATATGAACATGCATCAGCCAACATCTCAAAACAGTTTAAATAAGCCACGTGGGGTGGGGTGGGTCATTATTTAAACACATTCAAGCAGGTTACAAACAAGAAAACAGTTACAAACCTTTAATATCCAGATTAATAGTTGGCTCCCACTTGACCAATATAAAATTGACAGGGACTTCAGGGAAGTATATGCATATCAATTTTATACCTAAGTAATAACCATGATTAAATACAGAATTATTATTTCGCTTTGAACGAGCCTCGTGGGGAGGGTCATCGTCGCCACTAATAATAGTCCACAATCATCTGTTTGGAATTTATTCATGTTAAAGCCATCTTTTGACCGTCCCGTGGGGGGAATTTCTCCAAAAGAATTCACAAATAAATAAATCATGGAGGTCAAAATTAATTCAATTTTATTATTCGGAATAAAATTATCAATTAATTATTTAATCATACTTAGTAATTTTCGAATGTGAGATTTTTCAAAACATTTTCTCATGCATCGCATATTTAAACACAATTTAAATAAGCATAAAATAATGCATAAACATCAAAACAAAATTAAACACATTGGGCACATATATCCAATTGTCATGGTTAATTTTTGTCATGTCTTGATCTCGAGAAATCGTCTTTTTTGCCTTCATCGTTCATCTCGAAAAGCTCCTGCTTGATTGTCTAGAATAGAATCGCCACATCAAGCAACGTCATCGACCAGCTCGCTTGGTCAGTCAGCGCCTTACACTCCTGGCGATGTCGTCGGCCCGTCTTGTAGCAGCGCTAAAGCGCCCGACATACGTCGCCTTCGCGCTTCGGATCGCTTAGCGACCCTCGGCGAGCGCATCGCATCTCGGCGTCGCGCAGCGCGCCCATCATACCGAGGTCCCACGCCCCGCGTCGCCTCCGCCCGGATCGCGCCGCGGTATTCACAGCGCCCGCGTGTCTTTATCGGCCCCGATCAGCCTTTTCGCCCCCAAGCCCAGCGCCCCGCCCTTGTTACTGCGTCCATCCGCCTCACGCGTGTGCCTCCCTTGGCATGTTTTGCGTGACGCGCGCCACCTGCGCCCGGTTCCGGATCCGTCCGTCTTTAATTCATCATCTCCGTCTTGGCTCACAATCCGGTTATAATTTATTTACAAAAATAAAAAACCTAGATCTAGACTAGTCTATTACATTGAACGAATCAAACAAATCCTAATCTACTCGTGGATTTTCTCACGAGGCAAAACGAATTCGAACGAATCGAATTAAAAACCACAATTTATATGCATGCATAAATATAAACATTCATCAAATACCATGACAATTGGATACCGCAAAAAAAGATCTAGCAATTCTACTATCAATTTCAAATTTAATGAAAATGAATTAAATTACAATTTAAAACTCGAGCGAAACAAGAGACTCGATGCGGTTGTTGGGGAATTAATTGCCCGGATCTATTCGGGATGAAAATTTAAATACAAATTTAATTCTAACAATTATTACTAGCATGAATTAATCCTATATTAATTCAAATAATAATTCAACAACAAATCATGCATATAAACAGTTCACATAAATCCTACGCATGCGAAATTGCTACGGGTTTACGTGAACTAACCTTTTGGAGTGGCAATCGTTGAGAAGATGAACTTCGTTGACACGAACACACCAAAAGACCTTCCCAAGTATTCCCAAGTCCTTGCTCGTCAATCCGGTGGTAGGATGCTCGCGAACAATTAATGAAAGGGAAAAATAAATTATACGTTGCACCACCTTTGTGGATTTCTAATTTTTCCAACACATGGAATTACACTTGGGGATGAAAAAATTATCCCCTATTTATAAGAGGTAGTGGCCGATTTTTTTCATAGGAAAAAGGGAGAGAAAATCTCTTTCTTGATCTCCAAGAAATCTTGAATATATATCCAGTATATTCTTTTCTCCATAATTAAAATATTCCATAAAAATCTCACTCTCTTATTTGTTATGGAATTTTCAAAAATAATGGGATAAAAGATTCCAAGATTTGGATCTTCTTGAATTTATGAGATATACTTGTATTCCAAGAATACATATCTTCCATAATATCTTTTCAAGGTAATCAAGAAAATCTTTCCTTCCCTTTATTTTCTAATTTTTTCAAAAAAAACCCATATAAATAACCAAGTGGGAGATTTCTTGAATTTAATGAGATAATCTTGTATTTCAAGAATACATATCTTCATTCCATAACAAAATTCAAAGAAAATCTTTCTCCCCTTTTATTTATATTTTTAGAAAATTTAGAGGAAAAATAGCAACAAAATTTATTTTATTTTAAACACCTTTTTTAGTTATTGGACTTAATGTTTGGGCTACTTGAGGGGCCTTTAGGAGAATTAAGATTGGACCTTCCAATGGATCTTGAATTTCCAATATTGAGCCACAATATTATTCAAGCCCATAAATATTAATTAATCCCACTACATAATTAATATTGCACTATCCATCTTAACCCATATTACTGTTAATATGACTCCCGGTTATTATTTTCCATGTTTAAGATTATCTAACCCATTAATTAATTCAAGCCACTGAAATAGCTTTCCATTAATTAATATCTTTTTGTCCTTGGTCAAGGAACGGTTCAACATTATTATCCATACCGGAAACTAATTCCACTTGCAAGATTTGGTATGATAAATCTTATGAACCTCCCCAAGAACAAATCGAACAAGCGTACTTGCACACGATTCTTCGTATTAAATCTTAGCAATCGCATGCGACCAATAATATTTCCCAAGATATAAAGTATTGAATCTCATTGATTCTCTACCCGTCATAAGTCAAAGCAATGATTACTAACCACACACGATCCTACTTAAGGGACGAAGATTAAGAAATAACGAACCACTGGGGTCTAATTCTTCCTAGTTCAGTGCTGAAGAATATATCCTCCTGTAGGTCTCATTCAGTGCATCAGTCATGCACTAGTGTAATCTCTTGGTCAAGACAAGCCAATCTGAGCCTTACACTTCAACCTTTCACGATGGATTGTTCATTTCCATCTAGGTCGTGAACGGTGTACTTTTATTTACAAGGGACTGTTAATTTAATCTTCTGTGATCTGGTATCACTAAATTAACTACAATGTAACACGTACTATTTATTGAACAGTTATGCAGTAAATATATGTAACATTCAATTGATATTTAAAGCATCAGTGATAAATAATTTATTTCAGTAAATAAGACAGAAATTCAGTTTGGTTATACAAAGTAAAAGCATACTTTCCAGTATAACCCCAACACACCAATCAAGTTTGGGACTTGGTTGAGTTGCCCAAAGGGGTTAGACCCATATGTTGCGATTGGGTCTTCCAGCGCAAGACCAATGCAAATGACAAAGTACAAACCTACAAAGCTAGGTTGGTGGCGAAGGGTTATAGTCAACGAGAAGGCATTAACTATGATGAGACTTTCTCACTAGTTGCAAAGATCAAGTCCATTCAAATTTTACTTGCGATAGCAACACACTATGATTATGAGATTTGACAGATGGACGTCAAAACAGATTTCCTCAATGGAAACATTGATAAGGAAGTGTTTATGACTCAACCAGAAGGTTTTATATCTAAGCCGGATTCTAATCTAGTATGCAAGCTAAAGAGATCCATCTATGGATTGAAGCAAGCTTCTAGGAGTTGGAATATCCTATTTGATGAAGCTATCAAGTTTTTTTGACTTCATCAGAAACTCAGAAGATCCATGCGTTTACCGTAAACACAGCAGGAAGAATATTATTTTCATAATCGTGTATGTCAATGACATATTGATTTTGGGAAACAATATCCCGTTAGTGCAGTCCGTTAAAGATTGGTTGTCAAAGGCCTTCATGATGAAGGGTCTTGGTGAAGCCTGCTACATTCTAGGGATCATGATCCACAGGGATAGATCCAAGAGGATGTTGAGGCTGTCACAGTCCACATATGTAGACAAGGTGTTGAAGCGTTTTGCGATGGGGAACTCTAAGAGAGGGTCTCTATCAGCAAATCATGGGATAAAGATATCAAAGAAGGATTGTCCTTCTGTTGAAGTTGATATCAAGCACATGAAAGATGTCCCATATGTATATGAAACTGGTCAATCATGTACGTCATGACTTGCACTAGGCCAAACGTGGCCTACATTATCAACATCACTGGTAGATACCAACAGAATTCGAGTGAGTCTCACTGGATTGCTGTCAAGACCATTGTGAAGTATCTCAGACGAATTAAAGAATGTTTTCTTGTCTATGGTGGACTGTCAGAACTAGTAGTGACTGGTTAAGCTGACACAAGTTTCCAATCCGACTGTGTGATTATAAATCACAGTCAGGTTACGTTTCACTCTCAATAATGAGGCGGTCAGTTGGAATAGTTCCAAGCAAAATGACCGAAGATTCAACAACCGAAGTTGAGTACATTATTGTATCAGAAGCCTCAAGGAGGTTGTCTGGATTTTATAGTTCTTAAGAGAACTAGGGATAGTTCCGAGTGCTAGTTGTCTAATAAAGTTGTATTGAGACAATGCTGGTGCGATTGCGCAAGCAAAGGAACCGAGATCAACAAACAGAAGCAAGCATGTACCCAGGCTTATCATTTGATCCGAAAGATCATAACGATATGAGAAATAGAATTAAAATGTATCCCACATATTTAATATGGCAGATCCTCTCACCAAAATACTGAGTGATCATGTACACACTAGACATTGGATGGTCTAGGGGTCAGACATGTAGGTGATTGACTCTAGTCCAAGTAGGAGATTGTTAGTGTTAGTGTCCTAGAGATAATCTATTGTAAGGACATAATACTCGATGATATTCAGTTTGATTTATTATTATAGTTCACTTAATATTAATGTATGTCAATACACTTGTTTGAATATTATGTTTGATTCTTTGCATTTATTCATACAAGTGTTCCCATGAGTCATTGCTGTCATTGAGGTTGTGAGAACTCAGATGAATTAAGCATGATTCTCAAATAGCCCCGATCAAGGATCATCAAGAATGGGATATTGATGATGCAATAGAGATTGGTGTGCGATCTGCATCGTACTTTTAGAGAGTGTAGTAAGATCTCACTTACTACGAGATACTAGGTATCTCATGATGGATGCACAAATACCTTAGAGGGTATTGGTATACCCATCCGAGAAACCGTTTGATGTATTTCCACTATATGTGTCTACGGGTGTCTCGGTTAGTGGGAGCGATGCGATACTCCTTTGATTTGAGGTCAATACGCACGACAAGTATGGAGTGATGAACTTTGACCATGACCGACACTTGCACCCTTCTATGGGTAGATATGGCTTGGATTGGGTTCATCACGAAATGCATGTGCGTGGTAGTTCCCTCAAAGTGAATTTAGAGAGAATACTCATCTTCTCATCATAATTGGATCTAAGTCATCGGTCGATGCACGTCAACTTAGACTTTGTGGCTAAGTGTGACATACATGATCAATTAGTAATTAGAGATAATATGATTAAGTTATTTGAATAGACACTTCATCATGTTGAAGACTTAATCGAGTATTCACGAATAAAAGGAGGAAATCATAATAGCCCATGTTTCAGTTACAGGTAGTTGCACATTTCTCGCAACGTACCTCATATATTTAGAATGTCTGATTTTTTGTATAGGGTTCAATTAAGACCGTTAGTTTGACTAATCACTCGATATATGAGGGTTTATGGGTCACACAACAAGTAGTTCCCTTTTACGGATTATAGTTGGTTGATTAAATTTTAAGTTGGTTTTAATATTTAATTTATGGAGAATTAATTAATAATAGATTAATTTGGAATGAATTATTATTAATGTTTAATTAAATTAAATTTAATTAAATAGGATTCCCACTAATAATATATAGAATATTATTATAGGATTTAATATATATGGAATCAAATCCGTAGAGAATTGATATACATGGGAATTAAATCCGTAGAGATTTTATATATGGGAAATAAATCTAAGAGATTTATTTTAGAAGATTAGGGATCTTATTTCCTAATCAGGTTAGCTTAAGATTTAAGCTGGGCCTCCCCTATATATACAGGCTCTTGGGAATTCACAAACAACGTTAATTCATTATTCTCTCCATAAGATCTAGAGTTAGAATTTTCCAAGCAAATTCATCTCGGGATTCAACGCTGGCAAATCCGTGCAAGTCCGTGATTGGGGATTACATGGATACCATAGTAGAGAAATATGCGTATGATTTACTGTAAGGTTTCTCTTTATGTTTATACGTATTCAATTATGCAATTACGTGTTCGTTGTTGGTGAACTGTTTATTTCCGATGCGCATGTATTACGTGTTTACGTGCCTCTAAATTTCAACAGGTACCTGTGCGCGACGGGGGTTGGGGGGTAGCAACAACGTGTAAGTGGCGGTTTTTGGGGGCGGGCGTTGCGGAAGTGGATTTTAGGGTTTGGGGGCTGCATTTTTTTTTGTGGTTGGGTGGTTAGTGGCATCGCGGAATTAGTTTGTGGTGGGGAGGGCAAGCGTGAATTTTAAAAGGGTACTATGGGGCATTCAACAGTAATTTTGTATCTATAAGTAATTTAAATAGTATATTGGATCTAAGAGTAACACTAGAGGGTATTTCGCACTTCCTAGTGATTAATTCTTATTAAAATTAGAGAAATTTTGAAATAAAGTTATTTGACTTTACCTAAAAAATTATCGTTTTATATATTGTAGATTGAAGATTGGAGAATTGGAGATTATGCAGTGTTAGTACTTAGTAGGGATGTTATTGCCAAAAAGGCAATTTTGTGGGGTCTAAGCAGAGATACACAAAATCCAAGGATGTGGATGCAAGAATCATAGGTAAAGTGACACAACTGTAAAAAAGGGCTTGTACTAGTGTCGAATCAGTGCGTACTGGAATATGAGCGAGAGATTGCTTCTAATTATTTTCATACGATTTGCTTTGCCAATTTTCTCAGGTTCCTTTCTTCTTCTTTATCTTTTCGATACTCCATTTTTTGTGCTTTAGTTTATACTAAGAAGTATCAGTTCATTTCTTGAATTAGTACTTATATAATTCTGGTAGATGCTACTATTGCGCTGCTAATTATGCGTTTAATTGCTTTTGAATTCGTATGACTGTATGAGACTTAATCTTTTTTTTTTTTTTTAGATTTGTGTTCTTGTTGAAAATTAAATGTTTCCCCTTAGTGAATTCTGCTATTTATGCTCTTTATATCTCTGTTAAAGTTCTGGAAAATGCCCCTTAATTCATTAGTGTTTCTGGGGTTTCTGCTCTTATGTGTGTTGGCAGTTAGGAAAACTCTTGGGTGAACAAAATTCATGGGCATGTAAACCTATCCAGGGTAGTCAAGTTTAGCGGGGTAGAATAATGTATTGGAATGAGTGAAATGAGTCAAATAATCCGAGTTCATAGTATGAAACTTGTTCATGGGAGACTAACTCTGCTAGTTCAATTTGTAAAATAGAAAATAGAAACTCTTATATTAAGACTCGTGCCCTATGTTCAAAGGTAAGAAATTTCAATGAGAAAAATGAAAGAGAGTAAAATGGAGATTGATTGCACTTGCAGATTGGGTAACTGGAGTAACTTGCAATAGTATATCTGCATATGCTGCAAATTTTATGGAATCTACTTTATCAAATGCCTTCATAAAATGTCAAATATTTTAGTTTCACTATATATATAGAGAGAAAATTTTAAAAACTCAATCATGCCTATATTCCCTATGAAATTGTGTAATAGTACTCAATTGTAACGTGGGTCATTTTGATTCCCCGCTCCCCCACCTTATTTTCTTGGTACTCTTTTTTGGAGGTTGAGCAGGTAGAGCCCTTTTTTCTTGAAATAAGTAAATTTATTGGAATATTATTTACATATAGCACATGGATGAATTCCATAAGTTCAGAACTGATTTTTTTTTTTCTCATTTTACTTTAGATTGCTAAATGTTTTGCATAACTCACTTCCTTTATTTTGTTGTTACCAGGGATCCTGATTTTCCTCAAGATCAGAATTATTTGAGTTTTAGGAAGTGATATTAGTTGTAAACCGTCACTCTTCAGAATCAAGCTAAGTTTCCCATATGGGAGATTGCTTTTGAACTTTTCCTGGATTGGATTCTTGACCTTTCCATCTCACAGATATATGTAGTGGCAGATTTAGCCCTATGGATATTTTAGTTGAAAGATAGCACGTCTTCTATAGTACGTACTTCAGTAGCAGTCATGGAGAAAGAAAATCCCCATCAAACTGGTGTAGTCAATGAGTACTTTTGCTCAACTACGGAGGATAAAGAACCAAGAAACGATAGCTCACGTCTTAGTATAGACAAAGAGGCTGGCTTATCAACTTGTCGAGTTTGCCAATGCGTTGAGCCTGATAGAAGGGGAAATATTGCACTGGGATTCTTGGGTCTTTCTCCACCACTATCTAATCCTATTAACGGAAACGAGGAGTTAAAGCCTAGTTCAAAAGTTGCCTCAGGAAATGATTTAAAAGGATCCGATTTGATCGAGTTTATTAGCCCTAATGGAGAGGTTTTTCTCTGTTCTTCTGATTTGGAATTAGGTCTCGATGACAACCAAGACAGGCTATTCGAACTCGGTTGTTCTTGCAAGAATGACCTTGCTTTAGCACACTATGCTTGTGCCCTTAAGTGGTTTATCAGCCATGGGTCGACTGTGTGCGAAATTTGTGGGTCCATTGCGAAAAACATTCGATCTGCAGACTTCAAAAAGGTGTTAGGTTCTCTAAAAGAGTACGAAGCATTAAGAGAAAGAACCGTCAATGGCGAACCTAGTCCTGCCCCACCGCAAACGCATTTTGGTGTAGATCCTGATGCTATTGCTGCAATTCGTAGGCAAAGGTTAAGTGAAATCTCGTTGTGGTTTAATCCACATAACAACAACTCTATCACTGTTTCCCAGGTGGTGAGCGATCCTTCAGGTTCTACTACGATAATTGAAGAAGTTGCCCCTGTTGAAAACACTGCTACCAAATGGGCTGTAGAGGGTACAGGGATTTTGCTTGCTACAGGTCTTCTGACTGTTACTCTTGCATGGCTGCTCGCCCCTCATGTTGGAAAGGTATTTCGGCTGGCTATGTTTTTTCTTGATTTCTCTATTAGTGTGTTCTTTTTCTCGTCTGATGTATTCCTATTAACACTTGGTGCACAACTAATACACTTCATAAAAAAAAACCTAATACTGTTCAGTCAAAACAACTTATACTGATTAACCAATACTTTTTAGTAAAATAACTATACCGTTTTAAAAAGCACTTGAGTTGCATAGTGCAACTGGTGCATAGAAGTATTTGCCATCATTATGCTATTGAGTACCCAATATTTTCGTTTCAAGTTTGTTGAAGATTGACCCGTGTTCCAGGAAGATAATAACCAAGAACTAGGAATTGTTGAGAGTTGATCTGTTAACTTGACAAAATAAGAACGACAGACCTTGATGTTGAGTCTTCACGTGTTACCCATCGAGGTAAGAACTGAGGAGTGTGATTTATTAAGTGTTGACCCATTATATACTTATTGAGAACAAAAATATTAAGAAATTCGTTGACAAAAACCTTATCAAGTATCCATGTATGCAAAAGTTCAGGTGAAATTTATACATGCTTGAAGGGGTTAGAAAGACGATAAAATTTCAAAATAATATTCTTCTATCATTCATTGCCTAGAACTGCATAAAGTAGCCTTATATAAGTATAGAAAATTCCTAACAGTGGTAGGTCTTTCTAAAAAATACAGGAAGCCGGGAACAAAATATATAAGATGAAAATAAAATAAACGACATTTATTTCTGAATTACATTATGGTTATGATTGTGGTTGTAGCCTGCTCACTAAGCTTGTTCTCCACCCTACATAATTCTTCCAACGTGCATTTCCGTTCAGCAAACATTAAGACAACGCTGGTCGTTATGGGTTGTCTCCTTTTAGTTACAGTTCCACTCTAAGCTCCTTTCCCTATAGCACTTCATACTCCCTGTGAGTCCTTGATTGCAATCTTCAAATAAAGGTAGAAATGTAAAAGCACATTGTATCCTCATGTCTCTCGCAAGTAAGATTCACTTGCCCTGGTGTTTAGCATTCTAAAGGAAAGTAGGAAACACGAAGATCAAGCTTAACTCAAGACATAAATATATACATGGCATTTCATCAGATTTTAATTTAAGGAGTATGGAACATGAAGACAATAAAACAATTTAAGTTCAATTCAAACTTACCTTGAAACCAATCTCATGAAAGATTCAGTACACTTTAAGTATAATTCCTGACCTGCTATCTCTATACAAAGTCTACAAAAATTTAGGGATAAATGCCACCATGAATCCTCAAACATGCTCAAATGACGGTTCGATTCTCCTGTTCCACTTTTCGTATTCTTTTAGGAATATAAGCTAGGGAGCCCTAACTTAACCCAAAACCATGGTCAAAGGTTAAGGATTGACTCCCACTTATATACCCTTCCACACTTTCATGTGGAACCGATGTGGGATCGTAACAATCGACCCCCCCTAAAGCCGGACGTCCACGGACGGCACACTCCGGGTGGCAACCCATATGCCAAGGCCCACTTCCCGGGTGGCAACTCCCTTGGGCCCACATCCGAGGTGGCAACCCCTGGGCCCACCATCGGGTAGCCCCATTCATGACCCTTGGAAGTTTCCCCTGAGACGGGCGCCAATTGTTAGGAATATAAGCTAGGGAGCCCTAACTTAACCCAAAACCATGGTCAAAGGTTAAGGATTGACTCCCACTTATATACCCTTCCACACTTTCTTGATGTGGGATCGTAACATATTCCATTGGTGTTTTACCCTTTTGAATTTTTAACACATGGACCCAGGGTATGGTAGTCCGTTGGATATTTTTAATTATTCCACGTGTCATCCATCCATATTATGGAATACAAAGTGGAACAGTAATTATGGAATAGGTGATCTCATTCCCTCAAATGAAGGTGGAAGTTATTCGATCTTGAAAGGATGAGAAACACAATGAAATTCTCAATAATATTCCCTCCGTTTCATATTAATTGTCGCTTTTGGGGTTAAATTTTGTTTCAAATTAATTGTTGTTTTTCCATTATTCCACATTTCTCCCTAACTTACCCCTACATGTATCCCTGAAAAATCTTCTTTTATGGAAGATATATTTTCCCCTACACAAAACCCCAAAAGCAACAATTAATATGAAACGGAGGGAGTAATATTCTTTCATCATTCAGAACCTAAAATTAACTTAAAGAAGTAGACTCATTTAGGCCTAAACAACTTTAAACCGTAGAAAACAGAACAGATAAGATGAAATAAACAGGCGTTATTTCCTTTCATTGTTTGAGTTTCTGTTCTCTGTGTTGCATTTTATTGGCATCTAATGTTTGCTTCTTTCTATTTTACTTTTTCTCTCTAGAATAATGCATGTTTATTAACTTTCCAGCGTTAAGTCCCTTTAGTTGTTTAGATTTTAAGTGAAAAGTTAAACCTTGTTCATATTACATATTATGTCCTTAAATCCTGGTTCGATGCAACTTTCATTTTAGCCCAATCTAGACCCTGATCGCCTGATCATGATATAATTTATCACATTTTAAGCCAATTCACATGCTCAGGTAAATCTTTTTGCTGGAACCTCACTTTGTAGCATGATAAATTCTTTATAGCTTCTTTGATATGTGAATTCATACTGCAATCAAATGTATCATGGTGCTAACATTCTTCATGCCTATATACATGTTAAGTTAGATTTTAATTTTAAAGATGAATTGTGGAACTGCACTTTGGCTTATAAAAAATGAATCACAGGCTCGGTTCAGAACTTAATACTTTAGAGCATGTGAACCTTACTTTGAAATAAAGTGGTTTCAGTTTTGTAGCCTGTCTAAGGAGCTTAGTGTCAATGATTATCCATCCATATTTTACTATTAATAGGTCCCACTATTTGACTATTAACTTATTCTACTTTATATATATTTTACATAATCAATATTTTTTTGGATAAAATCAATAAAAATAAAATTAAATATAATAATTCATTCTGAGATCTTTGAAAAATAAGAAACACGAAAATTATTGTGAAATATTACTTCAAACATTTTTGAAAATTCGGAATTTAAAATGTACAACATTCATATTAAAACACTACAAAAATTTTGTAAATTAAAATTTTAAAAAGAGGTTAGCCGAACTGTAAAATTTGCAGCTGAGGGTCTTTATATATAATATAATAATTAAGTAAAAATGAAAGCATAGCAGCAACTCTGGTGAACAGCCATATTCTGGTTTTAAAATAAATAAAAAAGATAGCTTCAAAGGACAACTGCCCATGCGTGGGTCAATCCAAGAGTGTCCAAAGTATTGGACATCAAGACTCTCTCTCTTCATCCATAGTTAATCCCCAATGGTGTTGGGCGTTCATCGGCCCTTTAGATGTCTCATTAAATGGCCATTGGAGATTGCCTTAGTGACGCATGAAAATTGCTGTTCTATAATTGTTTTTTTTTTTTTTTGGTAACGATGCTTTAAGCATCACGTTTATGCTCTATACTTCATGTATAAAGTATAGAGATAGTAATAGTGAACTAAAAGCATATATAAGGATCAAGAGATAATTGAATCCTCGTTGAAATGAGCTCTGATAGTACCAAAGGCTAATTGAATTCTCTTGACTTTGACCAATGTTTGATGATGTTCATGGTTTCGAATTAGCAAGTTCTTCCCCTTTTGAATTAGCATGTTATTCTCCTGGAAAATACTTCTATGCACCAGTTGCACCCTGCAAATCAAGTGCATTTTAAAATGGTATTAGTTATTAGTTGGTCAGTATTAATAGTTTTCTCTAAACAATATTTAGTTTTCATTAAACAATATTAGTTGTGCATTAGTTTCACGGTGCAACATGTACACCCAAGTATTACTCTAATTTCCTGCATGAGTGTTGAGGTGTAACCAGTTGCCTTCTTTTGCAGAAAACTGCCAAAAATGGCCTGCATATTCTTCTTGGGGGCGTCTGTGCATTGACTATTGTAGTTTTCTTCCGATTTGTAAGTTCATTTACTTGCTTTCTGACATAGAAAGACTTAGTTGTGTTCATTTTGTGCTTATCATATAAAAAATTACAGAAGTTATAGTGGTTAATAAATATGGAGAATGTAAGAGTATCATGGAATCCCTGCATTTTGAAGTGTAATGGGTAACTCTTGTCAACCAAACTTTTGGTATTTATAAATGTATGGCATAATACATCAACAGATCCCTACGCTAGCAACTTTTGTCTCGATAGATTCCTTTTTTTTTAATCTCTTCTGGTATTGAAATTTAATTTTTTGAACTCCCTCGAAACAAAAATTGACGGAATTTTTTCGATATATTCTAATTGTGAATACTCCTGTTAAACAATACATACATTAATTTTTACAATATGTAGATGTGTTTTGCTGTAATTCGTTTTAACCCCAATACTTCCTGTGATGAGTAGTTGAAATGGCTTGCACAAAAAAACATTTGTATATAATTAAAATTAAATAAATCTGACATGTATGTTATTTAACGTGACAATTAATGAGAATCGGAAAAACTGTTAATTTTCGACTTGAGGGAGCTTGTGACTTAAAATTTAGATAATTAAAGGGTTTTTGTTACGATCCCACATCGGTTCCACATGAAAGTGTGGAAGGGTATATAAGTGGGAGTCAATCCTTAACCTTTGACCATGGTTTTGGATTAAGTTAGGGCTCCCTAGCTTATATTCCTAACAATTGGCGTCGTCTGTGGGAAAACTCGGGCGGGCTGCGGAATGGGGCTACCTGATGGTGGGCCCAGGGGTTGCCGCGTCGGATGTGGGCCCAAGGGAGGTTGCCACCCGGGAAGTGGGCCTTGGCATATGGGTTGCCACCCAGAGTGTGCCGTCCGTGGACGTCCTGCTTTAAGAGGGGTCGATTGTTACGATCCCACATCAGTTCCACATGAAAGTGTGGAAGGGTATATAAGTGGGAGTCAATCCTTAACCTTTGACCATGATTTTGGGTTAAGTTAGGGCTCCCTAGCTTATATTCCTAACAATAGTGTGACATCCGGCTTTAAGAGGGGTCAATTGTTTACGATCCCACATCGGTTCCACATGAAAGTGTGAAAGGGTATATAAGTGAGAGTCAATCCTTAACCTTTGACCATGATTTTGGGTTAAGTTAGGGCTCTCTAGCCCTAACAATTCGCGCCGTCTGTGGAAAAACTCGGGCGGGCTGCTGAATGGGGCTACCCGATGGTGGGCCTAGGGGTTGCCACCTCGGATGTGGGCTCAAGGGGGGTTGCCACCCGGGAAGTGGGCCTTGGCATATGGGTTGCCACCCGGAGTGTGCCGTCCGTGGACGTCCGGCTTTATGAGGGGTCGATTGTTACGATCCCACATCGGTTTCACCATAGTTATTAAAAAAGCTTTATTGCGCTCGGGCGCTAACCACCTCGCTGCCATAGGTCGAGCGGTTGGGATTTTCACGGGTGCTTTCGCGCAGAAGCCTTCGGCGCCTTCATTTGCCTTGACTCGGGCAAAAGCGGCGCCTAAGGCGTGCCTTGCAGACATCTAGGGTTTGAAATAAAATAAACATTTTTTTTTATTTGTCAAATAACATCGAGAATAATAAAAAATACTATCTCTTAAGTCTTAATATTTAAGTGAAACGCATCTAGGGTTTCAAGATTCACTTTTTATCAAGTATAATCGTGCGTTGAAGCATCGGTAATCGGTATGACTCACGTAATCACATTGATCCTATCTCTTTGAGGGATATAGATGAAAGCAATGAGTGGATGGTTGGTCTAATGGAAGATGAAGATGAGTTGGTTCACCAAGGTGAAAATTTGACTTGGGGTATTGCTACAGAAGCAATGGTTAGGTTTACTAAGAAATTATCAAGGTCTTATGTTGTTTTTTTCCAGGATGCAAAGCGCGCCTAAGGCCTAAAAGGCGCAGCCCTAAGGCGCTTAGGCGGCGTTGGCGCCTTGTGGCGCCTTGCGCCATTAATAACTATGGGTTTCACATGAAAGTGTGGAAGGGTATATAAGTGGGAGTCAATCCTTAACTTTTGACCATGATTTTGGGTTAAGTTAGAGCTCCCTAGCTTATATTCTTAACAGTTTTTTAAACAGAAAAATAGTAAGGGACCTATTGAAACAAAAGTTGATAAATAAGGGACCTCTTGATGCATTATATTTGGTATGCTGAAATACTAACATAAAAAAGAAACACTCTTATTGATCTTGCCAAGTTCATAATATCTTGTACTATTAAAAGAAATTTATTAACTTGGTAAGAATGCCACTTGAAAAATTGGAGTATGGATACTCTGAAAATTGGTAATTGAATCAATGCACTTGGGAGCCTTAGATTACATGACTTCCTTGGAACTCGTTTCTGGAACTTTGTATCCCGGTCTCGGCCTTAAGCTCGTTTTCTAGAATGCAGACTGAAAACAATTCTTGGGGGAAGGAAAAGGTTTATGGACTTCAATGATACATAGGCTTAACATATTAAATAAAACAGCAAAGTTGCTTGTTTTGTAATTTGTTCTTTTTTTTTTTTTTTTTTTTTTTAAATGTTGTTTTTTGGTTTGCAATTGCTTTCCTCTTCAATTTTGATAATAAGTTTGCAAAATTGTGTTTTTGAGTGTTCTGTTTAGATGTTTAAGCTGATAAAAGATTTGCATGCGTATGCAGTTTGTTCTGACCAGAATAAAGTACGGGCCTGCTCGATACTGGGCTATCTTGTTCGTGTTCTGGTTTCTTGTATTCGGGATTTGGGCATCAAGAACACATGGTGCTCATGCAACTTGACCCCCCATGTTTCAGCTGATTTTCGTCTTTGAAATTTGTCAATTCAGGTGAATGTATGTTCTGGTTATGTTGATTATTTTCTCCATAAGTTGTATACTCAGATTCATGTAATTAGTGAGTGTGTGTGTTCTGTTTATGTTGATTAGTTTCTTTGTGAAGGATGTTATCGTATAATCGTGTTTCTTTCTTTCTGCTTTTAAATGAAGATTTCCAAGGCATCTCAAGTATTCTCTTAAAGTTAAGGTTCTTGTTTTGTCAGTCTTAAGAATTTATTTTTCTGTCATTTTTTCTGGACACTGTGGACGAGAAGAAAACAAGATCACAGAGTTCGGCTTTTTCATTTTTAATTATATTAAGAACTATTAGATCTGAAGAAGCAAAGGCTGTAAATGCACCCGCATGCAGTTAGTACAATGATTTCCTTTAGAGGAATTATCACAACTACTATGATATGATATTTCAAAGATTGAATCACAATTAAAAAGATATTCTAATGGTGGAAACTGTAAAGTTGAATAATGAGCATAAAGAAAGTCAAAAGCTGGAAATTGTAAAGGCTAATTGAAATGGTGTAAAGCCATTATGGATTGAAAAAGAACACAATTACACCTACTAGTGATGAGTATATCCTCGAGTTTCAGTACAATACATGTTTCTTTTGTGTGTCAAGAAACTATTCTGGGCTGTACACCTACTTATTGTAATCGTTTTTTTTTATCGGGCAAATGGTGACTCAAAACCATGACCTCACGGTATAGACAGTGATGCTCTAACTACTTGAGCAGTCGTATTTACAATAACAAGTCAGCTTGAAAGATTATACATCTTCCACAGTACGTGTCTACATTGATAACTCCATTGTTGTGAAATACTGAGTGAGTAGAAGAAGCTTCACAATGATAAAAAGAAGCCATTAGTGTGTATAACCCAAAATAAAATTCATCACGCAGCCCACAATATGTTAACATAATTAGGAGAAATATAGGATAATGAAATCTTGGTTTAAGTGACTATGATTTAAATGAAAAGGGAGCCCTTCTTCACTAAAAATGAAAATTGAAAGTCTAGATTCAAAACCATCACTGTTATATCTATCACTTGAGTCACTCAGATAGAACATGTAGATACATAACAAAGCATAATTGTTAAGTAATCACAAGGCTCTTAGCATCATGGATAATAAGTTTATGCCAACTAAATTTAGTAATTTTACATATTCACAATCTTGGGCGATAAGAACTAAATGCATCATTCTTATCATGAATCGTTATGCCTTCATGTCTTTCAACTAGTACTATGATTTATATATGCTATTCGTTGTTAAGCTAAAAGGTATTAGTTGATCAGTATTACCTATTTTCGCTCAACAGTATTAATTGTTTTCATCGAACGGTATTAGTTATGAAAACTTAGCAGATTGGGATCCTTTAAAGCACTCGAAAGAATCATAGTCTCAATGTACCATTAATAGAACTTCCCCCATATAATCAACAATCAAGAACAACAAATCAAACCACCATACAAACAAACACAGAACAGAAATCAAACAGCAACATAATTTGAAGAAAACAGAGAAAAAAGTGCTTACTTGATTAATTAAGCAAGGTAGAAAACATCATCAGTCATCAGAAGAATGTATTGCAGAATCCTCAAAGCCACATTTCCAAAATCCAATGGAGGCAATCTCAACTCCCTAACCCTACTAATTTCCCTCAAATCTCCATTCCCATCTCTCAATTCACTAATCCTACTAGCCCCAATCTTCCTATACAAATAAACCCCCATTTCAATCGAATCTTTCCCAGTCCTGAAAAGGGCCCACCCCCTTCCCAGCAAAACCCTAGAAAACCTATCCATATCCCCAATTCTCTCATTAGTCCCCACACAGAACAGAGAAAGAAAACTACAATGCCAATTATTGTTACTCAGCCTCTCAATTCTCTCAATTGGGGCAAAACCCCCTTGACAAATTCGCGAATTGGCGGAGGTGGGACAGCGACGCGGTGGCGAAAGAGGGGAACGGCAGCGGAACGGTGTCGTTCCACGATGTGGATGAAGATGACGAAGGCGGCGGCGGCCATGAGAAGATGATGTGTGCGAGAGATGGGTTAGGGTTTAGATCCATGCCGATTGCGCGTGCGATTGAGGCCAATCTGTATGAATCTTTCACCAATTCTTGAGTGGGCACGAACAGCATTAATGGAAATTTGTTGTTTCTTGATGGAATTGGGTTTTTGTCACCGTCGATTTCTTGGATGATGGTGTCGTGGTGGATGTGGAGAAACAGGGGGTTGTTGGTGACGTCATCGCCGGAAACCAGAGACCGAACTAATTTTAGCGGCAGCATTTTACGCACAGAGAGGAAGCAAGGAGATGTGAAATGTTGGATATCTTTTTTTTGAAGAAATGCGATTTTTGGGAAATGTAGCTTTTGCTTAAAGTTTGAGAAAGGGAAAAACGCTGGGGGGTGGGATTAGCGACATTACCAAATTTGCTATTTTTTTTTTTTTTTTTAAGGGAATTTGCTAAATTTTTACAACGGTGAGTTTGGGTAGTTGATAACTAACGCAACGGTAAGTAAGGTAGTTTACGAATCACGAGGGTGTGAGATTTTATTTTGTGCGCAGCTATTCACCGGTGTTAATAGCCTAAATATTTTATTTTTATTCTTACCTTTGATTAATGATAAACTTTTTCTAATAAAGAAAAATAAATAGTTGAAATTGTAGTACGCATCTTACATTTAGAACGTAAAACAAATGAAGACTATTAATCAAGAAAGCATATTGAATGTATCTTTGTTGAAACACATGTTTTCAAGAGAATATTGGGGTGACCAAGTGGCGCTTACATAATTTTTATTTTATTTTATAGGATTTACAATGTGCTCCAAAAAAAAAATACGTTGTATCACTTTAAAAAAGTCTTTCGCTTTTTTACATGAATTTGCAATGTCGAAAAGTGTCAAATTGAAACAAATCTACACGAAATATATAATGCTCTAGGATTTATATCAAAAAGTTTTTTTTGCACACCTTGATGTCTCCCTTTCATATTAGCTCCATTATTGTATCCCTGCCCTCTCACCTCTCACGTTGTCAATATCAACTCCAAGACTACTCAATATTTTTTTAGCTCTTCAAACAATTCTTGTCCTGATGTATCATCAACTTTAAAAAATCTAAAAAAGTATTATTGATCAATTTATTCATTTATTTTTATATTAAAATATAATATTAAAGGTTCAATGAAATTGGAAAGGACTCACAGTAAGATGTCCCTGAGGCACTGTCGGCACTGAACAAGTTACAGACAATATATTGTGTGCTCCTATGACCTACAATGAATGAAAAATTAAATATCTATGTATATATTTCGCAAAATATAATATTAATAAATTTATATACCTTAACACTCACTTTTGTGTTTTTAATTTTCGATTGACGTTCTACCCAACTCTTGATCAGTCTTTGATATTTTCAAACTGTTTCTCATCTTGAATCCCTTCAACCATGTCATAAAAGATCTTGTCGATGTGCTCCTAGCATTGCCATCGTTGTCTTGACTCTCTTCTGTCAGACGCATTTTCATGACTTGTATGCACCAAAGAGAAAGTTGATGGGTAGACGGATGCTTCAGTCACTAATCGTATAAGCATCATACATAGTTTTTGTATCGCTCTAAACTTTGTAGTTTAGGATTTTTCTCGACTTCATTGTCCATATAATTTTGTACAATTCCACATCTAGCTTCTCTTGTTCAACTTTTTTTTTATCGGGCTCTTCTTCACCTCTTCAATATGTAATACTCAGGAAGTTTTTTCACATTCATTACATGATACACTTTCACAGCATGAAAACAATGATCCTATCATCTCAAATTTTCGCCAGCTACAAGAAATCGTCTTGGTGTTCGGATCGAATGTCATCCTCCATTCACCGCCGTTATCGATTAACCCAACAACATATTCAAATGATATTTAGGATTCATCCCTATATTTTACATAGGCAGTTGCGAATAAATCAAACTCCGTCTGAAATAGGTTAAATATAATGGGTGTATAAATCTTAGAAAGCTGACGCAACATAGGAGAACTCTCAAGTTTTATTAATCTTGACAATTTTTGATGAGTATCAAAGTCACATAATAGCTCATTATATTTGTTGTCCTCCTAGACTTGTTCAAAGTGTTTATAAAATAATTCAATGTCTAAGTGAGGATTCATACAATTTTTTATATCAGAATTGACGCTTTCATTAAGTTATGTGCTCCTTATACTAAGTGTACACTCATGTTTCATGTAAGAAATAACTCATTTCTTCTCTACACTGTAAGTAGATTGTAGCCATCTGTCCTCTTGAACATTAAATTGTTCTAGTAAAGCACTTCATGCCTCCTTAAACTTGGTATCATCCTCAATACCATACACACGCCTCTTAAAGTCACTTAAATTGGAATTTATAATTTTAACTCTAAGAACGAAAATAATAAACACTCCACGCGTCTCATACTTATTTACCCTTTTTCGCAAACGCCTTGTCTCATACTTGATTATCCCTTATCATAAAAGACATAAAGTAACTATTACCTTTTTAACTATTCCCTCCCAAAATTTCAAAATTACATCTCATGCTATTATATTTACCAATAAAATGGATTACAACACCCTCAACTAAAAATCACTTTATCTCTTTATATACTAATAAACAACTTTCACGTTATAACTTGTGCCAAAAGCAAATGAGCAAATAAGTATGGGATAGAGGGAGTAGATTTTTTGGGTAAAAGTTTAAAATATAAATAACCATACACATATGTTCGTATAATTTAATTATTAAACACAGATCTTTTTATTTTAAAAGAAAAGGGAGACTCGACCTAATTAACCTTGATAAAAGATCGATCCAATTACTACTCGATAAAAATACATATAATGGCAGTAATAATTTCATAATCATCTATGCAATTACAATATAGGAATATTTACAACACCCAATAGCCTTATCCTAAATGCATAATCATCCATATTAATTGTTGATAACTAAAACGAAATCAAGAATTTATAATTTGATAAATACATACATACATACATATATATGTGCAAGTAACTATGATGCGGTTCATGAGGGTTGAATCCTAAAAGCCCTTTGTTTATTGTTGTAATTTCTACTCATCCATTCTTCAAAGGCCTTGGCATCATACGGAATCCTAAGAATGCCCTCGTTGCAAAATCCATATTCCTCAGCCGATCTCCATAGAAACTGCGAGAATTCCGCGTTAGACAAGGTCGTCGTGTGGATCATGAAACATTTCGTTTCATCATCCACACCTACGGCCACGGGGATGTACCCCCGTGGAGTCACAAAAGACAGTGTTGCCCCTCCTTTACGAAAGCTCACGACCCGACCCACTAAAGCCCCTCCTTTGCGGAAGCTCGTGACCCGACTCAACTTGCTGCTTTGCATTCCCATTATTATTCTCACTACAACGAAATGATAGTTACTGCAAGTATATATATGCACGTATCTATATGTATATATATATATGAGTGATTTAGGCATGACACAAATTAATTCACTATAAGAAAATAGTACACTGCCTACAAATTTTTTCAATATTTTTCAATATGCTTATGAAATTTTCAGCGAAAATAATTTAGTCCTTAAATAGTAAGGCTTGCCTACGATTTGCCTACAAAATTATTTTCGTCCTTAAATAGTAAA
Organism: Stenogyne calaminthoides; assembly: GCA_037126765.1. NCBI lineage: Eukaryota > Viridiplantae > Streptophyta > Magnoliopsida > Lamiales > Lamiaceae > Stenogyne > Stenogyne calaminthoides. The sequence goes on along the minus strand of JBBCBC010000003.1, from coordinate 6,358,946 downwards.
ACTTGCCTACGATTTGCCTACAAAATTTCTAATTATATAGACTATTTTTAAACTACAAAATATAATTGACTACGGAAATGTAAATTGCCTAAAACATTATATGCACAGGTAAGTTTATCTACGAAAACTACAAATGTGAAGGTAGATTGATTTGCCTACAAAATTATTTGCTTCTTAAAAAATTAAATTTGTGTACGATTTTTTTCTAATTATAAAGACTTTTTTAAACTACAAAATAAATTGGTAGAAATGTAAATTGCCTAAAACATTATATGCACAGGTAAGTTTATCTACGAAAACTACAAATGTGTAGGTAGATTGTTAGTATATATTTGCTTAGAAAATTATTTGTGTAGGTATTTTTTTCAAAAATTATTCTAAAAATTGGTAGAGAAACCGTAGACAATTCTCACTTTTTAATGACCAAATTATTTTTGTAAAAAAATTTTGATTTGAAAAAAGAGCATTCTCATTTTGGACAATGATTCTTAGAAACGATTGGACATTGACTAACGATTGATGTATTAATTGGTTACTTGGTTGTTGTTCATGAAAACAACATTTTAGTAGAGAAAGAGAAATGTTGGCAGTTTGTATAATTAAATATGCAAAATTAGGTTAGTTTATGTTATAATAATGTACCTGAGTTTATCGAAGGTGTTGTTTTTATATATGCTGGTACATGCATTAGTCGGCCCGGCAATTAATCTCAATCGGTTATTCTATTCGAATTTCACATCAACTCAAAGTAAAATTCTCTTGTAGATCGAACTTACACGCGTTTAGTATATTGACAATAAAAAAATAGAAAGATATTTTGAAGAGCAACTCTCCAATGAAATTAGTTTATAGTATGAAATTTATACCGTTACAATTACAAATTAATTATACCACTATATTAATCAGTTGATACCAATACACTTATAAATTATAATTAGTTTATAAGAGTAGGGGTTGAAATTTATAAGTGTAATAATATCAGTTTCATACTAGTTATGAAAAAATTTCACATGACAGTTTGGTATGTTAGAAAATGAATTTGAAATGTTCTTATTTGAGATTTATGGTAGAAATTTTTTTCTAGAAAGAGCTCATGATAAAATTCCACTATCATATTTATCTAGGGCTACGTACTTTTGATACTATGGTAGTATGGTTAGCTCTATACCAGTACGTATATTCATCTAGTTAAGCTCGTCAATCTAGTATCCCATGTGCATTCCCCATCGGCTTAAATTTGTCTTTGACTTTTTTGTGATTTTTTTTTTATAACTCGGTATTTGACTCAAAGATCGACTGATCCACGGGCCAGAACTCAAAAAAAAAAAATTCATGATTCTTTAGCCTATGTTACGACCACTACAAGAAAATAGTGCATTGCCTAGGAAATTTTTCAATATCTTTACAATATGGCTACGAAATTTCCAACGAATATAATTCGTCCTTAAATAGTAAGGTTTGCATACAACTTTCCTACAAAATTTTCTAATTATATAAGCTATTTTAAAACTACAAATGTAATTGCCTACGAAAATGTAAATTGCCTAGGAAATTATTTGTGTAGGTAAATTTGCCTACGGAAATTACAAATGTGTAGGTAGATTGCTCGTAGGTAATTTGTTTATCTAGGAAATTGTTTTTTTAGGTATTTTTTCAAAGATTATTCTAAAAATTGGTAGGCAAATCGTAGGCAATTCTCACTTTTTAAGGACCAAATAATATTCGTAGGCAAATTTTGTAGTTATTTGAACATTTTCGTAGGCAATTCTTCATTTTCTTGTAGTGAACCAAGTCATGATTTTTTTTACCAAATTTTAGTGAGTCGAGGGTTAAGTCACATACCAATCTATTCCTTTCTCAGCCCTTGTATCCATGTTTTATTAATTGGATAAATGGTGACTCGAACTCATGACCTCATGAAATAAGTAATGATGCTCTAACCATACGAACTATTCTACTTCGTCGATTTGGTATCCATGTATAGTGACAATTTCGTATCCTACATGAGTACCTTGAATTTGTGTTTGAATTTTCGCCTTGAATTTCAATTAATAAACTAACGAAAATCACTTGAAAATTTGTTCTGGACCACAATTTCACAATAAAGGACCATTTGTGAAATTTTCAATTTGTATGGATGAAAACTACAATTAAGCCTATTTTAATATAGATTTTTTACCTTCAGTTTGTACATAAATATGTACTTGTCAGTTGTCATATTGATGATCAAGTCAAGTCTTCATGTTAATTTTATTTTGTGAAACTTGAGGCCGGCAAAAAACAAACACTTTCTTCCAACGTTTTTGTTACGACAAATCACCTACGATATATACCATGTGACACGTCCACGATATTGCATGATAATCAGAAGTTGGACAAAATTAGAACTTATTGTACAGATGTGTACGGGTGATACGACTCAATAGTGTACTTTGTGATATCGTTTGTTTGTTTTGAGTTTGAGATGGATGAGGCAAATCTGGATGGGGAAAAAAGTGGATGGTGGAAATTCTGTGAATAGTAATCCCTTGTTTGTTTTGGGTTGAATGTAGTAGGGTGTTTTGGGTTGGATGTAGTAGGGATGAATGGAGTTTTATGTCAAATCAATACTTTTTAATTATGATGATGTATTATTTTATTATTGTTAGTTAGTGTGATAATGATTGTATGAAAGAAAAGTGTAAAAAAAGTAGGAGATAAAATGAATTGTTGTAAGAAAAGTATGAGAGAGAATGAATTGGTGTAAGAAAAGTAGTGATATGATAATTTTAGGGTATAAATGAATAATAGGGGTGGATGTGTATATGGATGGAGGATGCGATGTGAAAATTCGAAAAATGGACGAGACGGGGGGAGGCTCATCGCCCATCCGGACCTCCCCGGCTGAAAACAAACACCACCTTAGGCATAGCATCGTCGACCAACTATTCTATATTTTTATTCCTTATACATGCTAATCGCTTGGAAAGAAACTTTAAAGAAAATAAATATAAGAGAAACTCTTCGGGGCAATTGTATATATATAGTGCAAATGAGAAGGAGTTGAAAATTTTCAGATTCTGTGTGAGTCGAACTTGGTCAAGTGACTGCTAAAATTCGCACAAAGAAAAAACAAGAAAACTCGCTTTCAGTTGGTATTACTATTAAGATTAGTATGTGTTACTATAAGGATAGTAATGTGTTACTACGTAATGATGGATAAAAATATACTTTTTATAAATTAATGGTATAATCTAGTGGTTTGAGACTGTACTTAATACAGTTGGTCACAGGTCAAAAGAATAAACATATAAAAAAATAAAGGGGACGCGGATGAAATAGAGGGGTTGTCGTTTTGCTCATGTACAGTAATACATTTTTTCTCTTTACACTAACTAATTTGTGTCTATATAGTAACACAAATTTCAATACCTTATATGTGCTACTATAAAAATAAATATATATATATATATATATATATATATATATATATAAAAGACAATTCTTTTTTGTACTAACAATACCACAAATTTAAGAGCGAGCTTTCTTATTTTGCCTTAGCGTAAATTCTTTGAAAAATTTAGTTCGACTCTATTCGACCTGCAAAAGATTCACAAATTTTCAGCCTACTGGGTAGGATAATTAAGATGGGTGTGGACATTTTGTATGGATCTAAAATCCCTACAATATTGTATATAAAAATTTATAATAAATAATTAATTAATTACAATTTTGTACTCCCACTTTTTTCAATTTTCACTTGTGAAACGTCAATTACTCCCACTCTTGATACCTCAAGTAAGTTTTTTTTTAATTATTTAGATTCTGTCCCTCATAGCTTGTCGAGAACAACCTTTTCGCTCTCAAACACACACTAGAGTGAAAAAACGGCAGATGTTGATGCTAAGATGCCCAACGGGGTATTATTGGCAGTGGTGGACGCGAGAAAAAGTTAGGAGAATGCCAGAGTAGAACCTTTCCACCATGTTCAGCCGTTTGATTGCTGTCATTTTCTTTTCAGATCCAGATTCATCCATTCCTCTTTTGCAGAGGATTAAATCCTCTCTCGCTGATAATGTTCCTCTGCTTCGAGAAAAACACTGGTCGCTGTGTTCTCATCTGGGTCCACCGCGGCTCCCCTTTTTGTGCCCTACTTGTGGTTTCCGTGAGTATAACTTCACTTGCAATAAAGAATTTTCTATAATTTCTACTTTTATTTTCTATAATTTGTTACTATTAATTTCTCAGGTTAATGAAAATAATGTTTCCTGTATATACATTGAGAGCAAGACGCGAGTTTATATATATATATACAAAAATATTATATCAATCAACTTAAATCATGCCTGTGAAATATATCAATCAACTTAAGTCATGTCTAGAATTGTTGACCGTACGTGATTGTGGAACATGATTATGGAACGTGATTTTATTTCCAACACTCCCAGGTGAAGATTTCGAACCCCCAATTTGCCAACGAGATAACGAAATCTGTCGGACCCAAGTGCCTTAGTGAAGACAGTTGCAACTTGTTCCGAAGTGGAGATCTTTTGAAGCTCAATGTCATTAGACTCAACCCTCTCACAAACGAAATAACAATCCATCTCGAAATGCTTTATGCGCTCATGGTAGACTGGGTTATTTGCAATGAGTCTTGCGGCTTGATTATCACAAAAGAGTGAAGTTGGCTTTGTTCGAAGAACACCCAAATCTATCATCAACCAACGTAACCATAGAATTTCGCTACCTGTCGAGGCCATGTCACGGTACTCAGCTTCTGCAAACGATTGAGAAACCACTGTTTATTTCTTGATTCACCATGAAATAGGCGACCCTCCAAGTGAAATAAAATATCCTGTTCCGGAGCGACACGTCATGGGACATCCTCCCCAATCTGAATCACAATACGCTTCTAACGACAACTCTCCAATAGCGGGAAGGAATATTTGTTGAAATTTAGAGGTGTTGGAATATAGAGGCACGTAAACACGTAATACATGCGCAGCGAAAATTAAAGTTCACCAACAATGAACAGTTAATTGCATAATTAAATACGAGTAAACGTAAACATAATTCTTAAAGCAATTCGTACACGGATTCCTCAACTATGGTATCCACGTAACAGTCGTTTACTAATCTGCACAGATCTGCCAGCGTTGAATCCCCGAGATGAATTTGCTAGGAAAATTCTAACTTAGAGATTTTAGGGAGAAAATATGAACTCACGTATTATGAATTTCCAAGAGCTCATATATATAGGAGAGACCTATCTTAAATCTCAAGCTAACTTGATTGGGAAATAAAATCCCTAATCTTTATTTAAATAAATCTCTTAGATTTATTTCCCACATATATAATCTCTACGGATTTAAATTCCATATATGACAAATCTCTACGATTTGTTTTCATATATATTAAATCCTACAATAATATTTCAAATATTATTATTGAGAATTCTTATTTAATTAAATCCAATTTAATTAAACATTAATAATAATTAATTCTAAATTAATCTATTATTAATTACTTCTCCATAAATTAAATATTAAATCTAATTTAATATTTAATCAATCAACTATAACTAGTAAACAACCATTACTTGTTGTGTGACCCATAGACCCTCATATATCGAGCGATTAGTCAAACTAACGGTCTTAATTGAACCCTAGACAATAAATCAGATATTCACAATATATGAGGTACGTTGCGAGGAAATGTGCAACTACCTGTAACTGAAACATGGGCTATTACGATTTCCTCCTTTCATTCGCGAATACTCTTTTAAGTCTTGAACATGATGAAGTGTCTATTCAAATAACTTAATCAATTTATCTCTAATCACTAATTGATCATGTATGTCACACTTAGCCACAAAGTCTAAGTTGACGTGCATCGGCCGATGACTTTGATCCAATTATGATGAGAAGATGAGTATTCTCTCTAAATCCACATTGAGGAATGAATCCTATTCTTGGCTCAACTACCACGCACATGTACTTCTTGATGAACCCAATCCAAGCCATATCTACCCATAGACGGGTGCAAGCGTCGGTCATGGTCAAAGTTCATCACTCCACACATGTTGTGCGTATTGACCTCAAGTCAAAGGAGTATCGCATCGCTCCCAAAACTGAGACACCCGTAGACACATATTGTGGACTTACATCAAACGGTTTCTCGGATGGGTATACCAATACCCTCTAAGGTATTTGTGCATCCATCATGAGATACCAAGTATCTCGCAGTAAGTGAGATCTTACTACACTCTCTAAGAGTATGATGCAAATCGCACACTAATCTCCACTGCATCATCAATATCCCATTCTTGATGATCCTTGATCGGGGCTATTTGAGAATCATGCTTAAGTCATCTGAGTTCTCACAACCTCAATGACAACAATGACTCATGGGAACACTTGTGTGAATAAATGCAAATAATCAAACATAATATTCAAACAAGTGTATTGCCATACATTATTATTAAGTGAACTATAATATTAAATCAAACTGAATATCATCGAGTATTATGTCCTTACAATAGATTGTCTCTAGGACACTAACACTAACATTCTCCCACTTGGACTAGAGTCAATCACCTACATGTCTAACTCATAGACCAATAAATGTCTAGTGTGTACATGAACACTCAGTGTTTTGGTGTAATGATCTTCCAAATTAAATATGTGGGAGTACATTTTAATTATATTTCTCCTATCGTTATGATCTCCCGGATCAAGTTATAAGTCTAGGTACATGCTCGTTTATGCTTGTTGATCTTGGTTCCTTTGCTTGAGCAATCGCACCAGTGTTGTCTCAATACAACCCTATTAGACAACTGGCACTCGGAACTACCCCTAGTTCTCTTAAGAACTATAAAATTCAGACAGCCTCCTGGAGGCTTCTGATACAACAATGTACTCAACTTCAGTTGTTGAATCTGCGGTCGTTTTGCTTGGAACTATTCCAACTGACCGCCTTATTATTGAGAGTGAAACGTAACCTGACTGTGATTTGTAATCATCACAATTGGATTGAAAACTTGTGTCAGCTTAACGGTCACTACTAGTTCTGACTGTCCACCATAGACAAGAAGACATTCTTTAGTTCGTCTGAGATACTTCAGAATGGTCTTGACAGCAATCCAGTGAGACTCACTCGGATTCTGTTGGTATCTACCAGTGATATTGATAGCGTAGACCACATTTGGCCTAGTGCAATTCATGGTGTACATGATCGACCCAATTACATATGCATATGGGACATCTTTCATGTGCTTGACATCATCTTCAACAGAAGGACAATCCTTCTTTAATAGCTTTATCCCATGATTTGCCGATAGAGATCCTCTCTTAGAGTTCTCCATCGCAAAACGCTTCAACACCTTGTCTACATAGGTGGACTGTGATAGCCCAACATCCTCTTGGATCTATCCTTGTGGATCTTGATCCCTATGATATTGCAGGCTTCACCAAGACCCTTCATCATGAAGGTCTTTAACAACAAATCTTTAATGGACTGCATTAACGGGATATTGTTTCCCAAAATCAATATGTCATCGACATACCCGATTATAAAAATAATATTCTTCCCGCTACGTTTACGATAAATGCAAGGATCTTCTGAATTAATGATGAAACTTGATAGCTTAATCAAATCGGATATTTCAACTCCTAGAAGCTTGCTTCAATCCATAGATGGATCTCTTTAGCTTGCATACTAGATTAAAATTTGACTTAGATGTAAAACCTTCTGGTTGAGTCATAAACACTTTCTTATCAATGTTTCCATTGAGGAAAGCTGCTTTGACATCCATCTACCAAATCTCATAATCTTAGTGTGCTGCTATCGCAAAGTAAAATTCGAATGCACTTGATCTTTGCAACTGGTGAGAAGGTCTCGTCACAGTCATTGCTTTCGCATTGACTATAACCCTTCATTACCAACCTACCTTTGTAGATTTGTACTTTGCCATTTGCATCTTGAAGAACCAATTGCAGCATATGGGTCTAACCCCTTTAGGCAATTCAACCAAGTCTCAGACTTGATTGGTGTACATCGAGTCCATCTCGAATTTCATGGCTTCATGCCACTTCCCTAAATCAATATCTGATATTGCTTCAGAATAAGTATTAGGATTGTTCTTATCCGGTATGTCCATATTGTCGAGTTCCTCCGAGGGTGGATTACGATTCCTAATTGACTTACGGAGCTGTGGTTGTGCAGGCTGTATATTCTGATCGTGAAAATTTTGTGGTGCATCGATTTCATCAATGTCCGGAGAGTCCTCAAGAGCTACACTTTTAGATGTCTCTTGGGCGGGAGTTTGAACTATGTTGTTCTCATTCAGCCCACTTGGAGGTTCTTGCACTGGCAAACATACTGTTGGAGAATAAGTTGCACGGATCTATTCGGGATAAATATTTAAATACAAATTTAATTCTGATAATTATTACTAGCATGAATTAATCCTATATTAATTCAAATAATAATTCAACAACAAATCATGCATATAATCAATTCACGTAAATCCTACGCATGCGGAATTTTTACGAGTTTACGTGAACGTACCTCTTGGAGCGACAATGGTTTTATTGATTAGACACACCAAAAGAACCTTCCCAAGTATTCCCTTAATCCTTGCTCGACAATCCGGTGGTAGGATGCTCGCGAACAATTAACAAAAGGAAAATAAACTTTGTTGCACCACCTTTGTGGATTTACTAATTTTTCCAGCACATGGAATTGTACTTGGGAATGAAACACTCATCCCCTATTTATAGAGGGTGTTGGTCAAAAATTTGGGATAAAATAATATGGGAAAATCTTTTTCTTGATCTCCAAGAAATCTTGAATATATCTCATATATTCTTTTCACCATAATTAAAATATTCCACAAAATCCCAACTCCTCTTTGTTATGGAATTTTCGAAATATAGGGAACAAGATTCCAAGATTTGGATCTTCTTGAATTTATGAGATATTCTTGTATTTCAAGAAATATATATATTTCATAATATATTTTCAAGAAAATCAAGAAAATCTTTCTTGCCCTTTATATTCAAAATTTTCGAAAAATGCTATATGGATAACCAAGTGGGAGATTTCTTGAATTTAATGAGATAATCTTGTATTCCAAGAATACATATCTTCATTCCATAACAAAATTCAAAGAAAATCATTCTCCCCCTTTAATCCATAATTTTTGAAATTAATGGAAAAATAAGGCTACAAAATTTATTTGATTTTAAACACATTTTTCAGTTATTGGACTTTATGTTGGGCTACTTAGGGGGCCTTTAGGAGAATTAAGATTGGACCTTCCAATGGATCTTGAATTATCAATATTGAGCCACAACATTATTCAAGCCCATAAATATTAATTAATCCCACTACATAATTAATATTGCACTATCCATCTTAACCCATATTACAGTCAATATGACTCCCGATTATTATTTCCCGTGTTTAAAATTATCTAGCCCATTAATTAATTCAAGCCACTGAAATAGCTTTCCATTAATTAATATCTTTTGTTCTTGGTTAAGGAACGGTTCAACATTATTATCCATACCGAAAACTAGTTCCACTTGCAAGATTTGGTATGATAAAGCTTATGAACCTCCCAAGGGGGCAAATCGAACAAGCATACTTGCACACGATTCTCCGTATTAAATATTAGCAATCGCATGTGACCAATAATATTGCCCAAGATAAAAAGTATTGAATCTCGTTGATTCTCTACCCGTGATAAGTCAAAGCAATAGTTACCAACCACACGTGATCCTATTTAAGGGACGAAGATTAAGAAATAACGAACCACTGAGGTCTAATTCTTCCTTGTTCGAGTTCAAGAATTTGTCCTCCTCAGTAGGTCTTATTCGAGTGCATCAGTCATGCACTAGTGTAATCTCTTGGTCAAGACAAGCCAATCTGAGCCTTACACTTCAACCTTTCACGATGGATTGTTCATTTCCATCTAGGTCGTGAATGTTGTACTTTTGGTTACAAGGGACTGTTAATTTAATCTTCTGTGATTTGGTATCACTAAGTTAACTACAATGTAACACGTACTATTTATTGAACAGTTATGCAGTAAATATATGTAACATTCGATGATATTTAAAGCATCAGTGATAAAAAATTTATTTCAAGAATAAGTCCGAAATTAGGTTTTGATTATACAAAGTAAAAGCATACTTTTCAAAGATAATCCCAACAATCTCCCACTTATACTCAAAAGTGCGCTTTTTAAGTATACTACAACATGTCTCGTGTAGTTCCTAACACGTGACATCTAATGTCACCTACACGAACCTAATAATTTCTCCCACTTATACTCAAAGCAGATTGGCAAGCGGTCTTGACACCCATTCCTTCCACATGTCTCTCGAATGTATTACTCGAGGACCCTTTGTGAATGGATCTCGCTAGGTTGTCTTCTGACGCTATCTTTGCCATCTCTATATCTCCTCTCTTAACGATATCTCGTATAAGATGGTATTTCCTTTCAATGTGTTTGCTGGCCTTGTGGGCTCTTGGTTCCCTTGAATTTGCAACTGCTCCGACATTGTCACAATAAACAGTGATTCTGCTAGGCAAATTCAGAACTACACCCATGTCCACTAGGAAGTTCTTGAGCCAAATCGCTTCTTTCGCTGCCTCGCAAGCAGCTACATATTCGGCTTCCATGGTAGAATCTGCGATTCATTTCTGCTTAACACTTCTCCATATCATGGCTCCTCCCCCCATGCAAAACACACTACCGGAGGTAGATTTTCTGGAATCTATGTCTGATTTGAAATCCGAGTCCGTGTAGCCGATGGGGATTAGACTATCTGACTGATAAATTAACATTCTATCTCGAGTTCTTTTCAGATACTTCAGAATGTTTTTAACTGCCGTCCAATGTTCTTTCCCAGGGTTACTTTGATATCTTGCCACCATGCCAACGGCAAAGCAGATATCTGGTCTCGTACACAGCATTGCATACATAAGGCTTCCGACAGCCGAAGCATATGGAATGCCTCTCATGTCATCTATCTCCTTTCGTGTCTTAGGGCACATTTTCTTGGATAGATGGATTCCATGTCTGAATGGTACGAAGCCTTTCTTGGAATCCTGCATGCTGAATCGTTTCAAGACAGTGTCTATGTATGAAGCTTGCGATAAGCCTATCCTCCTTTTCTTGCGATCTCGAGTGATCTTGATCCCAAGGATGTGTGCGGCTTCCCCTAAGTCCTTCATATCAAACTGTTTTGAAAGCCATGCCCTTACGTCTGATAACACCTTTACATCGTTCCCGATGATCAGAATGTCGTCTACGTATAGTACTAAGAATACCAATGCAGTTCCGACACGCTTTTTGTACACACAACTTTCGAACTCATTTTGATCAAACCCATAAGACTTTATAACATGATCAAAACATTGGTTCCAAGCTCTGGATGCCTGTTTGAGTCCGTAAATGGACTTCATGAGCTTACAAACTAGGTGTTCTTGGCCTTTTTCAATGAAGCCTTGGGGTTGTTGCATATAGATCTCTTCATCAAGACTTCCGTTAAGGAAAGCTGTCTTGACATCCATTTGCCAGATTTCAAAGTTGAGATGCGCAGCAATCGATAAGAGAATTCGGATGGACTTGAGCATGGCTACGGGCGAAAAAGATTCCCCATAGTCGATCCCTTCTTTTTTAGTATAACCTTTCGCCACAAGCCTTGCCTTGAAGGTTTCCACCTTCCCGTCCGGTCCTCTTTTTCTCTTGTACACCCACTTGCAACCAATGGGTTTGACCCCATTAAGTGGTTCGACTAGCTCCCACACTCTGTTATGATCCATAGAACCCATTTCCGCTTTCATTGCTGTTTGCCAAGAATCTGCATCCTTGTCTTGGATTGCCTCGTCATATGTCCATAGGCCTGATTCGTCTTGTCCGGGAATCAAGTCCGAGGACTCTCCTATTCCCATGAATCTCTCGGGCTGTCTCACAACCCTCCCACTACGACGAGGTTCCGGTTATGTAAGTGTGTCGATTGGTATGTCATCTTGTACAATTGGCACTGAGGTTAGCCCTCTTAGCTCATTTAAGGTAATCTCACTTATGGGTCTTCTTTCGTTCATATAGTCTTCTTCCAAAAATCTAAAGTGGGTGCTTATGACCACCTTTTGATCTTCGAGACCATAGAACATACACCCTTTTGTTCCCTCGGGGTATCCCACAAACAACCTTAATTCTGATCGAGAATCCAATTTTCCGGCTTCCTTGTCCAACACGTAGGCCGGACACCCCCAAATCTTCATGTGTCTCAAACTGGGCTTGCGCCCGGTCCACAATTCTTTGGAAGTTTTGGGAACCGATTTGGATGACACCAAGTTCAGAATGTAGGCTGCTGTTTCCAAGGCATGACCCCAGAACGACTTGGGAAGATCCGCATAACTCATCATAGATCTAACCATTTCCAAAAGAGTTCTGTTTCTTCGCTCTGCAACCCCATTTTGTTGAGGGGTTCCGGGTGCAGTTAGCTGGGATGCAATCCCTTCATCAGATAAGTAGTTCAAAAACTCATCGCTGAGGTATTCGCCTCCACGATCGGATCGTAGAGACTTGATACGTTTTTCCCTATGATTCTCTGCTTGAGCCTTAAATTCTTTGAATTTCTCAAAGGTCTCAGATTTATGCTTCATAAGGAAAATATAACCGTACCTTGAGTAGTCATCAATAAAAGTGACGAAATACTCATAACCTCCTCTTGCTTTGGTTGACATTGGACCACATACATCTGTGTGAACGATTTCTAACACTTCTTTGGCTCTATTCCCCTTGGCTCCGAATGCCCTCTTGGTCATTTTACCCTCCAAACATGATTCGCAGGTTGGAATTGGTTCAACTTGGAGAAACTCCAGTGAACCGTCTTTCACCAACCTTTGGATCCTCTTTGGATTTATATGTCCCAATCTTAGATGTCATATAAGTGTCTTGTTCACGTCTGATGAACGTTTTCTTTTCTCGGAAATAGTTGATGTGTTATAGGATGCATTTCGTGAGTGGTGTGCACAGTTAATTGTATAGTGATTATTCGACAACGTTCCATGAAAGATAAATTTATCATAAAGAGAAATGGTAACAACTTTATTAAAAGTAACCGAATATCCATCAAGGTAAAGTTTAGAAACTGAAATTAAATTCTTTCTAAAATTTGGAACGTAAAGAACATCTCTTAAAATTAAAACTCTGTCTTCAAAAGACAGGTGCACTTCTCCCACTGCTTCAGCTGCCACTCTCGTAGCATTGCCCAGTGTGATGAGGATCTCATTGTCACTAAGTTGCCTGGTCCGCTTGAACCCCTGTAAAGTGAAACAAACATGATCAGTGGATCCCGTATCCACTACCCATAAATGGGAGGCATATGCCGCTAAGCAAGTTTCAACAACTAGTGCGTGAGAATTACCTTTCTTTCCTTTCCTTTTGGGATTGGAACAGGCTGACCTCCTATGTCCCTTGTCACCGCAGTTAAAACATTTTCCTTTTGGTACTTTCTTGACACCCAACCAGCTAGCTGTACTTTTCTTAGTGATGAGTTTGCTTTGGTTCTGACCACTTTCCTTTTCTTGAGTCTTGCCTTCCATTGGCCTAGACCTTGAGAAAAGTCTTTTGGTCACCAATGCTTCGTCTTTCTTTCCTAAATGCTTCTCTATTTTCTCCAAGGCTTCTTGTAGAATGTCCATAGTAAACATGTGATCACTCATCACAAAACTACAGTAAAACCCATCGAAGCACCTTGGAAGAGTTAGCAAAAGAAATTCGATTTGCGCCTCATCACAATACTTAGTACCGAGATAAGCCAGTTTTTCAAAATGACGTTTAATTCTGAGAACATGCTCCCTTACGGGTGTTCCCTCAGCCATTTTTAGCCTAGCCACGTCGTCATTTTTAAACTGATTGATCATGCGGTCTTTTGTTAAAAACATTTCTTCAAGACTTTGCATAATTTCTGCAGCAGACTCAACACCTTCATGAATGTGTCTCAAATCATCAGACAGTGAAGTCAAGATTACACGTTTCATGGGTTCATTGGCCTGCTCCCAAATATTATACAAGTGTCTTTCCGCATTAGCTGATTCATCAGTAGGTGTACGGGGCTTGGGTACATCAAGAACCCAATGATGTTCTTGTGCAGGTAGGACAAAACTCATATTTCATTTCCAAACATTATAGTTGTCACCAGTTAATTGGTGTTCTTTGAGTGTATATAACAGTAGATTAAAAGGTTGCGACATGATGAACTGAAATAAACAATAATATGCATAAGCACAAAAATATCACAAAATTCGATCACATGTTTCATATTAAAATCTCAAAAAAAAAATATGAACATGCATCAGCCAACATCTCAAAACAGTTTAAATAAGCCACGTGGGGTGGGTCATTATTTAAACACATTCAAACAGGTTATAAACAAGAACAGTTATAAACCATTAATATCCAGATTAATAGTTAGCTCCCACTTGACCAATATAAAATTGGACAGGGACTTCTGGGAAGTATATGCATATCAATTTTATACCTAAGTAATAACCATGATTAAATACAGAATTATTATTTCGCTTTGAACGAGCCTTGTGGAGAGGGTCATCGTCGCCACTAGTAATAATCCACAATCATCCATTTGGAATTCATTCATGTGAAAGCTAACTTTTGACCGTCCCGTGGGGGGAATTTCTCCAAAAGAATTCACAAATAAATAAATCATGGAGGTCAAAATTAATTCAATTTTATTATACGGAATAAAATTGTCAATTAATTATTTAAACATACTTAGTAATTTTTGAAGGTGAGATTTATCATTGGGCAACTCTCATGCAAACACATTTAAACAAATTAAATAAAGCACAAGAAATCACAATAATAAATGAAGCAAAGCGGAAAAATAAACATATTGGGCACAAATTATCCAATTGTCATGGTTTGATTTTTCTTGGCTTGATTTTGAAGAACGCGCAATCTTGAATTTCTCCCACTCGATCGTCTTGAAAAGAACTCCGTCTCGAAACGCCACGCCAAGTAGCTCGCAGCCGGGATGCACGCCTGCGTGTCGGGCGGCCTTTCGTCGAAGTCACCTCGGCGACCTCAAGACGCACGGCAGGCGCACCGCCAGGTTTGCAAGACGCCTCAAGAGACGGCAAAGCCCTTCGGCGGCACAGACAGATATCGCAAGATCCACACGCAGCACTTCTTGACCTCACCTCGCCCATGATTCGGATCTCCGGTAGCGCCCGCGTCGCCGCGTTTCGCCTTCACCACCGTCCGCCTCGGCCGCCGTGCATGGTCTTGCCCCAGCGCGCCATGCACGCGTCGCACGCGAAGTCCAGCCGATCCCGCCCAATACCTAGCGTCGCGCCCTTGCACATGATGGCGACGCGCGTTACAGACGGCGTGCCTCCTTTTGGCGCGTTTACCGATGCCACGTCGTCATCTGATTACGGATCGATCGCTTTAATTCTTCGTCTCGCCTCGCTTTCCGAATCTTTTACAATTTATTTACAAAAAATAAATAAACCTAGATCTAGACTAGTCTATTACATTGATCAAATCGAACAAATCTTAATCTACTAGTGGATTTTCTCACGAGGAAAAACGAATTCAAACGAATAGAATTAAAAACTACAATTTATATGCATGCATAAATAAACACATTAAATTCCATGACAATTGGATACCTGCAAAAAAGATCTAGCAATTCTACTATCCAATTTCAAATTTAATGAAAACGAATTAAATTACAATTTAAAATTCAGAGCCCGAAACCGAGGCTCTGATACCAGTTGTTGGGGAATAAGTTGCACGGATATATTCGGGATAAATATTTAAATACAAATTTAATTCTGATAATTATTACTAGCATGAATTAATCCTATATTAATTCAAATAATAATTCAACAACAAATCATGCATATAATCAATTCACGTAAATCCTACGCATGCGGAATTTCTACGAGTTTACGTGAACGTACCTCTTGGAGCGGCAATGGTTTTGTTGATTAGACACACCAAAAGAACCTTCCCAAGTATTCCCTTAATCCTTGCTCAACAATCCGGTGGTAGGATGCTAACGAACAATTAACAAAAGAAAAATAAACTTTGTTGCATCACCTTTGTGGATTTACTAATTTTTCCAGCACATGGAATTGTACTTGGGAATGAAACACTCATTCCCTATTTATAGAGGGTGTTGGTCGAAAACTTGGGATAAAATAATATGGGAAAATCTTTTTCTTGATCTCCAAGAAATCTTGAATATATCTCATATATTCTTTTCTCCATAATTAAAATATTCCACAAAATCCCAACTCCTCTTTGTTATGGAATTTTCGAAATATAGGGAACAAGATTCCAAGATTTGGATCTTCTTGAATTTATGAGATATTCTTGTATTTCAAGAAATACATATCTTTCATAATATCTTTTCAAGAAAATCAAGAAAATCTTTCTTGCCCTTTATATTCAAAATTTTCGAAAAATGCTATATGGATAACCAAGTGGGAGATTTCTTGAATTTAATGAGATAATCTTGTATTCCAAGAATACATATCTTCATTCCATAACAAAATTCAAAGAAAATCTTTCTCCCCTTTTAATCCATAATTTTCGAAATTCATGGAAAAATAAGGCAACAAAATTTATTTTATTTTAAACACCTTTTTCAGTTATTGGACTTTATGTTGGGCTACTTAGGGGGCCTTTAGGAGAATTAAGATTGGACCTTCCAATGGATCTTGAATTATCAATATTGAGCCACAATATTATTCAAGCCCATAAATATTAATTAATCCCACTACATAATTAATATTGCACTATCCGTCTTAACCCATATTACAGTCAATATGGCTCCCGGTTATTATTTCCCGTGTTTAAAATTATCTTGCCCATTAATTAATTCAAGCCACTGAAATAGCTTTCCATTAATTAATATCTTTTGTCATTGGTTAAGGAACGGTTCAACATTATTATCCATACCGGAAACTAGTTCCACTTGCAAGATTTGGTATGATAAAGCTTATGAACCTCCCGAGGGCAAATCGAACAAGCGCATTTGCATTAACGATTCTCCGATTAAATCTTAGCAATCGCATGTGACCAATAATATTGCCCAAGATAAAAAGTATTGAATCTCGTTGATTCTCTACCCGTGATAAGTCAAAGCAATAGTTACCAACCACACGTGATCCTATTTAATGGACGAAGATTAAGAAATAACGAACCACTGAGGTCTAATTCTTCCTTGTTCAGTTCTGAAGAATTTATCCTCCTAGGACCTATTTGATTGCATCGGTCATGCACTAGTGTAATCTCTTGGTCAAGACAAGCCAATCTGAGCCTTACACTTCAACCTTTCACGATGGATTGTTCATTTCCATCTAGGTCGTGAATGTTGTACTTTTGGTTACAAGGGACTTTTAATTTAATCTTCTGTGATCTGGTATCACTAAATTAACTACAATGTAACATGTACTATTTATTGAACAATTATGCAGTAAATATATGTAACATTCGATGATATTTAAAGCATCAGTGATAAACAATTTATTTCAGTAAATAAGTCCGAAATTCAGTTTTGATTATACAAAGTAAAAGCATACTTTCCAGTATAATCCCAACACATACTCCAATTATGCTCCCACTGACTGAAAGACGATCACCTAGTGAAAGACTCCCACCGTGAAAGTTGTCGAATGCTCCCACTGATTCCTTGTCATGTTGCTTTGACAAGATATCAGTCTCTTTGTTAATTAGTGGTTCTTGAATTTCTTCAAGTTCTATCAGCTTACGACCTTGTTCCTTAAAGACACACTCTTCTGCGATGAACTTGGTCTGCCTAGAAACAATCACTGATTATTTCTCAGGTAGATAGAAGTAATATCCTTTAGTCTCCTTAGGATATCCCACAAAGTAACCCTTTTCACCTTCGGATTCCAACTTGTCGGTAAGCATCCTTTTCACAATCACGGGACAACCCCATGTTTGATATGTGTAAAATTTGGCTTCTTGCCACACCATAGTTCATATGGTGTATGCTCAACCGATCTAGATGAAATCCTATTCAGAATTTAAATTGAGGTTTGTTAAGCGTATCCCCATAAGAATGTCAGAAGAGAGGAGAAGCTCATCATGGATCTCACCATATCTAACAAGGTTTTGTTTCTCCTCTCGGACACACCATTCATCTGAGGTGTTCAGGGAGGAGTCCATTGTGACTGGATTCCATGTAACTTCAAGTAATCAGTGAATCAATAATATGTGGTATTGAATCTCACTGATTCTCTTCCCATAATAAGTCAAAGCAATAATTATTAACCACACGCAATCCTATTTAAGGGACGAAGATTAAGAAATAATTAACCACTAAGGTCTAATTCTTCCCAGTTCAGTTCTGAAGAATTTATCCTCCTGGAGGTCCTCTTCAATGCATCAGTCATGCACTAGTGTAATCGCTTGGTCAAGACAAACTAATATGAGCCTTACACTACAACCTTTCACGATGGATTGTTCATTTCCATCTAGGTCATGAATGGTGTACTTTTAGTTACAAGGAACTGTTAATTTAATCTTTTGTGATCTTGGTATCACTAAATTAACTACAATGTAACACGTACTATTTAATGAACAATTATACAGTAAATATATGTAACATTCAATGATATTTAAAGCATCAGTGATAAACAATTTATTTCAGTAAATAAGTCCAAAATTCAGTTAGTCTGATTATACAAAGTAAAAGCATACTTTCCAGTATAATCCCAACAGTTTGTTTCACGTTACAGGGGTTCAAGCGGACCCGACAACTTAGTGGAAGTGAGATCCTCATCACGTTAGGCGATGCTACAAGAGTGGCAGCTGAAGCAGCGGGAGAAGTGCACCTATCTTTTGAAGATAAGATTTTAAATTTAAGAGATGTTCTTTATGTTCCTGTTTTTTGGAAAAACCTTACTTCAATTTCTAAACTATTTGTCGATGGATATTATGTTCGTTTTAATAAGCATGTTACTGTTTTGCATAACGATGTGATTATCTGTCCTGGAACTTTACGGAACAATCTCTATATTATTAGCTGTGCACATCACTCACATAATGCATCGTATAACACATCTACTATTTCATGTAAAAGAAAGCGTTTAGCTGACGTGAATGAAACACTTCTTTGGTACCTAAGATTAGGTCACATTAACCCAAAAAGGATTCAAAGGTTGGTTCAAGATGGTTCATTGGGGACTCTCCAGATTGAACCATTTCCAACTTGCGAATCGTGCTTAGAGGGTAAAATGACCAAGAGGGCATTTGGAGCCAAGGGGCTTAGAGCTAAGGAAGTGTTAAAAATCATTCACACCGACGTGTGTGGTCCAATGCAAATCAAAGCTAGAGGTGGCTACGAGTATTTCATTACGTTTATCGATGATTACTCACGCTACGGATACATTTTCCTAATGAAGCATAAATATGAGACCTTTGATAAATTCAAAGAATTTAAGGCTCAAGCAGAAATCATAAGGAAAAGACTATCAAGCTTTTACGATCTGATCGTGGAGGCGAATACCTCAGCGATGAATTTTTGAACTACCTGTCGGAAGAGGGGATTGCATCCCAGTTGACTGCACCCGGTACCCCTCAACAAAATGGGGTTGCAGAACGAAGAAATAGAACGCTTTTAGAAATGGTAAGGTCAATGATGAGTTATGCAGATTTGCCAAAATCGTTCTGGGGTTACGCTTTGGAAACATCGGCTTATATTCTAAACGTAGTGCCATCCAAATTAGTTCCTAAAACCCCGAGAGAATTGTGGACAGGGCGCAAGCCCAATTTATGACACATCAGGATCTGGGGGTGTCCGGCATACGTGTTGGACAAGGAAGCTGGTAAATTAGATGCACGTTCAAAATTAAGGTTGTTCATTGGGTATCCCGAAGGAACAAAAGGATGCATGTTCTATAGTCCCGAAGATCAAAAGGTGGTAATCAGTACACACTTTAGATTTTTGAAAGAAGACTATATGAACGATAAGAAGCCTAGAAGTGAGATTACCTTAGAAGAACTTAAGGGGCCAACTCAATTGCCAACTGTACAAAATGATATACCAATTGTCACACCTACACAACTGGAACCTCGTCATAGTGGAAGGGTTGTCATACAATCTGAGCGATTCTTAGGGATTGGAGAGTCTTCGGACTTGATCTCAGGAGAAGAATCAGATCCATGGTCTTACAACGAGGTGATCCAAGATAAGGATGTAAAATCTTGGCAAACAGCAATGGAAGTCAAGATGGGTTCAATGGATCACAATAAAGTGTGGGAGCTAGTCGAACCACTTAATGGTGTAAAACCCATTGGATGCTAGTGGGTATACAAGAGAAAGAGAGGACCGGACGGAAAGGTTAAAACTTTTAAAGCAAGACTAGTGGCGAAAGGGTACACTCAGAAAGAAGGAGATAGATGACATGAAGGGCACCCCTTATGCTTCGATTGTGGGAAGCCTCATGTATGCAATGCTGTGCACGAGACCGGATATCTGCTTTGCCGTAGGCATGGTAGCAAGATATCAAAGCAACCCTAGGAAAGAGCATTGGACTACAGTAAAGAACATTCTGAAGTATCTGAAGAGGACACGGGACAGAATATTGGTTTATCAGTCAGACAGTCTAATCCCCATCGGTTACACGGACTCAGATTTTCAATCAGACATGGACTCCAGAAAGTCTACCTCGGGTAGTGTGTTTTGCATGGGGGTAGGAGCCATGACATGGAGAAGCGTAAAGCAGAAATGCATCGTCGATTCTACCATGGAAGCCAAATACGTAGCTGCTTGTGAAACAGCGAAGAAAGCGGTTTGGCTCAAGAACTTCCTAGTGGACTTGGACATTGTTGGGATATTTTAGTTTTGATGAATTATGCCAAAACATTATCAACTTGTGTTATTCAAGTTAATCTACAGATAACAAGTTGAGGGGGAACGAGAGAACAAGTTGAGGGGGAACTCATGGAATCAGATGAAGATGATCGAGATCAAACGAGGCTGATCGAGATCAGATGAGTAGGATGAGTTCCGAGTTAATTGATGAGCTGTGTAAAATCAGAAGAAGAAAAGCTAAGCCAGCTGATCAGAAGAAGGAGAGTTACCTGATCAGATGACCAGAGCATATATGCTGATCAGATGACCATATCAGGTGACTAGACCAGATGACCAGAAGGACAGACGAGCTAATTTGGTGATCAGAAGAGTAGACAAGCTGATCAGAACATAACTGACCAGAAGATAAGAAGAGAAGGTTGATGATCAGAAGAGGAGCAGATAAGACTGATCGAGATCAGACGTGATCGAGATCAGATGAGATAACCTGATGCAACTGACCTAAAATGCTAAACTGATGAGCTAACTTGATATGCTGAACTGATGCTGTACTAATCTGATCAGGTGAGCTGATCAGATCAGGCGAGAAGAAATCAGATATCAAAAAACCAGAAATCTGCATACCAGATCAGGCGACCAAATCAGAAGACAAGAGTCAGAAGATCTGAACAGTAAACACAGGCGTCTTGATCTGATGTCACCTAGAGATAAGCCATCTGAAGTCATGTTCACTGAGAATCAGAACGCTACTGATGATCAGATAGCCTGAGTGCTAGTGACCTGAGGGTCAGGATGTCTGAAGTCAGAAGAGCTGAACTCAGTAAGCCTGAGTGTCAGTATGCCTGATCAGACAAGGTCCGCTGAAGAGAAGTTTGCTGAATCAAGAATCCTGAAGACTCAGAATAATCCTGAAGAATATAGCCGTTAGATTCAGCTGACGTGGACCAATGAGAGGAAGACAATCAGCCTGAAAAGCTGCAAAAGCTACAGAATAGTATGGATTTGAATGTGACTCCATCCAATGGTAACATATAAATCTACACTATAAATACAAGTTCTTCCTTCATTATTCGTGTGTGAAATGCGTGAAAACACCATTGAAGCTACAGAGCCAAATCATCTTGCATTTCCAACATAGAACACTGAGCAAGAAATACACGCATATATTCAAAGAGTGTTCTACCCTAGATCTAAGCACAAATGTAATATCCTAAGCTTAGAGAGATTTTTCCATCCTTAGCATTGAGGCTAAACAGACATTGTCCCGGATTTGCCCAGCACAATCACAGTTTATTGTGCTAATGTCGGAGCAGTTGCAAATTCGAGGGAACCTAGAGCACACAAGGCCAGTAAACACATTGAAAGAAAATATCATCTTATACGAGAAATCGTTAAGAGAGGAGACATTGAGGTGACAAAGACTGCATCGGAAGACAACCTAGCAGATCCATTCACAAAGGGTCTGCCTCAGAGTACATTCGAGAGACATGTGGAAGGAATGGGTGTCAAGAGCGTTGCCAATGCTTTGAGTATAAGTGGGAGAAATATTATTAGGTTCGTGTAGGTGACATTAGATGTCACATATAACACGAGACATGCTGTAGTATACTTAAAAGCAGACTTTGAGTATAAGTGGGAGATTGTTGGGGTTATACTGAAAAGTATGTTTTTACTTTGTATAACCAAACTGGATTTTCTTATTTATTTACTGAAATAATATATTAATCACTGTTGCATTAAATATGAATGAATGTTATATATATTTATTGCAAACCCGTTCAATAAGTTAAGTACGTATTACGTTGTAGTTAATTTGGTGATACCAGATCACAGAAGATCAAATTAACAGCTCCTCGTAATTAAGTACCAATTCACAACCAAGATGGAAATGAACAAACCATCATGAAAGGTTGAAGTATAAGGCTCAGATTGGCTTGTCTCGACCAAGAGATTATACTAGTACATTTAGATGCACTTAATAAGGACCTACAGAAGGATAAATTCTTCGGTATTTAATATACAAGAATTAGACCTCAGTGGTGTGTTATTTCTTAATCTTCGTTCCTTAAATATGATCGTGTGGAATTAATAACTATTGCTTTGACTTATGATAGGAAGAGAGTCAATATGATTCGATACCTTATATCTTGGGCAATATTATTAATTACATGACGATTGCTGACATTTAATACAGAGAATCGTGTGCAAGTACGTCTGGCTTGATTTGTCCCCTTGGTGGGCTCAAAATCTTTATCATACCAAATCTTGCAAGTGAAAATTTATTTTCGGTATGAATAATAACGTTGAGCTATCTTTACTCCAAGAACAAAGATATTAATTAATATAAAGCTTGTTCAGTGGCTTAATTAATTAATGGTCTAAGATAATCTTAAACATGGGAAATAATAACCGGGAGCCATATTATAGTAAAGTCGTAATATGGGTTAAGATAGATAGTTCAATATTAATTTTATAGTGGAGTAAATTAATATTAATGGACTTGAATAATATTTGGCCCAATATTATAACATCATAGTCCATTGGAGGTCCAATCTCAATTCTCCTAAAGGCCCCTCAAATAGCCCAAAATTAAAGTCCAATTAATGAAAATGAGAAGAAAATATTTTTGCCTAATATTTCTTGAAATTTCGAAAATTGTAGGAAAAAGAAGAAAATATTTTATTGATTTTCTTGAAGAGATTTTATGGAAAGAGATAAGTATTCTTGTAGTACATAATTATCCCATAAATTCAAGAAATCAAATCTTGATTCTTTTTGCCTTGTATTTCTCGAAAATAATGGGAAAAAAAGGGGAAGAGATTTTTATGGAAAAATTTAGTTAAGGAGAAAAGAATATAGAAGGTATATTCAAGATTTCTTGGAGACCAAGAAAAAGATTTTCTTCCTTATTTTTTCCTTGAAAAAATCGGCCACCCTAGTCCTATTTATAGGGGATGATTTTTTCATTCCCAAGTGCAATTCCATGTGTTGGAAATATTAGAAATCCACAAAGGTTGTGGCAAAATATTTTATTTTTCTCTCTTGTTAAAATCGTTCGTGTGAATCCTCCCACCGGATTACATTCGTGGACTTGGGACATATTTGGGAAGGCTATTTGGGTTGATCCTACGTCTCAATGGTTGTCTCTACAAGAGGTACGTAATCTCGTAACTCCTAGATTCCGCATGCTTAGGATTTACGTGGATTATGTGTACGCATGATTGTTTATTTGGTTATTAATTATTATGTTGAATTGATTTAGGATTAATTCATATTAGTAATTAATTGATTAATTTAAATATGTATTTAAAATCATCTCGAATAGATCCGGACACCCATTTTTTTCCCAACAATTAAAACAAGAGCCTGAGCTCTGATACTATAGAGGCACGTAAACACGTAATACATGCGCAGCGGAAATTAAACATTCACCAACAACGAACAGTTAATTGCATAATTAAATACGAGTAAACGTAAACAGAATTCTTAAAGCAATTCGTACACGGATTCCTCAACTATGGTATCCACGTAATAGTCGTTTACTAATCTGCACAGATCTGCCAGCGTTGAATCCCCGAGATGAATTTGCTAGAAAAATTCTAACTTAGAGATTTTATGGAGAAAGTATGAACTCACGTATTATGAATTCCCAAGAGCTCATATATATAGGAGAGACCTAGCTTAAATCTCAAGCTATCTTGATTGAAAAATAAAATCCCTAATCTTTATTCAAATAAATCTCTTAGATTTATTTTCTACATATATAATTTCTATGGTTTTAAATTCCATATATGACAAATCTCTACGATTTGTTTCCATATATATTAAATCCTACAATAATATTCCAAATATTATTATGGAGAATTCTTATTTAATTAAATCTAATTTAATTAAACATTAATAATAATTAATTTCAAATTAATCTATTATTAATTACTTCTCCATAAATTAAATATTAA
The DNA here is from genome assembly GCA_037126765.1 of Stenogyne calaminthoides. Taxonomy (NCBI): domain Eukaryota; kingdom Viridiplantae; phylum Streptophyta; class Magnoliopsida; order Lamiales; family Lamiaceae; genus Stenogyne; species Stenogyne calaminthoides. The sequence continues at coordinate 6,334,114 of JBBCBC010000003.1, read as the reverse complement.
ATCTAATTTAATATTTAATCAACCAACTATAATTAGTAAACAACCATTACTTGTTGTGTGACCCATAGGCCCTCATATATCGTGCGATTAGTCAAACTAACGGTCTTAATTGAACCCTAGACATTAAATCAGACATTCTCAATATATGAGGCACGTTGCGAGGAAATGTGCAACTACTTGTAACTGAAACATGAGCTATTACGATTTCCACCTTTCATTCGCGAATACTCGATTAAGTCTTGAACATGATGAAGTATATATTCAAATAACTTAATCAATTTATCTCTAATCACTAATTGATCATGTATGTCACACTTAGCCACAAAGTCTAAGTTGACGTGCATCGACCGATGACTTTGATCCAATTATGATGAGAAGATGAGTATTCTCTCTAAATCCACATTGAGGAATGAATCCTATTCTTGGCTCAACTACCACGCAAATGTACTTCGTGATGAACTCAATCCAAGCCATATCTACCCATAGAGCGGGTGCAAGCGTCGGTCATGGTCAAAGTTCATCACTCCACACATGTCGTGCGTATTGACCTCAAGTCAAAAGAGTATCGCATCGCTCCCACTAACCGAGACACCCATTGACACATATTGTGGACTTACATCAAACGGTTTCTCGGATGGGTATACCAATGCCCTCTAAGGTATTTGTGCATCCATCATGAGATACCTAGTATCTCGTAGTAAGTGAAATCTTACTACACTCTCTAAGAGTATGATGCAGATCACACACCAATCTCCACTGCATCATCAATATCCCATTCTTGATGATCCTTGATCGGGGCTATTTGAGAATCATGCTTAAGTCATTTGAGTTCTCACAACCTCAATGACAACAATGACTCATGGGAACACTTGTATGAATAAATGCAAACAATCAAACATAATATTCAAACAAGTGTATTGCCATACATTAATATTAAGTGAACTATAATATTAAATCAAACTGAATATCATCGAGTATTATGTCCTTACAATAGATTGTCTCTAGGACACTAACACTAACAAGAGGCATGTAAATACGTAATACATGCACAGCGGAAATAAATAGTTCACCAACAACGAACAATTAATTGCATAATTCGATTACGTTAAACATAAAGAGAATCCTTACAGTAATTCGTAGGCAAATTTCTCAACTATGATGTTCACGTTATCCTCGTTCACGGACTTGCACAGATTTGCCAGGTTGAATACCGAGACGAATTTGCTAGAAAAATTCTAACTCTAGATTTTATGGAGAAATTAGATTTCTTGTGTGTTTGATGAATCCATAGGATCTCATATATATAGGGGAAGCCCAGCTTAAAGATCAAACAATCTTTATTAGGAAGATTTTTCCTAATCTTGCAAATCATATCTCCTCGATATGATTTCCATAAATATATTTTCCTACAATAATATTCCATATATTATTAGGGATTCCTATTTAATTAAAACTAATTTAATTAAACAGTAGTAATAATTAATTCCAAATTAATTAATTCTCCATAAATTAAATATTAAATCTAATTTAATATTTAATCAACCAACTATAATACGTAATTGGGAATTACTTATTGTGTGACCCATAGGCCCTCATATATCGAGCGATTAGTCAAACTAATGGTCTTAATTGAACCCTAGACAATAAATCAGACATTCTCAATATATGAGGTACATTGCGAGAAACGTGTAACTACTTGTAACTGAAACATGGGCTATTGCGATATCTTTCTTTCATTCACGAATACTCGATTAGTCTTGAACATGATGAAGTGTATATTCAAATAACTTAATCATATTATCTCTAATTACTAATTGATCACGTATGTCACAATTAGCCACAAAGTCTAAGTTGACATGCATCGGCCGATGACTTAGATCCAATTATGACGAGAAGATGAGTATTCTCTCTAAATCCACTTTGAGGAATGAATCCTATTCTTGGCTCAACTACCACGCACATGCACTTCGTGATGAACCCAATCCAAGCCATATCTACCCATGGAAGGGTGCAAGCGTCGGTCATGGTCAAAGTTCATCACTCCACACATGTCGTGCTTATTGACCTCAAGTCAAAGAAGTATCACATCGCTCCCACTAACCGAGAGACCCATAGACACATATAATGGAACTACATCAAACGGTTTCTCGGATGGTATACCAATACCCTCTAAGGTATCTGTGCATCCATCATGAGATACCCAGTATCTCGTAGTAAGTGAGATCTTACTACACTTTTTAAGAGTATGATGCAGATCGCACACCAATCTCAATTGCATCATCAATATCCCATTCTTGATGATCCTTGATCGGGGCCATTTGAGAATCATGCTTAAGTCATCTGAGTTCTCCTATCCTTAATGACATCAATGACTCATGGGAACACAAATAAGAACAAATGCAAACAATCAAACATAATATTCTAATAAGTGTAACGCCATACATTTAATATTAAACAAATAATAATATTAAACTAATACTGAATATTATCTTAGCATTATGTCCTTACAAAGTATTGTCTCTAGGACACTAACACTAACAATCTTCCACTTGAACTAGAGCCAATTACCTACATGTCTAACCCTTAGACCATTGAAATGTCTAGTGTGTACATGAACACTTAAAGCCTTGGTGAAAGGATCAGCCAAATTATCTTCTGTGGGAACTAACTCTATCTCTCCTCTAGCAATTATCTCTCGTATCAAGTGATAACGCCTCGGTACATGCTTGTTTATGTTATTGGATCTCGGTTCCTTAGCTTGCGCAACCGCATCAGTGTTATCACAATACAACTTTATTGGACTGCTGGCACTCGGAACTACCCCTAGTTCACTTAAGAACTATTTTATCCAGATAGCTTCTTTAGCAACTTCTACCGCAGTAATGTATTCAGCTTCGGTTGCTTAGTCTGCGGTAGTCTCTTGTTTGGAACTATTCCAACTAACCGCCCTACCATTGGGAACGAAAATATAATCTGACTGTGATTTGTAATCATCACAGTCGGATTGGAAACTAGTGTCAGCGTAGCCAGTTGCAACTAGCTCTGACTGTCCTCCGTAGACAAGAAAACAATCTTCAGTACGTCTGAGGTACTTCAGAATGTTATTGACAACAATCTAGTGAAGTTCACCCAGATTCTGTTGGTATCTACCAGTGATGCTGACAGCAAAGGCCACATCAGGCCTAGTGCAAGTCATGGCATACATGATGGAGTCAATTATAGATGCATATGACACATCCTTCATGTGTTGGATATCAGTGTCTGTGGAAGGACAATCCTTCTTAGACAACTTTATCCCATGACACGCCGATAGAAAACCTCTCTTAGAGTTCTCCATCGCAAATCGCTTCAACACTTTATCTATGTAGGTCGACTGTGATAGCCCCAACATCTTCTTGGATCTATCTTGGATCTATCCCTATGGATCTTGATCCCTAAAATGTAGCAGGCTTCACCAAGATCCTTCATCATGAAGGTCTTTGAAAATCAATCTTTCACCGACTGCATAAGCGGGATATTGTTTCCTATAATCAACATGCCATCAACATATACAACTATAAAGACGGTATTCTTCCCGCTGCATTTACGATAAACGCATGGATATTTCGAATTTCTGATGAAGTCAAAAGATTTGACAGCCTCATCAAAATGGATATTTCAACTCCTAGAAGCTTGCTTCAATCCATAAATGGATCGTTTAAGCTTGCACACTAGATTAGATTTTGGCTTTGATACAAAACCTTCCGGTTGAGTCATAACTACTTCCTTATCAATGTTGCCATTGAGGAAAGTTATTTTGACGTCCATATACCAAATTTCATAATCATGGTGTGCTGCTACCGCAAGTAAAATTCTAATGGACTTGATCTTAGTAACTGGTGAGAAAGTCTCGTCATAGTCAATGCCTTCGCGTTGACTATAACCTTTCGCCACCAACCTAGTCTTATAGGTTTGTACCTTACCGTTTGCATCAGTCTTACGTTTGTAGACCCATTTGCAACCTATGGGTTTGAACCCTTTTGGCAATTCAACCAAGTCCTAGACTTGATTGGTTTACATCTAGTCCATCTCGGATTTCATGGCTTCATGCCACTTTTCTGAGTCAACATTTAATGTTGCCTTAGTGTAAGTTCTGGGATCGTCTTTATTCGGGATCTCCACGTCATCATGTTCCTCTACGACGAAATCATAATATCTAGTGGGTGGATTATGAATTCTAGTAGACTTACGGAGATGTGGTTGTGCAGGCTGTACATTCTGATCATAAAAATTTTGTGGGGCATCGATTTCATCAATGTCCGTAGAGTCCTCTAGAACTATACTTGCGGATGCCTCTTGGGCGGGAGTTTGAACTATGTTGTTCTCATTCAACCCACTTGGAGTTTGTTGTGAAGGCAATGCAACTCCAGTTACGCTCCCACTGGCTGAAAGAGGATCACTAAGTGATAAACTTCCACCATGAGAGCTGCTGAATGCCCCCACTGATTCCTTGTCACGTTTCTTTGACAAGTTATCAGTCTCTTGGTTATCCTGTGGTTCTTGAATTTCTTCAAGTTCTATCATCTTACGACCTTGTTCCTTAGGCTGAGTTTGTTTAGAGACTCACACAGATGAACTTATGACTTTGCGCTCCCCGTCTCATACGAGTTTGAGATTTAGAATCTGGTTTTTAAATCCCACATCCAATCCACACCTACAAATACTTATAAAATCTATTATTACTCTTCCCAATACATCACACTTTATACACTTTATTACTCTTCTCAATATAATATAATAACACAATATCAACATTGATATGACATAAAGTTAAATCCCACCCTACTCAAATCCCAAAACAAACACATACATTTACTATTCATCAAGGATTCTAAATCTCTGGATTTTAAAACCTTGACTTGCTCCGCACACCTAAATCCCAAAATAAACGCACCCTTAAAGACATAATCTTCTTCGAGGAATCTGGCCTGCCTAGTAACAATCACTGTTTATTTCTTAGGTAGATAGAAGTAATATCTTTTAGTTTCCTTAGAATATCCCACAAAGTAACTCTTTTTAGCTTTGGATTTCAACTTTTCGATAAGCATCATTTTCACAATCACGGGGCAACCCCATGTTTTGATATGTGTAAAATTTGGCTTCTTGCCACACCATAGTTCATATGGTGTATGCTCAATCGATTTAGATGGAATCCTATTCAGAATGTAGATTGAGGTTTGTAACGCGTATCCCCATAAGAATGTCGAAAGAGAGGAAAAGCTCATCATGGACCTCACCAAGTCCAACAAGGTTAGATTTCTCCTCTCGGATACTTCGTTCATTTGCGGTGTTCCGGGAGGAGTCCATTATGATTGGATTCCATGTAACTTCAAGTAATCAATGAATTAATGGCTAAGGTATTCACCTCCTCGATCCGATCGAAGAGTCTTGATACTCTTACCAAGCTGCTTCTCTACTTCAACTTTATACTCTTTCAATTTCTCAAAAGATTTTGATTTGTGTTTCATAAGATACACATACCCGTACCTTGAGAAATCATCAGTAAAAGTGATGAAGTAGCCGAAGTGACCCCTAGCTAGTGTGGGCAATGGTCCAGAGAAATCACTGTGGATCAACTCTAGAACCTTTTTGGCATGAACTCATTTCCCAGAAAAGGGTTTGTTGGTAATTTTGCCCTTGAGACAAGATTCACAATTTCCATAAGACTCAAAGTCGAATGGGGTTAAGTAGTCTAACTTTCTTAACCTTGCAATTATTTTCTCATTTGCATGACCAAGCCTACAATGCCACAAGTAAGTCGGGTTTTCATGATTACTTAGTTTGAGTCTTTTATTTTGTATATTAAGAGCATTATATCCACAATGCAACAAGTATAAACCATTCAAAAAAGAAGCATTTCCATACACATCACCATTAAGCAAAAAATAACAGTTATTATTTGCAAAATGGAAGGAAAACCCTTCAATATCTAACATGGGAATATAAATAATGTTGTGAGTAATAGATGGAACAAAATAAAAATTATTCAGTTCAAGTCTAAAATTAGAGGGTAAATCTAAAATGTAAACGCCAACACGTTCAGCAGCAACTCTTGCTCCATTCCCAACGTGTAAGACGACTTCACCCGGCCTAACTGCCCTGCTATCCTTGAGACCCTACACATAGGTACAAATGTGTGAGCCACAACAGGTATCTAATACTCAATAGTTAGTAGCATTTGTGGACATGTTTATCTCATTAACAAACATATCTGTTCCAATGGCTGACACACCTTGTGTTTTCTTTTCAGCCGCTAGAACCTTGTAGTCCTTCTTCAAATGCCCCTTCTACTTGCAGTGGAGGCATACATCCTTGTCCACCATTTCCTTCTTTTGAACTCCACCCTTGGGCTTGAGGAAATTAGGCTTAGAGACCTTCTTAGCCTTGCTCCTACGCTTCTTCTTTCCTTTCGGAGCAGAAGAAGTAGAAGCACTAACAATGAGCACGGGCTTTTCCTTAGCAGTGGAAGACTCAAAAGTCTTGAGCATGTTATGAAGCTCGGGCATGGTCGATTCCGTATTATTCATATTAAAGTTTACTACGAAACTCGAATAGAATTGGGAAGCGACTGAAGTATGGGATAAACAACAACGTTGGTCTTGAGCTCAATGCCCAAATGACCAAGTTTCTCGATTAGCCCAATCATCTTCAAAACATGAGGGGAGACATTCCTTCCTTCAGCTAGTCGGCATATGAACAAATCTCTCATCACTTCATAAATCTAGGAATGAGATTCAGAATCAAAGATATCCTTCAGATGCTTGAGCATCTCGAAGGGGTGCATCTTCTCATGCTGCCTTTGAAACTCGGGAGTCATGCCGAGCAACATAACACACTAAGCATGGGAAGCATCCTCTTGATGCTTCTTCTGAGCTGTAGCGTCAAAAGCTTCAGCCTCTTCAGTACCAGTTGTTGGGGTTATACTGAAAAGTATGCTTTACTTTGTATAACCAACTGAAGTTTCTTATTTATTTACTAAAATAAATTATTTAATCACTGTTGCATTAAATATGAATGAATGTTATATATGTTTATTGCAAACCCGTTCAATAAGTCCGTACGTATTACGTTGTAGTTAATTTGGTGATACCAGATCACTGAAGATCAAATTAACAGCCCTCGTAATTAAGTACAAATTCACAACCCAGATGGAAATGAATGAACCATCATGAACGGTTGAAGTGTGAGACCCAGATTGGCTTGTCTTGACCAAGGGATCACACTAGCGCATTTAGGTGTGTTGAATGAGGACCTACAGGAGGACAAATTCTTCGGTACTGAATATACAAGAATTAGACCTCAGTGGTGCGTTGTTTCTTAATCTCCGTCCCTTAAATAGGATCGTGTGAAATTAATAACTATTGCTTTGACTTATGATGGGAAAAGAGTCAATGCGATTCGATACCTTATATATTGGGCAATATTATTAATTACATGACGATTGCTGATATTTAATACGGAGAATCGCGTGCAAGTACGTCTTGCTTGATTTCTCCCCTTGGTGGGCTCATATCCTTTATCATACCAAATCTTGCAAGTGGAAATTTATTTTCGGTATGGATAATAATGTTGAGCTGTCTTTACTCCAAGGACAAAGATGTTAATTAATATAAAGCCTGTTCAGTGGCTTAATTAATTAATGGACTAATATAATCTTAAACGCGGGAAATAATGTCTGGGAGCCATGTTATATGTGAAATCGTAATATGGGTTAAGATGGATAGTTCAATATTAATTTTATAGTGGAGTAAATTAATATTAATGGACTTGAATAATATTTGGCCCAAATATTAAAGCTTCATAGGCCATTGAAGGTCCAATCTTAATTCTCCTAAAGGCCCCTCAAATAGCCCAAAATAAAATCCAATTAATGAGAGATAGAAGAAAATATTCTTGCTATATTTCCAAGTTGTAATTTTCGAAATTTTGTAGTTAATTAGGAAGAAAAGATTGTCTTGATTTTCTTGAAGATGTTTTATGGAAAGAGATAATTATTGTAGGAATACATAATTATCCCATAAATTCAAGAAGTCAAATCTTGACTCCTAATATCTTGTAATTTTCAAAAATATGAGGTAGAAGAGGGGAAATAATTTTTTATGGAAAATTTAATTAAGGAGAAAATAATATAGAAGATATATTCAAGATTTCTTGGAGACCAAAAAAAGATTCTCTTCCTTATTTTCCTAACCCTAATTTTCACCTCCCCCCCTCCTCCCTATTTATAGGGGATGAGCTCTTCATTCCCAAGGGCAATTCCATGTGTTGAAAATATTAAAAATCCACAAAGGTGGTAGCAAAATATTTTATTTTTCTCTCATTAAAATCGTTCGTGCAAATCCTCCCACCGGGTTACATTCGTGGACTTAGGGATATATTTGGGAAGGCTCTTGGGTTGATCCATCGTCTCAAAGTTTGTCTCTACAAGAGGTTAGTAATTCCGTAACTCCTAGTTCTGCATGTTTAGGATTTACGTGAATTACGTGTACGCATGTTGTTAAATTATTATGTTGAATTGATTTAGGATTAATTCATGTTAGTAATTAATACTCTTGTAAATGATGTTGGGGAATTAATTGCACGGATCTATTCGGGATGAATATTTAAATACAAATTTAATTCTAACAATTATTACTAGCATGAATTAATCATATATTAATTCAAATAATAATTCAACAACAAATCATGCATATAAACAGTTCATGTAAATCCTACGCATGCGGAATTACTACGAGTTTACGTAAACGCACCTCTTGGAATGGCAATGGTCTCGTTGATTAAACACACCGAAAAGCCTTCCCAAGTATTCCCTAGTCCTTGCTCGACAATCTGGTGGAAGGATGCTCGCGAACAATTAACAAAAGGAAAAATAAACTTTGTTGCACCACCTTTGTGGATTTACTAATTTTTCCAGCACGTGGAATTGTACTTGGGAATGAAAGAATCATCCCCTATTTATAGATGGGGTGGTGGTCGAAAATTTGGGGAAAAAACAATGTGGAAAATCTTTTCTTGATCTCCAAGAAATCTTGAATATATCTCATATATTCTTTTCTCCATAATTAAAATATTCCACAAAAATTCCACCTCATCTTGAATTTATGTGATATACTTGTATTTCAAGAAATACATATCTTCCATAATATCTTTTCAAGCAAATCAAGAAAATCTTTCTTTCCTTTAATTATTCAAATTTTTTTTGAATTTAATGAGATAATCTTGTATTCCAAGAATACATATCTTCATTCCATAACAAAATTCAAAGAAAATCTTTCTCCCCTTTTATCCATAATTTTCGAAAATTATGAGGGAAAAATAAGCAACAAATTTATTTTATTTTTAAACACCTTTTTCAGTTATTGGACTTTATGTTGGGCTACTTAGGGGGCCTTTAGGAGAATTAAGATTGGACCTTCCAATGGATCTTGAATTATCAATATTGAGCCACAATATTATTCAAGCCCAAAAATATTAATTAATCCCACTACATAATTAATATTGCACTATCCATCTTAACCCATATTACAGTCAATATGGCTCCCAGTTATTATTTCCCGTGTTTAAGATTATCTAGCCCATTAATTAATTCAAGCCACTGAAATAGCTTTCCATTAATTAATATCTTTTGTCCTTGGTTAAGGAACGGTTCAACATTATTATCCATACCTGAAACTAGTTCCACTTGCAAGATTTGGTATGATAAATCTTATGAACCTCCCAAGGGGGTAAATCGAAAAGCGCATTCTTGCAAGAGATTCTCCGTGATTAAATCTTAGCAATCGCATCTGACCAATAATATTGCCCAAGATATAAAGTATTGAATCTCGTTTATTCTCTACCCGTGATAAGTAAAAGCAATAGTTACCAACCACACGTGATCCTATTTAAGGGACAAAGATTAAGAAATAACGAACCACTGAGGTCTAATTCTTCCTTGTTCGGGCTCAAGAATTTGTCCTCCCAGAGGTCCTATTCAAAGGCATCACCATGCACTAGTGTAATCTCTTGGTCAAGACAAGCCAATCTGAGCCTTACACTTCAACTTTTCATGATGGATTGTTCATTTCCATCTAGGCCATGAATGGTGTACTTTTGGTTACAAGGGACTGTTAATTTAATCTTCTGTGATCTGGTATCACTAAATTAACTACAATGTAACACGTACTATTTATTGAACAGCTTATGCAAAGAAATATATGTAACATTTTATGATATTTAAAGCATCGATGATAAACAATTTATTTCAAAAAATAAGTTCGAAATTCAGGTTTTGATTATACAAAGTAAAAAACATACTTTCAAGTATAATCCCAACAATCTCCCACTTATACTCAAAAAGTCCGCTTTTAAGTATACTACAACATGTCTCGTGTAGTTCCTAATACGTGACATCTAATGTCACCTACACGAACCTAATAATTTCTCCACTTATACTCAAAGTAGATTGGCAACGATCTTGACACCCATTTCTTCCACATGTCTCTCGAATGTATTCCGAGGCAGGCCCTTTGTGAATGGATCTCGCCAGGTTGTCTTCTCGACGCTATCTTTGCCAATTTATATATCTCCTCTTAACGATATCTCAGATAAGATGGTATTTCCTTTCAATGTGTTTTCTTCGGCTTTTGTGGGCTCTTGGTTCCTTTGAATTTGCAATCGCCCCAAGATTGTCAAAATAAATAAAATGATTATGCTAGGCAAATTCGAACTACATCCAAGTCCACTAGGAAGTTCTTGAGCTAAACCGCTTCTTTTCGCCGGGCCTCGCAAAGCGCCTACATATTCGGCTTCCATGGTAGAATCTGCGATGCATTTCTGCTTAACGCTTCTCCATGTCATGGCTCCTCCCCCATGCAAAACACACTACCGGAGGTAGATTTTCTAGAATCTAAGTCCGATTGAAACCGAAGTGCAGGTAGCCGATGGGGATTAGACTATCCGACTAATAAATTAACATTCTATCTCGAAGTTCTTTTCAGATACTTGTAATGTTTTTTGACAAATTGGCCCAATGTTCTTTTTTAGGGTTACTCGATATCTTGCCACCATGCTAACTAGAAAGCAGATATCCGGTCTCGCATACAAAGCATTGCATACATAAGGCTTCCGACAGCCGAAGCATAAGGAATGCCTCTCATGTCATCTATCTCCTTTTGTGTCTTAGGGCACATTTTCTTGGATAGATGGATTCCATGCCTAAAAGGTACGAAGAATTTCTTGGAATCGCGATCTTCAATCGTTTCAAAGATGTTGTCTATGTATGAAGCTTGCGATAAGCCTATCATCATTTTCTTGTGATCTCGAGTGATCTTGATCCCAAGGATGTGCGCGGCTTTCCCTAAGTCCTTCATATCAAACTGTTTTGAAAGCCATGCCCTTACGTCTAATAACACCTTTACATCGTTCCCGATGACCAGAATGTCGTCTACGTATAGTACTAAGAATACCAATGCAGTTCCGACACGCTTTTTGTACACACAACTTTCGAACTTATTTTGATCAAACCCATAAGACTTTATAACATGATCAAAACATTGGTTCCAAGCTCTGGATGCCTGTTTGAGTCCGTAAATGGACTTCATGAACTTACAAACTAGGTGTTCTTGGCCTTTTTCAATGAAGCCTTGGGGTTGTTGCATATGGATTTCTTCATCAAGACTTCCGTTAAGGAAAGCCGTCTTGACATCCATTAGCCAGACTTTAAAGTCGAGATGCGCAGCAATCGACAAGAGAATTCGGCTGGACTTGAGCATTGCTACGGGCGAAAAAGTTTCCTCATAGTCGATCCCTTCTTTCTGAGTATAACCTTTCGCCACAAGCCTTGCCTTGAAGGTTTCCACCTTCCAGTCCGGTCCTCTTTTTCTCTTGTACACCCATTTGCAACCAATGTGTTTGACCTCATTAAGTGGTTCGACAAGCTCCCACACTCTGTTAGGATCCATAGAACCCATTTCGACTTTCATTGCTGTTTGCCAAGAACCTGCATCCTTGTCTTGGATTGCCTCGTCATATGTCCATGGGTCTGATTCGTCTTGTCCGGGAATCAAGTCCGAGGACTTTCCTATCCCCATGAATCTCTTAGGCTGTCTCACAACCCTCCCACTACGACGAGGTTCCGGTTGTGCAAGTGTGTCATTTGGTATATCATCTTGTACAGTTGGCACTGAGGTTAGCCCCCTTAGCTCACTTAAGGTAATCTCACTTCTGGGTCTTCTTTTGTTCATATAGTCTTCTTCCAAAAATCTAAAGTGGGTGCTTATTACCACCTTTTGATCTTCGGGACCATAGAACATACACCCTTTTGTTCCCTCGGGGTATCCTACAAACAACCTTAATTCTGATCGAGGATCCAATTTTCCAGCTTCCTTGTCCAACACGTAGGCCGGACACCCCCAAATCTTCATGTGTCTCAAACTGGGCTTGCGCCTGGTCCACAATTCTTTGGGAGTTTTGGGAACTGATTTGGATGGCACCAAGTTCAGAATGTAGGCCGTTGTTTCTAAGGCATGACCCCAGAACGACTTGGGAAGATCCGCATAACTCATCATAGATCTAACCATTTCTAAAAGAGTTTTGTTTCTTCGCTCTGCAACCCCGTTTTGTTGAGGGGTTCCGGGTGAAGTTAGCTGGGATGCAATCCCTTTATCAGACAAGTAGTTCAAAAACTCATCGCCGAGGTACTCGCCTCCAGGATCGGATCGTAGAGACTTGATACATTTTTTCCTATGATTCTCTGCTTGAGCCTTAAATTCTTTGAATTTCTCAAAGGTCTCAGATTTATGCTTCATAAGGAAAATATAACCGTACCTTGAGTATTCATCAATAAAAGTTACGAAATACTCATAACCTCCTCTTGCTTTGGTTGACATTGTACCACATACGTCTGTGTGAACGATTTCTAACACTTCTTTGGCTCTATTCCCCTTGGCTCCGAATGCCCTCTTGGTCATTTTACCCTACAAACATGATTCACATGTTGGAATTGGTTCAACTTGAAGAAACTCCAGTGAACCGTCTTTCACCAACCTTTGGATCCTCTTTGGATTAATATGTCCCAATCTTAGATGCCATAGAAGTGTCCCGTTCACGTCTGATGAACGTTTTCTTTTCTCGGAAACAGTTGATGTGTTATATGATGCATTTCGTGAGTGGTGTGCACAGTTAATTGCATAGAGATTATTCGACAACGTTCCATGACAGATAAATTTATCATAAAGAGAAATGGTAACAACTTTATTAAAAGTAATCGAATATCCATCAAGATAAAGTTTAGAAACTGAAATCAAATTCTTTCTAAAATTCAAAACATAAAGAACATCTCTTAAAATTAAAACTCTTTCTTCAAAAGACAGGTGCACTTCTCCCACTGCTTCAGCTGCCACTCTCGTAGCATTGCCCAGTGTGATGAGGATCTCATTGTCACTAAGTTGTCGGGTCCGCTTGAACCCCTGTAAAGTTGTTGTGTTCGATATAATAACTCAGGATTAATCAAACACGTAAGAGCGACACGTGTAATATTCTTTAAATAGTCATACCCGGTGGATAAGTGTGCTCGCCGTCCGTTGACCAAACAAGTTTGTTCGACCAGTTCGCCACCGACGCCCAAAACAAACATACTCACCACTCAGATCAGGAAAGACGAAATCAAATGAGCTAAGTCAAGAAGGCCACGAACAAATCTGAGGACTCAGGCGGCCAAAATACTCAGATATCCTGAAAGGCTCAGATATCCTGAGGGTCAGTATGCTCGCAACTCAGATATCCCCGAAGGCTCGATATCCCGAAGGGTCAAGATATCCCGAGGGTCGGATATCCCGAAGGCTCAGATATCCTGAGGGTCAGTATGCTCGCAACTCAGATATCCTGAAAGGCTCAGATATCCTGAGGGTCAGTATGCTCGCAACTCAGATATCCTGAGGGTCAGTATGCTCGCAACTCAGATATCCCGAAAAGCTCAGATATCCTGAAAGTCAGTATGCTCGCAGCACAACATTCTGAAGACTCAGGTATCCTGAAGGGTCAGAGTGCTTGACACTCAGATATCCTGAAGACCCGAACATCCTGAGGGCTCAGTATGCTAGAGGAGGACAATATTCCAGCATGAAACTGACATGGTTAAAGGGGCGAACAAAGCATCCAACCGAGCAAATGATTAATTTCCTGACGAACTGGGTCAATAAATTCATCTTATTTACAGTTTATTTTACACGTGCATGTTTTGTTTGTGAGTTGTTATCAAATTAGCCACATCATATTCCTCAAATAAAATGACTCGCGATAATTGGCGCTTAGAAGGAGGGTACTTCACCAAAAAACCAACCCATACACAAACCCTTAGTTAGCCGAGGCAGAAAAAAGAAATAAAATGCCTCAATCTAGGAACACACAAATGGAGAGGCCGGGACAAAGCCAACCACATGACTGGAAAGAGGCTCAGCGCCAGCCTCACAAAGATCAGATAGGGGAGACCATCAATCTTGAGGATATTGCCAATGATCCGGCGGCCACAACAAAGGCCATCTCTTTCCTGTTGCGAGCACAGAAAGAGAGGGCCGAAAAAGAGTTGGCTAAGCTAAAAACTCAAGAAGTTGATAGCGAGCAAGTTAAAAAGAAAACTGCGAAGCGGGCGAATAAAAGAACCGATGATACGTCTGATGACGAACAGCCTCAAGGGTCTAGACCTTCAACGTTTGGACGCTTGAGGCTCTCCGCCAAAGACCGAATCGGCAATAATAGGTGACAGGATCCAGGGAAGGAACAACCAATAAACATGCCCGCACACTCAGGTCTTCATGATCGTCCGCATGCCGAACAAAAATTGGCAGGAACAAAATTGTCTATCCATCATCGATTGGGTAGTCAAGAACAAGCTTGTAAAGGGGGACTGCCCCATCATGAGCATGCCCCACTGGGTCCTCATGATGGGAAACAGCCCCGATCCAAGTCTGTCAGTTCCACAAAATTGGCGGAAATGCAAAAAGCCATCGAGGGATTACAGGCCGACCTGGCCGCGACCAAAGGCCACCTCGGGCGAGCACAATACCCTGCTCGCCGCTATCACCGACGATCATGGCGGCCAAAATACAAGAGAAAGTAGCGAAGACTCAACCACCAGTCCCCATGTTCGATGCTGAGTCTGACCTACACGTCCATCTCAGCAAATATTCAGACTTTATGATCACAATGGGTGCCACAGACACAACACAGTGCCGATCATTCCCCATGACTTTGGGTGATCGGGCACATAGATGGTTCTCTAATTTGCCTGCTGCGTCTATCACATCTTTCGCTCAATTGGGACAACAATTTCTGTCCCATTTTTCATCCATGTGTTCTCACCCGGCGCCAAAACAAAGGTTGGCGCATTTTTCCCAACTAAAAGGTGAGTCTGATCGAGCATACATCGAAAGATTTGATAAATGTTTGTATGATGGGGCCCTAGTTGA
Organism: Stenogyne calaminthoides; assembly: GCA_037126765.1. NCBI lineage: Eukaryota > Viridiplantae > Streptophyta > Magnoliopsida > Lamiales > Lamiaceae > Stenogyne > Stenogyne calaminthoides. The sequence continues at coordinate 6,318,629 of JBBCBC010000003.1, read as the reverse complement.
AGAGGATGCCAAGATCCTCCCGGTGGTCGGGGGCCTGACTCTAAACACTGACATGTGGAAGGCCATGCATCAAGACTGGCCGAACACATATTCAGAATTCCGAGAGCGAGCGGCCAAAATCATAGCCATGCAAGATTTGCTCGCCCAATCACGATTGGGTCAGGAACCTACAACTAGGAAAGTTTTCGGGAAGAAAGTGATGAATGAAGGGGGGCACAAACCCCCAGGCTCTTTCAAACCATTCGAAGAAAGAGCAGAAGCAAACGCCCTACGAAGTCTTCTGGGTGTTTCAGCGGAAACAATTTTTAACCAAATTAGAGATCGGGACATGTTGGACAGGTCGAGAAGAATTATAATGGACAAACATCGACTCAATGCTTCCAAATATTGTAACTATCACGAATACATCGGGCACAATACGGAAGATTATCGCGATTTACTCCGCCAACTTTGGAAGCTATACGAAGAAAATAGTCTTACCCAATTCTTAAAAAAGCCAGCGAGCAGAGACTCCCGAACAGAAAAAACAGAAGATCAAAGGGGTAAACGTAAAGCCGAACAAACATCTGACAGTGATCCCGAAGAATCACGTAAAAGGTCTAAAATACCCAAAAGAGGGCCTCCTACTATGGGAAGAGGTCGAGAAAGTCAAGAGATTCACATGATACGTCCTGAATATGGTCAAGTGGGTGGATGTTACCAGGCACCATCATTATCGAACAGACGTAAGAAGATGGAGATGCGTGCCATGCAAAGCATTCATCAGGTAAAGGTGGCGAGCACATCAGCTAGCACGCCACCCTCACACCAAATCATGTTTTCAGATGATGATCTCGACGGTATAATAACTCCCCACAATGACTCCTTAACCATTAGTGCTCGTCTCCTCGGGTTGAAGGTGCACCGCCTCCTGGTTGATACCGGAGCTTATGCGAACATTTTGTTCGTCAACACCCTTCACCAGATGGAAAAGCAAGTTGGGGACTTGAGCAGTTATATTGAACCATGTGATCATACCATAATGGGTTTTGGGGAATCTGTAACCCGACCCTATGGTATGATTAGGTTAGGAGTCGAGTTAGAATCAACTTTGAATCCGGAGATCCGACGAACTAGAATGCTAGATTTTGTAATCGTCAATGCTCCGTCTACTTATAACAGGTTCCCAGGTCGCCCATTTATTCAGGAATTTAAAGCGGCCTGTTCTACTTACTATTACTGTGTCAAATTTCCAACACAAGATGGAACAGGTAGCGTAAAAGGAGATCAGAAGAAAGCTCGAGATTGTTTGCTATCATGTGCACCAGAAAAACAAAATATTGTTAACATGATGGAGCGAACGTGGGAGATCGGTGAGTCAAGCCAACAGGCAAATATGTTACCAACATGTTCGAACATATCTTTGGCGAACACAAATTTGACGAGCACAGCTCCCCGCGCGAACACAGAATGCGCAAACACACAATCCGGGAAGGCAATTCATGTCCCAGATCTCCCAGATCTAATGAATATTGATCCGCTAAGCGAGCCAACGGACCTAGAACCTTGCATAGGTTTCGAACCCATGGAGGTTTGATGACGAACACCGGGGGTCCATTCAAGATCCTCGGTGGAAACAAAAAAGAAAGCGAGCAACACTTGTCGAACAACTGGAGCCTATAAACATCGACCCGAACAGACCTGAGTTAGAAGTGTTCATTGGTTCAGAATTACCTGAGCCAATTCGAACAGAAATGATTGCTTATCTTCAAGCAAACTTGGATGTGTTCGCATGGTCGCACGAGGACATGGTTGGAATTGATCCAAAATATGCATGTCATTCCCTCAACCTTGATCCAATACAAACTCCAGTTATCCAGAAGCGCAGAAAATTTAGTCCGGAAAAGTATGCGGCAATGAATAGTGAAATCAAAAAGTTGCTCGACAACAAACTGATTCGAGAGGTGAAATGCCCAAGATGGCTTGCGAAACCTGTGCTCGTCCGCAAGTCTAATGGATCTTGGAGACTATGTATTGATTTCATGGATTTAAACAAGGCGTGTCCGAAAGATAACTTTCCGATGCCGCATATCGATTATTTGGTCGATAATACAGCAGGCCATGAACTCATGACTTTCATGGATGCATTTGCTGGTTATCACCAAATACCCATGCATCTGGACGATCAAAAGAATACGGCATTCTGCAGTGAAAAGAATATGTACTGTTGGCAACGCATGCCGTTCGGATTAAAAAATGCCGGAGCAACATATCAACGTTTGGTGAACAAAATGTTCGACGAACACATCGGCCGAACAATTGAGGTATATATTGATGATATTGTGGTAAAGAGTGAACACAAGGAAGACCACATCACTCACCTCGCACAAACGTTCGATATACTCAGGAAGTACAACATGAAGCTAAATCCGAATAAATGCAGCTTTGGGGTTCACTCAGGAAAATTCCTCGGACATATGGTCAGTCAACGGGGGATCGAAGCAAACCGATCAAAGATTTAAGCTATGCTCGATATGCAGGCCCCCAGGAGTGTGAAAGAGGTCCAAAAGTTAACCGGACGTTTAGCTTCCGTAAGCCGGTTTATATCACGAACTGGGGACAAATGCAAACCTTTCTTTGATGCATTAAAGAAGGGGAAATTTCAGTGGACCGAGCATTGCCAAAATGCATTCGAATCATTAAAGCAGTACCTTGCAGATACTCAGACATTGTCTAAGCCTGTCCCAGGCGAACAACTCTATCTGTATCTTGCTGCATCCGAACATGCAATCAGTGCTGTGCTCGTACGAGCAGAAGGGACCACACATTTTCCCATTTACTATGTAAGCCAAGTGCTTAAAGAAGCCGAGCTCGGGTACCCTCCACTGGAGAAATTAGCATATGCTCTCGTGATGAGTGTTCGAAAATTGCGACCATACTTTTTTGATCACTCAGTCGAGGTACTGACCACTTTCCCATTGCGCCAAGTCCTCCACTGACTTGATACTGCAGGCAGATTACTCAAGTGGGCGGTAGAGTTAGGACAATTTGGCATTACGTTCGCTCCGCGAACAGCAATGAAGGGCCAAGTTATGGCCGATTTCATGGTCGAGTTGACATATCCACAAATGCTCGAAAAGGCTATCGACCAACCATGGCATATGTATGTTGATGGTTCATCAACATGTTCAAGAGCCGGAGCCGGCGTAGTTCTCATCAGCCCAACCAGACAAACATTCACAACAGCCATCCGTTTTGATTTCCCAGCTACAAATAATGAAGCCGAATATGAAGCTTTGATCGTTGGACTACAGATGGCAATGATAATGGGAATTCAGAGGCTGATGATTTATAGCGATTCCCAGATAATCGTTTATCAAGTAACAGGCGAGTATGAGGCCCGAGGCGAACAGATGGCACAGTATCAGCAACTAGCGAAAAAGTTGCTCGAGCATTTCGAACAAGTTTTCATAGAACAATTACCACAATTGGGTAATTCGTTCGCTGATGCTTTGGCACGCCTGGCAACTGCAGAAGGAGTGACGAACACAACAGACATTGTGGTCGTCACAACTTGTTCGCCATCAGTTCCCAGAGTTATGATCGCCCAAGTAACAGGCAAACAAGAAACTTGGATGACTCCAATCCTGAGTTACTTACAAAAGGAACTTCTCCCTGAAAATAAGGCACAAGCTACTCGCCTCATATTACAATCTGCTCGGTATACTATTATAGACGAGCATTTGTACAAAAGAAGCTTCTCACTTCCACTTTTGAAGTGTATTACTCCTGAAGAGGGTCGTATACTTCTGGAACAAATCCACGATGGAGTATGCGGAAATCATACAGGTGGGCTCGTCCTGGCACATAAAATAATCAGACAAGGTTATTATTGGCCAATCCTCAAAAAAGATTCGCTCGCATATGCTCGCGCGTGCCACAAGTGCCCAGGTACATGCCCCACTTATTCATAGCCCACCTGAAGAATTAGTGTCAGTCTATAGCCCATGGCCATTTGCTAAATGGGGGATCGATTTGATCGGCCCATTTCCTACTGGCAAGTCGGGAGTAAAATTTGATGTGGTTACCGTTGATTACTATACTAAATGGGCAGAAACCGAGGCCATTGTCAAAATCACCGAACAAAGAATGTGGAACTTTGTTTGGAAAAATATCATTTGTCGATTTGGGCTTCCCCAATCATTAGTAACTGATAACGGCAAACAGTTCGATGGAAGTGAGTTCAGACAGAATTGTGCTCACTGGGGCATAAAAAAGGATTACTCAACTCCGTATTATCCCCAGTCAAATGGACAAGTTGAAGCCGTTAATAAAATTATCAAGCATACCCTCAAGGCTAGACTTGATAATTCCAAGGGGGGAGGATGGGCTGAAGAGTTGCCTGAAATATTATGGGCTTATCGAACAACTTTCAGAACATTAACTGCAGAGACCCCGTTTGCCTTGGCATTTGGTGCGGAAGCTGTTATACCCGCAAAAATCAAGATTCCAAGTCATCGAACAATGACTTTTGGAGAGCACATTAATGACCAGGCGCTCGCCCTGAGTTCAGACCTGTTGGAAGAAAGAAGGACGGAGGCTGATTTCAAGAATGCCATGTACAAAAAGAGATCAGAGAAGTTCTACAACTCCAAAGTCCGAACACGCAGGTTCAATGTGGGCGAGCTGGTTTTAAGGTGAGCAACGGGGGTATCAAGTGGTGTGTTCGGCCGAGCATGGGAAGGTCCGTTCAGAGTTACAGAACGTTTGCTAAACGGGGCATATGATTTGGAAGACCTGAATGGAGTCCCATTGTCCTACTCGTGGAATGCGTCAAATTTGAAAAAATATTATCAATAATTGCGAAGATAGTTGGCCGAACAAAGTTGTCCACACAGCTGAAGCGAGCATAGTCGGCCGAACAAAGCTGTCCACACAGCTGAGACAAGCATAGTTGGCCGAACATAATTGCCGATGTAGCTGAAACGAACACAAGTGGCCGAACATAATCAGTCGTTTAGTTAAAATGAGTAGGACAATCCTGAAAGAAGAATACATTATGTTCGACACATATCTTCAGGAAAGAAATGCTGGCAAACACTATCGAAAAGACGTAAGATACGTGTCGTTTAACGAGTTGTCAACGTAAGATACATATCAGAACGAGTTGACAAGTGGTGGCAACCAAGCGGGGATGAGTCAATCTTTGAGCAAGAGCTGTCAAAAAGCTGAACAGATGTCAAAAGGGGGAGCAAAAGTAAGAGAGCTAGCACCAGCTAGCTATGCCAGCACTAGCTTGGGATAGTTCTATAAATAGGGGCATACTGATAGCTGAGAAAAGCAGAGAAAAAAAAAGATGAAGAAGAAAAAAGGAAAAATATTACAAGTCTCAGAAGGAGGTTGGTTTAGTATGCCCCTAGACGTAGAAGAATCCAGCTCTCGATTCAGCAATCATTCAGCTGAATCGAGCATGTTGCCCGGTACGAGATTTATACCCCATATGACATTACGAGCACAGGTTGAAGCTCATTGCCGGACTCAAGATGCTCGGCAGAGTTATGGTTGCCACTCCACGTTACTCACTGCTTATGCAGTAGTAAATCACTAGTCCCCTATGCATCCCCAAAATCTTCTCCGATGGGGAGGGATGTCATAGTGTCCGCTCAAAGCAATATGCGGACGCTGATGCTTAGGCATCTACTGAAGGGGACAGAATGGTGCGAGCTGAAAAATTTTGCTCGCACCTGCTTTAGGCGAGCAGGTATGCGCGCCACATGCTCATGTCCGCAGCCGCCCGCATAATCACAGCTTGTCCAGGAGGGACGAAAGCTTATGTTGCTGCTGCTTGAGCATGTTACTAAACAAAGAAGGGTAGACAGGATGATGTGCCACATCCTTGTCAACATCAATTCCGCGGACAAGGTGAGGCCAGTTCGTGTCTACTCAAGACAAGGTTAAAATTCAAAACCTTAGTCTGATATCTATAGTTGTGTAATAGATAGTCTTCTTCAGATGTAAAGGTTGTAATAGAATACAAAGTGTTGCAAAAAGAAAAAAAAATATATGTACTTTTGTTCGCTAAGATTTTCTAGTTTAAGCCTATTTGAGGTCGCACCTAAGCCGGACTGCCCGAATAAAGACGAATGAGCCCAGGTCTATGTTCACCTGACGAACGAGTTCGTACTCTGATTCCCGCAGCAAAAAGTGAGTAATGGGTACGCAGTCGCAAAAGATGACTCGTACTTACAGATACCCATAGCGCAAGCGGGTGATGAGTGCGGGGTCGCATCTAAATAAGACGGCCCTAGTACGAAGTGATCGCACCTAAATAAGACGATCGCGAACCAAGAAAGGGGGGGTTCATAAAGTAACCCATCTGGTCGCACCTAAATAAGACGATCAACCGATTGCAACGTCAATAAGACAATCAAAACTGAAAAAAGTCAGGAGCGGGCATAGGCAAACCCAATGTTCGAATTCATTCAGAAGAAAAGGGGCAAAAACTAGAAGGCAACAAAGCGAACACAAAGCAACAAGGCAAACATCAAGCAACACAAGTATCAATCATTTATCAACAACCGCATTCATCCTCAACAACAATCAGGTTAGAGGAGATAGTTCAATATGTAATTCATCCATTCAGTTGTAAAAGTGTTCGAACAAAAAGAAGAAGTCAGCAAAAAATTACAAGTATTGAAGACATTGTTCGAACAAAAGGTGAAGAAGACAAAAAATTACACAACATATGTTTGACAAAACAAAAATAACACTAAGGAGCAAATTCATAATTGGGGGTGGACGGAAGAGAGATGTCGAACAAATCGTGCTCAGCCCCCTCAGCAATAACTCCTTCAGTATGGTCAGGTACCAAATGCTCGTCAGAAGGTACATTCCTTTCGGTCCAGGAGGTCCCTTTGCTCGGCTCAAGGCCGATCGGTCCCAAACTCAGTTTGGAGATTTTGGCCAGCAGCACCACCAGTATTCACGTCCGAGCCATCTTCCTCATCCAGAATAGGATCATCAACTTTGATTCCTTCAGGAAGAATGGAGAAATCACACAGATCGTTCAAATCTAACATTGGAAGGTTGCGATCCGGTGGGTTGTCGATCAGGTACTGCTGGAAACTTGATATAAGAGGGGCAATTTGTTCGCCATTAAGTGCATGGCGAAGCAAGATCGATAAAGATCGGCGAAGGCACAAATATAGGAGAAGTTGGACATGGAATCAACATACTCTTCATTATGCAGCTTTGAATTTTCGAGACCCAAGCGGGTGTTGGTCTCCTCAGCAATGATGAGCTGTTGGCCGAGCACGTCCCTCTCACTTTCCATGGCGTCGACGCCAACTCGGAGTTTACGAAGCTCAACATTCATCTCTTCCTGAGCTCTTCGTATGCTGACCACCTCCTCCTGAGAGTGATCCAGTGCCTCCTTCGTCTGGCGAGCATCCTCCTGAGCCAAGCGAGCATTTTCCTGAACTTCGCGAGCATTTTCCTGAGCCTTACGGGCATCCTCCCCGCCGACGAGCCTCGGCTTGGCCGAGGATGCTGTTCTCGAGCCAACCTCGGTTTCATCCCGAGTCCTGTTATTTCGCCCACCTTATCTTCGAAGTTCCTGATCAAAGCCAAGTAGTTGGCATGGAGGTTGGCGGACTGAGCATAGGCTTTCTCAAGAACGACCATAGATTGGTCCTGAAGTACCAGACCCAGACACATATTTTCCAGGAGTGGAACCCAGAGTGGACTCTTCCAAATTTCGGTAGTCCATGCTCGAACAGAGTCCGGCAAGCTTTTTGAACATGATCAGAATGCCCTAACCTTGTAACACTCTACGCGAAAAGTAAGTAGTTTTTCGATTGGGCATCAACGGAGCCAACCCGCTTCAACCTACACATACACCCGAGCAAACAATATGAAAAAACGAAATGTAATTAATCAAAGGTATAAAGGCGAACAAAATGTACCTATTCACACGAGCCGGATCCCATCCCAAGAATGATCTATCCTTAGGGGACCGAAGCTCAGGATTCAACGGAGTCCATGATCGGGGTTCAGCAGGAGGTGGAGAAGATGTGCCAACCTCCATTTCAACGATTTGTGAAATCGACCGACCAATTGAGGAGGGCCATTATTCGACGCTTTAAGTAGGGGTCCGAGTCACCCTAACGGCCTCTGTGCTCGTCGTCGAGCTTGTTCGCTGGGCGCCGTCGTCGAAGTTTGTTCGCTCGCCCCGCCGCCGATTTCCATCCTTAGCCTCTTGGGCGATCGAGCTTGCTTTCGCTATTCCCGCTTTCGTATTTGGGTACTCCTTTGTGGTCGGCTTGACTCCCCAGGACCGGATGCGGATGCTCGACTAGCCCTGCTCGCCTCTCCTCTGTTTGGTCGCTGAGCCTCCCGCTCAGCCTGAATCCGAGCAAGCTCCAGTGGCCTTTTTCTCCGAGCCATCTCAGTATGTTCGGATGTACTCACAAAGAACAGTCCACAATGGGGAAAAGCTATAAACAAAATAATTGAGACGCACAAAAGGGTAACAAATGAGCAAAATAACACAAAACTTATACAAATAAAAGAGGCAATCCTTACCAGCAGGATTAACAGCAACAAGATGATGAGGAGGCACGAACAAACCTCCTTTCTTCCTCTGATCGGCAGTATTCAGAGTTCTCACAGATCGCTCCGAGCGAGACTCCAGATCAATTTGCCAAACGCTGCTAAAATAGCCGTCGTTTGTCTCCTTGTCCGTCGCAGCTAGAATCCCTGAAATAAAGAGCAAGTTAAAATCAGTTCAAATTGAAGGACAAAAGACACAAAATTACTTACGGCACACACCCGAAGTCGATAGGGATGTCTAATCGAGCATCTGGTTCGCTCCCAGAAGCCGGGCTCTTCCAATCGCCCCCAACGAACCAGAACTTCTCTTTCCAATCACTGATTTTGTTTGGCACGTCCTCAATAATTTTGCACTTGGCATTAGCTTGCATGAACAGCCACCCATGTTCACCCTTCGGACGGGTCAGGTGCACCAATCGAGCAAGTTCATTTGCGGAGGGATAGTATCTTGGCTTCATTTTGCGAACAAAGTCGGGAAGCTCATGATCATATGCCACCCATTCGCTTAAGCTGCGTGATGGTGATGTTTCATTCCACGAGCAAGCGGGTGATGGCGGATGGAGGGGGAATCGAAACCCGGCTTCCATGGTGTCCAAAATTCACAATGACACAACCTTCGGGGGTTGGTCACCGCTCATCGAGGACCGGTGCGAAAAAAAAAAGACATCCTTGGGGGTTTCAGAATTCCTATGCAGCCGAAAGTGAGCATATCTCAAGATCAATTATGCTCGCTTTCTTGCTCGTTGGTACTCATTCTCAACCCTAATCCTATGAGGTTTTTCGAAATAATCAAAACTATAACGAGCATTATACTCGTTATATGTTGGACTATGAGGGACACCAACAGGTATATCAAGCTCAGAATTTTGCTCACCACCTACCCCTATGTTCGATTCGGTTACATTTACAGCCGTCAAAATTTCCCCCCTCACAACATCGTCATTCCTATCTACATCAACATTATCAACAGCCCGAGACCTAATTTGAATTTGGGGCAAAGAATTATCACTGGAATCATCCGAAAAATCATTACGGACCAAGTACCTATCCAATTCATTTAGGGCTTCGTCGGAATCGGAGGAAAGAACGGCAAACGGCTGCCGAACTTGCCAGAGAAATCCTGAATCCGAGACATTCATCTCTGGCGCATTAGCATCGCTACGGGGGATTCTACTAACAGAGGGGGAAGAAGAAGAACTATGGTGGTCCGATTCTAGGGGAACAGAGGAGTTTGAGCAAGAGGCCATAATCGCAATAAGAGAAAGAGTGTAGCGGCTACCTGAGTAAGATTCTTCGCCGGAATGATGAAGCCCTCGCCGGAAATTTTCAGACACGGAAAAGATTGAAAGACAGAGGCAAAAAAGAAGAAGGAAGGAGAAAAAGGTTTAAGGCGGTGAAATGTGGTATATATAGATACCGGAATCAATTTTGAGAATCTGACACAGAATACGAAACGACATCGACTATGGCCCAATAAGATTATAACAGCCGGGCCCCATGTTGAATACAAAGCGACCCGACTGGGGGGTATTGTTGTGTTCGATATAATAACTCAGGATTAATCAAACACATAAGAGCGACACGTGTAATATTCTTTAAAATAGTCATACCCGGTGGACAAGTGTGCTCGCCGTCCGTTGACCAAACAAGTTTGTTCGACCAGTTCGCCACTTGACGCCCAAAACAAATATACTCACCACTCAGATCAGGAAAGACGGAATCAAATGAGCTAAGTCAAGAAGGCCACGAACAAATCTGAGGACTCAGGCGGCCAAAATACTCAGATATCCCGAAGGCTCGATATCCCGAGGGTCAAGATGCTTTCAGAACTCGGATATCCCGAAGGCTCGAGATATCCTTAGGGTCAAGATGCTCGCCGAACTCGAGATATCCCCGAAGGCTCGAGATATCCTGAGGGTCAGTATGCTCGCAACTCAGATATCCTGAGGGTCAGTATGCTCGCAACTTCGGATCCCGAAAAGCTCGGGGATATCCCGAAAGTCAAGATCTTTCGCAAAGACAACATTCTGAAGACTCAGGCATCCTGAAGGGTCAGAGTGCTTGACACTCAGATATCCTGAAGACCCGGACATCTTGGGGGCTCAGTATGCTCGAGGAGGACAGTATTCCAGCATGAAACTGACATGGTTAAAGGGGTGAACAAAGCATCCAACCGAGCAAAAGATTAATTTGGATGACCAAAAGAGTGCCTTACAGACAAGCAAGCTCCAAGATCAATCTAGAAGACGAAGTTGGGAACGTGGCAATATCACCTGGATTCTTGCATGACCCGAAGTCTCCAGCTCATGCTTGCCAACCCAGCTCATGCTTGTCGGAGTGCTATAAAAGGAAGAAAAAAGAAGAAGAGAAAGGTTCAGAATTTTTTTTCAGAAAGAGTTATACCCACACATGAGAGGCAAGGAACAGAAAAATTCGAGTGATTATCCACACATATAGAAACCCTAGCACTCATATGCTAACTCTCCAAATTATCTTCATCGGTAACGATTCATCTTCATAAGGTGTATCAAATATTGTACATGTAAAGCTCGCAATACCACATCCTGGCTTGGTATGCCCCCAGAGTAGTCATTTCCTGATGAACTGGGTCAACAAATTTATCTTATTTACAGTTTATTTTACACGTGCATGTTTTGTTTGTGAGTTGTTATCAAATTAGCCACATCATATTCCTCAAATAAAACGACTCGCGACAAAAGTGAAACAAACATGATCAGTGGATCCCGTATCCACTACCCATAAATGGGAGGCATACGCCGCTAAGACAATTTCAACAACTAGTGCGTGAGAATTATCTTTCTTTCAATTCCTTTTGGGATTAGAACAGGCTGACCTCCTATGTCCCTTTTCACCGCAGTTAAATCATTTTCTTTTTGGTACTTTCTTGACACCCAACCAGGTAGCTGTCTTTTTCTCACTTTTCTTAGTGATGAGTTTGCTTTGGTTCTGACCACTTTCCTTTTCTTGAGACTTGCCTTCCATTGCCCTAGATCTTGAGAAGAGACTTTTGGTCACCAATGCTTTGTCTTTCTTTCATAAATGCTTCTCTATTTTCTCCAAGGCTTCTTGTAGAATGTCCATAGTAAACATATGATCACTCATCACAAAACTACAGTAAAACCCATCAAAGCACCTTGGAAGAGTTAGCAAAAGAAATTCGATTTGGGCCTCATCACAATACTTAGTACCGAGATAAGCCAGTTTTTCAAAATGGCGTTTAATTCTGAGAACATGCTCCCTTACGGGTGTTTCCTCAACCATCTTTAGCCTGGCCACGTCGTCATTTTTAAACTGATTCATCATGCGGTCTTTTGTTAAAAACATTTCTTCAAGACTTTGCATAATTTCTGCAGCAGACTCAACACCTTCATGAATGTGTCTCAAATCATCAGATAGTGAAGTCAAGATTACACGTTTCATGGGTTCATTGGTCTGCTCCCAAATATTATACAAGTGTCTTTCCGCATTAGCTGATTCATCAGTAGGCTTACGGGGCTTGGGACATCAAGAACCCAATGATTTTCTTGTGCAGGTAGGACAAAACTCATATTTCATTTCCAAACATTATAGTTGTCACCAGTTAATTGGTGTTCTTTGAGTGTATATAACAGTGGATTAAAAGGTTACGACATGATGAACTGAAATAAATAATAATATGCAAAAGCACAAATATATCACGAAATTCGATCACATGTTTCATATTAAAATCTCAAAAAAATATGAACATGCATCAGCCAACATCTCAAAACAGTTTAAATAAGCCACGTGGGGTGGGTCATTATTTAAACACATTCAACAGGTTATAAACAAGAACAGTTACAAACCTTTAATATCCAGATTAATAGTTGGCTCCCACTTGACCAATATAAAATTGACAGGGACTTCAAGGAAGTATATGCATATCAATTTTATACCTAAGTAATAACCATGATTAAATACAGAATTATTATTTCGGTTTGAACGAGCCTCGTGGGGAGGATCATCGTCGCCACTAGTAATAATCCACAATCATCCATCTGGAATTTATTCATGTGAAAGCTATCTTTTGACCGTCCCGTGGGGGGAATTTCTCCAAAAGAATTCACAAATAAATAAAGAATTATCGTGGAAGGATGCTCGCAAACAATTAACAAAAGGAAAAATAAACTTTGTTGCACCACCTTTGTGGATTTACTAATTTTTCCAGCACATGGAATTGTACTTGGGAATTAAAGAATCATCCCCTATTTATAGATGGGGTGGTGGTCGAAAATTTGGGAAAAAAACAATGTGGGAAAATCTTTTCTTGATCTCCAAGAAATCTTGAATATATCTCATATATTCTTTTCTCCATAATTAAAATATTCCACAAAAATCCCACCTCATCTTGTTATGGAATTTTTGAAAATTAAGAGGAAAGAATCCAAGATTTGGATCTTCTTGAATTTATGTGATATACTTGTATTTCAAGAAATACATATCTTCCATAATATCTTTTCAAGAAAATCAAGAAAATCTTTCTTTCCTTTAATTATTCAAAAATTTCAAATTTTACTATATGAATAACCAAGTGGGAGATTTCTTGAATTTAATGAGATAATCTTGTATTCCAAGAATACATATCTTCATTCCATAACAAAATTCAAAGAAAATCTTTCTCCCATTTTATCCATAATTTTCGAAAATTATGAGGGAAAAATAAGCAACAAATTTATTTTATTTTTAAACACATTTTTCAGTTATTGGACTTTATGTTGGGCTACTTAGGGGGCCTTTAGGAGAATTAAGATTGGACCATCCAATGGATCTTGAATTATCAATATTGAGCCACAATATTATTCAAGCCCATAAATATTAATTAATCCCACTACATAATTAATATTGCACTATCCATCTTAACCCATATTACAGTCAATATGACTCCCGGTTATTATTTCCCGTGTTTAAGATTATCTAGCCCATTAATTAATTCAAGCCACTGAAATAGCTTTCCATTAATTAATATCTTTTGTCCTTGGTTAAGGAACGGTTCAACATTATTATCCATACCGGAAACTAGTTCCACTTGCAAGATTTGGTATGATAAATCTTATGAACCTCCCAAGGGGGCAAATCGAACAAGCGTACTTGCACACGATTCTCCGTATTAAATCTTAGCAATCGCATGTGACCAATAATATTGCCCAAGATATAAAGTATTGAATCTCGTTGATTCTCTACCCGTGATAAGTCAAAGCAATAGTTATCAACCACACGTGATCCTATTTAAGGGAAGAAGACTAAGAAATAACGAACCACTGAGGTCTAATTCTTCCTTGTTCAGTTATGAAGAATTTGTCCTCCTGTAGGTCCTATTCAGTGCATTAGTCATGCACTAGTGTAATCTCTTGGTCAAGACAAGCCAATCTGAGCCTTACACTTCAACCTTTCACGATGGATTGTTCATTTCCATCTAGGTCGTGAATGGTGTACTTTTGGTTACAAGGGACTGTTAATTTAATCTTCTGTGATCTGGTATCACTAAATTATCTACAATGTAACACGTACTATTTATTGAACAGTTATGCAGTAAATATATGTAACATTCGATGATATTTAAAGCATCAGTGATAAATAATTTATTTCAGTAAATAAGTCCGAAATTCAGTTTTGATTATACAAAGTAAAAGCATACTTTCCAGTATAATCCCAACAAATGATTTGGTCGTCGTCTAATCCTTTCACTTTGTCGTGTGCTCTGTGTTGCAACCTGATTTTCTTTAGAAATGTTGAAAGTGACATACTTGGAATCTTAACAACATTGTTGTCTTTGATCTATGTCATATCGTGGGAATCAACAACCACATTCCGTATAATAATTTATCATCTCACATGATTGATGTTAACCCCATTTGTTAGTGTTAGTGTCCTAGAGACAATCCTTTGTATAGATATAATACTAAGATAATATTTAGTGTTGGTTTAATATTATTGTTTGTTTAATATTAAATGTATGGCATTACACTTATTAGAATATTATGTTTGATTGTTTGCATTTGTTCTTATCTGTGTTCCCTTGAATTACTGTTGTCATTGAGTACGTGAGAACTCAGATGACTTAAGCATGATTCTCAAACAGCCCCGATCAAGGATCATTGAGAATGGGATATCGATGATGCAATGGAGATCGGTGTGCGATCTACGAGATACAAGGTATCTCATGATGGATGCACAAATACCTTAGAGGATATTGGTATACCCATCCGAGCAACTGTTTGATGTAGTTCCACTATATGTGTCTACGGGTGTCTCGGTTAGTGGGAGCGATGCGATACTCCTTTGACTTGATGTCAATACGCACGACATGTATGGAGTGATGAACTTTGACCATGACCAACGCTTACACCCTTCCATGGGTAGATATGACTTGGATTGGGTTCATCACGAAATGCATGTGCGTGGTAGTTGAACCAAGATAAGGATTCATTCCTCAAAGTGGATTTAGAGAGAATACTCATCTTCTCGACATAATTGGATCAAAGTCATTGGCCAATGCACGCCACCTTGGACTTTGTGACCAAAGGTGACACGAATGATCAATTAGTGATTCGAGATAAATCGATTAAGCTATTTGAATAGAAACTTCATCATGTTCAAGGCTAATCGAGTATTCGTGAATGGAAGGAGGAAATCGCAATAGCCCATGTTACAGTTACATGTAGTTGCACGTTTCTCGCAACGTACCTCATATATTGAGATTGTCTGATTTATTGTCTAGGGTTCAATTAAGACCTTTAGTTTGACTAATCGCTCGATATATGAGGGCCTATGGGTCACACAACAAGTAACTCCCGTGTACGGATTATAGTTGGTTAATTAAGTATTAAATTAGATTTAATATTTAATTTATGGAGAATTAATAATATATTAATTTGGAATTAATTATTATTATTATTTAATTAAATTAGATTTAATTAAATAAGAATCTCAAAATAATATTATGAAATTTTATTATAGGAAAATATATGTAGGAAAAAATATATCTTTGAGATATGGTTTTTAGATAAATTTTATTTAAGTAGATTTTATTGCATTTTATTGTTCTCATGATACATTATTATTTGACTAATGTAATGAGTATTTTGCTATCTATTTCAATAAATAATTGGTTTTTAGATAAATTTTATTTAAGTAGATTTCAAATAAATACTTTTTTTTAATTAAGCATTACTTTTATTTTCTTTTTCAAATATTCAATTTACTTAGTATTATAATATATATTAATTTATTATTATATTATAAAACACTACAAAAAAGTGTTTTTACGACGGTTTTAGCGATGAAAAAAACTATCGCTAACGACATTAGCGACAGTTTTGACGACGGAAAAAAAATTCATCATTGAATCGAGCGTCGCTAATCATAGCGACGGTTTCTTGGTGTAGCGACGGACCATCTCGAACCCAACCACCAAACATCTCATATAAAAGCCACCAAGCCTCCCAATTAAATGAGATAAATTTTCGCTCCCAAGGAGGACCGAACACAGGACCTATGGGTGCCTAAGCGGGGATCAATCCACTCGGGCACTTACTTTCTTGTGTTTACTTAATGAAATTAATTCTATATGTTCTAAAAATTATTTTTTTTAATTATTTTTTTAAAATCATTTATTTCAATTATCTAATTTAATGATTTAACCACATTTTAATATAATAATTATAATTCTTATTTTTTATAAATTTAAATAAAATTGTATTATATTAAAATTATATTTTTTATTTATTTTTAATTTTTTTACACTTTTTTTTTAATTTTATTTTTTTAATATAACTATCTAATAATCTTTAAAATAATAATTATATAAATTTTTTATTTTATACATTATAAATAAATGATTATATTCTTTTAAAATTGTATATGTCCTAAAAGTTTATTTTTTAAAACAAATAGTACTACTTTCTATTTAAAAAAATACTTGTTGGGAGATGAATTTAATAAAGATTGATTTTGATTAGATCCCAAAACCCCTGAGTATGACATGTTCAGGATAATCTTGATAGTTGAGTCGAGATTCGTTTTTAGAGTATTCAGATGTTATCCAAGACAATGTATAGTCCGCAGATATAGATCGATAGATAGATTCAAGACTCAAGAGTTTCAAGAAACCGGTTTGAAGTTTCAATATGAAATCGAAGTTTTCAAGTTTTCAAGATGAAACGAGAAATCAAGACTCAAGCAGAAATCGAGATATCAAGACTCAAAGCAGAAACGAGATATCAAGACTCAAAGTGAGAAATCGAGATATCAAGACTCAAAGGAGAAATCGAGAAATCAAGACTCAAAGATGAAGACTCAAGATAATACCAAGATATCGGTGGAAGACTCAAGTCATCAAGACTTAGAAGACATCAAGACTCGTAATACTCAAGACTCGTAAGACCCCAAGATGTAAGATCAAGACAAAGGATATCAAGGCACAAGAATTATCAAGACTCAAGAGTGCATCAATGCTCAAGATAAACATGAATGTTCCGAGGCACTGAAAATATCTATCTGAAGGATACAATACTGAGAAGAACGCGATTCCTTAGAAAAATAGATATTGCCCAAGACATTCTCATGCAGACAAAAAGAACTAAGACAAAGTGTTGTTAAGGTTATATCACTCAGAGATGTAACCAAAAAGAGCCGTTGTGGTTGTCTACATTTAACTGGAGACAAAAGTCAAAAAGAAGAAGACAAAGATCAGTACATTACTAACACCGACAAATGACAGTCTTTGAAATATGTCAGTAGTACTATGTTCCAGACTGCAAAAAGTGATGACCAGCTACATGAAAAACAGTTTACCTAAAACGTGCTAGGGAGTCTCAAACCCTAAATATAGTTGTTCATCACACACCATAAGAGGAAACTCGTGGAGTTATCTCTTCCAACGGATAGTTTTTCAAGAGTGACCTTGGTGTATGCCTATAAATACTTGTAACCCTCTACATTGAAGGTTACGGGAAATTTGTAAGCAACTCAAGAGCTCAAACTTATTATTGCAAGTTGAAGCACTCGAAAACCCAAGAATTTCCCAAGTGCTTTATATCGAAGAGAGCTCATTTCACTAAGCCTAGCTTGATAAGATATATCCAAAGCTTAGTCGAGATATCCTAGCCTTTGCATTGTTCTTAATTGTAAAGCATATCTCATCCTAGTTGAAAACCAACCAAGAAACCACAAACCCTTTGTAAGGTAGTTTGAGTGTGATTGTTGGTGAGATTGGAGTTGTAAAGAGTTAGTAAACTACAAGGAGGTAGTCAGAAAGCTCTAGAGAAGAAGTGAGTAAACTATCTTGGATAGTCAGAAAGCTTGTGTGTGTTTTGAGTTAGTAAACTACAGAGGTAGTCAGAAAGCTCAAAATAGAAAGGTTAGTAAACTACAGAGGTAGTCAGAAAAACTTAGGAAGTGATTAGTGAATTTCTCTGAAGAGATCAGGGAGAGTGGACGTAGGAGCTTGAGTCTCTGAACCACTATAACTTGCTGTGTTCTTTGCTTTATGTTTTGCTTTGATTATCTGTTGCATAACTTAAAACTGAAAGCATATTTTCACTGATATTCAGTTGGAATCAATCCACTGAAGTTGCATCTAAACTGAATCACAGCCTAATCACTATTTCATTAAAGGGAAGGTTTTCAGCAAAAGCTTAAAACGAGTATAAACTAAGGGCCAACCATTCCGCACATCTGAGTAGCTAGAACAGATAGTTACCAAACTGAACTTACTCTTCTGAGGGTTCAGTAAGTTAGTTATCTGATCTAAGCAGCTCAGGATCTCTGAAAAACTCAGGATCAGTTGGGATTATCTGAGGTATCTGAAAGCAGCTCGGGATCACTATATCAGGTAGACTTTAACTCAGGACGATCTGTGCTTCTCAGGACCAAATCATCAGGACAACCTGACCCAAGCTGACCTCAGTAAAGAAAAGTTTTAAAATCACTGAACACGTGTATTCCCCCCCATACACGTGTAAGACTCGTTTGCACCGGGACCAACAAGTGGTATCAGAGCAGTGGTTCAACTTGACCACCTGCTTTGTTGACCAAAGTCTTATTTGCTAAAATACTTGTGGTCTATCTGAACATATCTTATTTGCTGAATTCTTAAAAGACCCAGACAAAATGTCTTCTAAGAAACTTCTCATGTTCTCATTAGAGAACTATGATTTATGGAGACTGGGAATGCAGGCTCACCTGTATTCTAAACATTAATGTATGTGGAGAGTGGTCTCTGAAGGGCCATTCAAATTTACTGTGGTGAATCCCAAAGGAACAGAAAATGAGAGAAATGATCCCAGGACAGAATTTCCTAAGTCTGATGACCAACTGATTCCTGAGGAGAGGAAGTTAGTCAATCTAGACTATATTGCCAAAGACACACTATACAGTACAATTGATGATGGTGTGATGGGAATGATTTCTCATTGTAATAATGCTAAAGAAATTTGGGATACACTAGCTGTAATGTGCCAAGGCACAAATCATATCAAGGAAAACAAACTTTCAGTTGCCATTGGAAAGTTTGATAGTTTTGAAATTGAAGATGGTGAATCTATAGACAAATTGGAAGTCAGATTCACTAGCATTATGAATGATCTGAATGCACTTGGAAAGAGATATCCACAGAGAGAAGTGGCATTGAAAATTCTTAGAGGTCTTTCTAAGAAATGTGATATTCATGCAGTGGTGATTGAAAACACCAAAAACATTGATTCAATGTCGTACCAACAAGTCTTCTCTGAGCTAAAAGCTTATGAGTTCGTAATTAATAAGAAATCAAAGAAAGCTGACAGCAAAGATGATTCATCATCTAGTAAAAATGTGGCTTTCAAGGCCAAGGATAAAACCTGTAAAACTAGAGAGTCTGAGAACTCCCTTGCTAAAAATCAGGATGAGCTTGAGGATAAGCTAGCACTGATGGCAAGGAGGTTTGAAAGACTTAATAATCGATATGGAAAATATAAAAACTATTACAGAATCAGGTGTACCGTAAGAAAGTCGAGGACAAACCAACCGAGAAGAGAAAGGGACGAAAAGTTCAAGGATCTTCATCCAAAAAGAAGGACTCCAAGTCCAAAGAAGAAAGTGATCAGGATGATGATGCCAACAGATGCTATAACTGCCAAAAGAAAGGTCACTTCCAGTATGATTGTCCAGACCTGAGTGCTAAGGAGAGAAGAGAAAGACAAGCTAAAAGAGACAAGAAGTTCTCTAGCAAGAAAGCCATGGTTGCAGAAGAAGAACATTCTGAGGAAGGATCTAGCTCTTCAGATGAAATGTTCTCGAGACAAAGGAAAGTGATGACCTCTCGCCTAATGGTCATTGAGGAGGTAAACTCTTCTTTCTCTGTTGTTGCTCCTACACTAGCACAAGAGTTATCAAGTTCCACTGTAAACAGTCAGTTTGACCTGATGGATTCTTTTGAGAGTCTGATGAAGGACTATGTTGTTTTACAAGAAACTGGCGAATGAAACTCAAGAGCGTAACAAAGAATCAAATTCAAAAATCTTAAGTGGAAAGACTAAAGAAGCAATATGAAATCACTTCTCAATTAATGGGAGCTACCGATGAACTAGATGTTACAAAGTACAACTCTCGAGAGAAAGAGAAGTTGATAGCGATTCTAATCGAAAAAGCTAGAGAAATCCATCAAGAGATTCAAATTGATCGTAACTAAGTTCAATGACCTCTCTGAGAAGCATGAAACTCTACAGAAATGTGAGGATAGTGCGCAGAAGAAGCTAACTCTATTGAATACTGCATCTAAAGTAATAGATGAAATTCAGAGTTATCAGAGACCTGCCACTATAAAATCGGGATTAGGATATATTCCAGGGGGAACCTCACAAGGTCATCTCGAATCTTTGCGATCAAGTAGCAAGAAGACAATCTTTGTTAAACCAGTGGCACCTACACTTCTAACTGAAGAAATGCCCAAGGTTTTAGACAATGGAAAAGGACCTATGGTTCCAATAAAACTGAATGATCAGGTAAGAAAGCCCAAACCTCAGGTGAAGGCTAGAAAACCCCGACCAATCAAGAGAGGAAAATTTTCGTGCAAGTACTTCAAGCCTCAAAGCTAAGAATGCAAACCCGAAAGGATCTCAGCCTTGAACCAAACAGAGGAATCTTCAAAAGAGAAACACTCAGCAGAGACATTCTCAACTGAAGAGACCAAGTCCTCAGAGTACTGAAAGACCCCAATTTCAGTACAGGCAACCTAAGCCCCACTTGCCTAAGGGTAAAGGTTACCTGAACCCGAGTCGAAGAAGATTCGCATACTACATGAAGCCAAAGAAAATGAACAAAAGACATGTACCAAAAAAAATTCTAAGGCTCATGTTCATGCCAAGGCTAGCACTCATACACAGGATACTGCTAAGGCACCCAGAGTAGTAAATGTGTATGTAGATGTTTATGGAAGACAGATCAACCACTCTAAAGTGATTAGAGTTGTCAGGCAGATTTGGATTCCGAAAGGTACAGCTAACATGGTAGGACCCTACACAAATTGGGTACCTAAGAATTGATCTATTTTCGGGGGAGAAAAACAAGGGCACCGAGTTGATTGAAGATCACATAAAGACCGATGAGTGGAGATGAAATGGGCCCCATTTGTATGGTATCTTGACAGTGGATGCTCAAGACATATGACATGATTCAAGCAAATACTCAGTGACTATGTTGAACAAAGAGGCCCTCAGATCACATTTGGAGATAACTCCAAGGGACAGACTGAAGGATATGGAACTTTGGAAATCGATTCAGTTCATATCCATGGTGTTTCATATGTATCTGGATTGAAGCATAATCGCTTTCAATAAGCCAATTACGTGATAAGGGTTTTAATGTTGAGTTCTCTAAGAACTTATGTTATGTGAAAGATGATATCTCACAGAAAATATTGCTAACTGGTACAAGAAAAGGAAATGTGTATCTTGCTGATTGGAGTTCAACTCCTAAAGATACATGTTTGGTTGCAAAAAGTTCCACAGATACCAGTTGGTTATGGCATAAAAGAATGAATCACCGAATTTCAAAACCACGAATAAACTTACAAGATTAGCTCTTGTGAGAGGGTTGCCAAATGAAGTGTTCAGTAAGGAACATGTTTGTGATGCGTGCAAAAGGAAAACAAGTTAAAGCATCATTTAAAAGCAAAGTAGATGTTTCTACCGAGAGAATACTTCAGTTGTTGCATATGGATCTTTTTGGTCCAAGAACACCAAAGTGAGCACTAATGGCGTAAAAATATACACTCGTGGTAGTTGATGACTACTCAAGATATACTTGGGTCATATTCTTACTCAGTAAGAAAGAGACTCAGATAAAGCTTCCTGAATTACTGAAAAGGCTCAGTATTGAAAAGGACCTGAGTGTGGTCAAAATCGAGATCGACAAAGGAACTGAATTTATAAACCATATTATATTCGATTATTGTGCAAAGAAATGGAATTACTCATGAAACATCACCGCAAGGACCCCTCAACAAAATGGTGTTCTTTGAAAGAAGGAACAGGACTTTAAAAGAAGCTGCAAGGACAATGATAGCTGAAGCTGAGATTCCTAAAAGATTTTGGGCTGAAGCTGTCAACACTGCATGCTATTCACAAAACAGATCCATACTGACCAAGAGTCAAGGCAAAACACTATACGAGCTTTGGAATGAAAGGAAGCCTCTTGTTTCTTTCTTTCGTGTGTTTGGTTGCAAGTGTTTCATACACAATAATGGTAAAGATTAGTTGAAAACATTTGATAGCAAAGCTGATGAAGGAATATTCTTAGGATATTCTGAAGTCAGTAAAGCTTTCAGAGTTTACAACTGTAGGACTCTTATTGTGGAGGAAACACCTCATGTTGTTTTTGATGAATCTACTTGTGTTCAGAAGAAACAGGAACATGATGCAGAAGAACTGACCAAGAGAATCACCAGATTAAGCCTGAAAAAGAATGACAAATCATCCACTGAACCTGAAAAGAAGAAGTCAGTCACCTTCTATGAATGGAGTGACTCAGACTCAGACAAGGAAGTTCAGGATGGAACTCAGGATGGTGAGACTCAGGAAAGCCAACACACCAAAGGTGACCAATCTGAACAGACACCAGTTCAGACTCAGGTATGTGATGCCAATGAAGATGTGGTCACAGCTGAGGCAATTTCTGAATCTATCAACCAAAGGGGAACAAATGTCTCTGACAATGTTCTGAATAGAATTTCCCCTGAGGAAGATGATTCCCTTTCTCCTTTTCTGTTGTTCCCTGAATTTAATGAACTACCTGAACCTAACATTTCAAATGTTGAGGATATTATTGAAGGGGGAACATCCAGGAGAAGATGGTTAGATAGTCATCCTACAAGTCAGATTGTGGGTGATCTAACTGATAGTGTTAAGACAAGAAGGTTCCATGGTGAGAGTGCACTATTCTGCTGCTTCCTATCAGAGAAAGAGCCTACTGAGATTGAAGAAGCTCTACAAGATTCTCATTGGATTACTGCTATGCAAGAGGAGCTGAATCAATTCTCAAGGAATGAAGTATGGGAGCTAGTGGATAGGCCTAAAAGGCACAATGTTATTGGAACCAAGTGGGTATTCAAGAATAAAAGAGATGAAAACAACAACATTGTAAGAAACAAGGCAAGGCTTTGCACAAGGTTTTTCCCAAGAAGAAGGCTTGGATTATGATGAAACCTTTGCACCTGTTGCAAGACTAGAAGCCATCAGATTGTTTCTTGCATATGCTGCCCACATGAAGTTCGCAGTCTATCAAATGGATGTGAAGAGTGCATTTCTGAACGGTGTGCTTAAGGAAGAGGTTTATGTGGAACAACCTCCTGGTTTCAGACAGAATGACCAAGTTTACAGGCTCAGAAAATCCTTGTATGGTCTTAAGCAAGCACCCAGAGCATGGTATGATACCCTTTCTCAGTTTCTTACTGACCATGGGTTTGTCAAAGGAACTGTTGATAGAACTTTGTTCAGGATAGAAGATGGGGAAGATATCTTACTAGTTCAGATATATGTTGATGACATCATTTTTGGATCTCCAAATCATCAGTTGTGTGAAAAGTTTTCTACACTGATGAAAGACAAATTTGAGATGTCTATGATGGGGGAGATGAATTTCTTTCTAGGTCTTCAAGTGAAACAATCAAAGGAAGGAATTTTCATCAACCAAGCAAAGTACACCAGAGAGCTGATTGCCAAATATGGTGTACAGAATTGCAATGCAGTTAGAATTCCCATGAATACTAACTACAAGATGGATCCTAATCCTGAAGGCAAATCAGTAAGTCACAGTGATTATAGAGGGATCATTGGATCATTGCTCTATCTCACAGCAAGTAGGCCTGATATAACATTTGCTGTTGGGATATGTGCAAGATACCAAGCTAATCCTAAGGCTAGTCACATGGAGGCTGCCAAAAAGATACTGAAGTATCTTAAAGGCACAGTGAATAGAGGATTGTGGTATCCAGCTGATGATAACCTTGAATTAACTGGTTATTCAGATGCTGATTATGGAGGTTGTAGAATTGACAGGAAGTCCACTACAGGAACTTGTCAATTTCTTGGAAGTAAACTGATATCCTGGTTTTCAATGAAACAGACCTCAGTAGCAACCAGTACTACTGAAGCTGAATACATGGCTGCAGGAAGCTGCTGTGCACAGATTCTTTGGCTCAGACAACAATTAAGAGATTATAAAGTTGTAGCCAATGAAGTACCCATATTTTGTGATAATAATAGTGTTATTGCTATCTCACAAAATCCGGCATTGCACACCAGATGCAAACATGTGGATATCAGACATCACTTCATCAGAGATCATGTCGAGAAAAAGGACATCAGGATGGAGAAAATTCATATTGATAAGCATAGAGCTGATATCTTGACTAAACCTTTGGCTGAATCAAGATTTCAGGAACTATCAGTTGAATTAGGGATGTTGGATCCAGGTGTATAGAGTAAAATCTGAAAAAATTGAAGGTTTTCAGATGCATGAAGTTTTCTCAGGATTCTACTGAGAAACTTAGGATAAAATAGGAAATACTGAACTGAGTCTTGAGAAACTCAGGTGTACTGAAAGTCAGTACTCAGTATCATACTGAACCCGTTCAGTACTCAGTATCATACTGACATTTTATCAAGGTCAATACTCAGTAAGACTGATAGAGGAAAATTAGTCTGAAGAGGTAATGACTCATGCAACTCATTTATTGCCTAAGTGAAACTCAGTAATCATTTGCAATAAATACACAACACCTGAAGAATGTTTTGGGTGGGATCTTTGAAATTCCAAGGAAGGTCAACAGTCATTAAATGCTCTGTTGCTTTTAATCACCAATGAGGTTAAATTGGCGGCTTACTTTTCGTGAGAGTCCTTTCGCATACCCGATTAGTCGGTGGATTAATCTTAACCGTTGATTATAATTAATCACACGACTTCCCACGAATCGGTCTATATAGTCTTTTGGAAGCCATTCAAGCCATTTTTTATAAACCCTCGTTCCCAAAATCACTCTGCAAATAAAAACCCCTCTTTGCCCAGAAAATCTTCATCGTCCTGAAACCCTAAACCTTTAAATCTTCAAAATGACTCTATCCATATTCGACAGATTGGCTGAAACCAATAAGCCATGGTATGAGTATGTTGTTTCGCTGGAGAGTACATCCAACGCAAAACATGAAGAAGAGGCGTTTCATTTGATTCGTTTGGCGAAACTGACGAACCTCGTCGCAAGCCGACCGGAGGCGGAATACTCGCGAGAGGTAATATAGTTTGTCTCTAATATGGAAATAGATGAGGATGATAATATTGAGTCCAAGATTTCTGTTTCGCATTTAGAGCATACATCGAAGTATGTAGATTTTGTTCGGGAGCTGTACATAGTCCCTAGAAATCTAAATGATGTTTTTGAGTTGTGTGATAAGGGAGATGATCCCACTTTGTATATGTTAGGTCGGGAGCAAGAGTATCTTGATAGGATTACTGAGAATCCTGTTAAGTTTGAGGCGACCTTACATAAGCGGCATTTGAAGCCAAAATACAGAGTGTTGATGGATATTGTGAGCAAGTGTATTATGAGTCGATCGGGGAGTTTTGAGCAGATTAGTACTCCCAAACTCCGATTGATGGTGGCGATAGAGGACTCACCCACCAAGGATTTTAACTGGCTAAAGTATCTGATCAAGGTGGTGAGTGAGCAAGCCAAGGTCATAAAAAAGGAGGATGGCTCAATATCGATCAAAGGCAAGATCCTCCATGCCACCAAAATAACCTTTATTTTGGAGATGTGTCGAGATGAGGAGGACATCTTTGCCAACACTACTCCTTTCCCTAAGTCCAAGGTGATGTTCAAGCCTATTGTTGCAAAAAGGACCATCAAAGGGAAGAAGGAGAAGAAGGTGGAATCACCGGCGGTTGCTGCTGCTACTGAAGAAACCCAACAAACCAGGGGGAAGGCTTTGTTGGAGGCCAAGAAGGAGCAGGGTGAAAAATTGAAGAAGCAAAAGACCCTTGCTCCAAAGCGCAAAATGATGGTGGTTCTCACTGATGATGACGAGGAGAGTGAGGCTGAGGAGATTCAACCTGAGGGCCAACAAGCTCAGAAATCGCCTTTACATGTATTGGCTCTAGTTATCTCAACGGCACAAACATAGGAGCAAACTGAGGAGCAAGTCTTCTCTGAGGTTCTTGAGACGTCATTAAGCTCTGACAAGTTCTCTCAAGAAATATTCCAAGGACCTCAGACCTCAGAGCAAGTACAGATTCCTGCTGAGGAAGCACCTGCTCAGACCTCAGAAACTGCTCAGGATCCTGCTGAGGAAGTGCCTGCTCAGACCTCGGAGCAAACTCAGATTCCTGCTGAGGAGGCGCCAGCTCAGACCTCATAACCAATTCCTATTCAAACTAAGGAGCTGCCTGCTGAGCCTCAGGAGCCGATGAACTTTGATGAGCTCCTGAGTGATCTATTGCTTGATCCTTCAGCAGACTTTTCTACTGAACCTGAGAGCTCGATGCTCAAGAAGGGTGAAACTGAAGAGACCGAATGGCGAAGCAAGGGGGAACGGTTCATTCTTGACCGCTACCCTAAGCTTAGCTCATTCCCTGACCTCCAAGACATCTTCTTCAGATTGAGGTCAACGATCTTTATCCTCAACCAGACTCTTCCAGAAATGCTCAACATAGCTTCATTCATAGGCGAAGACTGGTGGAACTAGGAAACAGCTCTGCTCACTGAATTCTCAGGATTCGGGAAAACCAAGCTTAGAATGAAAGCGTCTGATTTTGATGAGTTGGTTAAGAAGAAAGTTGCTGAGAGGAAGGATGCTGAAGCTGGTGCCCCGAGCTCCAAAGACAAATCTCAGGATGGGGACCAACAAGGGGATGATGAGGGTCAATCTCAGAAGGAGAAAGACCAAACTGATGCTGAAGAGCCTGCTGTCGAACATCCTCAGACTGAAGTTAGCCTTCAGGTAACTTTTGGCACTATTAACAATTATGCCAGGATTACTGAAGTACCTATCTTTAAATCTGTAATGTCTGATATGCAGACTGAGGCTCAGGTGGACACCCAAGCTCAGAGTGAATCCCCAGTTCAGACTGAAGCTCAGGTTCAGACTGAGACTCAGGCTGAGCAGCCAGCTCAGGAGACACAGCAGATCAGATATGCTCCTGAGATTGATCTCACCCCAGTGATGGAGAAGTTGGAGAAGGTTGAGCCAATCCTGAACAAAGTTGCTCAGATGGAGGAGGTATTGGCCAACCAAAGTCAGAAGATGGAAAGCTTGAGTTCTTCTTCAGACCTGTTGCAACTTCAGAGCTCTCTGACTGAAAAGCTGACCTCCATGGAAGGAAAGTTAGAAGAGAAGATGGAGGGGGTCAAAGCTGAGCTTAATGCAGAGCTGAAGCAGAAGCATCAGGAACAGACTAAAATTCTTGAAGCTAAATTGGCAGAGAAGAATGACATGCTGGTGAAGAATGTTGTTGAGGAGATGAGCTCAATGCTCATGGCCAAGATGACAGACATGTTCAAGGAAGCTCTCTCTAGCCAATTTGCTCATATGTCTGAAGAATTCTCAGTGGCGAAGAACCACCTTAGAAGGCTCGAAGAGGAGCAAGATCAGTTGGCAGGGGAGCTGCGGAGTGTCAGTAAAGAGCATTATCATATGGACACAGCACTCTCCAGGCTTCTGCCTAAGTATGGTTCCAAGAAGGGGGAAAGACCCGGAGCTGATCTGAGAGAATTATTGGAACATACTTTGAGAGGCAAGACTATCAAGGAGGCAGAGAAGAAAATTATTGTTGAAGCCATGAAAGAAGTCGAAGCCACAGAGAAACTGAAGTTCAGAAAGGTGGAGAAGCCAGTCTACACTCAGGTTTCAGAGGAAACAATGCAAGAAGTTGCTGCAGAGAAACTGAGTGGTAGAAGAATTGGGACAAGCCAAGCTGGAGCTGAATTGCCCATCAAAAGAAAGGTTGTGGCGTTTGAAGAGCCTGAGGGCAAAAGAGCTAAGGCTTCTAAGCCAATTCAGAGAAAGCTGATTCAGGATATTGAAGAGTTTGAGGAAGTGCCACAAAAGAAGGTCTTCAATACTATAAGTGCTCTGAAATCACTCCAAGTTGAGCAAGCTAAGAAAACTGCTGCTTCTGTTTCTGGTGTACCCGTGATCAGAAAGAAGATGGAAGAAGAGCAGAAGAGAAGGAGTGGTTTCAAGAAATTTGCAAGCAAGAGGAGAGGGAACACAAAAGCAAAGAAATGGCCGCATGTTGACAAGTGGATGCCAATCCAGTTCAACGATGCATGGGAAGAAATCAAGAGAACTTTTTGGTTCTACTATGATGTGCTCAGAGAATTGAGAGGGGAGAGCTCAGATCCCAATGAGGCTTTCATTGACTATCTCCTGACCTTTTATCCGAAGTATCTTCAAAGCTGGATCAATCTTGCGGATGAAGGAAAGGTTCAGATAAACGCCCCTGGTCCATACTCGTACCCTCCTCCTAGGCTGGAGAATGGCTTGGTGAATGAAAAAGTCATTTCTCAGGAGATTGCTCAGTACGTCATTCAGTTGGGCCTGACAGGGAACAATCCTGATATCATCAAAGAAAGAGATGCGCTGAAGAGAAGATATTATGAAATGTTCAACCTTGAAGTGCCTGCTGATGAGGTGGAAGATCAGAACTGAAGAGCCCGAGCAGAAGAGCAAAAGAAGACTGAAGATCAAGACTCAGAAGATTCATGTAATTCTTTATCTTTTTGTCTTTTTGATTTTGTTTTTTCAGATAAGTTCATTGTAATTTGTAATTGTCTACCATTCATCAATGAAACCTTATCATTTATGCTCAAAAGATAATATCTCATTATCTTAATTTACATTTCTTTACTTTTGATATGCCTGAATGTTGTCTCTGAGAAAATTGTTGGGAGACTTATTGTTTGGTGATGAAATTGTTGGGAAATTCATTGCTGAGATAATTGTTGGGAGATAAATCAATCTTGTAATAGGTAAAACTGAAACCTGAATATAGGTTAAGTGTTTTGTAACAAGATAGGTTTTGGCATCATCAAAAAGGGGGAAATTGTTGGGAGATGAATTTAATAAAGATTGATTTTGATTAGATCCCAAAACCCCTGAGTATGACATGTTCAGGATAATCTTAATAGTTGAGTCAGGATTCAGTTTTAGAGTATTCAGGATGTTATCTGCACAATGTATAGTCCACAGATATAGATCAGGATAGATTCTGAAGACTCAGTAAGTTTCTGAAGAAACTGAAGTTTCAGTATGAAACTGAAGTTTCTGAAGTTTTCAGTATGAAACTGAGAAACTGAAGACTCAGTGTGAAACTGAGATACTGAAGACTCAGTGTGAAACTGAGATACTGAAGACTCAGTGAGAAACTGAGATACTGAAGACTCAGTAAGAAACTGAGAAAATGAAGACTCAGTATATCAGTCAGTATATCTGTGAAGACTCAGAAGTCACTGAAGACTCAGAAGACACTGAAGACTCAGAATACTCTGAAGACTCAGAAGACCCTGAAGACACAGAAGACTGAAGACAAAGGATACTGAAGGCACAGTAATTACTGAAGACTCAGTAATGTACTGAATGCTCAGTATAAACCTGAATGTTCCGAGGCACTGAAAATATCTATCTGAAGGATACAATACTGAGAAGAACGCGATTCCTTAGAAAAATAGATATTGCCCAAGACATTCTCATGCAGACAAAAGGAACTAAGACAAAGTGTTGTTAAGGTTATATCACTCAGAGATGTAACCAAAAAGAGCCGTTGTGGTTGTCTACATTTAACTGGAGACAAAAGTAAAAAAGAAGAAGACAGCACTATACATTACTAACACTGACAGCGACAGGTCACTGAAACATGTCAGTAGTACTATGTTCCAGACTGCAAAAAGTGATGACCAACTACATGAAAAGCAGTTTACCTAAAACGTGCTAGGGAGTCTCAAACCCTAAATATAGTTGTTCATCACACACCATAAGAGGAAACTCATGGAGTTATCTCTTCCAACGGATAGTTTTTCAAGAGTGACCTTGGTGTATGCCTATAAATACTTGTAACCTTCAAAGGTTACGGGAAATTTGTAAGCAACTCAAGAGCTCAAACTTATTATTGCAAGTTGAAGCACTCGAAAACCCAAGAATTTCCCAAGTGCTTTATATCGAAGAGAGCTCATTTCACTAAGCCTAGCTTGATAAGATATATCCAAAGCTTAGTCGAGATATCCTAGCCTTTGCATTGTTCTTAATTGTAAAGGATATCTCATCCTAGTTGGAAACCAACCAAGAAACCCCAAACCCTTTGTAAGGTAGTTTGAGTGTGATTGTTGGTGAGATTGGAGTTGTAAAGAGTTAATAAACTACAAGGAGGTAGTCAGAAAGCTCTAGAGAAGAAGTGAGTAAACTATCTTGGATAGTCAGAAAGCTTGTGTGTGTTTTGAGTTAGTAAACTACAGAGGTAGTCAGAAAGCTCAAAATAGAAAGGTTAGTAAACTACAGAGGTAGTCAGAAAACCTTAGGAAGTGATTAGTGAATTTCTCTGAAGAGATCAGGGAGAGTGGACGTAGGAGCTTGAGTCTCTGAACCACTATAACTTGCTGTGTTCTTTGCTTTCTGTTTTGCTTTGATTATCTGTTGCATAACTTTAAACTGAAAGCATATTTTCACTGATATTCAGTTGGAATCAATCCACTGAAGTTGCATCTAAACTGAATCACAGCCTAATCACTATTCCATTAAAGGGAAGGTTTTTAGCAAAAGCTTAAAACGAGTATAAACTAAGGGCCAACCATTCCGCACATCTGAGTAGCTAGAACAGATAGTTACCAAACTGAACTACTCTTCTGAGGGTTCAGTAAGTTAGTTATCCGATCCAGCGACTCAGATCTCTCGAAAAAACTCGGGATCGGTTGGGATTATCCGAGGTATCCGAAAAAGAACTCGGGATCACATCTCAGTAGACTTTGACTCAGGGTGATCTGTGCTTCTCAGGACCAAATCATCAGGACAACCTGACCCAAGCTGACATCAGTAAAGAAAAGTTTTAAAATCACTGAACACGTGTATTCCTCCCCCCCATACACGTGTAAGACTCGTTTGCACCGGGACCAACAGTACTACTATACGCTTAAAAAAGTACTACTTTCTATTTAAACAAGTAATAATTTCTATTTAAACACGTACTTCTTTTCATTTAAACAAGTACTACTTTTCATTTTAACAAGTAATACTTTTAATTTAAACAAGTAATACCTTTCATTTAAACAAATAATACTTTTCATTTAAACAAGTACTACTTTTCATTTAAACAAATACTACTTTTCTATTTAAACAAGTACTAATTTTCTATTTAAACAAGTAATACTTTCTATTAGTTAAACAAGTACTACTTTTCATTTAAACAATTACTACTATATACTTAAACAAGTACTACTTTCTATTTAAACAAGTAATACTTTCTATTTAAACAAGTACTAATTTTCATTTAAACAAGTAATACTTTCTATTAAACAAGTAATACTTTTAATTTAAACAAGTAATACTTTTCATTTAACCAAGTACTACTTTTCAATTTAAACAAGTACTACTTTTCTATTTAAACAAGTAATACTTTTCTATTTAAACAAGTAATACTTTTAAGTTAAACAAGTACTACTTTTCATTTTAACAAGTACTACTTTTCATTTAAACAAGTAATAACTTTCATTTAAACAAATAATACCTTTCATTTAAACAAGTACTACTTTTCATTTAAACAAGTACTACTTTTCTATTTAAACAAGTACTAATTTTCTATTCAAACAAGTAATACTTTAAATTTAAACAATTATTACTTTTCATTTTAACAAGTACTACTTTTCATTTAAACAAGTAATACCTTTCATTTAAACAAATAATACCTTTCATTTAAACAAGTACTACTTTTCATTTAAACAAGTACTACTTTTCTATTTAATCAAGTACTAATTTTCTATTTAAACAACTAGTATATCACCCGTGCGTTGCACGATTTGTGAGTATAAAATGAACAGGATATGAAATGTACTCTTTTTTGTGTAATAAATTATAAAAAAATATTTTACTTATAATAATAATAAGAATCTTTTTTTCATTTTTTTTAATATATTTTTTGATCTTTTTTTTTTCATTTCGATGCAACGCGCGATTTATGAACATATTTTGCTTTTGCAATCAGGCATGTGAAATGGGTGGCACTCCAACTGCTTAAAAAAATTTACATTGTTAAATAATGCAACTTTAAAGGTATTTTTTTTCTTATAATTTTGAATTGTTTCCTTCTAAACCACTTTGATTGTCACCGATTATCGTCTTCCCAATTCCCATTGCATGTCAAAAATTTTAAATTGTCCCCTCTAGTTACTCTAAACATGATAACATATAGTTACCCATGATTGAAATTGATTTCCTTAAGAAAGTCCAAGGTTTTTAATAATTATCTATAATTCTTATAAATGGTCACACCATAAGATATCATTAGTCAAAATTATCTTTCTAAAAGAGTCTACTATCTGATGAAGTCAGTGTCATTCTCGAAATCAACACTCTTTGCCCTAAGTCAGTCTCGATTAGCATTTTCTTTTAAAAATGTGGGTACCGAGCTTCATCACAATCAACCCAGTATCATTTTACAATCCAAGATCTAATGTCAATTATACATGCAACTAATTCATAGTAATTGGACTCAATGATGGACCTACATGTCCTATGTTGGGATCACGTGCCCCCATAGTTTTTCTTTTTTTTAAAGTATATGTTATATATATATTATAATTATTAGGAGTAAAACTTATATTATATGTATATAATGATTTAAATGAGTTTTTAATAGTGTTATAGTTAGTTAATCATGCAAATATTTCATCTAAAAAAATTTGTAGATATGTTATGTATATGCACTATCACTATTTAAAAAATTAAATATTTTTTAAGATAGTGATAGTGTATATGCATAATCGTGACACTAAAAAAATATAATTCATGTAAACCCAGATTCACAGAAAAATCTACTTTTTATTTTGTGTGCCCCTATCATGAAAGTTTTCTGGATCCGTCCATGATTGGACTAATCAATTTAAATATTATATCATGTTAAAGAATCATACAAATAAGTAAACAAATCGAGCTTTATCACAACCCACCAAATGTTATTTTACAGTTCAATCTAAATCCAAAAAGTCCATCTAGATATGGGGAATTGAACCTTGTACCTCTTGCATACAAAGAAGATAAAACATACTCCCTCCGTCTCTTAGCAACTTGCACACTTTCCTTTTTCGTCCGTCCCTACCAACTTGCACGCCTTAAAATGACAAAGAATCTCACAATCTACACCCCACAATCTCCACCCTCATAATCTCCATCCTCCATCAACTTTGAAAAGTCAACAAAACATCAAAAAATTACTTTTTCTTAATATGTGTGCCAAATCAAGTGTGAAGATTGGTGGGGGACGGAGGGAGTACATGTTATACCATTTGAGCTACATCAAATTTGTTATGATGATAAAAATTTTATTAGAAAATTATAACAATTTTTTAACCCAAAATTTTGGCCCAACATTTTGTTGTTAGATATGTATAGATATTTTTCTATTTAAACAAGTAATACTTTTCATTTAACAAGTAATACTTTTCATTTAAACAAGTACTACTTTTCTATTTAAATAAATACTACTTTTAGTCAATATATATATTTAAATATACTCTAAATTAAATTTTATACCGTAAACTCTTCGAAATAGATCTGACTACAGTCAGGTGGAACTCTTCTCCAAGTGACTATAAATTAAAATATATGGTAAGGTGCATTAATAACAATTAAAAAACCTAGTATAATTTTGAAACATTAAACAAAATAAATACATAATTAATATTAAATATTAAAAAAAACTGTCATTAAAAGGGGTTGGTCCAAATTGTCGCTAAAACCATCGCTAAAGGGGTTAGTCCAAATTGTCGCTAAAACCATCGCTAAAGGGGTTAGTCCAAAACATCGCTAAAATCGTCGCAAAATCATCATTATCGTAGATGCACAAATCATCATTATCGTAGGCGAGATTACACGGTGTAAACTGTCGTGCAAAAAAAATTGTTAGTGTTCTGTCCTAGAGGCCGAACAGAATCATGAGACCGTGCATGACTATCTGGACGAACACCAATGAGGTTGTACATAACTCTATGGACGAACACACGTGAATTTGTGCATGACTCTCTTGTCGAACGATTACTGAGTCGTGCACAATGAATTCACCTTCGATTTTGTTCCATGAAAATTAAAGTGGAAGACTTTTTTTCTTCTTCTTTCTCGAGGGAGTTAGAACGCACTTGTTGTTTTGAAAGGGGGAGAAGTGATTTTATTTTTTTGAGGGGGAGAAGGGTATAACGGTAAATATTTGGGGTGGGTTTAGTAATACAAATTAATCACTACAAGGAAAAAGGTCTATTACTACATTAATTTTAATACACTATATAAAAAATGTAGTGAAAACTAATCTAATGCTACGCTTAATTCCCATAGCCTAAAACTACACTACTCTATACCCTATTAATACACTATTAACTAAATGTCACAAAACAATACATCATATTAACACATTATTAACGAAATGTCATAATACAATACACCATATTAATACACTTTTAACTAAATGCCGTAATATAGTACAATTCTCAATTAAGATATTTTAAACAGTGTATTATTAGCCTTATTTAAAATAATTAATAATTTTATACTAATTATATAATTTATTTAATTCTTGAAAACCGAAATAATTTAGAAAACCCTTTAAAGTTTAAACCAAGAATTGTATACCTATTCTTAAAAGATTTTTTTAAAATACTAATATAAACTTTTAAAAGATATAATAAACTAATACTAATATATAAACTTTTAAAAGATATAATAAACTAATACTAATATATAAACTTTTAAAAGATATAATAAACTAATACTAATATAATGGGAATTTGATACGCTTTTGCAGTAAGAAGGGAAGCTTAAAGATTTTTTTCCGGCGCTCAAATTTTAGTACCTCAAATGAAATTGAAAGAAAACTAGCGGGAGGATTTAGTATCGGCGCTCAAATTTTAATTGTTTTGAATTGTGCCCAAATCAAATCGAAGATAACCGTCGGGAGAAGTGAAAAAGAAAACCAGATCGTGGGCTAGGGCTTCTCCAATTTCAGGTGTACATTTTTTGCCAATTAATTGAAGAATTTTTTATGTCTTTTAATTAAGGTTTTGAATAATTTGTTTGTGGTGTAGTTCCTATAGGAGAAGGCTTTCCACTTTGCTTGAGGCTGCTTCTTGGGCATATTTTAGCAGTGTCGCCCCTGATTGTGTCGATTGACCGTCCGGAGCAGATTGGGTGTGTGCTCATTTCCCAATTTTACAACGCTTGGATTCTGGTAATAATCTTTCCACTCATTCTGGTGTTCTCTTGTTGAGTGTCTGCTAGTTAGTAATTCTTTTTAGGGTTTTACTTACTTTTGTTGCTTATGGCTTTATTTTGTTCTTAGTACTAATTTCATATTTGAAGTCTATTGTAAAATATTTCAGTTTGTGCTTTACTTGAGGAACCACCAATAGCTTATAACATTTAATGGGCCTTGTATTTGTTTGTACTTGCTACGTAATTTTTGCGTATTAGCTGGTTTGCAAATATAGTTTTCTTGGTTTAGTGAGCAAGAGGGATTGTTAGTGCAATCATACATATGTTTTATCCGAGTAAATTCTGCATTGCTTGGAGGATTATAGTGCATTATAAAATTGGTGATTAGTGATCACCTTGTATACAGTCTTGATTGTTGACAGAGAGTGTCTCTATCTCAACGAAGAATGGTTCTTCGAACATTGTATAACAATTGAACAACTTGTGGACTGCAATTGTCATGTTCTGCATTTTGATTATTCTTTTAACTTTGTGGATGTTGGGCACTAAATTCTGAAGGTAATGGGGGGAGAAAATAAAATAACCTTGAAGTGTTAGAATTGATGTCTATGATTATCAGTTAATCATGATGTAGTTGACTTCATAAAATGGGAATGCCGGATCT
The DNA here is from genome assembly GCA_037126765.1 of Stenogyne calaminthoides. Lineage (NCBI taxonomy): Eukaryota > Viridiplantae > Streptophyta > Magnoliopsida > Lamiales > Lamiaceae > Stenogyne > Stenogyne calaminthoides. The sequence continues at coordinate 6,282,407 of JBBCBC010000003.1, read as the reverse complement.
GTGTTAGTTCAATACAGACAGAGTTGCCCAAAGCATTTGATTAAACTTTGGGTATCTCCTCTTTAAAAGAAAGGCGTAAAGAAGATGAAATAGTTTGGGAAACAAGGAGGAAAAACTATATCATTGATACAACAACTGAAAGCGAATAATCCATCTTTTTTGGTTGAGTCCTAATTACTCTTTTGAGTTTCTTTTTCTTGTGAGGTTCTCTTTTTTCATATTTTGTTATATAATTATTTTATGTCAGCTTATTTTTAATCTTATGTGATTCATGAATTTGTAATTGAAACTTATTATTTAGATTATTGAATAAATATTATGAGTATGAAATTACAATAAAGGATGTAATAACCGTAAAAAAAAGGGATTAGTGAAATGAAAGAAAGGGTTAGAGAGTGGACTTGTGCTTTTCTAGTTTATTTCTTTCTTTGTCAGTTTGATTCTATAAATTCCAGGAAACAATTTTAGATAGAAATTTCAGAGTCTTGTGATTCTTTCAAAATGATAAGGTAAGATTACGAAAAGTTCGTCATAAGGATGCCACTAATAGGGAACACTAAATATCATGTTGAGTTATCTTATTTATATAATTAAGCATCAAATTTTTTAATATGATTTGTCTTGTGAAGAAATATTCTTGATGATCCTCTGCTGCTGTTATATTATTGTTTAAAGGTTCTCTCTATATACACTTGTTGGAATTAAATGATTACTTGTAGACCATTTGTAAATGATGTTTGATACTGAGTTTGTCTAGATCAATATTTTGCATTACTTTAATGCTTGTCCTTGTATATTTAAAGTTATACTCTTTTATTATGCGATTACTCTACTTTTGATAATGTTTGTAAACATGATTATTGAAATTAAAATTGTGTGTTGAATCGACTCATATAGAGCAAGTTTGAATTATTGTGTGGTCCGTGAATTTGAGTGGAAGTTATTCTATTATCCTACTTTCATGTCCTTTATAAGTATCATATAGTTAACCCAAAACGACAACTTTTGGGAATTTTTGCTTTATCGAGTTGTGTACTATGTTGGGTGGTATTCTATACACCTCTCTTTTTTAGCTGATTACATAGGCCAGTTACAATATGCTTCATATATTTGATTGAAATCCTGTCTTATGGCTAACTTGTAATAAGAGGAAATGAAAATGCAAGAACTAGATTGCTAGATGATCTATTTTGCATCAATATTTATTTAACAGACAATAAAAGCTTCCTTTATATATAATATCATTTTAATGGGTACATAAAAGCATGAATTCAAGTTCCTCTTCTACCGTCTTAATCTCAATGGATTTTTTGATTGCATGCGATTCTGGCTTCTCTTGTGGGTCCATGTTGCCGGTACACTGGTGTTTGCTGAAATGTCACTAAATCAAAGAAACCCTAGACAATAATTCATACATAAAACCTCACTAAAAATCATTCAGCATAATAATCCAAATAAAAGATAGAAGATGATATTTCACAATATGCTTTGGTGAATAATGTTCTTTTGTGCCAATTACTTTGAGGGATTGTGTTTTATAAACAATAATTTTACTGAATTGGAAATGAATGACAATATGTTTTGAAATCTCTATAGGACAATATGTTTTATAATCTGTAAATTTAGGACAATCAGATCCGAATAATTAAGCCAAGATCATATTGAAAAAACAAACCGTTTAATCTTTATCAATGTCCTTACAAAAACTAATATTATCCAAATTATAAAGTCCTTAAACTAATACAAAGGTGGTTATTCTAAAAAAGGAAAAGACAACCGTTTTTTAAATACCCGCCACTCTATTTATCGGTATTTTATATGTATTCCCATTTTGAATTAAAATATCTTAAAAAAACCCAGATTTAAATGATTGTAAACAATTTAAGAAAATATACAGAAAAATGGAGTAGAAAATTAGGATATTTTATTATATAACATTCTGTGAAAAATATAATTCAACATTTTATACGAACAAAAAATTTAAATTTCTCATACCTCTTCATGAGAAGTTGCTAATAAAACCAAAATTCACGACTCCGAAGAGACGCGACTTTAGAAAATCAATAAATTAAATTACGCTTCCTAAATCTATATAAGCACGTAAAATCGCATTCAATTCTTCACAGTTCGTATTCAATTACATCTTGGAATTCTATTTCATCAATATATTAATTACATACTACATTTCTAAATTTCAATATATATTCACACCCACGATGGCAAGGAATGAGTTGATCACAGCTGCACTAATGGTGTCTCTTATGGTGGCAACAGCGGTGGTGCCAACGGAAGCGGCGAAGAGAAATGGAAATACACATTGTATGATAGAGTGTTATTTTAATTGCACCCAAATCAAGATTTTCAATGACGATGAGTGCAAACATGAATGCATACTTGCTTGTGCAAGACATGCTATTAGAAAGGCATCGTTGCCGTTGGAGGAGGATGATAATAAATTTGTACCATTGTGGATTTAGATTTAATAGTGTTGTATTTTTAATTTGTGGTTAATATTATAGTTGATATATATATTATTTATTTGTTGTTAAAATAAATTATTAATAGCCCAATTTCATACGAATAATTTGATTTGCAAATTTTATTTTGTCTACAATTATATATTACCATTTGCAGTCTTTCTCCACTTTGTCTTACAAATCAATCAAACTGATCTTATTTGGATTTCTGAATTTGGAGCCAAATATATTGTGTAGCTTTCATGTCTTCAAAAATATTTAAATGAGTGACTTTGTAAAGTGTTTCCATTGAAGTTATAATGTGTCTTAATTAATAGATAAACCGATCCGATAATTTACATATATTAATTTTTCTAACAAAATAAATATTTATGCTAAATGTGCCAAAACTCAAAAACTCAACAACATAAACCCGTTTTATAGTGCCGGATTTACATCTCTATTTAATTTTTGAATTTTTGAATTATATGTGTTCTAGGACATGTGGAAGATCGAGAATTGCGTATTATTATTATAGTATCTATTCAACTAAAATTCAAGGGTTAATTGTGTTCTTAGTCGCATAAAGTTTTTGCCTCACAAATGTGGTTCATTTTATTAACATTATTTGATAGATGCAAAATAAATGCACTTACAAGAATTACTCTCGAAACCTAGATCGATGATTTCTCAAGGCGGCAACGGGCTATAAATGTGAACGAACTCCTCTCTAGGATCACAAGCACCTCGAGAGTGGTGAGTCATCGTGGCAACTTTTCTACTGCCCTCTAATCGGACCTGGACAGGCGGCCTACCAGGTTTATCCACACGCTTGTTTCGGTAACAAAGTGACAAATTGTAAGCAATATGAGAATTTGAAACGTATATGGTTCAATACTAGAATATAGGGGTGTTCACGGTACGAGACCAAATTGGGTTTTTTGAAAATATCTGTGTTCATACCGAAATCTGGTTATTTTAAAATTCAAGTGTCTGTGTACATACCGAAATTTCGGTACAAATTTATTATTTTTGGGTACGGTTCGAATTTTCAGTTATAACGGAAACCAGATGATTACGGAACAAAACGAATAATTAGAACAAAAACATGGATTTTTTTACACCTTTTTTCTATTCAACCTTTTATTTCGAACGAATAATTAGTCCCAATTTTTTCAAATTGTACAATTTTAGCCCCAAAATTCGCCGGCGATTAGGAATGACATGAAACGATGTCGTTTTGTATCACGCGCAGCTCACTTGTGCCTTCAAATTGAGGTTTCCGGCGAGCTGATGACTGGGCGCGACGTGAAACATTAAAAATAAAAAACGTTGTAGATTAATAAACGTTTTCAATATTCGAATCCCTCAAAAATCAAACTTTAGAAACTGCAAAATCACAACATTCGAACCCCTCAGAAACCCTAGTTTTACAGCAGCGGCGATTTATGAACCACTTGAAGCGGCGCGACAACAAGCTAGCAACATCAGAACCCTAGTTTCCATCTTTGCTTGCGCAATGCGCAGCATTTAAGATATGGTATTTGTGTGTAGGAAAGGCGCAGACGAAGATATAGTTGTTATATGTAAATGCAAGCCAATCTTTGACATCGGGCCGGGCAATAAATTAGGTTTTTAGAACTTCGAAGAGATTTGGGAAGAAGATGACTGAGATTGGTGAACAGGACCACTCCTACTGTGAGTCGAACGAGTCGATCAACTCAGGCCCCGAAAAAATCATAAATTTTAGGGGGCCACAATTAATTTATATATATATATATATATATATATATATATATATATATATATAATTTGGACAACAATAATACTCCCTCCGTCCCGATCTTTAAGAGAAACTTGCCATTATTTATGTCCCGATCTTTAAGAGAAACTTCCTAAAATGGACATACCCCATTTAACTAATACCCTTCTCATACCAATTTATTTACACAACTGCCACTCACTTAACCCATACCTAATACTCCTAAACCCAAACCCAACAACCCATTTAATCCAACTTTTTGGACCATTAACCCAATAACCCTTAACCCATATCCTTAACCCCTCTTACACCACTATGCCCCCCATCACTTCCTAACCCTAGCCGCTCTCTACTCTCTCTTCTCGAAACATCTTCCATGGTTGCTCTCTGCAATCCGATCTCTAATTTCTCGATCTTCATCTTCCGTCGTTGCTCTCTGCAATCTGCTCTCTTTTCCACTCAATCTTCCTAAGCCTCTCCAGTATCTCTCTTCTCTCTTATCACCATCTTTTAAAAAACCCTAAATTCCCATGGCTGATTCATCTTTAAACTCGGAAAATTGGCCATGCACCGAAGATTATAAAGAGTTTGAGGCGGATTCAGTGTAGAACTATTGGTGGGAGGAAACAGGGGCTTTCGATAGTCAACAACCTTTGTCAAGAAGATGGGATGAAGAGAGTAAGAAGGGGATGGAGCCGGTGGCAGTAGCGGCGGAGAAATCGAAGGGTTGCGCTGCAGATTTGAGTGACATGGGTGGGTGTTCTCCCGATTATAGTTCTATGGTTGTTCAAGACTCATTCTCACCGGAATTGCCTTCGTGCGATGATGTTTACGATGAGGTTACATCGTTAGCCGATCCAATGCCTGGGAGTGCTCCACCATTCTCTGATAAAGCTTACTGGTTGGATCCATCAAGAAAGACGTTTGTTGATATGCTGATTATCCTTGTACCGTGTGTTAAGGAGCTGATTTACAGGTTATTCTGGTCCTATTTTAAGTTGTTAAAATATGGCATATGATTTTTTGACTCATGTGCTTATCTTGGAAATATTCGGAGAAATGATGTCCCTTTGTTTGTGTTAATTGCAACCTCTAGGGTTATAAAATATCCTAGATTAGAATGCTTAACCTCTGTGCCCTATGACTAAAATATCCTATGAGGGTAGAAAATGAATGCTCTGTTGGCTGTTTTAGGTGAGAAAATTGGTGAATTTTGGTCTGTTCTTATGTTCATAATGTGTTAATGCAACCCCTAGGATGATTTGTCTAGATTAGGATGCTTAACCTTACCCAATGATGTAAATATACTATGAGGGTCCAATAAAATGTAGAGTCCCATGTGTTGTTTGACTAATGAGTGTACCATTATGTGCCTATTTTTTGGACTAAATGGGGTTAATCAACTATTTATGATAAATCAAAACCTGGGAGTGCCTATTTTAGGTGAGAAAATTGGTGAATTTTGGTATGTTCTTATAGTCATAATGTGTTAATGCAACCTCTACGATGATTTGCCTAGATTAGGATGCTTAACCTTACCCAATGATGTAAATATACTCTGAGGGTCCAATAAAATGTAGAGTACCATGTGTTGTTTGACTAATGAGTGTACCATTATGTGCCTATTTTTTGGACTAAATGGGGTTAATCAACTGTTTATGATAAATCAGAACCTGGAAGTGCCTATTTTAGGTGAGAAAATTGGTGAATTTTGGTATGTTCTTATGGTCATAATGTGTTAATGCAACCTCTAGGATGATTTGCCTAGATTAGGATGCTTAACCTTACCCAATGACGTAAATATACTCTAAGGGTCCAATAAAATGTAGAGTACCATGTGTTGTTTGACTAATGAGTGTACCATTATGTGCCTATTTTTTGGAGAAAATGGGGTTAATCAACTGTTTTTGATGAATCAGAACCTAAGAGTGCCCATTTTTTGATAAAATTGAGATGAATAAGTGTTGTTTGACTAATGAGTGTACCATTATGTGCCTATTTTTTGGACTAAATGGGGTTAATCAACTGTTTTTGATAAATCGAGAACACTCGTGGAGTGCCTATTTTTTGATAAAATTGTGATGAACAAGTGTTGTTTGACTAATGAGTGTACCATTATGTGCCTATTTTTTGGACTAAATGGGGTTAATCAACTGTTTTTGATAAATCAGAACCTGTGAGTGCCTATTTTTTGATAAAATTGTGATGAACAAGTGTTGTTTGACTAATGAGTGTACCATTATGTGCCTATTTTTTGGACTAAATGGGGTTAATCAACTGTTTTTGATGAATCAGAACCTAAGAGTGCCTATTTTTTGATAAAATTGTGACGAACAGGTGTTGTTTGACTAATGAGTGTACCATTATGTGCCTATTTTTTTGGACTAAATGGGGTTAATCAACTGTTTTTCATAAATCAGAACCTAAGAGTGCCTATTTTTTGATAAAATTGTGATGAACAAGTGTTGTTTGACTAATGAGTGTACCATTATGTGCCTATTTTTTGGACTAAATGGGGTTAATCAACTGTTTTTGATAAATCAGAACCTGTGAGTGCCTATTTTTTGATAAAATTGTGATGAACAAGTGTTCTGTGAGTTAATTGTGTGGTAATATTGAGTAATAATCTTTGTGCAATCATTTTAACACCTATACATGATCCAAAATCCATTCATTTCATAGTGATTTTCAAAATACAAACCAAAATGGAACCTTAATGTTTACTGCTTAAACAACTTTTGCCCTAGTAGTCTATCTACTTCCATGTTTTTGCAATAAACATCCACCAACTACTCAGTAGTTGGAATCAAAATGTACAAAAAGCACAACCTAATACACTACTAATGAACCCCTAATACACTAAATCCCTCATAAGATTGGCCATAACAATATTTACTCCAACTCCATTCTCAAGCTGCATTAAATATTCTATGCATTCCCTTACTAAACTCTCATCAACCTCAAGGCAATCAGGTAGTAATACTTGATAACTCAGTGAGTCTTTGCCCATGTGTAGTATCTTGAAATTGTTGTCTCCTTTTTCCTTCAACATCTCTATGCAACAACTCTGCAAGCTAAGAAACACTTTATTAAGAGTAATTGTTGTTAGTTCTTCAAATGATTTAGCTACATTTTCAATTAGATAAGGAACTTTTTTGGCCTTCTTCTTCTGTTGTCTTGCTTGAAGTGATGCTAAGTATCCCAAATCATTAATATTTGTGTCAGGAGAGTTGGGTGGTTGGCAAATCAGTTTAATGTTGTAACCATCAGAAAAAGCTACAGCTCTGAAATCTGGATCATTGTCTGAAATGTGTGGTTTGGCATTGTCTTGTTGGATGAATATTTATTTGCTTGCATTGGCAGACCATTTCTCTTTTAGTGCTGGTATAATCTGTAAAAAAATGGAGTAACCAACATGTATGTTTAGGATACTTGCTCCATTCATAAACTTAATGTTACAAGTAGCCAACTATGTTGATGATACTCATTTAGAGACTAAATGATGAAAAATAATCTGATAGTCTAAGAATCTATGACACATTATGAATGCAAGTATGTTTAAGCATAATCAAAGGTGAACCTGATTGATAATGTAGTCCTTCATGATTTGCTTGGTTATGGACTCAATATTCTTTGTCTCTATAGTGCCTTTTAGTCCGTTCTTGCTATTTTTCATTGTTGCAACTTCTTCAGTGAAGGGAAACATCCATATCTTTCCATCAAATATGAGTGTACCATCACTTGCATATAATGGTCTCCCAACAACACAAATAAACATAACTTTTGTGATAAACCTCTTGCTTTTGCAACTCCTATGTTCAATAGGTTCTGTTGGCAGCTTGTACCATCTGTGAGCTATTTTTGTGATATAAAACCACTTCTCATCTATGTGGATAACATTGTGCATGGTGTTAAACATGATGATGTTGCATTCCCTATCTACATAAAGTTGGCTTAAACTGCATTGCATCCTTGCAATCTTATTTTGGTCTGTGAGTAGTGGTTTAATAGCATTTGTATGTGCTTTGATTTGGCCTTCCTTAATCCATCTTCCAAATGTGCTTTTGCTAATCTCCAAGCCTTCTGCAAGGTCTCTTATGGTAGACCTCTCTGTCCAGTGAATGCTTTTTATCTTCTCTTCATCCAAAAATTTTGTTTTGCTTATCTTCTTTCCAATTCTAGATGAAACAATATGAGCTGCCTTACCTTCATCTATTTGTTTCTTTGCAGTGATCCAGAGCCTTCTCACAGTATCAACACTAGTCCCAAATAGCTGACTAGCTTCACTAAACTTTCCATACTCAGGTACTCCATTATACAACTCCCCTAGTAGATATTGCACAATCTTGTTTTTTTCTTCATAAGTTAAATGTTTTCTAGTTTGACTCATATTGAACTAACACTGCATTTATGTTTGTGGCAGATTTAGGGTGGATGTATTTATAGTGCTTTAAAGACAGATTTGAAGGTGTTGGTTTCTGTAATAAGACCTGTAATTTTTTTTTTATGTGGCTGTAATAGGAGGAAAATGTGTAAAAAGGGGGAAAATTTTGGTGTAATTGGGAGGAAATTCTGAAAAGGGGAGGAAATTTCAGATTACTTTGTGTTTTAGGAGGGAAATTAAACATTTTCTGTAAACTGATGAAAATTTTTGAAATTGTTACTGTTCATTGAACAGTAACTGTCGTTTTTTATTTTTTGTTTAATGGTGTCTGTTTTTACATCTGACTTTTGCAGCAATTTCTGCAGGTTTAAGAGGGATTAATTAACCCTCTAATAAAGTAACCTTAACCCTTACAATAAAGTTGATTACTCCATTATACCCCCAACACCTTATCACTATTTCACTATTCCAATAAATCCTTGTAAACAGTTAGTTACTCTTAAAGATCGGGACGGAGGGAGTAACATAAGAGTTTGACAGCTTAGTGGTTAATATGGTAAATCTTCCGTAGGCCCAGGTTCTAATCTCCATATCATCTACCCTTTTTTATGTACTTATTATAATTTTGTGAATCTATTCTCGTATTCATAGTATTAGTTTTTTTTTTTTTGAGCGCATTCATAGTATTAGTTTGAAAAATAGTTTAAATAGTATTAGTTTTTATGTACTTATTATAATTTTGTGAATCTATTCTCGTATTCATAGTATTAGTTTTTTTTTAGCGCATTCATAATATTAGTTTGGAAAATAGTTTAAATAGTAGTATTAGGTTTTTTTTTTTGTTTTTTTTACGCATTTTTTGTATCAGTTTGAAAAATAGTTTAATGAACGACTTGATTAGGCAAATTTAGTTAATAAATTTTGCCACCAAAATTGTTAAAATGAATGAAGTATTTATTTTGAACATGTTCATCATATTCATTTTAATTAACATAAAATTACTTTAGTATTGTACATTATATAATTTCAAATTTGAATTTTAATAATCATATAAAAAAACTTTCATCATATATTATTGACTATAGATTTATATAAAAATTTAAGGGGTTCAATTTTTTTGATAGACTAGGACTTCATATATCCTAGGATCGGCCCTGCTGGTGAATGGGCAACGCGATTTTGGGGGGTGTAAACTTGGAGAAGGTGATTTTTGTGTTTTCTAGGAATTTTGGGGAAGACGATTTTTTTGGAATTTTGGGGAAGACGATTCATTGACAACATTAATATATTGATTTAGTTTATTATTTAGGAATAATGACGTGGAATTTTTTTTTAAAAAAGAAATTTATCTTTAAAAATAAATGTAAATTGTTAATATTAACCTAGTCAGCAAATCTCGACGGAGTTGAAAGCGCATGTGAGTAGCGTGTGACATGAAATGACGTCGTTTCGTGTCGCTCCGAACCGCCGGCAAATTTTGAGGCTAAAATTGTACAATTCGAAAAAAATTGGGACTAATTTTATTAGTCAAACTTTTTTGGGACCATTTCAAAAAAAGTGATAAATTATGGGATCAATTTAAATTTAATCCCAGTTGTTTTCACTTAAGTGGTGTATAGTTGCATTTTAAAGGACAACATTACCCTTAATAAAATACATTCAAAAGGTTGAATTAGTCCATCTCTCTCTGCATCACTCTCATGGGAGCTTTGAAACACCATTTCAATAGTTAGAAGCACTTTTTTCAACTTGAAAAAAAAAAGTTGGACAAAATGAGTTTCAAAACACCACCTCAATATAAAACCAATCTGAAATTAGAGATGGTGTTGACGACGCATGACGGTGGTCGTGGTGGGTCCTCCAACGGAGCCTTCGTAGATCTACACAAAACCCGATTTGTAATTTTTTAGCTTTTGGTGGAGGATTTTGTACAGATCTGTTCTTGATCTGGAGATTTATGACGGACCAGACGAAGGTGTCGCATGCGGCCTTGACGCCCGCCTTGTTGGATCCAGCCGTCGGCGTCACGATTTAATAATGCACACACACAAATATAATTTTTTTTCTGAGCTAGAGTCCCAATCGGCGGAGAAGAAACGTCGAGGGGTTTAATATTGCTCCACCTCCACCCAATTGTCCAGAAAGTTTGTGGCAAATATTTTGGATTCACTATAATTCTTATTTCTCAATTTTTTATATTAACATCTTATGAAATACCATGAGTTTTAATTCTATTATGATAACGATGAAACATGTATGAAGAGAATGCATGTCATGTTATTATTTGATTAAAATGAAATTTTGCAATATTTGAGCTTTAAAATTAAAAGAACAACTTTTAATTTTTTTTCATTTTCAATGACTTTGTTAATTTTTGTAAGCTTGTGTCATCTTGTATTTAGTGTTTTCTAAAGGAATGAAGAAAGTATTATTATTTAATATGTATCAACACTTAAATATCTATATAACTATACTTATGTATACATATATACATATAAATTCAAACAAGAAAGAAAAATACACATATTAATATAACTATAACCCCCCCCCGATCCGCCGCTGAGAGTAGTGATATCTATTTACAAATGTAACGATATCAATTCAATATTATGAACAAATTTTACAGGAGAGGTAATATTTGTTATAAGGTTTTTTATTTTGTACTCAAAGATATGTTATACCTAATTGTTCATTAGTGACATCACTAAACAATAGTGACGTCATATGATAATTATAGTGAAATATTGAATTTAAGAAGTGTGATGTCATGATGATGAGAACCGCGATTTGAGAACACGATAAATTAAATCAGCTCCGCACGATTCAATGAGAGAACGAATGGAAAACACGATAAAAAAATCGCCAAATAAGTTGTTGGGCAGGAGATCGATTGGTTTTTAACAAAATAGCCAAAGAAAAATTAATTTTATTTATTGATTAATTCAGAAAAAACGTTTCCAACATATATATAGGAGAAAAAAGATTAAAAATCTGACTAAAAGGACTAAATCAAATCTAATTTAAAGATATGCAAAAATATAAAAAAAAATCGAAACTTAAAGGATAAAACATAAATCTTTATATTATTGCCAATCTTGTAAAGATTCTTGCCAATCTTTAATAATCTTATAAAAGAGGACCATATATTTACTTGCGATAAAAGAAGGACAGTTTCTTGCCAAAATAATCTTGTACCTATTATTTGGTAATTAACCCTCATTCGCATCACATGAGCAGGACAACCTAAATTTTAATAAAATTCGCTAATAAAAATCAACAGTACTTTTGTGATTATGGTGGCCCCCAACCTTCATTAATTTGCATAAGCTTGGATCTCAAAAAGCACACAAGATTTTTCTAGCTTACATTTATCATTGGCTTATACGCTGTTTGATTTTGACTCATTTCACGCGTTGCACCTATCATATACAGTTGTATTATAAAAAATATATATATTAAAATAAATCTCATGTGCAAATTTTGCACTGCACAAATCATCTTAAAATAAAGAGTAGGGGTGGTGTGAAAATTTTCACGTATAAAAATCTATAAAATTGTTATAAATCAATCATCTACACCCTAAACACTAAATAATGTATCCTAAATTATGACATATTCGGGCCGGGTGAACCATGAACCACTTGGGCCGAGTGAACTATGCACCACTCAATTTTGTCTTACCTTCACCAATTGCAGAATTTGGTTGTAAATTAAAGTTTTTTCATGTATAAAAAATTTCATACTAGACTGTCTAAAACAAAAATGCTCAGAATGAGGTGAAATAGTTTTAAGAGGTTAGAAAATCACTTCTTATGTCATGGAGTAACAAGTCTCGAGTCAACATTTATCTTTTTCAAAAGACAAATTTAAATCAGACAGTCTTATGCATGAGACGGGTAGAACTTATCACAAATCACACTCACGTCCCTCAAATTGTTAAAATTTAATTATGTCATGTCTCACAGTGAGAACGTCTCATGCAAGTGTGCCTCGTGTAAAAATTTATAAATTTTGGATATTTATAATATATCTCTTGTTTCTTGAATTTTATATTTTGGAAAATATTTGTGTTTGAAATTCGATGTCGCACGCCACACAATTCATAAAATAATTTCACATGAAAATTTGTCTATTAGTCCCCGGCCGACTCCCTATATTGGCCTTAATACAGGATACGTCATATTCATTGCTTGCACGAAAACCATATTCTTCGATCTTCACATAGAACCAAAACGTAGCTATCAATTCATGGAAACCTATCCAGTGAAACACTCAATTACAAATAACATCTTCACATTTATTTTCAAATTATCATTATACATTTCACTCAAATTAAGCAACCTTTGAAGAGGGATTCTACTATATATTTCACTTAAAATATTAGCATATTTAAAGAATAGATCGAAATATTTGGGGATTTTTCATGGGTCGAATCGGACTTGCAGGTCGGTGTTACTATAAGAATAAACATGTATTATTGTAAGAACATGTATGTGTTACTTTAAAAACAAGTATGTGTTATTGTAAAGATAAGTAAAATATGCATAGAGTACTTGCCTTTTCTGTGTGTACATGAACAAAACATCACTCTCCCTATTTCTTCCGATTCTTCCTCTGTACGACTAGGTTTCGCTGGTCCTTGATATCCATGAAATATTTTATATAAGTGTTTATCATCTTTAATTCATAATATTTTGTATAAGATGTTGCGATAATAAAAGTGATCCATACATGTTAAAATCAATTAGTTTAACTCGGGAAAAAGAATTAAAAGTGGTCCTGTAACTTTTTTCGTGTACATAAATAGTCCAGTAAGTTTTTACTTTATCAAATTTGGTCATTTCCCATAGATTTTTTGAATTTTCGCTAGAAAATGGCTGAAAATTTATTGTCACATACAAATTGACACAAAAAGGTATCAAAATGACTTTCAGCGGGAAAAATAGAATAGTATAGGGCTCGGCCCTCTCGCCTCACCGTAAATCATTCGGAATTCGTCACGAGAATGAATGAAATTCGAGTTTTTGAAGTCATGATTTACGGGGAAAGTGTAATGAAAATATGAAATTGATTGAAGATTATGCTTTATGGATAAGAGACAATTCAAATAAAAGTAATGACAATCGTTGATGTGACCAAAATAATATATTCTAACAATTTCCGATCGAAATTTGAAATTACAGACAAAAGTAATCAAAATTAATAAAATAAATTTTAAAAGACTATTTTTAGACATGACAAAGTTACATGACTGTAGTTTTGTCTCGTTTAACTGACTTATCCATTAATTTGATTAATTAATTATTTTCTAATTAATTGATCGTGTGATACAATCTCACAAGAAATCTCTTTTCAGTCACGAAACTGAACCTCCACATGTGTATCGTATCAAATTAATTACGATCTGAGGGTACTGAGCTTTGACTTTCTTAGTTCTGACCTTGGATTTGAGTAGGCAAATTTGCTTTGACATTCTGACCCTGGATTTGAGTTGGCAAATTTGACTTTGAATAACCCAAAACATGAGATCTGAAGCACTGAAAGGTGGGTAGGTGCCATTCACGTCCAATAGCGCTGTCTGTTTATAATGCATTTTAAAAATATATGATTTATTATATTGAAAGATATAATTTATTTATATTAAATTATATAATTATTTTTTTATATTAATAATTACACGCTTCAATGTAAATAAATTGTATCGTTCAAATATAATAAATTGCATTTACATTAAAAAATGCAATTTAATTATTTATATTAAATTGTGTAATTATTTTTTATATTAATATTTATACGTTTCAATGCACACAAAACTTAACCTGAAAGGTACATAATTCTTATCCACTAGCTAGCTGGCATCTCATTCGGCCTCAAGTCCAAAACATCTTTATCTCCTATCTATCTCAGTTGTCTCCCTCAAAATGATCAATCCGACGTCGTATCCCTGCCTATAAATACACCCATCAAGACAGCGAAATAAGTAAGCTTCACCACTTCTTCACACAATGGCCACTAATACTCTTCCAATCTTCTTCCTTTCCACTTTGTTACTACTTCTTCTCCCATCTTCTAACGCTCAGAGCACTCAGCCCCGAGCCTTCACTTTCCCTATCAAGAAAGACAACGCAACGAGCCAATATTACACGAGCATTCAGATCGGTTCGAATAGCACCACTTTCAATGTCGTGATTGATCTTGGAGGCAAATTCCTCTGGTTCAATGATCTCGACTACTTCAATGCCGCCTCCACGTACCGCCCCATCTTGTGCGGTACTCGGCAATGCAGGATCGCCAACGGAGTCGGCTGCGTCTTCTGCTACCTATCGCCTCCCGTCCCCGGTTGCACTAACAACACATGCTCCGACTACGCCCTCAACCCCTTCTCGGGCACGCAGGGGTATAGCGGCCTAGGACAGGACGTGCTGCGTGTGTATTCCACACGCGGAGATCAGTACAAGGTAACTTTAAATTATACTACCACGGTCTCATACTTGTTTACCGTTTTTAAAAAATGGTCTGTCAAAGCATCTTAAAATTACATCCTATGTCATCACTTTTACCCAAAAAAATTATCTACTTTAATAATATAATAGAAAGAACTACAGTACCACTTTAAATACTACTGCCCCCGTCCCAATCAAAAACTTGTATGAAAAACAGAGAGGTAAACAACTAAACAAGTATGGGATGTAATAAGTATTTACTTATTAGACACGGTATATTAAGCGATTATTTTCATAGACAATATAAGAATAAATTTAGTAAATGTTTTAATAAGCGGCTCGGATTCCCTATTTCATGTGTGTTTCATCTGTGTTTCATTCCTCAAATTTGCGCCACGTGTCCATTTTGGCCCACTCCGTTCCGTCACCCGGCCCGAGTGGTTCATGGTTCAGCCGGCCCGAATAGATCATAAATTAGTTTATTATTTAGTATTTAGGGTGTGACGCAAATCCAAAGCATGAAATACCAAATGAAACAGACTTATGAAACAGGGAAACATCGCTGTTTAATAAGACGAGTGAGAACAAATTCTGTCAAGGGAAGTGTGAGTAATATTTACCTACTAGATAGCCTATAAGAGATTCTAGCAATCTAGCTAATGTACAAAATAAAAAAAATGTTTATTAGTTTAAACTACACGTGGCGATTATTATAGTTGACTTTCAAAATATAAAAAAAGTTATATAATTTTTTCAAAAAAAATGAATCTCGGGGGTGGAATTGATCATTTTTTTAATAGTATAGGTTGCATTTTATTAAAAAAAATATAAATTACAATTTATAAAAATGACAATAGTATAGATTCCAATTTGTATTTAACTTATTTACAATTTAGTTGTGTGTTAGAGCTTCTAGCAATCTAACTAGTATACAAAATAATGTTAATTAGTGCTTGTTTGCAACCTCAATTGAAAGTTTAAAAGCACTTTTATTTTGAAAATAAGCAATTCTAGAGTGTTTGCAATTGATTTTTTTATCACTTAAAATCTAATTCTCCAAAGCACCTAACTCCAACTTCTGGTTCCCAAGAAGCACTTATGATTATTTTAACAATTAAATAGATCTTTTCCTTACAAATTTACCCTCACAAAAAACAAAAAATTGAAGAATCCCAAATGCACTTTTCTCATTCAGTAACAAAAAATTATAACTTCAATTAAAGAACAATAAACAGGAACTCCAAGTCGATCTGTTAATTCTCCTACCTGCTATAGATAGAAGAATATTACTCCTCAAATCGAAGAGCAACACTCGAAGAATACCACCAGATGTTGAAGTTTTTTTTTTCTTCAATTATTTTATTTTTTCTCTTCGCACACCCTTCTGGAAATGAATGGACTTCTGATTTGTTGGGGGTTCTTTGTATCTTTTCTCCCTTTTGCTTGATGAAATGAAGATCACTGAAAATGGTTAATACAACTGCGGATGTGCTGGGTTTTGAGAAAAGATCGTATCAGAGTTTCACAATTTTGAAAAATCAAATCTGAAGGGTAATTATGTAAAATAACAAAAAAAAGTAATTTTTTTTCCAAACACACCCATTTCTAATGATTTGGTTAAAAGCTTCTTTTTTCCAAACATTACCCACTTCTGATTTTTCTACAAAAATCAATTAAAATCACTTCTATAGAATGTGTAGAGTTTGCAAACAAGCTCTTAGTTTACAACACAAGCGACAATCATTAGTTGATTGACGGTTCTATAATTTTCCCTTTTTACGATATTTCACATCACATTAACAAATCAAATTCGGCCACGTGAAAAAGTCAAACTCCATCACATCATCGTCAATCATATTTTCACTTCCTACTGCCAGATTAAAATGCTAAACATTTGAAAGTTACAATAATAATAAAAATTTGTGAAAGTTGACAGGACTAAAACTGAAATTATAGTAAATAATTTGTGAAGTTTGTTTTATTTATTACAGGTGAATAATTTCCCGTTTCAATTTTCTGATCCGGTCCTGCGGGAAGAGCTAGCTAGGCCTACCGCCGGCTTGATTGGGCTCGGCAGGACTAGGATCTCACTGCAAGCACAACTCGCCTCCGCTTTCAAGATTCCTCAAAAGTTCGCTCTATGCATACCACCTTTCGGCAACAATGGGAATCTGATCGTAGGCGATGCAACGTATCAAAAACCATTTTCAACAATCTCCGATTCACTTTTCACCACGCCCCTCGTAAAAAACCCTGTGAGCACTGACCAAAATGAGGTGATAGGCAATTTGACGAATGAGTATTTCATCAATGTCAAGTCCATCAAAGTCGGGGGTACGTCTCTGGCGCTGAACAAGACTCTGCTCTCGATTGACAGGAAGACGGGAGGTGGAGGGACGAGTATACGGACCGTGAGAGGTTACACTAATCTCCACAGATCAATCTACAGAGCTCTGGTCAACGAGTTCGCGAAGGCTGCAGTTTCCAAGAACATCACACGTGTGGCGTCCGTGGCTCCATTCGGTGCTTGTTTCCATTCTAAGACGATTACCAGCTTGAAAACAGGGCCTGATGTGCCAACCATTGATCTGGTTCTTCAGAGCAGCAGTGTTTACTGGAGATTTTATGGGTCGAATTCGATGGTTCGTGTGGGAAACGACGTAATGTGCCTTGCGTTTGTGGAGGGACCGCCGAATTTAACGGGACCAACAACTTCGATAGTAGTGGGAGGGTATCAGATGGAGAATTATTTGCTCGAGTTTGATGACGCAAAATCGAGGCTCGGGTTTAGCTCTTCTCTGTTGCTGCATGATACAAGTTGCTCCCAAGTCAAAGCTGCATAGGTTGTGTGGCTTGGAATGCATCATGTTAATCTGTGAAGCTTTATTTTTATGATAAAGAAATAATGTGATCATCATTTGATTATTGTTGTAATAATTTATATGGTGTGTGGTGAGCTTGGTTTGGTACGTACTCCATCCGTCACAATTATATAGAATTGTTTTTCTTTTATAAATGTTCTAAATATATAGATTTCTTTAATTTCCATATAAAGTAATTTTTTATAATTAATTTACTAATATAAATATATGTATTATATATGTTTATATATATATTTTAAGGATATGCATTAATTATATTAAAAACTATAACAATCATTAAATATGGTTATAATAAAAATTTCACACTTGTCTAATTTACCTTTCCAAAAAAAAATCTTATTATATGTGCAAACTCCAACCTATTTAATTGGGACGGAGGGAGTAATTGGTTTTTGATGGGTTAGAAGAACTCACTAACCTCTAAATCCAGAATTGCAGCAGAAGAATATCGAACTGGTTGAATTCTACGTACGATCGGATTCTCTTAGTCCGAAACACAATCACGAGGATAGATTCACGAATTGCTTCTATTATTCACAATATTAAATATCCTTTAATTTTATATTACGTGTGAAAAATGGTGAAAAAATCACCCTGTGATTTCTCTGTATTTTGGAGCGTAGAATCAAAGAGAGGGAGAGGGAATTCTTATTAATTCTCGTAACAGTGAATTGTCAGATTGTTTTCTTTCAAAAGAAAAAGCAATCCTTTTAATATCTCTGGAAGTTATCTAACTCCTGTTTGACTCTATCCACTTCCATGTGTGGATTAATTATTAAATTAATTAATATTAATTTAATTACTTTCATTTCCCAACTCACACATGAAGTTTGAGTCTTATACTCATTTACTTTACCTTTTTACACCATCACATAATAACTTTTCATACAGGCAAATAAATCGTGTGACCCTCGAGAATATGAGTTTTTCACGCTATACACTTATTAAGGTATATATCAACTCAACCAGTTTTATATGAAGAATTCAAAACTCGTTATACTCCAACACTCTTTCAGTTAACACAAGTTGACATATTTCTTTCAATCCCTTGAAACTTTTAGAGCATATTCAACCTTTCATCAGATTTATGTATTCATAATCAAGTTCTCAACTCGATTGACCAGTCAATGAACACAATAGAACGTGTTAATAAAGATGTCCTTCCTTTCACACAAAATAACTACTGACTTCCACTATAGCTACTTTACTAGACATGTACCGCATTACTACATTAATCATAGCTATTGGTAGTATGCTAAAGTAGCATGTAGGTCCCGAACGGGTTTTAGTGAGGGTGGAAGTCTAGAAGGGAGGGGTGAATAGGCTTTCAAAACTTTTTGTGGATCAGGTGTGATATGCAAGTATGCCTGATCAGAGTGCGGTGTGAATCAGTATGTACTGATATCCGATTTACTGATCTGTATGAACCAGATCAGTTCGGCGTCTATCAGTTTAACTGATGGTTCGGAAGATTAGTTAACCCGTGTGAAAACCAGTTTTACTCAAACAAAGATTCTGACCAATCTGGTTCAGATCAGATGACAAAGGTGTCAAACTGATCAGATCAGAAGCTTGATGCTAGTCTGATCCAGGTACAGAATATGCATGCAGATAACAAAGAGTAGTGTGCAGATAAGTGTAAAACAAGATAAATGCACACAAATTTATAGTGGTTAGGACAACTTGTCCTACGTCCACTCTTCCCTATCAGCAGGGGCACCAACTTAACCAACTGGACTTAGTTTAATGTGTGAGTCCAACACAATATAACCAACAAATATTTCACGAGTTCTCACTCAACCGATCCCAGAAATCAGATCTAGAAACCCTAGACTGAAATCTTGCTATAACAAACTTAACCTAACTTTTGTTTGGGTATAAGATTTGTAATGTTCCAACTGAATACTATCCTATCTTTTAAGTAGCCTAAGGCTGGAGGATAAATATTCTATGCTAAGAACAATGGGATGAACACTTAAGAATAAATCTTGAGTTTGTGTTCTTCGTGCGGAAATTTGCTTGTGCTTGAGCTTGATGATAATTTCCGCAACCTTACTATGAAGGTTTGATCCCATATATATAGGCACGAAATTGAACTAGCCGTTGGAGAACAATTCGAATTTCGATCTATTTTAGGTAGGTCTGCAGGCGGATTTGACGTGCTTCAGGGGCGGCATGGCCGAAAGCATGAAAGCTTGTCCTTACTAGCTGTTTGACACTGAACCACTTTTCTGCAGACTGTCAGTACTCCGTACGTGCGTTGTCGACTCCTCATTGGCTATCAAGTACAATTCGCAGCACTTGAATAAGCAACAGGGTTGACATTCTTCTTGTCTGAACACTTTCCTCGTACTAGGTAACAATGAAGTAGTTACCTGATGGAGTTGACACAGATCAGTTTGAACACTTATCTGTCTACCTGATTTAGGTCTTCTGTTCGTAAGTTGTCTTAGCACAACTTACTGACCTTTTCTTGATGTCATCTGATATAGGTCTTCTGGACGGTCTTCTGTCTTGAACTCTTCTGCTTATCTGCTTCTCGGCTTATCTGCTTCAATCATCAGATCTTCAGAATATCTGTTCTTCAAGTTAACTGATCTTCTGATCTTCAAGACTTAACTTATACATATTGAGTTCCCCCCTCAATATGTGACCTATCTGTTACTTCAGCTATCTATACATTTCAGCTGGTCATCCTATCTGCTATCTAGATCATCAATCAGCTAACAGGTCTGACTGGTCCTATTACACTATCTGGTTTGGAACTTCCATCGAAACTACAAATTTCCCAACAATTTTCCCCTTTTTGATGGAACCAAAACAGTTAATCAGAAAAACAGATAATCAAAGTAGACAATTAGATAACAACACACAGTTCAGAAGACAATGAGAGTTTGTCTTAGAATCAGAAAAAGATAGGATATTTTATTATCAAGGATGTATGATTACAAGATATAACAAAAATACCTATCAGCTGATTCTAAGTGTCTTCTGATCTGATCACGTCCTGTAGTGAAACTTCTGGAGTTCTGGAGGAATATTAAACACCTTGTACATTTTATCCATTAGAGCAGCTAACCGATCTTGACAAACTCATAGTACGTCTGCTTGAAGTGTACTGGATCAAGAGTTTTGTCTGATCGAAGAGGTGGAAGGATGGTCTCAAATGGAGGTGCTTCAGGAATCAGACCCATTTTCTCACCTTCAGACATAACCAAGTCGTAGAAATGTGGGTGTTTCATCTTGAGCCAGCTTCTAAATTCTTCATTGAACTCAACCTGATCATCTGTCGTCGGGATCTTCTCCGGAACATATATGTAAATGAGCCATTCTCCTCTTACCTTATCCCATTCTGGCAGCCAGTTCTTCTTCGAGACCAGAATGTCCTTGACAGGAGCAGGTAAGGCTTTCTCTTCCCACGAAACATCCTTTGCTGAAGCGGTCTTCTTCCTCTTTCTTCTTACATATCTGGTTGCCAGCCCTTTGCTCTCAGCAAGCTTCTTCTTCCTCTCTGCTGCTTCAATAACTGCTCTTCTAGCTTTCTGCTCTTCTTCTTGTGCAGTAGTTAATTGTACCCTTGATCTGGTCTGCCTTGGAGGTTGGGAGGTTTCCACAGCTTGTTTCCCTCTCCTTCTGGCTATCAGCTTGGTTTCTTCCTCTTCTTCAGCTTGTTTCTGTATCAGCTCAAGACTTTTGGCTTGATCTTCTGCTTCAAGTCTTTTCTGAACTGAGGAAGAGAAGTCTTCAATCTTGTCAACCCTCTGAACCACTTCAGATATCATAGATTTATGTTTAGAAAGTTCTTTTCCTTGAGCTACTATGGCTTCTCCATGTTGTTCAACTGTTTGAAAGAGTTCCACCAGTTCGGTGTCAGGAATGTTCACAGTTGGTATTGCAGGTTCTGGCATGGCAGATGGTTCAGCAAACGGTTCAGGCGGTACAGATGAGGTTTCAGCTAGTATCATCTGCATCTATTTTTCTGGCTCTTGTCCTTCCCCCTTTTTGGTTTCATCAAAAAATGGTGACAGCCTGTTCGTCAGATTTACTAGCTGAGTGGAAATCTCCTCCTTGAGACTTGCAGCATCCTGAGGCGTGGAAAACGAGGGTTCTAGGCTCAGAAGCCTGTTCAGACCAGATTCAATGGCCTTCTTGGATTGATTAACTGATCCCTCAAACCATTTCCACCCTAGATCCAATCAAGTTTCGGTCCTTTCTAAGGATCCCAAGATACTTTCCAATAGAATTTGCGTGTCGCCCAATATGGAGGTCTGGAGCCTTAGCTTCTCCACAAAAGGATCAACTCGCTTCATCACCGATTCGAGGATTTGATCGTGCATGAGCGTGATCTTGTCGACGGTCAGCTTCCTCTCTTTCTCTAGCAGACCGCTCTGCTCCTCCTCAAATCGTTTCATCAGTGCTGCTGTAAGAGTTGAGAATTGAGTATCAGTGGAAGCCTTTACCCCATCCTGAATTTTAGAAGAGATGTGATATAGGATACGACACTCAAAGCAGCAGTCTGACCAGATGTTGATGCCTCGCCAAGCTGGGTCTCATCTGCAGCACCCACTCTCGGTTCATCGGCAGCTTGTTCGACATACTGGTATTCCTGGTCCAGCCATTCTTCCATCCTTGGAATTTTGAACCTATCATGGATTAACCATCTGATGTTGTCATCAGAGGCCAATTCAGCCACACTTTCCACTCCAGCATTCGCCAAGCATTTCGTCTCCATATCGATGAAATAATCATCGGGGAGAGACTTCATCAAAATCAGAAACTCCTCTACACTCTTCAGCCTTATGTCCCTCAAGAACACAATCTCCTCTATATTTTCTTGAGGACCCGGATGGTTGATGAGGTCCGGGCAGATGTCAAGCAGATAAGACTTGATCTGCTGCTTCAGAATGTATACCACCGGATCTTCCTCTTCTGGCGTTCCCAGCAGAGTTCTCGTGTTAAACGGATTGTGGGAAATAGAGACATATCTGTCATCTGTGGGCTCAGTCTCCATGAGCGGCTACTCCTCAATCGTTTCTTCTACAGGTTCTGTAGACTCCTCCGGGACGGGGACAACTGGTTCTGGTGTAGGTGTTGGTTCTGGGGCAGGTACTTGTTCTGGCTGTGGAGAAGTGGGAGGTAAGTCAGTTATGGGTTCAGCTGGCTGAGATGGGGGTGAGGGTGACTTGGATGTGGAAGTCAGGGATCTCTCTTTTCGAAACACAGTGCTAAGAGGTACGAAATCAGAAGGTGATTCCTCCCCAGATGGTGCAACCTCAACTTCCCTCTCAGCTTCACTTTCATCAGTCCCCTCTAACATCTGCTCCTCCTAAGCACTTTCTCTTCCCATGCTGGCAGTTTTCTCCGAACTCTCAGCAGCTTCCACATCTGATTCTAGATGAATCAACTCCGTCTCCCTTCCAAGTTGTACAAGCTCGCCTATTTCCGGCATCGGCTCAGATGGGTCCGCTACTGCCCTCTGCAGAATAGAAGTGATCTTCTTCTGCTTCTTCTCTGTTACCTCTGGTTTCTTGGCCAGAGTTTTTCTCTTCATCCTCTTAGGAGCAGTCTGCGTCTCAGACGACTCGGCAGCCTTGGAGCCCTTGCCTTCTCCTCTCGTTTTGGGCACATAAGGTGCTGGATCATCATCAGATTGCCCAGATAGCGGTTCATCCTTTCCCAAAATGGCCTTAAACTTTGCCAAGTAAACCTTCTTTCCTTCCTCATTTCACTCGAAGTTATCTGACCGCTTGTCATTTAGTAAAATTGACACTTTTTGGATGTATGAACATTTCAGAGTCAGATGCACTTCGTTCCTCTTGTTCAACTTGAACTTGGCTGTTTCCTTCAGCAATCTTGACTTGAACAGTCCAACCCAATTTAGATTTTCGGCCTTGCTGATTATTGTTGTCATCACATTCTGCTTCACAGCAGTAAGAGCATCCAGGCTGTGTGTGATACACAGAATCACCTTTGATACAATCTCAAACAGAAGACGATACTTTCGTCTGCGGTTTGGTGCTTTGACATTGAAAACTTACTCTTTGTTGGCTGGTCTCAACAAAACGTCCTTTAAGTATGTTTTCTCGTCAAATCCTGTTGTGAAAGTGGTTGGATCAACGGTTCCAGATTGAAGACCGAAGATTCTGAATAGGTCTTCATCAGTAACAAGAATGTCAAAACCACCTACGGATGACTTCAATCTGCCTTCGTCATCCATCTCGAGATTGTACAAGAACTCAAGAGCTTCATAAGTATGTACAATATCTTGGTGTCAGTAGCAAAATTGTTCAAGTCCTACGGCCCGGAGACATTCCAAGATCTCCTTTGATTCAGCATCCGTTGTTGTGTTGAAGATTACATATTTTTCATCGATGATGTCTTTCTTCATCGACATAAAATTGCACATCTTTTTACCCTGGCCTGGATTTACTGATAAATTGGCCATTTCTGCATCAAAATAACCATTTAGTGATGATTTTGAGTAATTTATATACCAAAAATAGCAACAAAACAGCCCAAAACATCAACTAAGGCAGAATTTTGCACATAAATCTCATGATAGACATATACGCATTTCACAAGTGTAAATCGAATATTAACCTAGACAAAGCTCTAATCCCAGAAAATATATTAGTGAGAAATCACAATTCATAGGAAATATATCATAAACAGTGTAGAACAGGGAAATCCACATAACATCACATACTAATCACTTAGAGATTACCAGAAATCGATTTGAAAGTTGGAATATTTTTAAATAATCGATTTTTATTCTCTCAATTTAATCGAGTTTTGCACAGAGTAGGTATGGAGAGTTCTGGTAAAATTTTGAAAGTGTGAAGTTGAAAGAGCTTTAGGGTTTTAAAGGTACGAGGGAAAACATTTTACACAGATTCCCACAAATACTTGAATATTCGTGTTTTAGCGGTCGTAAAGTAAAATAATCGTGCAGTCAAGAAAATTTTCTGAAAGTATTTTGGACGTGAAAATACGCATTAAAAACTAATAAATACAAAAACCCCACGTCCGCATTTAATGCTTGCAGGGCTTGCGTCATAAAGTAAGATGAACAGTAATCATTACAGAAAAGTAGATAAGCTCAGATAATGTAAACAGAAAACGTATCTGACTGGTTGATATTGTAATCAACCAGTTACCACTTGTATCATATCCAACTCTTCTGATTTGTTGATCTTACTGTGTAGCCTATACCTTAGCAATTTATCCCAACAATGTTTTTATCCCTCAGATCAGGTTCCTTCTGACCCAAAAACCCTTAGTCAGTTGAAGTTCCCCCTTCACCGGACATTCCTTTCTGATCAGTTCCTAGTTGATCTCTTCTGATCATATGAAGTTCTTTCTTCATCTGACCTTCTTACATGGTCATGCTCTTAACCAACTGGTGTTGGAGATTAATCCACCAAAGTAGTCTGGTGCATCTTCTCCTAAGTCCAGTAAACCTAGCTCATTGCATAGCTCTCTGAATCTGATTTCAGCTAGGGGTTTGGTTAAGATATCAGCTCTTTGCTTATCAGTATGGATCTTTTCCATTCTGATGTTCTTCTTTTCTACATGGTCTCTGATGAAATGATGTCTGATGTCCACATGCTTGCATCTTTTGTGTAGAACTGGGTTCTGAGTGATAGCAATTGCACTATTACTGTCACAGAAAATAGGCAAATTCGTAGCTACAATGTTATAATCCCTCAGCTGCTGACATAGCCAGAGCAGTTGGGAGCAATAACTTCTTGCGGCCATATATTCTGCTTCAGTAGTAGATGTGGCAACAAATGTCTACTTCTTAGAGAACCAAGAGACCAGCTTACTTCCCAAAAACTGACAGGTACCCGAGGTTGATTTTCTGTCTATTCTGCAACCTCCATAATCAGAATCAGAGTACCCACTAAGCTCTAGATTATCATCTGCTGGATACCATAAACCAAGGTTTACAGTACCCTTCAGATACTTAAGAATCCGCTTAGCTGCTTCCAGGTGACTTTGCTTCGGATTCGCCTAAAATCTGGCACATACACCTACTGCGAAGGTTATATCTGGTCTGCTGGCAGTCAGATATAGTAAAGATCCAATCAAAGCCCTATACTCTTTCTGATTAATTTTCTTACCACCTTCATTTGGGTCCATTCTGAAAGAAGTCATCATTGGAATTCTGGCTTCCTTACAATTCTGAACACCACACTTAGCCAACAAATTCCTTGTGTACTTAGCCTGACAGATGAAGATCCCAATGTGAGCTTGTTTGACTTGAAGACCTAGAAAGTAGCTCATCTGACCCATCATGGACATCTCAAATTTCCCTTTCATCAGCTTACTGAATTTTTCGCATAGCTTCTGATTGGGAGAACCAAAGATTATGTCATCCACGTAGATCTGAACCATCAGAATATCTTCTCCGTCTTCAATTCTGAACAAGGTCCTATAGATTAATCCTTTGGTGAAGCCATTTTCTGTCAAGAACTGGGATAGTGTATCATACCATGCTCTAGGAGCCTGTTTTAGTCCATAAAGAGCTTTTCTTAAACGGTACACTTGGTTGCTCATTTCAAAGCCAGGAGGCTGTTCAACATAAACTTCCTCAGCTAATACCCCGTTTAAGAATGCACTCTTTACATCCATCTGATACACAGTAAATCCCCTATGAGCTGCATAAGCCAGAAACAGCCGAATGGCTTCCAGGCGAGCGACTGGTGCAAAAGTTTCATCATAATCAATCCCTTCTGATTGTGAATATCCCTTAGCAACAAGTCTTGCCTTATTTCTGGTTATCACATTGTGCCCATCCTTCTTGTTCTTGAAGACCCACTTAGTACCAATCACATCTTGATGAGTTGGCCTGTCTACAAGTTCCCGAACTTGATTTCTCTCAAACTGCTCTAGTTCTTCTTGCATGGTTTGAATCCAGCTTGCATCTTGTAGAGCTTCTTCAACAGTTAGTGGTTCCTTCAAAGACAGATAACAACAATACATTGCACTTTCACCAATCTGGTGTCTAGTTCTGACTCTATCAGATGGGTCTCCTATGATCAGATCAGTTGGATGACTGGTTATCCAGGTCCTTCTGTCCTGATTATCATCAGTTTGGAGAACATCATCCTCTTCTGATAAAGATTCATCACTAGAGACTGGGAGAGGTACTTGAGTAGGATCCACTTGGCATGGACATATCTCAGCTGATGTTGGACTCATCATGTGCTGAAGTCTGTCCGCCGGAACATCTGGTGTTCCCCCTGAACTAGATGGTTCAGTTGTTACTGTCTCAGCTGTACCAGCTTCTTCACTGACAGTTGTACGTACCTTGGGGTCTGACTGACCTGGTGAATAATCAAGGTTAAATTTAAGAACATATACAGTGACGTATTTTGGATCCTTTTCTTTGAGCCTTAACTGATCCATTTTCAGTGAATTTGGTTTGTCTGGTACATCTTGTTCTGCTGCAGTTTTCTCTTGATCAGATGTTGACTCATCAAAGACCACATGAGGTGTTTCTTCCACAACTAGGGTTCGTTTGTTGAAAACCCTAAATGCTTTGCTGGTAGAGGAATATCCTAATAATATACCCTCATCTGACTTGGCATCGAAGGTTCTCAACTGACTCTTCCCATTGTTGTGTATGAAACACTTGCATCCGAACACATGAAAGTAGGAAACACGAGGTTTTCTGCCCCTCCACAGTTCATAAGGTGTTTTAAAGTGAATCTTAGTCAGAGAACATCTGTTCTGCGTGTGATAAGCAGTGTTGATAGCTTCTGCCCAGAAACGGCTTTGTGTTGCGTGCTCAGCTAACATGGTTCGTGCAGCTTCTTTAAGTGTTCTGTTTCTCCTTTCTGCTACGCCATTTTATTGTGGTGTTCTGGCAGCTGACGTCTCATGCTGTATACCAAAATCAAAGCAAAAATCAGATATAAATTGGTTCAAGAATTCTGTACCTTATCTGATCTGATTTTCACTATGCTGAGACCCTTCTCATTCTGAATCTTCTTGTGAAGTTCAGGTAACTTTGTCGTAGTTTCACTCTTCTTATACAAGAATACAACTCAGGTGAACTTGGAGTAATCGTCCACGACTACAAGAGTGTATTTGCGTCCACTAAAACTAAGAGGTGTAACTGGTCCAAATAGATCCATATGGAGCAGTTGTAGTACTCTGCTGGATGGAGGAGAAGGTATCCCTTTGAATGAAGCTTTTACTTGTTTTCCCTTCTGACATGCGACACATGTCTGATCCTTAGAGAATACTTCATTCGGGAGACCTTCAACCAAGGAAATCCTTGCTATCTTGTTAAGAGTTTTGAAGTTCAGATAGCTCATTCTCTTGTGCCAGAGCCAACTGGAGCTCTTTGAACTCTTAACAATCAAGCATGCATTTCTTGGACAACTGTCCCAATCTGCTGTATAAATCGTTCCTTTTCTGGAGCCAGTTAGCAAGATCTATTGAGTCACTCGATTTCTGATTGTGCATTGATCTGATGAGAACTCAACACTAAATCCGTTGTCGCAGAACTGAGATACAGATAACAGGTTGTGCCTTAAGGCGTCAACGTATGAAACACCTGTAACCTGTACATCATCGTTCACTAAGGTTCCAACTCCTCTGGTAAATCAAAGTTGTCATTCCAAAGAGAACTCGTGGGCCTGGTTTTTCAATGTAATTGCTGAGAAGATGTTGACTTCCAGTCATGTGCCTTGAACATCCACTATCTATGTACCAAATAGTTACTTGTACACCTCCTTTATTAGCCAGTCCCACTCGAGCCTGTGAGCAAATCAGATTTTAGGTACCCCAGTAGAATCGGGTCCTGGGGGGGTTAGAAGTACCTTTCGGGATCCAGACAAATCTGGCACCCTTGTTGAAAACAGAGGGCTTGATTTGTCTCCCATACATATCTACATAATCATACGTCTCTTCATATGCAATCTGGTCAGTGTGATTATTAGTGTGAGCCTTGGATGAATCAGAAGACTTGAGATTTTTCATTGATACTCGTCTTCTTTTAATCCAGTGGGGCTCAGGTGCAGCAGCCCTGGGTTTCTGATTGTAAGGGTAGGTGCGACTGCTACCATTAATAGATTCATATATTTTTAACATAGATGGTCTTAGCAGTTTACCCTTAGCTTGCTTGTTAGGCAGCTTGGACTAAGTTGGCTTCAGCTGAGATTGTCCCTTACGAGATGGTCCAGACTAAGGCCTACTCTGCTGATTCGGCTGAGGTCTCTTCAGAAGAATAAGATTCTTCTGTTGATCCCTCGGCTGATGTCTGATCAGTTGAGGTTCATTTTTGTTCCCTTTCTGATTTGGCACTCGCCTTGCCTGGTCAGCTGATCCTTTTCCCTTATCTAATACAAATTTGATTTTTCGTGCATCTTGATCAGAAACTCGTTTGATTACACTTTTCTGACGTGAACCAGAAGGGGCTTTTGAAGATCCAGAAGGGTTCTCATACCCAATTCCCTTCTTATCAGTTGGCGTACGAAAATAGTTGTTCAGATCATGAACAGTCTTAGATGATTTCGTGAAAACCTCTATTTTCTTACGCAAACTGTCCTCAGTAGTTTCAGATTCTCATGCATTCGAAAGAGTTCATCAAACTTAGCTTGAAGGACTTTGAGTTCTCCAGCTTGTTTTTCATTGAGAGCCAACTGATCCTTAAGCAGCTTTCCCTGATCAGTAGTACTGACTTTCAGAAACTCCAGTTCTTTAGTCATCTTCTGAACAGTTTCAGTTGATTTTAGTTCAACTGCTTTACTTGACTCAATATCCTTGACAAGCAGGATATTCTCAGCCCTTAGGTTATCATTCTCAACTTTCACTCGTGTATAAGTATCTATTGAATTAGAGAGATCATCAAGCAATTGGTCATTGTAGACCTGTAGGTTAATCTCTCCAGCAGATGTGCTCAGCACAACAGGTGTAGAACAAGGAACCACAGAAGGTTTAGAGATTACCTAAGATTGATCTGCTTCTCTGGCCATAAGACAGATGTCGTCATCAGATGAGAAGTTCATATCATCGACATCATCAGTTGTGATAATCAGAAAGAAATCTTCAACAAATGAGTAACCTGAGTCATCTAAAGGCAGAAAAGAATCATCAATGCCAGATGTGTCAGCAACCATTGCTTTTCTGTCTCTGAACCTTTGTTCTCTTCTGTTCCGCTTTTCCTCTCTCTCCTTGGGAGTCAGGTCGGGGCAATTAGCACTGTAGTGACCTGGTTTCTGACAGTTGTAATAAACCCTTGAGTCTCCAGAGTTTCCTCGGTTAGAAGAATAATTTCTTCTGTAAGATCTGTCAGGAGACTTTCCACCTTGTCTATAATCAGAACCTCTCTTATCTGATCTCTCATCTCGTATGTTCTCTCTGCGATCCTCTATGTGATCATCTTTCCTTTCATCTCTGTGATCGTCTTTTCGGTCATCTCTTCTGTTATCCCTATCATCTGAAGAACGATACCTTTCTTGTGATCTGTCAGAAGATCTTCGATCTCTTCCTCTGCTTCGTCGATAGTCATCATAAAACTTTCTGTACTTTCCCATCTGAACATTTGTTCATTCAAGTTTTCTCGTTAGTAGTGCAATCTGTTCGGCATGGCTGATGATGTTTCCAACTGGTTCAATAATTCGTGAATTGCTACTGATCGCCTGGAATGTAATGGATTTAGTTGAGTTTGCAGCAGCTTCAGCAGGGACATCATCTGATCCTTGTCCTCTCTCAATCAGGTCGAACCCATGGGCTTTCAAACTGAAGATTAGATCATTTGGTTTCATGGTAGCAATATCTTGACAATCCTTAATCACAGTCACTTTGGTATTCCATTTCTTAGTCAATGATCTGAGAATCTTATAGTTGATATCCTTGTTTGACATTACTCGTCCTAGATCACAAAGTCGGTTGACTCCACGAGTGATCCTTCCATCAAATTGATCAACTATTTCATTCGGTATCATCTTGAGTTTCTCAAATACCACTAGCTCAGCTTGCAATCTGTTATCCTTAATCTTTTCATTTCCTCTGCAGATTTCAGCAAGTGTATCCCAAACTTCCTTAGCTGTCTTCAGGTACTTCACTTTCTCTCGTGTAGTAGTATCCATAGTTTTCATGATGAGATGTCTGGCAACAGTATCCAGATTAGACAATTTCCTCTCATCTGCATCCATCAAAGAGGGACTCTTTCTGATTCTTGCTCCAACTGGTTGAGTAGGATCTCCTGCTTCAGCTGGGTTATAGTGATAGATGATGATCGGCCCTATCTCAAGAATCTCATCCATTCTGTGCTTATCACTCCCAGATGGTCTCTCATGTCGATAGACCAATCTGCATACTCATCAACAGAAAACATGGGTAAATTATGATGCATACCTGAAGTGTTATCCATGCTTGTGGTGATTTTGAAAAATATGAGTTTTAAAACAGTTTTCAAAGATCAGTTCAAGTGATCACAAAGGTTCTTCCTCAAGAACCGATGATATTCAAAGTCAATGATCGAAAGAACCACTGCTCTGGTACCACTTGTAGGTCCCGAATGGGTTTCAGTGAGGGTGGAAGTCTAGAGGGGAGGGGTGAATAGACTTCCAAAACTTTTTGTGGACCAGGTGTGATATGCAAGTATGCCTGATCAGAGTGCGGTGTGAATTAATATGTACTAATATCCGACATACTGATCTGTATGAACCAAATCAGTTCGGCGTCTATCAGTTTAACTGATGGTGAGGAAGATTAGTTAACCCGTGTGAAAATCAGTTTTACTTAAAAAAAGATTCTGACCAATCTGGTTTAGATTAGATGACAAAGGTGTCAAACTGATCAGATCAGAAGCTTGATGCTAGTCTGATCCAGGTACAGAATATGCATGCAGATAACAAAGTGTAGTGTGCAGATAAGTGTAAAACAAGATAAATGCACACAGATTTATAGTAGTTCGGACAACTTGTCCTAGATCCACTCTTCCCTATCAACAGGGGCACCAACTTAACCAACTGGACTTAGTTTAATGTGTGAGTCCAACACAGTACAACCAACAAATATTTCATGAGTTCTCACTCAACCGATCCCAGAAATCAGATCTAGAAACCCTAGACTGAAATCTTGCTATAATAAACTTAACCTAACTTTTGTTTGGGTATAAGATTTGTAATGTTCCAACTGAATACTATCCTATCTTCTAAGTAGCCTAAGGCTGGAGGATAAATATTCTATGTTAAGAACAATGGGATGAACACTTAAGAATAAATCTTGAGTTTGTGTTCTTCGTGCGGAAATTTGCTTGTGCTTGAGCTTGATGATAATTTCTGTAACCTTACTATGAAGGTTTGATACTATATTTATAGGCACAAAATTGAACTAGCCGTTGGAGAGCAATTCAAATTTCGGTCTATTTTAGGTAGGTCTGCAGGTGGATTTGACGTGCTTCAGGGGCAGCATGGCCGAAAGCATGCAAGCTTGTCCTTTCTAGCCGTTTGACACTGAACCACTTTTCTGCAAACTGTCAGTACTCCGTACGTGCTTTGTCGACTCCTCATTGGCTATCAAGTACAATTCGCAGCACTTGAATAAACAACAGGGTTGACATTCTTCTTGTCTGAACACTTTCCTCGTACTGGGTAACAATGAAGTAGTTACCTGATGGAGTTGACACAGATCAGTTCGAACACTGACCTGTCTACCTGATTTAGGTCTTCTGTTCGTAAGTTATCTTAGCACAACTTACTGACCTTTTCTTGATGTCATCTGATATAGGTCTTCTGGACGGTCTTCTGTCTTGAACTCTTCTGCTTATCTGCTTCTCGGCTTATCTGCTTCAATCATCAGATCTTCAACATATCTGTTTTTCAAGTTAACTGATCTTCTGATCTTCAAGCCTTAACCTATACATATTGAGTTCCCCCTCAATATATGACCTATCTGTTACTTCAGCTATCTATACATTTCAGCTAATCATCCTATCTGCTATCTAGATCATCAGTCAGCTAACAAGTCTGACTGGTCCTATTACACTATCTGTTTTGGAACTTCTATCGAAACTACAAATTTCCCAACATAGCAACACTACAGTGAAGACTTAAAAATCTAGTAGAAAGTCTTAAGTGTACTTCTAAGAGGCTTATCAAAACCTCAAGGTCTCATACAATGAGAAAATAGGGATACCTTTCTCATTCTCTTATGGTCAACTTAACATATGTGGTATGAAACACATGTCACGATGTTTTAACTTCCTAGGATGGAAGCGTATGTCATTTTATTTATTTGACATCATGTAAATCACAGTTCAAGTGTATCATCGACACTTAACTTGAATTTTCTCCTTCTATTGTCTAGAAATTCATTGATTTAGCTTTGTAACAAGTCAAATAGATTCGTGGTAAAATCTATTGTGATTATCTACAATATAATCTCATCTCTGCACATACCTCGATATCAGAGGCGATTTCTCGTATGAGAGAGCCAATCAACTTGTCGACATACTATTATATGAACATTTCATATAGTTCACAATACATATATGTCTAGTAACATTAAAAACTACTTTGTAGTTCATTTAAATCCATACAAACTGAAGATTTTAAAATGTCTTACACATCGTCTGTAATTAGGTTTGACATCAAATCTGCTAACATCAAGTCAGCTGAAATTTATTCAAGAATCACTATTTTTTTTTACGAGAAGAATCACTCTTTCTTTTTTGTAATGTCTTTACAAAGACAAACTTTTCATGTTACTTGGAATTTAAAGTAAGTTTTAGTTGCTTTGATTACTACGATGAATCATAACAGCCCCCACTTGGGTGTTTGATTTCACAATCAATTATTCCAGCTCTCGCTAAAGTATAAATAACCTTAATTAATGGTTACAACTCCGACTGAAGTGTTTGATTCCAAAGTGAATCAATATACCTCTACTGGAGCATTTCAATCCACGTGAATTACTACAACTCCCACTGAAGTAATTAATTCTATAGTGAATTGGTATAACTCCCACTGGAATGCTACACACGTCAATGAATCATTACAACTCACACTAGAGTGTTTAATTCTCAACATATCGTTACAGATCTCAATTGAGTGCTTACTTATTCCAAATATTACATGAAAATTCTTAACCAAAATATTTATTTGGTTGTAGATGCACATGCCACAAGTTCAGTTTTAATAGTGGTCAGTGTTATACAGACTTATTTCACGTTATACCACGAGATTGCTTCATTATTTAAGCAAGAAGGTATAACTAGAATTTGACTTACTTGCATCTAAATCATAATTCCAGTTTGTGTCTGTATACACTCTAAGTTTAGATTATCTCCTTGAGATAATAATCTGCAGTACCCTTCAGATATCTAAAAAAAATAACACACTATCTTTTAGTGTCTCTTTTCGGATTAACTGATATCTGCTAACCAAATCAACAACTTAACAAATGTCTGGATGTGTGCACAACTTAGCATACATCAGACATCCAATTGAATTTTCTTATGGTACATTTGACATTTCATCTTTTAGTCTTTGGACAGTCATCATAGTTCAACGACTCGTCTTTTTACAACATAAGAATCAACATCTATACATTCATTTGAATCGTTTTAGAAGTCTCTTTTCGTAAGTCTTATAAGATTATCCAAGTAACTTCCTTGAACGGTCTTTATGAAGCTTTCACCAAAAAAATCTCATTGTCTTTTCAGCTAATAGTGTATCAATATATGATCATAAAATTACAAAACTATCTTTGGACTGTTAAACATAAACACAATGGTCTTTTCTAACAAAGTTAATATGAGACAATCATTGTAACGTCCATTAAGAAAAATAGTAACGTCCACTTTGATGTAATTCTAAATCTATACTTGATACTATAGCCAAAAGTGAACAAATCGAGGTAAATCTCACATTCGATGAAGAAAGTTTATATACCGCTTTCTGAGTATAATCTTTCTCTACAAAGTGAGCATTTTTACCTTACGAGTTATATTTTAAGATGTGTCCCAATAAAGGATCTACAAGTTCCAAAACAATTGATTTTGACCATATTGACTTTATATTATCTTTCATTTTTTTGCTTCATTAGTCTCTTGCATAAGGAGATAGAACATGTCGATCGTCTGCAGGTTCTTTCTCATTCACTAAAGACTGGTCTAATTTATGAAAATATAAAGAAGGTGTGCCCTCAATCATGATGTCTATCAGACACATATTTTCTAGAGTATTTTTCAAGATTGAAACTTTGTGACATAAATAATTACTCTCATCAAGATCCATCTAATCTTAATGGGTAAACTTTTATCAAATTTCACAACATTAAGTAAGTGAAACTTTGTGACATAAATAATTAGTCTCATCAAGATCCATCTAATCTTAATGGGTAAAATTTTATCAAATATCAAAACATTAAGTAAACCACTCTCACTTGGATCTGATAGAGAGTGATGATTTCAATCTGAAAATGGTATAGAATTTTGAATACCTCTGTTGGGGAATTAATTGTCCGAATCTATTCGGGATGAATATTTAAATACAAATTTAATTCTAACAATTATTACTAGCATGAATTAATCCTATATTAATTCAAATAATAATTCAATAACAAATCATATATACAAATTCGTCACATAAATCCTACGCATGCGGAATTGCTAGGAGTTTACGTAAAACTAACCTCTTGGAGTGACAACCGTTGAGAAGATGGATATCCCGTTCACACGAACAAACCAAAAGAATCTTCTCAAGTATTCCCTCATCCTTGTCCAACAATCTGGTGGAAGGATGCTCGCGAACAATTTAACAAAAGAAAAAATAAATTATGTTTCACCACCTTTGTGGATTTCTAATTTTTTAAATACATGGAATTGCATTGGGGATGAAACATTCATCCCCTATTTATAAGAGGGAGGTGGTCGAAATTTTTAGGAAAAAATAATATGAGAAAATCTTTTCTTGATCTCCAAGAAATCATGAATATATCTCTTATATTCTTTTCTCCATAATTAAAATATTCCACAAAAAATCCAACCTTCTCTTGTTATGGAATTTTTGAAAAATAAGGGACCAAGATTTTCAAGATTGGGATCTTCTTGAATTTATGAGATATTCTTGTATTCCAAGAATACATATCTTCCATAATATCTTTTCAAGTAAATCAAGAAAGTATTTTCTTCCTTATTTTCTTCATTATTTTAAAAAATTACAAGATAAATAGCCTAGTGGGAGATTTCTTGAATTTAATGAGATAAACTTGTATTCCAAGAATACTTATCCGCATTCCATAAGAAAATTCAAAGAAAATCTTTATCCCTCTTTTATTTATTTATTTTCGAAAAAATTAGGAAAAATAAGCAACAATGTCTTATTTTATTTCAAACACGTTTTTCAGTTATTGGACTTTATCTTTGGGCTACTTGAGGGGCCTTTAAGAGAATTAAGATTGGACCTTCTAATGGACCTTGAATTTCCAATATTGAGCCACAATATTATTCAAGCCTATAAATATTAATTAATCCCACTACATAATTAATATTGCACTATCCATCTTAACCCATATTACAGTTAATATGGCTCCCAGTTATTATTTCCCGTGTTTAAGATTATCCAGTCCATTAATTAATTTAAGCCACTGAAATAGCTTCACTTTAATTAATATCTTTCTCCTTGGTTCATGAACGACTCAACATTATTAATCCATACCGAAAACTAATTCCACTTGCAAGATTTAATATGATAAAACTTCTGAGCCTCCCAAGGGGACAAATCAAACAAGACGCACTTGCACACTGATTCTCCGTATTAAATCTTAGCAATCGTCGTGTAACTAACAATATTGCCCAAGATACAAGGTATTGAATCAAATTGATTCTCTACCCATCGTAAGTCAAAGAAATAGTTATTAATTTCACATGATCCTATTTAAGGGACGGGATTAAGAAATAACTAACCACTGAGGTCTAATTCTTCTATATTCAGTACTGAAGAATTTATCCTCCTGTAGGTCCTCTTCAGTGCATCATAATGCACTAGTGTAATCTCTTGGTCAAGACAAGCCAATCTGAGTCTTACACTTCAACCTTTCACGATGGATTGTTCATTCCCATCTAGGTTGTGAATCCTGTACTTTTAGTTACAAGGGACTGTTAATTTAATCTTCTGTGATCTGGTATCACTAAATTAACTACAATGTAACAAGTACTATTTATTGAACAATTATACAGTAAATATATGTAACATTCAATGATATTTAAATCAACAATGATAAATTATTTATTTCTGCAAATAAGACAGAAATTCAGTATGGTTATACAAAGTAAAAGCATACTTCCAAGTCCACTAGGAAGTTCTTGAGCCAAACCACTTCCTTAGCTGCTTCACAAGTAGCTACATACTCGGCTTCCATGGTAGAATTTGCGATGCATTTTTGCTTAACGCTTCTCCATGTCATGGCTCCTCCCCCCATGCAAAACACATTACCCGAGGTAGATTTTCTGAAATCTAAGTCTGATTGGAAATCCAAGTCCGTGTAACCGATGGGAATCAGACTGTTTGACTGATAAACCAACATTCTATAGCGTGTTCTCTTCAGATACTTCAGAATATTTTTAACTGCAGTCCAATGTTCTTTCCCCGGATTACTCTGATATCTTGCCACCATGCCAATGACGAAGTAGATATCTGGCCTCGTGCACAACATTGCATACATGAGGCTTCCGACAGCCGAAGCATAAGGAACGCCCTTCATGTCATCTATCTCCTTTTGCATCTTCGGGCACATTTCTTTGGATAGATGTATTCCATGCCTGAAGGGTACAAAACCCTTCTTGGAATCTTACATGCTGAAACGCTTCAAGACAATATCTATGTATGAAGCTTGCGGTAAGCCTATCATCCTTTTCTTACGATCTCGAGTGACTTTGATCCCAAGGATGTGACCGGCTTCCCCTAAGTCCTTCGTATCAAACCTTTTTTTGACAGCCATGCCCTTACGTCCGACAATACCTTTACATTGTCTCCGATGAGCAGAATATCGTCCACGTACAGTACTAAGAATACCAATGCAGTTCCGACACGCTTTTTATACACATAACTTTTGAACTCATTTTGATTGAACCCGTAAGACTTTATAACCTGATCAAAACATTTGTTCCAAGCACGCGATGGTTGCTTTAGTTCCGTAAATGGACTACTTGAGCTTGCAAACTAAATGTTCTTGGTCTTTTTCAATGAAACCTTCGGATTGTTGCATATAGATTTCTTCTTCAAGACTTCCGTTGAGGAAAGCTGTCTTGACATCCATTTGCCAGATCTTAAAATTAAGATGCGCAACTATCAATGTTGGTCCCGGTGCAAACGAGTCTTACACGTGTATGGGGGGGGGAATACACGTGTTCAGTGTTTTTAAAACTTTTCTTCGAGGTCACTTGGGTCGATAATCACGAAGATTAGGTTAGAAGCACAGATCGCTCTCCGAGTCAAAGTCTCATCGAGACAGTGATCTGAAGTTGCTTTCAGATACCTCAGATAATCCCAACTGAGTCCTGAGTGTCAGAGATCCTGAGTTGCTTGGATCAGATAACTATCTTACTGAATTCTCAGAAGAGAGTTCAGTTTTGTAACTATATGTTCTAGCTACTCAGTAGTGCGGAATGGTTGGCCCTTAGTTTATACTCGTTTTAAGCTTTGCTGAAAACCTTCCCTTTATGAATTAGTGATTAAGCTGTGATTCAATTACATGCAACTACAGTGGATTGATTCCAACTGAACATCAGTGAAAAATATGCTTTCAAAATCAAGTCAATGCAACAGTTAAGCACAAATAAGGAAAGCAATAAAGAACACAACAATTATAGTGGTTCAGAGACTCAAGCTCCTACGTCCACTCTCTCTGATCCTCAGAGAAATTCATTAATCACTTATGAGCTTTCTGACTACCTCGCGTAGTCTACTTACTCAACTCGGCCCTGAGTTTTCTGACTACTCCACGTAGTTTACTTACTCAACCCGACCTTGAGCTTTCTGACTACCTCCGTAGTTTACTTACTCAAACACAAACAAGCTTTCAGACTACCCCTGTAGCTTACTAACTTCTCCTCTAAAGTTTTCTGACTACTCCGCGTAGTTTACTAACTCTTTACAACTCTTTTCACCAACAAACGCACTCCAACTACCTTCTCAAGGGTTTGGGGTTTCTCGGTTGGTTTCCAACTAGGATGAGATATCCTTTACAATGAAGCACAATGCAAAGGGTTAGGATATCTCGACTAAGCTTTGGATAATTCTTATCAAGCTAGGCTTAGTATAGTGAGCTCTCTTCAATATAGAAGCACTTGGGAAATTCTAAGTTTTTCGAGTGCTTTAACTTTTGCAAGAATAAGTATGAGCTCTTGAGTTGCGTATAAATTTCCCGTAACCTTACAATGTAGAGGGTCACCAGTATTTATAGGCATACACCAAGGTCACTTTTGAAAACTATCCGTTGGAGAGATAGCTTCGTGAGTTCCCTCTTATGGTGTGTGAGAAACGGCTATATTTAGGGTTTGAAACTCCCTAACACGTTTTAGGCAATAGCCTTTCATGTAGCAGGTCTTCACTTTTTGCAGTCTGGAACTTTTGTACATCTGTCATCTTTTTCAGTGACCTGTCACTGTCATTGTCAGTATGGTACAGTGTTGTCTTCCTCCTTTTTGACTTTTGTCTCCAGTTAAAGGTAGACACCTTCAACGACTCTTTTGGTTACCAACTCTGAGTTTGATATAACCTTAACAACACTTCTGACTTAGTTCCTTTTGTCTGCATTTGAATGTCTTGACAATATCTAATTTTCTAAGGAATCGCGATCTTCTCAGTATTGCATCCTTCAGATAGATATATTCAGTGCCTCAGAACATTCAGGTTTATACTGAGCATTCAGTACACTACTGAGTCTTCAGTAATTACTGTGCCATCAGTATTCTTGATCTTTAATCTTCAGTCTTCAGTCTTGTGTCTTCAGAGTCTTCTGAGTCTTCAGGGTCTTCTGAGTCTTCAGAGTCTTTTGAGTTTACTGACTGATACACTGAATCTTCGTGCTGAGTCTTCAGTTCCTCAGTATCCTACTGAGTCTTCAGTATCTCAGTTTCACACTGAGTCTTCAGAACCTTCAGTTTCATACTGAAACTTCAGTTTCCTCAGAAACATACTGAGTTCTTCAGAGTCTTCAAAACCTATCCTGAACTATATCTGCTGACTATACATTTTGCAGATAACATCCTGAATACTCTAAAAACTGAATCCTGACTCAACTATCAAGATCATTCTGAACATGTCATACTCAGGGGTTTTGGGATCTAATCAAAATCATATATCTTTATTAAATTCATCTTCCAACAATTTCCCCCTTTTTGATGATGCCAAAACCTATCTTGTTACAAACATATAACCTATACTCAGGTTTCAGTTTATCCTATTACAAGATTGGTTGTCTCCCAACAATTTCTTAAATCAGAGAAACTCCTAATAATTTAAATCATTCAGCAATTTCTTCAGTAATGAATCTCTTTAAGTAGTTCATTACTAAATACTTAAACAATTTCCCCATATTCGGACAATTTCTCCCTTATCAATCATACAATCAGTTCAGAGACATTCATTCAGCATATCAAAATAAAAGACATGTAAATAAGATAATGAGATATTATCTTTTGAGCATAATGATAAATCTTCATTGATGATTGGCTTGAGTTACAGATTACAATGAGTTTATCAACAAAATCAAAAAGACAAAAATTTAAAGATTACAGAATCTTCTGAGTCTTCAGTCTTCAGATTTTGGTCTTCAGTCTTCTGCTCTTCAGTTTGCTTCATTCTCAATTTCATCAGCGGGCACCTCCAGGTCGAACATTCCAAAAAATCTCTTCTTCAGCTCATTTCTCTCCTTAATAATATCCGGACTATTTCCTGTTAAACCCAACTGACCAGCATACTGAGCAATTTCTTGAGTAATGGCCTTCTCATTCACCAAGCCATTACCAAGTCTCGGAGGAGGATAGGAATATGGACCAGGGGCTACTATCTGTACCTCTCCTTCATTCGCAAGGTTAATCCAGCTCTGTAGATACTTTGGATAGAAGGTTAGGAGATATTCAATGAATGCTTCATTCTGATCTGAGCTTTCCCCTCTCCATTCCCTGAGAACATAATAATTGAACCAGAAGGTTCTCTTGACTTCTTCCCACATATCGTTGAGTTTGATAGGCATCCATTTATCAACATGGGGCCACTTTAGTGCTTTTGATGTCCATTTCCTCTTGCTCGCAAACTTCCTGAATTCACTCCTTCGCTTCTGCTCTTCGTCTATCTTCTTTCTGATCACAGACGCTCCTGAGACCGAAGCAGCAGCTTTCTTAGCTTGTTCTATTTGGAGTGTCTTTAGAGCATCTCTCGTGTTGAAGACTTTCTTCTGAGGTTGAGACTCAGATTCTTCCGTTTCTTCATCATCCAGAATCAGCTTTCTCTGGATTGGCTTAGAAGCCTTTGCACGCTTGCTTTCAGGTTGAACAACGCCCAAGACTTTCCTCTTCATAGCAAATCGGCCAGCCAGACTTGGCTTGTTCCAACCTTTGCTCTAGCTTTTCGGTTTCTCTCTTGCAACATCAAGCATGGTTTGCTCGTAAACTTCGAGTGTAGATAGGCTTCTCCACCGAGCGAACTTCAACTTCTCGATAAGCCGACTTCTCTTAAGGCTTTGGCTAGATTATATATTTCAAACATCTTTTCGAGGCCTTCTTCTCCAAAAGCGTGCCATGAACTTTTCGAGGTCTTCACCTTCCTTTTCCCCCTTCTTGGCACCGTAATTTGGAAGAAGTCCGGAAAGTCTTTGTGTCCATGTGATATTGCTCTTTTTTCGGACATCAAACTTCTCCACCGCTATCTCGATCTTGTTCGTCTTCGGCCTCCTTAGATGGTTCTTGGCAATGCGAGAAAATTCTTGAGATAAATGGGCAAAGTGGCGCCGAGAGTGCTTCCTTGAACATCTCTGTTATCTTGGTCATGAGCATTGAGCTCATTTCCTCAACAAATGATTTTATCATCACTTCATTTCCTCTGTCGTCAATTTCACCTCTAGAAATGCGGTTGACTCGGTGCTACTGTTTCATTTAAGCACCGAGCTCATCCTTGACTCCTCCGGCTTTTCATTCAGCTTATCTTCCATGGAGGTCATCTATGAGGTCGAGTGTTTTGGATTAGCACCACCGAAGAAGAGTGACTAAGACCTTCCATCTTTCGAGCTTGATTGGCCAATGTTTCTTCCATCCGAGCAATCTTGATCATCATTGGCTCAACTTTCTCAAGTTTCTCCATTAAGGGAGTGAGATCAATCTCGGGAACCTTACGCACCTTTGTCTTTGTTTGATCATCTGAGCTTCGGCTTCATCCCGAGCTCCGGTCTCAACCGAGCCTCGATCGTTTTATCGAACAATTGAAATTAAAGATAGAACTTTCAATAACTTTGGCATAATTGTTAATAGTGCCAAAAGTCTTCAAGAGTCTTAACCGATCCGAGGTTGACCAATTCGGGTTGTTAAAGAATGAAGTCTCCTTTTCCATCCGAGATCGATCCTCAACATCTCCCTGTTGGTCCCCATCTCCATCTTGAGATTTGTCTCCATTTGCTCGGGGCACCAACTTGATAGCTTTTCTCTCGCCTAACTTCCTCCAAACGGCTCATCAAAATCGAGTTTTTCATCACGAGCTTTGTCTTCCGAACCCGAGAAGTCGGTCGGAAAAGGTCATCTCCTCATTCCACGGTCTTCCCCCGAAAAGCAAAGCAATATCAAGCATCTCGGGAAGAGTCGATTGAGGATGAAACACGATTGTCCTTAATCAAGAAAACATCTTGCGGATCGGGGTATGAATTTGAGCTCGGGGTAGCGGTCAAGAATGAACCGTTCCCCTTGCTCCTCCACTCGCCTTCTTGGCCCTCGCCCTTCTTCCATCTCGGGCTCTCTGGTTCGGTTGAAGCCTGGCGAGGATCAAAAGTAGATCACTTTCGGGAGCTCATCAAGAATATTACGCTCTGAGTCTCGTGACCTCTTAAGGTTGTGCGGTCAGGTCCTCGGTTTGCATCCGAGTGGGTTACGGGGCTGGTGATACTTCTTCCAGATTGGTTCTAAGTTGGCTCTTCTTCTTGCCATGAGGGCACTTTTTCGATAGGAATCTACGAGGGCTGAGTTCCTTTGAAAATTCTTGAGAAATTTTATGCGAACTTAGAGATGTCTCAAGCACCTCGAGAAGACACATTCCTCGATCGTTTCTTGTGCCTTTGAGATAACTTTGAACCAAAACTTGCAATGGCGAACTCTGAGCGGTTTGGCCCTCAGGTTGAATCTCCTCAGAATCACTGCCATCTTCATCAGTGAGAACCACCAATCTTCTGCGCTTTGGGGCAAGGTTCTTCTGCTTCATTATTTTTTGTTGGGAAATGAATTTAATAAAGAGGATTTTGATTAGATCCCAAAACCCCTAAGTATGACATGTTCAGGATTAATCTTGATAGATGAGTCAGAATTCAGTTTTAGAGTG
This sequence comes from Stenogyne calaminthoides, assembly GCA_037126765.1. Lineage (NCBI taxonomy): Eukaryota > Viridiplantae > Streptophyta > Magnoliopsida > Lamiales > Lamiaceae > Stenogyne > Stenogyne calaminthoides. Next base: position 6,238,936 of record JBBCBC010000003.1, on the reverse strand, counting down.
TTCAGGATGTTATCTGCACCGTGTATAGTCGGCAGATATAGAACAGGTTAGATTCTGAAGACTCAGTATGAAACTGAGAATCTGAAGACTCAGTATGAGACTGAGGAACCTGAAGGCTCAGAGGAACCTGAAGGCTCAGAGGAACCTGAAGACTCAGAGGAACCTGAAGGCTCAGAGGAACCTGAAGGCTCAGAGGAACCTGAAGGCTCAGAGGAACCTGAAGGCTCAGAGGAACCTGAAGACTCAGAGAACCTGAAGACTCAGAGAATCTGAAAGCTCAGAGAATCCTGAAGACTCAGTAATATATTGAATGCTCAGTATATCCTGAATGTTCCGAGGCAATCAGGCCGAGGAATATACCGATTGGAATCCGGTGGCGTGGACCAATGAGAGGAAGACAACCAGCCTGGAAAAGCTGCAGAACTTACAGAGAATAGTATGGATTTGAATTAGATTCTCTCCAACGGTAACATTCAAATCCACACTATAAATACAAGATCTTCCATCAAATTAAGTGTGGATGCGTGGAGATTATGCAAAAAATGCTACAGAGCCAAGAGCGTTATAGTCAAAGCATTCCCACCCTAGAACACAAGTCTGTAGATATACAAATATATTCAAAGAGTGTTCTAGAACCCAACCTAAGCTACCCACGATGTATCTTAAGCTTAGAGAGATTTTCCCAACCTTAGCATTGAGGCTAAACCATTGTAAGGGAAAATCTCACCATAGTTGGAGACAACACCAAACCCAAACCCATTCTCGTAAGAGATAACTAGTGGTGAAGTGAGGTAGTTGATTAGGCAATCCCGAGTGAGGGTGATAAGTCCCGTTGGAGTGTGAACTCGTTAAACATCTAAGAGGCGAGCCCGAGAGGGTGATAAGTCCAGTTTGAGTTAGTAAACTACAGAGGTAGTCAGAAAGCTCAAGGTCGGGTTGAGTAAGTAAACTACGTGGAGTAGTCAGAAAGCTCAGGGCCGAGTTGAGTAAGTAAACTACGCGAGGTAGTCAGAAAGCTCAGGAAGTGTTTGAAGGAATTTCCCTAGGAACATGGAGAGTGGATGTAGGAGCTTGAGTCTCTGAACCACTATACATTGTTGTGTTCTTTACTGCTTTACATTCTTATCTTGTCCTATGCACTCGATTATAAGCAAGACACAACACATGAGCTTAAAGTGAAAAAAAAAATCTGGAATCACCATTCCTTCACCCCTATTTTATATGCACCGCAATGAAATGTTTTGCTTTCGCACGCGCAAAATGGGTTTTCCCACCGGGACCAACAAGTGGTATCAGAGCAGGTGCTCAAAAGATTACTTCTTCAATGTGATCGCCTGAGCAGATCTATTTCAAAACCTGTCTCTGATCTGATACCATCAAGTGGTATCAGAGCGGGAGTTCAAAAGGTTCACTAATTTCAGAGTGACCACCTGAACAGATCTTTTTAAAGAAAACCCGTTTCTTTAAAAATGCATATATTCTGATGTTTTGGCGTCTTTATCAAATTGAGAAATTGTTGGGATATTTTAGTTCTATGCCAAAACATCATCAACTTGTGTTATTCAAGAAAATTTACAGATAACAAGTTGAGGGGGAACGAAAGAACAAATTGAGGGGGAACTCACGGAATCAAAAGTAAATGATCGAGATCAGACGCGGCTGCAGACAAGACTGATCGAGATCAGATGAGTTAGATGAGTTCGGAGTCAACTGATGAGCTGTGCAAAAATCAGAAGAGAAGAAAAGCTAAAAGCCAGCAAATCAGAAGAAAAAGGTTGCAGATCAGAAGATGAGCAAAAGAGACTGATTGAGATCAGACGTGATAGAGATAAGATTTGAAGATGAGCAGAAGAGACTGATCAAGATCAGACGTGATCAAGATCAGATATGATAAACCTGATATGCTAACCTGATATGATGACCTGATGTTATTCTGATATGTTGATCTAAAGATGTGTTGATCTAATCAGTCGAACTGATCAGATCAGGCAAAGAAGAAATCAGATAGCCTGAGTAAAAGAGACCTGAGGGTCAGGATGTCCGAAGTCAGAAGAAACTGAACTCAGTCAGCATGAGTGTCAGTATGCCTGATCAGACAAGGTCCATAGAAAAAGAGGAATGAGGAGCCGAGCTGAAGATCAAAGAAGACTGAAGACCAAGACTGAAGACTTGTAATTCTTTATGTTTTTGTCTTTATCTTTTGAAAAGTTCATTGTAAACTGTAATAGTCTATCATACATCAATGAAAACTTTATCTTTATGCTCAAAGATAATACCTCATTATCTTTTTACATGTCTTTATATTTGATATGCCTGATTATTGTTATTTGGTGATGAAATTGTTGGGAAATTCATTGCTGAATTGATTGTTAAGAGATTTACCATTCTTGTAATAGGAAAAACTGAAACCTGAGTATAGGTTAAGTGTTTTGTAACAAGATGGTTTTGGCATCATCAAAAAGGGGGAAATTGTTGGGAAATGAATTTAATAAAGAGGATTTTGATTAGATCTCAAAACCCCTAAGTATGACATGTTCAGGATTAATCTTGATAGATGAGTCAGAATTCAGTTTTAGAGTGTTCAGGATGTTATCTGCACCGTGTATAGTCGGCAGATATAGAACAGGTTAGATTCTGAAGACTCAGTATGAAACTGAGAATCTGAAGACTCAGTATGAGACTGAGGAACCTGAAGGCTCAGAGGAACCTGAAGGCTCAGAGGAACCTGAAGACTCAGAGGAACCTGAAGGCTCAGAGGAACCTGAAGTCTCAGAGGAACCTGAAGGCTCAGAGGAACCTGAAGGCTCAGAGGAACCTGAAGACTCAGAGAACCTGAAGACTCAGAGAATCTGAAAGCTCAGAGAATCCTGAAGACTCAGTAATATACTGAATGCTCAGTATATCCTGAATGTTCCGAGGCACTGAAGCTGAGGAATATAGCCGTTGGAATCCAGCTGACGTGGACCAATGAGAGGAAGACAACCAGCCTGGAAAAGCTGCAGAACTTACAGAGAATAGTATGGATTTGAATGAGATTCTCTCCAACGGTAACATTCAAATCCACACTATAAATACAAGATCTTCCATCAAATTAAGTGTGGATGCGTGGAGATTATGCACAAAATGCTACAGAGCCAAGAGCGTTATAGTCAAAGCATTCCCACCCTAGAACACAAGTCCGAATATACAAATATATTCAAAGAGTGTTCTAGAACCCAACCTAAGCTACCCACGATGTATCTTAAGCTTAGAGAGATTTTCCCAACCTTAGCATTGAGGCTAAACCATTGTAAGGGAAAATCTCACCATAGTTGGAGACAACACCAAACCCAAACCCATTCTCGTAAGAGATAACTAGTGGTGAAGTGAGGTAGTTGATTAGGCAATCCCGAGTGAGGGTGATAAGTTCCGTTGGAGTGTGAACTCGTTAAACATCTAAGAGGCGAGCCCGAGAGGGTGATAAGTCCAGTTTGAGTTAGTAAACTACAGAGGTAGTCAGAAAGCTCAAGGTCGGGTTGAGTAAGTAAACTACGTGGAGTAGTCAGAAAGCTCAGGGCCGAGTTGAGTAAGTAAACTACGCGAGGTAGTCAGAAAGCTCAGGAAGTGTTTGAAGGAATTTCCCTAGGAACAGGGAGAGTGGATGTAGGAGCTTGAGTCTCCGAACCACTATACATTGTTGTGTTCTTTACTGCTTTACGTTCTTATCTTGTCATATGCACTCGATTATAAGGAAGACACAACACATGAGCTTAAAGTGAAAAAAAAAATCTGGAATCACCATTCCTTCACCACCCCTGTTTTATATGCACCGCAATGAAATGTTTTGCTTCCGCACGCGGAAAATGGGTTTTCCCACCGGGACCAACATTTTTGCACCCTGCTCCATCTTTGCCTCTAACAAAACCTTCCCCCTGGTTTGTTGAGTCTCTTTCTCAGCAGCTGCAACCGGTGATTCTATCTTCTTTTCTCTCTTCCCCCCGATGGCCTGCTTCTTTGCAGCAATGGGCTTAAAGAGAATTTTGGACTTAGGGAATGAGGTCGAATTGGCAAAGATATCCTCCTCCTCTCTGCACATTTCCAAAATATAAGCAATTTTGGTGGCATGGTGGATCTTGCCTTTTATTGAGATCGCCCCGTCAACCTTCTTCAAAACTTTGGTCTGCTCACTCACCATTTGAATCAAAAATCTCAGCCAGTTGAAGTCGGTGGTGGGTGAGGCCTCTATCGCCGCCATCAATCTGAGCTTTGGGGTACTGATCTGCTCAAAACTCCCCACAAGACTCATGATGCACTTGCTCACAATATCCATCAAAACACGACATTGTGGCTTCAAGTGCCTTTTATGCAATGTCGCCTCAATTTTCACAGGATTCTCAGCAATCCTATCTAAGTACTCCTGCTCTCTTACCGACATATACATCGCAGGATCCTCTCCTCTATCACAGAGCTCAAAAACATCATTCAGATTTTTTGAAACTATATACAAATCCCTCTCAAAATCGATGTATTTGGACGACTGCTCTAAATGTGATACAGTAATCATAGAATGCATACAACCTCTTCATCTATCTTCAAGTTATAGATGAATTCGATTACCTCTTTCACAAACTCCTGGTCTGGTCGGCTTGCGACTAGATGGGTGAGTTTAGCCAGTCGAATCATATGCAGAGCCTCCTCTTCTGGCTTTGAGTTGGTTGTGCTTTCGAGTGAGACAACGAACTCGTACCAAGGCTTGTGGGTTTTGGCTAATCTCTCGAACAAGGTTGGGGCCATTTTAGAGATTGATTGAAGAGATGAAGATTTTAGGGTTTGGGAATTTCTGGGCAAAGGGGATTTATTTGCAGAGGATTTGGGAACGAAGGGTTTGATAAAATTTTGGCTTGAATGGCTTATTGGGGTATAAATATCTTCGAGATTGTGGGGAATCGTGTTGGTTAGGTGAAAAACAATGGTTGATATTAATCTCCGATTAATCGGGTATACGAACCGACGATCTCCGAAAAGTAAGCCGCCAAAACATCCTCATTGGTCATTAATGTAGCAGAGCATTAAATGACTGTTGACCTTCTTCGGAATTTAAAACGATCCCGCCCAAAAACATTCCTCAGGTGTTTTGTATTTATTGCAAATGATTACTGAGTTTCACTTGAGCAATAAATGAGTCGCATGAGTCATTACTTCTTCAGACTAATTTCTCTCTACCCGTCTTTATGAGTAATTGACCTTGATAAAATGTCGATTATATCTTGAAATCTTGAATAGGTTCAATAAGCTAATCAATCTTGACCTTGAAGAATCTGAGTTTCACGAGACTCGATTCAATATTTCCATTTTATCCTCGAGCTTCTCAAGAGAATTTCGAGAAAACTTCATGCATCCGAAAATCTTCAATTTTTAGATTTTACTCTATACACGGTTCTAACATCCCTAATTCAACCTGAAAGTTCACGAAATCTTGATTCGCTAAAGGTTTAGTAAAGATATCAGCTCTTTGCTTATCAGTATGAATTTTCTCCATCCTTATGTCCTTCTTCTCGACATGATCTCTGATGAAGTGATGTCTGATATCCACATGCTTGCATCTGGTGTGCAATACCGGATTTTATGAAATAGCAATGGCACTATTATTGTCACAAAATATTGGTACTTCATTGGCTACAACTTTATAATCCCTTAATTGTTGTGCGAGCCAAAGAATCGAAAGCACAAAATGACTTCCCTGCTGACCATGTATTAAACTTCGATAATCTTGGTTGCTCTCGAGGTCATTTCTTCGAAAACCATGATATCAGCTTACTTCCTAGAAATTGACAAGTTCCTGGGGTGGACTTCCTGTCAATTCTGCAACCTCCATAATCAGCATCTCTGTAACCAGTTAATTCAAGGTTATCATCAGCTGGATACCATAATCCTATATTCACTGTGCCCTTAAGATACTTCAAGATTTTTTGGCGACCTCCATGTGACTAAATTTTAGGATTAGCTTGGTATCTTGCACATATCCCAACAAAGAAATGTTATATCCGGCCTACTTGCTGTAAGATAGAGCAATGATCCAATGATTCCTCTATAATCAGTATGACTTACTGATTTGCCTTCAGAATCAGGATCCATCTTGTAGTTAGTATTCATGGGAATCCTAACTACATTGCAATTCTGTACACCATATTTGACAATCAGATCTCTGGTGTACTTTGCCTGGTTGATGAATATTCATTCCTTTGATTGTTTCACTCGAAGTCCTAGAAAGAAATTCATCTCTCCCATCATTGACATTTCAAACTTGCCTTTCATCAGTGTTGAAAACTTTTCACACAGCTGATGGTTTGGAGATCAAAAATGATGTCATCAACATATATCTGAACTAGTCAGATATCTTCCCCATCCTCTATATCCCGAGCGAGTTCTATCAGCGATCCTTTGACAAAACCATGGTCAGTAAGAAACTGAGAGAGAGTATCATACCATGCTCTGGGTGCTTGTTTGAGACCATACAAAGCTTTTTTGAGCCTGTAAACTTGGTCATTCTGTTTGAAACCGGGAGGTTGTTCCACATAAACCTCTTCTTTAAGCACACCGTTCAGAAATGCACTTTTCACATCCATCTGATAGACTGTGAACTTCATGTGGGTAGCATATGCAAGAAACACTCTGTGGCTTCTAGTCTTGCAACCGGTGCAAAGGTTTCATCATAATCCAAGCCTTCTTCTTGGGAATAACCTTGTGTAACTAGCCTTGCCTTGTTTCTTACAATGTTGTTGTTTTCATCTCTTTTATTCTTGAAAACCCACTTGGTTCCAATGACATTGTGCCTTTCTGGTCTATCTACTAGCTCCCATACTTCATTCCTTGAGAATTGATTCAGCTCATCTTGCATAGCAGTAATCCAATGAGAGTCTTGTAGAGCTTCACCAATCTCGATGGGTTCTTTTTTCCGATAGGAAGCAATGAGAATAATGCACTCTCACCATGGAACCTTCTTGTTTTAACACCTTCCGGTTAGATCACCCACAATCGACTTGTCGGATGACTATCTAACCATTTCCTTCTTGATGTTCCCCCTTCAATAGTATCCTCAACATTTGAAATGTTAGGTTCGATTAAATCAAGAAACTTCGGGAACAATAGAAAGGAGAAAGGGAATCATCTTCCTCGTGGAAATTCTATTGAGAACATTGTCGAGACATTTGTTCCCCTTTGGTTGATAGATTCAGAATTTACCTCAGCTGTGACCACATCTTCATTGGCATCACATACCTGAGTCTGAATTGGTGTCTGTTCAGATTGGTCACCTTTGGAGTGTTGGTTTTCTTGAGTCTCACCATCCTGATTTCCATCCTGAACTTCTTTATCTGAGTCTGAGTCACTCCAATCATAGATAGTGGTGACTTCTTCTTTTCGTGTTCGATGGATGATTTATCTTTTCGTTTCGGGCTTAATCTGGTGATCCTCTTAGTCGGTTCATACGCATCATGTTCTGTTTCTTCCGAACACAAACAGATTCATCAAAAACAACATGAGGTGTTTCCTCCACAATAAGAGTCCTCTGGATTTGTAAACTCGAAAGCTTTTCTTGACTTGAGAATATCCTAAGAATATTCCTTCATCGAACTTTTACTATCAAATGTTTTCAAACCGATCTTTACCATTATTGTGTATGAAACACTTGTAACCAAACACACGAAAAGAAAAAAACAAGAGGCTTCCTTTCATTCCAAAGCTCATAGGGTGTTTTGCCTTGACTCTTGGTCAAGTATGGATGCTTTACGAGAGTAGCATGCGGTTGTTGATGACTTGACTAAAATCTTTTAGGAATATCGACGACTATCATTGTCCTTGCGAACTTCTTTTGAGTCCTGTTCCTTCTTTCAAAGAACACCATTTTGTTGATGTTTCATGTGATGTTTCATGTGAAATTCCATTCTCTCGCACAATAATCGATATGATATGATTTATAAACTCGGTTCCTTTGTCGATCGATTTTGACCACACTCGATTTTTTCTCAATCTTCGAGCCTTTTCATTAACTCTGGCGACTTTTATTCGAGTCTCTTTTTCATCGAGTAAGAATATGACCCAAGTATATCTTGAGTAGTCATCAACTACTACCAATGTGTATTTCCTGCCATTAGTGCTTACAGGTGTTATAGGACCAAAAAGATCCATATGCAGTAACTGAAGTATTCTTTCAGTAGAAACCTCAACTTTGCTTTTAAATGATGCTTTTATTTGTTTTCCTTTCTGGCACGCATCACAAATATGTTCCTTACTGAACACTTCATTAGGCAACCCTCTTACAAGAGCTAATCTCGCAAGCTTGTTCAGGGTTTTGAAATTTAGGTGATTCATTCTTTTATGTCATAACCAACTGGTATCTGTGGAACTTTTAGCAACTAAACATGTATCTTTAGGAGTTGAACTCCAATCAGCAAGATACACATTCTCTTTTCTTGTACCAGTCAGTAATACTTTCTATGATGTATCATCTTTCACAAAACATAAGTTCTTAGAGAACTCAACATTGAAACCCTTATCACAGAATTGGCTAATTGAAAGAAAGTTATGCTTCAATCCAGATACATATGAAACACCATGGATATGAACTGAGTCGATTTCCAAAGTTCCATATCCTTGATCGTCCCTTGGAGTTATCTCCAAAAGTGATCTTTTGGGCCTCTTTGTTCAACATAGTCCTTTGAGTATCTTCTTGTATCTGTCATATGTCTTGAACATCCTTTGTCAAGATACCATATATCGGGAGCTTTTTTTCATCTCTGCTCATCCATTGCCATGTGATCTTTAGTCGATTCGGTGCCCTTGTTTTTCCTCCCGAAAAAGCAGATCAATTCTTAGGTACCCGGTTTGTGTAGGGTCCTACAAGGTTAGATGTACCTTTCGAATCCAAATCTGCTCGACAACTCTAATCACTTTAGAGTGGCTAATTTGTCTTCCATAAACATCAACATACACATCTACTACTCACGGGTGCCTTAGCGACTTTTACGTGTATGTGTGCTCGCTTTAGCATGAACATGTGCCTTTGAATTCTTCTTTGGTTTAGGCCTTCTGTTCAGATGCTTAGGCTTTTGTGCAGCCGATCTAAATCTTTGTTGACTCGGGTTCAGGTAACCTTTACCCTTAGGCAAGTGGGGTTCAGGTTGCTGTCTTTGAAATCTGGTCTTTTCAAAGATCTTCGAGGACTTGGTCTCTTGATTGAGAATGTCTCTTTGAGTGTTTCTCATCGAGGATTCTCTCGATGGTTGATGTGGAGCCTTTTCGGTTTGCATTCTTAGCTTGAGGCTTTGAAGTACTTGCCTGAAACTTTCCAACTGACTGCTCAGGTTTTCTAAGCCTTCACCTGAGGTTTGGGCTTTCTAACCTGATCATTCGGTTTTACTGAGACCATAGGTCCTTTACCCTTGTCTATCACCTTGGGCATTTCTTGATTTGAAGTGTAGGTGCGCTTGGTTTTACAAAGATTGTCTTCTTGCTACTTGATGCAAAGATTGGATGACCTTGTGAGGTTCCCCACTGGAATGTATCCCAATCCAGATTTTATAGTCACAGATCTCTGGTAACTCGAATTTCATCTATTACATTAGATGCTTTATTCAATAGAGTTAACTTCTTCTATGCACTATCCTCACAGTTCTGTAGAGTTTCATGCTTCTCGAGAGGTCATTGAACTTAGTTACGATCAATTTGAATCTCTTGATGGATTTCTCTAGCTTTTCAGTTAGGGTCATTATCAACTTCTCTTTCTCTGAGAGTTGTACTTTCAGAACATCCAGTTCATCAGTAGCTCCCATTAATTGAGAAGTGATTTCAATCCATTTTAGATTTTGACTTTTCGGTTCCTTATTACGCTCTTCTTGAGTTCTATTTAGCGATCCTTGCAAAACAAAGATAGTCCTTCATCGATTCCCAAAAGAATCCATCGAGGTCAAAATGATTTATTTTCGGTGGAACTTGAAAAACTCTTGTGCTAGTGTAGGAGCAACAACAGAGAAAGAAGAGTTTACCTCCTCAATGGCCATCAGACAGATGTCATCACTTTCCCTTGTCTAAGAATATCTCATCGGAAGAGCTAGATCCCTCCTCGAGTGTTCTTCTTACGCAACCATGGCCTTTTTGCTAGAGAACTTCTTGTCTCTTTTAGCTTGCCTTTCTCTTCTCTCCTTAGCACTCAAATCACGGACAATCATCTTTGGAAGTGACCTTTCTTCGGCAATTATAGCATCTGTTGGTATCATCATCCGATCATTTTCTTCCTTGGACTTGGAGTCCTTCTTTACGGATGAAGATCCTTGACTTTTCAGTCCTTCTTCTTCTCGGTTGATCTCGTCCTTAGGTTTCTTACGGTACTGTGGTTCTGTAATAGCTTTTGTATTTTCCAAATCTACTATTAAGTCTGTCAAACCTCCTTGCCATCGGTGCTAGCTTTTCCTCAAGCTCATCGATTTTTTGGCATGGGGATTCTCGAACTCTCTAGTTTTCTGAGTTTTATCTTTGGCTTTTAAAGCCACATTCTTACTAGATGATGAATCATCTTTTCTTTGTCGACCTTTTTGGATTTCTTATCAATTACAAATTCATAGGCCTTCTTTTCGAGAGAAGACTTGTTGGTATGGCATTGAATTAATGTTCTTGGTGTTTTCAATCACCTTTGCATGAATATCCCATTTCTTAGAAAGACCTCTAAGAATTTTCAATGCAACTTCTCTTTGTGGATATTTCTTTCCAAGTGCATTTAGATCATTCATGATCTTTAGTGAATCGACTTCCAATTTGTCTATTGATTCACCATCATCCATTTCAAAACTATCAAACTTTCCAATTGCCAACGAAAGTTTATTTTCTTTTATATGATCTGTGCCTTGGCACATTACAGCTAGTGTATCCCAAATCTCCTTAGCAGTATTATAGTGAGAGATCATTCCCATCACACCATCATCAATTGTACTGTATAGTGTGTCTTTTGCAATGTAGTCTAGATTGACTAACTTTCTCTCCTCAGGAGTCAGTTGGTAATTAGACTTAGGAAATTCTCGCTCTAGGATCAATTCTCTCATCTTACATTTCCTCCGGGATTCACCACAAAGAAATTGGAATGGTCCTTGAGAGACCACTCTCCACATACGCTCATGTTTGGAATCTGAGATGAGCTGCATTCTCGATCTCCATAGATCATAGTTCTCCACTGAGAACATGGGAAGTTTTTTAGAAGAGATTTTATCTGATCTTTTGAAAATAAAAAATTTCAGCAAATAAGATCAGTTCAGATAGACCACAAGTATTTTTGAAAATAAAACTTTGGTCAACAAAGCAGGTGGTCAAGTTGAACCTTTGCCTCGATACCACTTGTTGGTCGGTGCAAAGCGAGTCTTACACGTGTATGGGGGAATACACGTGTTCAGTGTTTTTAAAACTTTTCTTACTGAGGTCAGCTTGGGTCAGATAATCCTGAAGATTAGGTTCTGAGAAGCACAGATCGCTCTGAGTCAAAGTCTCTTGAGGCAGTGATCGGCTGCTTTCGAGATACCTCGAGATAATCCCAATTGAGTCCTCGAGTGTCAGAGATCCCGAGTTGCTTGGATCGAGATAACTATCTTCTTGAATCCTCAGAAGAGAGTTCAGTTTGGTAACTATCTGTTCTAGCTACTCAGTCGTGCGGAATGGTTGGCCCTTAGTTTATACTCGTTTTAAGCTTTGTTGAAAACCTTCCCTTTATGAATTAGTGATTAAGTTGTGATTCAATTACATGCAACTTCAGTGGATTTATTCCAACTGAATATCAGTGAAGAATATGCTTTCAAAATCAAGTCAATGCAATAGTTAAGCACAGATAAGGAAAGCAATAAAGAACACAACAATTATAGTGGTTCAGAGACTCAAGCTCCTACGTCCACTCTCTCTGATCCTCAGAGAAATTCACTAATCACTTCTGAGCTTTCTGACTACCTCGCGTAGTTTACTTTACTCAACTTCGTACTGAGTTTTTCGACTACTCCATGTAGTTTACTTACTCAACCCGACCTTGAGCTTTTCGACTACCTCCGTAGTTTACTTACTCAAACACAAACAAGCTTCCGGACTACCCTCAGAGCTTACTAACTTCTCCTCTAGAGTTTTTCGACTACTCGTAGTTTACTAACTCTTTACAACTCTTCTCACCAACAAACACACTCCAACTACCTTCTCAAGGATTTGGGGTTTCTCGGTTGGTTTCCAACTAGGATGAGATATCCTTTACAATGAAGCACAATGCAAAGGGTTAGGATATCTCGACTAAGCTTTGGATAATTCTTATCAAGCTAGGCTTAGTATAGTGAGCTCTCTTCAATATAGAAGCACTTGGGAAATTCTAAGTTTTTCGAGTGCTTTAACTTTTGCAAGAATAAGTTTGAGCTCTTGAGTTGCGTATAAATTTCCCGTAACCTTACAATGTAGAGGGTCACCAGTATTTATAGGCATACACCAAGGTCACTTTTGAAAACTATCCGTTGGAGAGATAGCTTCGTGAGTTCCCTCTTATGGTGTGTGAGAAACGGCTATATTTAGGGTTTGAAACTCCCTAACACGTTTTAGGCAATAGCCTTTCATGTAGTCGGTCTTCACTTTTTGCAGTCCGGAACTTTTATACATCTGTCATCTTTTTCAAATGACACATCCTTTGTCGATTGTCGACGATGGTGCGATCTTTGTCTTCCTCCTTTTTGACTTTTGTCTCCAGTTAAAGGTAGACACCTTCAACGGCTCTTTTGGTTACCAACTCTGAGTTTGATATAACCTTAACAACACTTCCGACTTAGTTCCTTTTGTCTGCATTTGAATGTCTTGGCAATATCTAATTTTCTAAGGAATCGCGATATTCTCAGTATTGCATCCTTCAGATAGATATATTCAGTGCCTCGGAACGTTCAGGTTTATACTGAGCATTCAGTACACTACTGAGTCTTCATTAATTACTGTGCCATCAGTATTCTTGATCTTTAATCTTCAGTCTTCAGTCTTGTGTCTTCAGAGTCTTCTGAGTCTTGAGGTCTTGAGTCTTCGAGTTTCTTGACCGATACTTTGAATCTTCGTCTTTGAGTCTTGGTTCCTCAAGATATCTCTTGAGTCTTGATATCTCGATTTCTCGAGTCTTGAGAACCAGTTTCATCATTTGAAACTTCGGTTTCCTCGAAACATCTTGAGTTCTTGAGTCTTGAACCTATCACGAACTATATCACGACTATACATTTTGCAGATAACATCCTGAATACTCTAAAAACTGAATCCTGACTCAACTATCAAGATCATTCTGAACATGTCATACTCAGGGGTTTTGGGATCTAATCAAAATCATATATCTTTATTAAATTCATCTCCCAACAATCGACAAGAGAATATGGATGGACTTGAGCATAGTTACATGCGAAAAGGTTTCCTCATAGTCAATCCCTTCTTTCTGAGAGTAACCTTTTGCCACAAGTCTAGCCTTGAAGGTTTCTACCTTCCTGTTAGGTCCTTTTTTCTCTTGTATACCTACTTGCATCCAATGGGCTTAACCCCATTAAGTGGTTCGACTAGCTCCCACACCTTATTATGATCCATAGAACCCATCTCGGCTTCCATTGCCGTTTGCCAAGAATCCACATCCTTGTCTTGGATTGCCTTATTGTAAGTCCATGGGTCCAATTCATCTTCACCGGGGACCAAGTTCGACGACTCTCCTATCCCCATGGATCTCTCGGGCTATCTAACAACCCTCCCACTATGACGAGGTTCTGATTGTTTAAGTGTGTCGTTTGGTATGTCAACTTGTACAGTTGGCATTGAGGTAAGCCCCCTTAGCTCATCTAAAGTAATCTCACTTCTGGGCTTTTCATCGTTCATATAGTCTTCTTCCAAAAATCTAAAGTGTGTATTGATTACCACCTTTTGATCTTCGGGACCATAGAATATACACCCTTTCGTTCCCTCGGGGTACCCTATAAACAACCTTAATTCTGATCGTGGATCCATCTTACCGACTTCCTTGTCTAGCACTAATGCCGGACACCCCCAAATTTTCATGTGTCTTAAACTGGGCTTGCGCCGGGTCCACAACTCTTTAGGGGTTTTGAAAACCAATTTGGATGACACCAAATTTAGAATATAAGTCATTGTTTCCAAGGCGTGACCCCAAAACGATTTGGGTAGATCCGCATAACTCATCATTGATTAGACCATCTCTAAAAGAGTTTTGTTTCTTCGTTCTGCAACCCCGTTTTGTTGAGGGGTTCTGGGTGCAGTCAACTAGGATACAATCCCCTCATCAGACAAGTAGTTCAAAAAATCATCGTTGAGGTACTCGCCTCCACGATCAGATCGTAGAGACTTGATACGTTTTTCCCTATGATTCTCTGCTTGAGCCTTAAGTTCTTTGAATTTATCGAAGGTCTCAGATTTATGTTTCATAAGGTAAATGTATTCATATCTTGAGTAATCATCGATAAAAGTAACGAAATACTCATAACCTCCTCTTGCTTTGATTGACATTGGACCACATACATCGGTGTGAACGATTTCCAACACTTCTTTGGCTCTATTCCCCTTGGCTCCGAATGCCCTCTTGGTCATTTTACCCTCCAAACATGATTCGCAAGTTGGAAATGGTTCAACCCGGAGAGACTCCAATGAACCATCTTGAACCAACCTTTGAATCCTTTTTGTATTAATATGACCTAGTCTCAAATTCCATAGAAGTGCTTCGTTCACTTCTGATGAACGTTTTCTTTTACCCGAAACAGTCGATGTGTTATAGGATGCATTTCGTGAGTGGTGTGCACAGTTAATTGTGTAGAGATTATTCGACAACGTTCCATGACAGATAAACTCATTATTTAAAGCAATGGTAACAACTTTATTAAAAGTAACCTAATATCCATCTAGAAAAAGTTTAGAAACTGAAATCAAATTCTTTCTAAAACTGGGAACGTAAAGAACATCTCTTAAAATTTAAACTTTGTCTTCAAAAGACAACCACACTTCTTCCACTTCTTCAGCTACCAGTCTCGTAGCATCGCCTGTTGGGATTATACTGGAAAGTATGCTTTTTACTTTGTATAATCAAAACTGAATTTCAGACTTATTTACTGAAATAAATTGTTTATCACTGATGCTTTAAATATTATCGAATGTTACATATATTTACTGCATAAATGTTCGATAAGTCGTACGTGTTACATTGTAGATAATTTAGTGATACCAGATCACAGAAGATTAAATTAACAGTCCCTTGTAACTAAAAGTACGCCATTCACGACCTAGATGGAAATGAACAACCCATCGTGAAAGGTTGAAGTGTAAGGCTCAGATTGGCTTGTCTTGACCAAGAGATTACACTGGTGCATGACTGATGCACTGAATAAGACCTACAGGAGGACAAATTCTTCAGAACTGAACAAGGAAGAATTAGACCTCAGTGGTTCGTTATTTCTTAATCTTCGTTCCTTAAATAGGATCATGTGGGATTGGTAACTATTGCTTTGACTTATCATGGGTAGCGAATCAACGAGATTCAATACTTTTTATCTTGGGCAATACTATTAGTCACATGTGATTGCTAAGATTTAATACGAAGAATCGTGTGCAAGTACGCTTGTTTGATTTGCCCCCTTGGGAGGTTCATAAGCTTTATCATACCAAATCTTGCAAGTGGAATTAGTTTCCGGTATGGATAATAATGTTGAACCGTTCCTTGACCAAGGATAAAAGATATTAATTAATGGAAAGCTATTTCAGTGGCTTGAATTAATTAATGAGCTAGATAATCTTAAACACGGGAAATAATAACCGGGAGCCATATTGACTGTAATATGGGTTAAGATGGATAGTGCAATATTAATTATGTAGTGGGATTAATTAATATTTATGGGCTTGAATAATATTGTTGCTCAATATTAGATATTCAAGGTCCATTAGAAGGTCCAATCTTAATTCTCCTAAAGGCCCCCTGAGTAACCCAACATATAGTCCAATAACTGAAAAGGTGATTAAAATAAAATAAATATTGTTGCTTAATTTTTCCTTATTTTTTTTCGAATTTTATAGATAAGTTGGGAGAAAGATTTTCTTTGAATTTTGTTATGGAATGAAGATATGTATTCTTGGAATACAAGATTATCTCATTAAATTCAAGAAATCTCCCACTTGGTTATCTATAAGAGAGAATTCAAAATTTTTGAAATATAGTGGGCAAGAAAGATTTTCTTGATTTTCTTGAAAAGATATTATGGAAGATATGTATTTCTTGAAATACAAGAATATCTCATAAATTCAAGAAGATCCAAATCTTGGATTCTTGGTACCCTATATTTCGAAAATTCCATAAAATAGAGTAGGTGGGATTTTGTGGAATATTATAATTATGGGAAAAAGAATATAGGAGATATATTCAAGATTTCTTGGAGATCAAGAAAAGATTTTCCCACATTGTTTTATCACAAAATTTTCGTCCACCTTGGTCTCTATAAATAGGGGATGATTATTTCATTCCCAAGTACAATTCCATGTGCTGGAAAAATTAGTAAATCCACAAAGGTGGTGCAACATATTTTATTTTCCTTTTGTTAAATCGTTCACAAGTGTCCTTCCACCGGATAGTCGAACGAGGGCTAGGGGAATACTTGGGAAGTCCTTTCGGTTAGTCTATTCAGCCACACCGTTGCCATCCCAAGAGGTACTTTCACGTAAACTCGTAGAATTCCGCATACGTAGGTTTTACGTGAATTATTATATGCATGATATGTTGTTGGATTATTATTTGAATTAATATATGATTAATTCATGCTAGTAATAATTATAAGAATTAAATTTGTATTTAAATATTCACCCCGAATAGATCTGTGCAACTTATTCCCCAACATCGCCCAGTGTGATGAGGATCTCACTCCCACTAAGTTTTCTGGTCCGGTTGAACCCCTGTAAAGTGAAACAAACATGATCAGTGGACCCCGTATCCACTACCCATAAATGGGAAGCATACGCCGCTAAATAAGTTTCAACAACTAGTGCATGAGAATTACCTTTCTTTCCAATCCACTTGGGTTTGGAACAGGCTGACCTCCAATGTCCTTTCTCACCGCAGTTGAAACACTTCCCCTTTGGATTTCTGTTGAGCCCCAACCATTTGACCACCCTTCTTCTACTTTTCTTAGTAATGGGTTTGCATTGGTCCTGACTGTTTTTCCCTTCTTTAATCTTGCCCACCACTGGCTTAGATTTTGAGAAGAAACTTTTAGTCACCAATTCTTCATCCTCCTTTCCTAAATGTTTCTCTATTATCTCCAAAGCTTCTTGCAGAGTGTCGATAGTGAACATGTGATCACTCATCACAAAACTACAGTAAAACTCGTCGAAAGATTTTGGAAGAGTTAGGAACAGGAATTCTATCTTAGTCCCATCACAGTACTTAGTACCAAGATAAGCAAGTTTGTCAAAATGGCGCTTGACTTTGAGAACATGATCCCTCACGGGTGTTCCTTCCGTCATCTTTATCCTAGCCACATCATCGTCTTTCAACTGACTGATCATGCGGTTTTCTGTTAAAAATATTTCCTCAAGACTTTCCATGATTTCCGCAGCAGATTCAACACCTTCATGAATGTATCTCAAATCATCAGACGGGAAAGTCAAGATTATACATTTCATAGGCTCGTTGGAATGCTCCAAGTCATCATACAAAAATCTTTCCGCATTTGTTGATCCTTTAGTAGGCTTGTCAGGCTTGGGCACACCAAGAACCCAATAGTGTTTTTGTTGTGCAGTGAGGACAAATTTCATATTACGTTTCCAAACAAAATAATTTTCACCAGTAAGTTGGTGTTCTTTGAGTGTATATTTCTGTGGATTAAAAGGTTGCGACATGCTGAACTGAAATAAATAACGATTGTATAAGCACAAAATTATCACATAATTCAATCACATGAATCATATTAAAATCTCAAAAAAATATGAACATGCATCAGCCAACATCTCAAAACAGTTTAAATAAGCCACGTGGGGTGGATCATTATTTAAACACATTTAAGCAGGTTACAAACAAGAAAACAGTTACAAACTTTTAATATCCAAATTAATAGTTAGCTCCCAGTTGATCAATATAAAATTGACAGGGACTTCGGAGAAGTATATGCATATCAATTTTATACCTAAGTAATAATCATGATTAAATAGAGAATTACTATTTCTTTTTGAACGAGCCTCGTGGGGAGGGTCATCGTCGCCACTAATAATAATCCACAATCATCCCTTTGGAATTTATTCATGTGAAAACCATATTTTGGTCATCCCATGGGGGGAATTTCTCCAAAAGAATTCACAAATAAATAAATCATGGAGGTCAAAATTAATTCAATTTTATTGTCCAGGAATAAAATTGTCAATTAATTATTTTTAAAACATACTTAGTAATTTTCGAAAGTGAGATTTTTCTAAAACAATTTCTCATGCATCGCATATTTAAACAAATTAAATAAGCACGAAAGAACAAAGCAAACATCAAAACAAAAAAAATTAAACACATTGGGCACATATATCCAATTGTCACGGTTAATTTTTGTCATGTCTTGATCTTGAGAAATCGTCTTCATAACATTCAGCGTTCTTCTCGAAAACCTCCCACTCGACCGCAACCTATTCTTTAATATGTCCTCCGTCTAGGCCCGAGATGACGTCCGGCATTGGGCAGCTCTCAGCCGGGAACACGTATCCGCGTGCGCCCATGCGCACGCCCGCGTCCAGGCCGGCCATCCTCGCCCATCGCTTTCGGCAAAGACTTTCGGCGGTCTTGGCGTATATCCCGTCGCCGCGCCGCCTCCGCCGCGAGTTTAGTTTGGCTTGGCCCGTAGCAAGACTCATGCATCTTGGCCTTGACCTTCCCCCCTTTCGCGTCGCCCATGCACATCTCGGCAAGCGAACAGACACAGACTTCGTCTTAGCCTCTTAGCCCAAGTTGCGCAAGCGTATCGAGCACCCTCGACCCGACCCGTTTCAGACGCTGAGCACTTAGCCGTGCATTGGCTCTCAGACGTCCGCACTTGGTCGCCCATCTTTAATTCTTCATCTCCATTTTCGACACTGTTACAATTTATTTATAAAAAATAAATAAACCTAGATCTAGACTAGTCTATTACATTGATCAAATCAAACAAATCCTAATCTATTTGTGGATTTTTTCTAGGCAATCTGAATTGAGCGAATCGAATTAAAAACCACAATTTATATGCATGCATAAATAAACATTCATCAAATACCATGACAATTGGATACCTGCAAAAAAGATCTAGCAATTCTACTATCCAATTTCAAATTTAATAAAAATGAATTAAATTACAATCTAAAATTCAGAGCCCGAAACCAAGGCTCTGATACCAGATGTTGGGAAACTAATTGCCCGGATCTATTCGAGATGAATATTTAAATACAAATTTAATTCTAACAATTATTACTAGCATGAATTAATCCTATATTAATTCAAATAATAATTCAACAATAAATCTTGCATACAAATTCGTCACATAAATCCTACGCATGCGGAATTGCTCGGAGTTTACGTGAACTAACCTCTTGGAGTGACAATCGTTGAGAAGATGGATATCCCGTTCACACGAACAAACCCAAAGAGCCTTCTGAAGTATTCTCTCGTCCTTGTCCAACAATCTGGTGGAAGGATGCTCGCGAACAATTTAACAAAAGGGAAAATAAAATTATGTTGCACTACCTTTGTGGATTTCTAATTTTTCCAACACGTGAAATTGCATTGGGGATGAAACATTCATCCCCTATTTATAAGAGGGAGGTGGTCGAAACTTTTAGGGAAAAACAATATGGAATTTTTTTTCTCTTATATTCTTTTCTCCATAATTAAAATATTCCACAAAAAATTCCACCTTCTCTTGTTATGGAATTTTTGAAAAATAAGGGACCAAGATTTCCAAGATTGGGATCTTCTTGTATTTATGAGATATTCTAGTATTCCAAGAATATATATCTTCCATAATATCTTTTCAAGAAAATCTTTCCTTCCTTATTTTCTTCATTATTTTCGAAAATTACAAGATAAATAGCCAAGTGGGAGATTTATTGAATTTAATGAGATAAATTTGTATTCCAAGAATACTTATCCTCATTCCATAACAAAATTCAAAGAATACCTTTCTCTCTCTTTTATTTATTTATTTAAAAAAAATAGAAAAAATAGGCAATAATATCTTATTTTATTTAAAACACCTTTTTCAGTTATTGGACTTTATATTTGGGCTACTTGAGGGCCTTTAGGAAAATTAAGATTGGACCTTCTAATGGACCTTGAATTTCCAATATTGAGCCACAATATTATTCAAGCCCATAAATATTAATTAATCCCACTACATAATTAATATTACACTATCCATCTTAACCCATATTACAGTTAATATGGCTCCCGGTTATTATTTTCCGTGCTTAAGATTATCCAGTCCATTAATTAATTTAAGCCACTGAAATAGCTTCACTTTAATTAATATCTTTTTCCTTGGTTCAGGAACGACTCAACATTATTATCCATACCGAAAACTAATTCCACTTGCAAGATTTAGTATGATAAAACTTCTGAGCCTCCCAAGGGAACAAATCAAACAAGACGCACTTGCACACTGATTCTCCGTATTAAGTCTTAGCAATCGTCGTGTAACTAACAATATTGCCCAAGATACAAGGTATTGAATCACATTGATTCTCTACCCATCGTAAGGCAAAGCAATAGTTTTTAATTCCACACGATCCTATTTAAGGGACGGGATTAAGAAATAACTAACCACTGAGGTCTAATTCTTCTATATTCAGTACTGAAGAATTTATCCTCATGTAGGTCCTTTTTGGTGCATCTTAATGCACTAGTGTAATCTCTTGGTCAAGACAAGTCAATCTGAGCCTTACACTTCAAACTTTCATGATGGATTGTTCATTCCCATCTAGGTTGTGAATCCTGTGCTTTTAGTTACAAGGGAATGTTAATTTAATCTTCTGTGATTTGGTATCACTAAATTAACTACAATGTAACACGTATTATTTATTGAACAGTTATGCAGTAAATATATGTAACATTCAATGATATTTAAAACAACAGTGATAAATTATTTATTTCAACAAATAAGACAGAAATTCAGTCTGATTATACAAAGTAAAAGCATGCTTTCCAGTATAACCCCAACAACCTCCCCTACTAGGAAATCTTTTTCAGAATAATTGACCTTATGTGATTTTATCTCATATCTTACTCTGAACTTTTTGATCTCCGATCAATTTGTATCCATTGGATTTAGCATAATATCTTAGAAGATACATTTCTAAATCATTTAGACCCATGTTGGTCTACAGATACCAAGATTAACAAAAGATCAGGTCTTCAACTTTCTAGAGTTCAGGTGAAGTTCACTTAATCAACTATGAATAACTTTATTCAATATGCAGACAATCATAAATAACTCATCTTTCCAAAAAAGATAGTTAAAATTAATTGTCCTATCATGGATCATGTCATATCCAACAACGTTTATTCCTTCTTTTAGTTACACCATTGAACAATGGTGTATCAGGTTATGATAATCGTTGGATTATTGGTTTTTTCATTACTTAAGTTGATAATTTTTTCACATTTTATATTGAGTTTGTACAATCTTCATGTCATTTACTTTTCCTAATGGATCTTGTATATTTTCTTTGTTTGAATACTGAAAGAAAAACACACAATTAGAAGATTAATATGGGTATCATGATCATCTGAGGAGTACCGTTGAGTAAGTGATCACAGGGGAGAAATCAATTTCTTACTTCAATTCTCATTACGACTTTACCAAAACTGTCAAGCAGTATTAATTTGAATGACTCCCATTACCCTCTTTCATTACCCCCAATCAAGTGATACTTGTCTGATAAAAAAATAAATTAAGACTGTAAGATACAAATTTTGAGTCAAAAGTACTCTAAGATACAAAAGAAAAAGATAGTGACTCTCCACTACAAAATGTACCCATTTTATCCCCAATTTCAATTTACTCATATTTTTTTATTGCTGCCACATTAATTGCAATTTCTCTCTCATCTCATTGATCTCTCTCTCTCTAAAACATAGGATACCCCATCTCTTTCTTCATTTCAAATTAACATCAAATTTGCAGACATGATACCCCATCTTTTTCTTCATTTCAAATTAATACCCCATCTCACAAAATTTCGGCGCCCCTCCCACCCCACCCAAAATGAAAAAGCTGGCGACCCCCCATCCCCGCGGCCGCCCGCCGTGCTTCTTTGGTGGTGGTGAGTTTTCATCGATTTTGGCGGATCAGTTTGGGTTCGGGTCGAGCAGACATGTGAGAGGCGGAGGCGGAGGTGGTGATGGCTATGTAACACAAAGACGTGCGGCGAATTTGGGAGGGGCGAGGCGGCATGGGCGGGGGACACGTGGCGTGGAGGCAAAGAAATTGAAGAAACTGGAAAATGAAGGAAGTGGGAGAAGACGACAATGGTTGTGTAATTTTTTCTAGGGTTTCGGGGTGTTACGCTGACGAAGAAGACGGCTGCGACGGACGATGGTGGAGACGCGCGGTAAAGAAGACGATGGTGGAGACGCGCGATGGAGACCGCCTCATTAATCTTCTCGCCGGAACCGCGATGATGAACAATTTTTTCTCTCTTGTCTTTTTTATGTGATTTTTTGTTTGAATGTGTGTGATTTTCTGTGTTAATTTGTATTTGTTGCTTGTGTTAATTTTATGGATTTTTTATTCCGATGGTGGTGGAGGTGGGTGGTTGTGGTCTTGGTGGTTCGTAGGAGAAGAAGGGGGAGATACGGCGGAGAAGACAGTGGTCGTCTGTAATTTTTGTATTTTTTGTAATTTTTCTTTATTTTTGTATTTTTTAATTTCTGCATTTAGATATTTCTGTATTTTTTTTTAATTTAGGTAATTTATGTATTTTTATTTTTTATTTTTTAGGGTTTCCATCAGATTTTTAGATTTGTGTAATTTGAAGGATTTTATTTTTGCAGATTTGTGTAATTTGTAATTTAGGGTTTCTTTAGGATTTTTTTTAGTATTTTTCTTTTTAATTTGTTTAATTTTTTGTTGATTTTGGGTAAGTATTTTTTTGTTTAATTTGTAATTATGTGTTTATTTTTGCAAATTGGGGTTACTGTTTAAATCAAGGCCTAAAATACAATTTTTTTTTAAATGCACTCTAGGGCTCAAAATACATTTTTTTTTAAATGCACTCCATGGCTCAAAATATAATTTTTTTTTAAAAAAAAAAATGCACTCCAAGGTCCAAAGTACATTTTTTTTTTAAAAATGCACTCCA
The DNA here is from genome assembly GCA_037126765.1 of Stenogyne calaminthoides. Lineage (NCBI taxonomy): Eukaryota > Viridiplantae > Streptophyta > Magnoliopsida > Lamiales > Lamiaceae > Stenogyne > Stenogyne calaminthoides. The sequence goes on along the minus strand of JBBCBC010000003.1, from coordinate 6,215,575 downwards.
AAAATGGCCAAGAGGTGTAGAAATTAAATGAATTTATTTTTTAAATATTAATTAATATGCACTTTGGCCCAAAATATAATTTTTTTTAAAAAAAATGTACTCCAAAATTTTCCTAAAGATTCTAAAATTAAAAGAATTTATTTTCTGAAAATTAATTAATATGCACTTCTTGGCTCAAAATATATATTTTTTTTTAAAATGCACTTCAATTTATTTTTTAAAAAACACACTCCATGGCCCAAAATATAATTAAAAAAAAATGCACTCCAAGGTTCAAAATACAATTTTATTTTTTTTTTTAAAATGCACTCCAAAAATGGCCAAGAGGTGTAGAAATTAAACAAATTTATTTTCTAAAAATTAATTAATATGCACCTTGGCCCAAAATATAATTTTTTTTTTTTGAAAATGTACTCCAAAATTAGCATAAAAATGCTAAAATTAAAAGAATTAATTTTTTGAAAATTAATTAATATGCACTTCTTGACTCAAAATACAATTTTTTTTAAAAAAATGCACTTCAAAATTTTAAAATGGGTTGCAATTCGGGTTTTGTATTTTCTAAATTTAGTTTAAAATTTGGGAATTGATTTGGCATGTCGCAGCGTCACTTTTGATTTGATTGAAGGGGTGTGGACCCTTTTTGGGTGAAAAGGGTGCAGGTGGGGACCGCATTTCAGAAACATGAACTAACCTTTTTGCAGCATGAATTTTGGATTTTAGGGGGGAAAGGGATATTATTGTATTTTTGCTTCAAAATCTGTATGGGAGTCATTTTAAAGTGGGATTGTATCTTAGAGTCATTGTGACTTTCATTTTGTACTTTAGAGTATTTGTCCCAAAAAAAAAGGAAAAAAAATTACAAATAGATAGAAGATTGAGTAAACAATTACAACCAGATACAAAGTGCAGAAATTTGAAGAAAATTTTGCACTTTGTATCTGGTTGTAAGTTTTTGGGTGACTTTGTAGTGGAATGTTTTTCTCCCAAAAAAAATGGATTAAGGTTTTTGTAGTCCAATAATTTGTCATCATTTTGGAATTGGTCCTGATTGTATTGACTTTTTGATTTTGGTCCTATAAGTTTGTAGAAATTTTGAAATTGGTCCAGGTGGCCCGCTATTGCAGGTCAACTCTTTCGTCAATGCACATGTGGGGTTTTGTTTGACTTTTTCTTTTACATGTGGCAATATTAATTATGTTAATGTGACATTATTTATTTTAATAATTCGTTAAATTAGTAGAAAAATAATCGATCCTTATTCATTTTCCAAAACTCAAGTACATCAATGTCACTTCCAATAGCCAGACGTTCTTCCAAGTAAATATAAATGTGAGATTTGCCTTTAGTTGAAGTGATTTGACTCATCTCGTGACATTCAAGCCTTCTCCATCCTTTGAATTTTTCTTGACATCCTTCATCTGCAGAAACTTGGTCTTGATTGCATTTGAATTGCATCAAAACTGAGTTGTTCTTGCCTTCCAAACAACAAAGTGTCTTTGAAATTTTCAAAAGACTTAGGCAAGGAGTTCAGAAGCATCAGAGCTTTGTCACCATCCTCCATCTTGACCTCTAAACTTTCCAGATCATCCATGGCTATCAAAAATTCATACAACTGCTCATTTAAACCCTTCTCACCTGTCATTTTGAATGCTAAGAGCCTCTGCTTCATATACAACTTGTTAGATGCAGATTTGCTAGGTACAAATACTCCAATCTCTTCCACAAGTCAAGAGCAGACTTCTCTTTTGCAACCTCCCTTAGGGGTTTATCACCAAGACACAAGATGATGGTAGTATGAGCCTTTTTCAGAATTTCATTCTTCTTAGCTTGATTTTCTGCTACGTTTGTAGATGAAGATGCCGGCCATTGATCTACGGGTTTAAGTGCATTCAACAGTCCATGGTGAGTGAGAAGAGCCTTCATCTTGATTTTCCAAAGCCCAAAATCATTTTTGCCCGTAAACTTCTCAATATCTAGCTTCATTGCTGCCATAATCCTTCAACACACTTCCCATAGACGGCGCCACTTGTTATGTGCAGCAACTAATACTGTATAGATCGATAACTAATACCATATATCTAAAGAACTAATACTCGAACTGTAAATGCAAACCAGAAAACGAACGCAAACGGAGAAGAGGAGGATTTACGTGGTTCGGCTTAATTGCCTACATCCACGGGATCAGAGCACCTCACTTTCACTATATGAACAAGTAATTACATATTACACTCTCCAATTCGTTCTTATTGAATTGAATTTCTCCAATCTCACTCAAGTACCCTAAGAATTGTGTACTCTCTGTAAAACTCTCAATTGAAGATGATAATTGCTACAATCGATCCTTCTAGTGCTAACAAATAAAACTCCTCAACTAATTCTGGTGAATTCCGCGTGCAAAGCACGGGGATCGAGGCTCGAAACCGTCTTCAGCGCTGCAGCAAAGCAGTTATAACTGTCATGGACCGGTCTTCATCTGCAGAAACAAGTTGAGGCCGGTTCATGAGAAATAAGCCGGTTCTTAGAGATCTGAAACCAGTTCCATGCACTACACATCACACTTGGCTTAGTTTGACCATCACACTTGTTCAACACTTTTGAATTTGATCTTCACAAAGTGGGTGTAAAAAACACCCCTTAAAATCATCATAATCATCGCTTGAATAATAAAGAGTGGATTTTTTCATAAAAGTAAATCACCAATCCAAATGCTCACCAAAATTCAAATCCCTCGTCGCACAGTTCTCCTACTTAACATTATAGTGATATTTAAATAAATGAAAAAAATACTATTAAATGGAAAGTGTACCTTGTAAATTATAATGATGCAGCCTGCAACAAATGGAGACCGTAAGCCTATATGTATATTTACGAGAAGAGTAAACCCTAGATGACATCTTGTGGAAGGATCTTCACTTTATTCTTGCACCCACACTCCTTATCTCTTTTCCAGAGTAAACACCCCACCTAGTGGGTGGAAGTGTGTTATCTCTCAGTTGGTCCTTTTTTTTTATCCTTCCCCCGTGTATCACAAAAATGGGCTCTTGGTTGTAGTTAATAAGTAATGGGCCGCCTACAGAAATTGAAGTAAACCCAATTGATTTTTTCTCTGAATAAACTAGCAGCTTGCTTCCAATTCTTCACGGCTGATGCAGCCATTGATCTTTTCATTTGGGCCAAACAATAGGTTGTTAACTTGCTATTTAATTAAGAGAAAATTACAGTTAGATACAAGATTTAGGATACTATTACAACTAGGTACAAAGTGTAGAAATTTGAACTACGCCGTACTATAGTTCAAATATGAACTAAAGTGCAGAAATTTTCTGCACTTTGTACCTGGTTGTAATGTTTTGAGTAACTTTGTAGTGGAATGTTCTTCTCCCTTTAATTAAATGGGCGGCACCTTTTTTAATTTCTATGCCCAAATAATTTATTATTATTTTGCTTTGATCTCGGATTTTGCACTCTTTTTTATTTTTCTTCAATTGACCTCAATAAATAAAATAGGCACATGTTTGTTCCAATTATCCTCAATTTCCTACAAAATAACAAAACACTACCTTTCTTGACAATTAAGCACAATTAGTCAATTTAAATGTAAAATATGCATGAAATCCTATAAAATTATGCAAAATAAGAACACGAATTTCGAGCAATTTTCATACTAATCAACCCCCAAACTTAAAGTGTTGCTCGTCCTTGAGCAACGAAAGAAAAATAGAACAAGTGGGAAGATTGTGAAGAAATTCACTCAAGGAAGAATAAGCAATTGTCAAGCTCCTTCAATCTAGTCAAGCTATTAGATAAAAATCTCAACAAGCAAATTCACAAACTATGTTCAAATGAATGCAAGTTTAAGTGCTCAATTCACAAATCCTCACTAGTAAGTGTATCACTCTTCACTCAAAGTGTATGTAAATAAAATGTATGCTCTCAAAATCAATTCACACAAATGCACTACCATATGCTTGCCAATTATCTACATTCTCCACCACAAGTAAAATGTTCAATCAACGAATCAATAAGGACTTTATATTTGGTTTTAATGTCGCCTTGGTTAAGGTAGGAAGATTTGGATGAGTGACTCACAAACTAGTGGAGCGAGAGGTAAATACATCTCTAAACTTCTCAAGAGAAACTTGCAATTGGCCGATCACAACTCAAAAACCAACTCCAACAATTTATTTGTCATCTTTTAAGCACATTCTTCACCACTAAAATCATTAAGCACTTTTGAATTTGAAGCTTTACCAAATATTTGTGCACAAGAGAGTTTCATTTTTCAACTTTCATTGTTTTTCTTTTCAACTTAATCTTTTTATGCACAACTCATAATTCATCTTTTTTTTCTTTTTTTTCTAGGCACATCTAGCTTCCCAAAATTTGCAATTAAGCTCAATTCAACCATATTTATCAATATTGGAGCTCCACTAATTCATAGGGACAAAATAGGCTCAACAAAAAGGGTAATTAGGCTAAATTTGTAAGTTGCCAAAACAAATATAAGCATAGTTTTAAAGACGCGTCCCAGGCGCGCCTAGGGCGAGAGACGGTCAAGACTATAGGGCCTTCGCCTTTTTTTATGTTTTTTGAGGCGATGTTGGCCAGGCGAGTGCCTGAAGTCGCCTTTCTTGCCTTTTGTAAGGCAACGGGCGCGCCTCTCTTACAAACGTATTTTGGTCCCTCTTTTATAATGTTACTAGCACTTTTAGGTCATTTTTTGGAACTAAATAACACTTTTTGAGTTTTAAAAAAATAAAACATATAAAAATAAAAATAATACATAACTAGGGTTTTGAAATTCAAAACACTTCCAAGACTCTGCCTCCTCTCTTCAAACCGCTCCTCTTTCTTTCTAAATGGGACCCGCTAGCCCACCCCGCCAGATCGCCCCTGTCGACCCCTGCATTAGGCAACACCACCCTGCAACCTTCTTAGTAGTTTTTTTTTCTTTTTTTTTTCTCTTTTTTCTTTTGTATTACTCTGTTTTTCTTCTTGTCTTTATTTATATACATGTTATGCTTCCAGCCCACCCCCAGCCCGCGTCGCGCCGCCTCCTTCTCGCCATCGCGCCGCCTCATGCCCGCCGTCTCAATCAGGTAAGTTCTTGGTTTTTTTTCTCTTTATTTTGTACATTTCCCCCCCTGTTATTAGCATGATATTGAACAGTTTCTTAACTTTCTTTAGCTTTTTTTTTAAATTTTCAGTTCTATTTACAGTGATTTAAGCCATGCATGATGCATTTCATGTTAAATATTATTTTATAACTATTTTCATGACTTTTAATACTAATTCATAATTTTAATTTATTCTTTCAGAATTTCAATTTCACATGGATCATCAAATGGATACTGAAAGTGGAGGTAGTAGCGCAAAATCTAGCAAATCAAAAGATCCAGGATGGAAGTATTTTACTATAGTTGAACCACCTAACACGAATGATTTGAGGTGCAATTATTGTCGTACGATTTTAAAGGGTGGTATTTGTCGTGCAAAATAACATCTTGATGGAAATCATAGAAATGCTGCAAAATGCAACGACTGTCCACCACACGTCAGTAAAGAAATTGCAGATTTTATGGAAAGTAAAAGGCTGGAGCAAGCTAAAAAATTCAAACAAATATTGCAAGAGGAATTTCAAGAGGATGAAGATCAAGATCCTGGTAATGGTGGTTGGTCTACAACTATGCCTACATCAAAGTCTTCTCAAAATAAGAGACAATGTCAAGGCCTAATGGATAAATACGTAAATAAAATGGCTGAGGGTAAAGAAAAAGAGAGGCAAACAACGATCAATGAGGCGTATAAGAAGGAAATGTGGGAGAAAGCAGTGTTGAGCATAGCTAGATGGTTGTATGATGCAACAATTCCACTAAATGCTATCACCTATCCGAGTTTTAAAGAGATGATAAATGAGGCTATGGATAGGGCGAAAGAGGCTATCATCAACAGTTTTGATCATAAAGAAGACCAGTACCAGCATATATTTGAGATCATAGACAAGAGATGGGAATGTCAACTCCACCAGCCTTTGCATGCTGCAGCACACTATTTTAATCCCGAGTTCTTTTATGGAAATGGTGGAAAAGTAGCAGATGAAGTGAACAACGGTTTTCTTAAAACTGTTGAGAGATTTGTTGCCGACCCTAAGGAGCAAGATTTGATCTCAGATGAACTAGAGATGTATCGAAAGACTGAAGAGTGTTTTGGGTTCAGTATGTGTAAGAGAAAAAGAACGGTTTTGGCTCCAACGACATGGTGGGGACAATTTGGTATGACAACTCCACACTTGCAGAAGTTTGCTATTAAGGTGTTGAGCCTCACTTGTAGCTCTTCCGGCTGTGATCAGAATTGGAGCATATTTGAGAATTTAAGTTGAGTACTTATTAGTTGATACTTGATAGTATCATTATATTTTCATTTATTTTGTTTTAGTCTTACTCTTATTAATTTAAAAAAAAATTGATATTTTTTAGGTGCATGCCAAAAGAAGAAATAGGCTACTACAACAACGCATGAACGATTTGGTATTTTTGAAATACAATCGTTCATTTAAACGACGTTATGATTCACGTGATCGGGTTGACCCTATTTCTTTAAAATAAATTGACGAGTGCAATGAATGGTTGGGTAATAAATCTGATGAAGATGAGAATTTGGTATTTGAAGATGACGACTTTACATGGAATGTCGTTAATGAGGCTGTTGGTGCTAATGAACCCACTTATCAAACAAGAGGGAAGAGATCATCAATGAAAGGTAGATCAAGTGCTAGACCGCCACAACCATCTAAAGGTAAGACCCGTAAGGGAAAACAAGTGAGGAAGAATTCCCTCTTGTTTGATAAGTGGGTTCATCAGCACCAACACCCTCACTAACGACATTCCATGTCAAGTCGTCACCTTCAAATACCAAATCCTCATCTTCATCATATTTATCACCCAACCATTCATTTCACTCATCAGTTTCTTTTAAAGAAATAGGGTCAACCCGATCACGTGAATCATAATGTCATTTAAATGAACGATTGTATTTTAAAAATACCAAATCGTTCATGCGTTGTTGTAGTAGCCTAATTCTTCTTTTGGCATGCACCTAAAAAATATCAATTTATTTTTAAATTTTAATAAGAGTAAGACTAAAACAAAATAAATGAAAATGTAATGATACTATCAAGTATCAACTAATAAGTACTCAACTTACATTCTCAAATATGCTCCAATTCCGCTCACAGCCGGAAGAGCTGCAAGTGAGGCTCAACACCTTAATAGCAAACTTCTGCAAGTGTGGAGTTGTCATACCAAATTGTCCCCACCATGTCGCTGGAGCCAAAACCGTTCTTTTTCTTTTACACATATCAAACCCAAAACACCCTTCAGCCTTTTGATACATCTCTAGTTCATCTGAGATCAAATCTTGCTCCTTAGGGTCGGCAACCAATCTCTCAACAGTTTTAAGAAAACCGTTGTTCACTTCATCTGCTACTTTTCCACCATTTCCATAAAAGAACTCGGGATTCAAATAGTGTGCTGCAGCATGCAAAGGCTGGTGGAGTTGACATTCCCATCTCTTGTCTATGATCTCAAATATATGCTGGTACTGGTCTTCTTTATGATCAAAACTGTTGATGATAGCCTCTTTCGCCCTATCCATAGCCTCATAGATGTAGCCCATTGTAGGCTTCTTCTCACCGTCAACAATCCTCAAGACACGAACTATGGGGCCATATATCTTCAAGATATAAAGGGCACTAGACCAGAATCTATGTGACATGATAATCTTGGTCACGTTCTTCCCCTCAAGTTCCTTTGACCAAGTACTTTGCTTCTAATTATAAGAAACAAACATTTTTCTCAATTCTTATTTCAACTTCATCATTCTTTAAAGAGTGAGAAAGGCAGTAGTAAACCGTGTGACTCCGGCCCTGCAAAGCTCCATATGTCCAGTGAATTGCCTTAGAATACTCACGACTCCAGGACTAATGTAAACATATGCAGTCACACACATTGCTTTCTTCAACGCTGACTTGAAATTGAGAAGCTTCCCAATATCTTCTAGCATCAAATCAAGACAGTGAGCAACATATGGGGTCCAAAACAAGTGTGGCCTCTTTGCTTCGAGCATTTTCCCTGAATAATAAAAATTTGATAGGTTCATAAAATTCAAATCATAAGTAATACTTTATAATTAATGAAAATACTGAAATTTAATCTAAAAAAGACTACTCATTACATACCCCTAAGCTTCATGTTACTAGCATTGTCCGCTATGACTTGGGCAACATTCTCCTCTCCCACTCGTTCTACATATCTATCCAGCAAGTCGCACATAGCATTTCCCGTCTTTGCATAGGTCGAGGCATCAATACTTTCCAAATAGACTGATCCTCTAGGAGAATTCACTAGGACATTGATTAATGTCTTTTGCCTCTTGTCTATCCAGCCATCAATCATCAAAGTGCAACCATAGTTTGCCCATTCAACACGACAAGTACTAACATAGTCTTCCTCAACCTCTTTCACAATCTTGCTCAAACATGGAACTCGCACCTCATGATAAGAAGGTGGCTTAAAACCCGATCTGTGTGCAACAATATTATTTATCATCTCTTTAAAACTCGGATAGGTGATAGCATTTAGTGGAATTGTTGCTTCATACAACCATCTAGCGATGCTCAACACTGCTTTCTCCCTCATTTCCTTCTTCTACGCCTCATTAATCGTTGTTTGCCTCTCTTTTCCTTTACTTGCAGCCATTTTATTTACGTATTTATCCATTAGGCCTTGACATTGCCTTTTATTTTGAGAAGACTTTGATGTAGGCGTAGCTGTAGACCCACCACCATTACCAGGATCTTGATCTTCATCCTCTTGAAATTCATCTTCCAATATATGTTTGAATTTTCTAGCTTGCTCCAGCCTTTTACTTTCCATAAAATCTGTAATTTCTTTACTGACGTGTGGAGGAGAGTCTTTGCATTTTGCAGCATTTCTATGGTTTCCAACAAGATGCTGCTTTGCACGACAAATACCACCCTTAAAAATCGTACGACAATAACTGCACCTCAAATCATTCGTGCAACTATCGTAAAATACTTCCATTCTGGATCTTTAGATTTGCTAGATTTTGCGCTACTACCTCCACTTTCAGTATCCATTTGATGATCCATGTGAAATTGAAATTCTGAAAAAATAAATTAAAATTATAAATTAGTATTAAAAGTCATGGAAATAGTTATATAATACTACCTCCGTCCCAAACTCGATTGCCACATTACTGTGTGCTCGGGTTTTAAGAAAGAGTGATAATGTGTTGGGGTAGAAAGAGTTGTTTATTAGTATTTTATGTGATAAAGTGATGGGTAATTGGGGTTAAAAAGAGTTGTTTATTAGTATTTTATGTGATAAAGTGAGTATTTCCATTTAAGGAAAGTGGTAATCAAGGATGGGACACCCGAAACGAAAATGTGGCAATCGAGTTTGGGACGGAGGGAGTAATATTTAACATGAAATGCATCATGCATCGCTTAAATCACTGTAAACAGAATTGAAAAAAAATACCTAAAGAAAGTTAAGAAACTGTTCAATCTCATGATAAAAACAGAGGGGAAAACTTACAAAAATTAAGAGAGAAAAAAAAACCCAGAACTTACCGAATGGGAGAGTATAGCGGCGTGAGCGCTGAGGAGAATGGGCGCGATCTTGAAATTTGGGTGTGGTAGGAAGCATAACATGTATATAAATAAAAAGAAGAAGAAAAACATAGTAATACAAAAAGAAAAAAAGAGAAAAAAAGAAAAATCTTACCAGGATTGTGTGCGTGGGCAGTTGTGTGTGTATTTGGCGATAAGTGGCTAGTGGCGATCCGGTCCCAAGGAAGGAAGAGGAGCGGTTTGAAGAGAGGAGGCAGAGTCTTGGAAGTGTTTTGAATTTAAAAACCCTAGTTATGTATTATTCTAATTTTTATATGTTTTATTTTTTAAAAACTCAAAAAGTGTTACTTAGTTCCAAAAAATGACCTAAAAGAGCTAGTAACATTATAAAAGAGGGACCAAAACACGTTTGTAGGAGAGGCGCGCCTCCGCCTCACAAAAGGCAAGAAAGGTGACTTCAGGCGCTCCCCTGGCCAACATTGCCTCAAAAAACATAAAAAAAAGGCGAAGGCCCTATAACCTTGACCGCCTCTCGCCTTGGGCGCGCCTGGGGCACACCTTTTAAAACTATGATAAATATGAAAGTTTAAAGGCTCAAAAGCTCACAAGCTTGTCTAATCATAAATTAGAGCACAAAATCCAGCGCAATCTTCACATAAACAAGTAAATAAGCAAGCCTCAATCCATACCATCAAGCCCAACTAAACTTCAATCAACAATCACCAACATTAAAGCCTCAAACATGATCCAACCACAAGATATCTCACTACGAAAACAAAGAAAAGAGGAACGTTGCAAAAAGAATAAAGGGTAAACACACAAAAATCTCTCCCCCCAAACTTAAATGAAACTATCTAGTTGAATACAAAGTTTGGGAAAAAGAGTGTTACCTAAGAAATTTGCCACCAAATGAACTCATAAAATGCAAACCACCGCAACTGATTCGTCCTCAAAAGAAGTGAGAAGTGAGCCATGGATAGCTTCATGAGGCAATTTTGATCTCCAAATCCAAAGGTTTTAAGGGGATCCTTCCTTGACCTCTTGTGCATATGTACCTACAAAAAACCTCCAAAAAGCATCAAAGTACTCACAAAAACAAGAACTATACGAAAACATAAAGAAAGCAAGTAAAATGCAACTAGCAATAACACTCAACGAACACTATATCACACCTAGTGCACTCAACTAGATCCCCGGTGTTGTACCATGGAATATTCCTACCTGGTGAAGTAGTCAATATAAGCGACTTTGATGGAAACGGGAGGTCGTAGAACGACTTCCTCATGAAGCAGAGGAGGTCGCACATCGGTTTGAGGAGAAGAAGGTCGCCATCGACCTTGAGGAAGGCTGCAAGCCGGAAGCGACCTCCAACGGCTGTAATTGGTAAAGATACGAATAACTTAGCGCGGATATCGCAGGGTAAGCAAGGCAACTGCATCTGGATGCGGATATCACGGATTCAGCCGAGGAAACCCTAGATTTGGCGGCAGAAGCTTGGCAAGCCCGCTAAGAGAAGCCCACGAAGGAGGAAAACCCTAGTTTCAGGTCTATAAATACAACATGTAACTCTCATTGTAAACACACAAAAAATTCTAGTACTTTAGGCAGAAAATATAGTGAAATACTCCTGGTTTGGGCGTCCCCCAGACGTAGTCTTATTCAAAAGATGAACTGGGTAACCAAACTCACAGCGCATCCCATATTTGTTACTTGTTATCTGTTTGATCCATTTCATAATCACGTTGTCCTAGATATAAAATCGAGGTCACAACATTGACGCTGTCTGTGGGAAACAATTCTATCGGTTTACTAAAAATCTACAGAAAACCCGAAATCTCCATTGGCGATCAATCAAGGTAACAATCCCTGAAATGAGACCGACAACCGCGACGGTGTGGAAGCCTCTATGAGCTCGCATCGCTCTCACCCCGTTATCCCAGAGGCCACCCCCGACTGGTGGAACCTCGTCCAGACGCCAGAGGATGAAAAGGCCGTCCTGGCCATCCTTAACAAAAAGCATCTCGTCTTTGATGAGGAGGATGAACAGCCACCCGCCAAGAAAGCGGCACCCAATCCGGGGACCTCTAAGGGCAAGAATGCCCTTATCGAGAAAGGACGTTCCACCGGCCAACTGGCATACGATCCAGCGAAGCACGCCATCATTCGGAATCGCAGGCTCTTGGAAAGGCCAGCGAGGTCGGGTAACGTATTTGAGCGACTTGGGGGACAAGAGATCCAAAAGGCCCCTATGGCCACTGAAGACGAGGCACAATCTCAGCCCCGTCGCGCTGACCAGATAGAGCGAGACCTGGTCATGGCCCTGAATCTGCACCACAATGAGCTACCGAGAGGGTCAGCAATCCACCAAGGCGGCCCACCGGTGACTTCCCCCCAGGGATCATCGCGACATCAAGATCGATGCGCTGGCCAAAACGGTCCAGCGATTTCTCGAGCGAGCTGAGAACCAGGGCAGCCCGGTAGGGGCGGACCATGACCTTGTCATTCTAGACTCCCCCCTCGGGACCACAGTCACTTTGGCTCCTACCCAAAGGAAAATCAACACCGCAGCTCTAGATCGCTACAGCGGAAGCACGGACCCGAAGGTCCACGTGACCAAGTATAACTCCTACATGGCTTCCATGGGAGCCACAGATGCCACCAAGTGTAGGCTGGTTTCCTTAACCTTGAGCGACCAGACCCACCAATGGTTTACCTCACTACCACCGTTCTCTATAGAATCGTTCACCGAGCTCGCCAGGCAATTCCTGATCCATTTCACGGCTTTGGCTCCACGACCTGCGACCAAGCAGCGACTCATGAACACGCAGCAGGCAGATGATGAGTCTGATCGATCCTACATCGAAAGGATCGACAAGCTCATATTAGAGGGGGATCCCATCGGTGACGAGGCAAAAGTGCTCGGGGCTGTTTCCGGACTCAAGAAGGGGACCAAGCTGTGGCGGCGGATGACCACTGAGTATCCAATCAGCTATAACGACTTTCGGAGATGGGTAAGCGACATCATCCATGCTTCCGAGCTACTGGAAGCGAGACTCTCCGACGACAAGGAGGTCGTCAATACAAAGAAAAGCTTCAAAAAAGCCGGCAATCACTATAAGGCTCCGGGCAGCTTCAAGCCCTTCGAAGAAAGCATTCCAGTAAAGTTGATGGAAGTTTTATGCATGACTCCAGGGAACGTGTTAAATCAGATCAAGGACCGAGAGCTACTCCTCCCGCCTCGGCCAATAAAGAACAAGGGCAAGGCAAACCCCAACAAGTATTGTGCCTTCCACGAGCAAACCGGACATTATACCAGCGAGTGCAAGGATCTGCTCCCACAGCTCTGGAGGTTGTACGAGGATGGGATATTGGATGAGTTCGTCAAACGACCTCAGAGGAACCAAGAGCGAGACCAAAGAGGTCGTCAATAATCGAACCCGCAAGCTGAACATGCTCCGAGGAATGCCGGCCAGGGAAAACGGCCAGTACCGCCCATGCCCAAAGATGTGGGAGGTCACGTGATACACACTCTATCCCCGCTCGGAACGGTAGGGGGACTTTCTACAACCGCCTCATCCAAAAGGCATCTGAAGGCCGAGATAAGGGAAATTGAGAACGCCAGGAAAATGGTGCTACCCGTTTTCATGGTAGGAGAGGAGTCCGGCACAATTGAGTTCGGTGAAAAGGACAAGGCCGGAGTAATCTACCCCAACGTCGATCCCCTTGTGATCAGAGCCAATATCATGGGCACCACCGTATGCTGCTTGTTACTGGATGGGGGAGCCTTCTGCAACATACTCTTCAAGAAGACCCTGGATCAGCTCGGAGATTACGACGCATATATCACCCCATGCGACCACGTCGTGAAAGGATTCGGGGACGCAACAGTAAAGCCAACAGGGATGATCCTATTGGGGAATAAGTTGCACAGATCTATTCTGGGTGAATATTTAAATACAAATTTAATTCTTATAATTATTACTAGCATGAATTAATCCTATATTAATTCAAATAATAATCCAACAACATATCATGCATATAATTAATTCACGTAAAACCTACACATGCGGAATACTACAAATTTACGTGAACGTACCTCTTGGGATGGCAACAGTCTGGCTGATTAGACTAACCAAAAGAACTTCCCAAGTATTCCCTTAATCCTTGCTCGACTATCCAGTGGTAGGACACTTTCGAACAATTAACAAAAGGAAAATAAATTATGTTGCACCACCTTTGTGGATTTACTAATTTTTCAAAGATATGGAATTGTACTTGGGAATGAAAAGAATCATCCCCTATTTATAGAAACGCAATTGGTCGAAATTTTGGGCAAAAAATAATGTGGGAAAATCTTTTCTTGATCTCCAAGAAATCTTGAATATATCTCCTATATTTTTTTTCCCATAATTATAATATTCCACAAAATCCCACCTACTCTTTGTCATGGGATATTTTAGAAAATTATAGGCAAGATTCCAAGATTTGGATCTTCTTGAATTTATGAGATATTCTTGTATTTCAAGAAATACATATCTTCCATAATATCTTTTCAAGAAAATCAAGAAAATCTTTCTTGCCCTTTATATTTCAAAAATTTCGAAATTATCTTGATGAATAACCAAGTGGGAGATTTCTTGAATTTAATGAGATAATCTTGTATTCCAAGAATTCATATCTTCATTCCATAACAAAATTCAAAGAAAATCTTTCTTCCCTTTTTATCCATAAATTTCAAAAATAATGGAAAAATAAGCAACAATATTTATTTTATTTTAAACATCTTTTTCAGTTATTGGACTATATGTTGGGCTACTTAGGGGGCCTTTAGGAGAATTAAGATTGGACCTTCCAATGGATCTTGAATTATCAATATTGAGCCACAATATTATTCAAGCCCATAAATATTAATTAATCCCACTACATAATTAATATTGCACTATCCATCTTAACCCGTATTAGAATCAATATGGCTCCCGGTTATTATTTCCCGTGTTTAAGATTATCTAGCCCATTAATTAATTCAAGCCACTGAAATAGCTTTCCATTAATTAATATCTTTTGTCCTTGGTCAAGGAACGGTTCAACATTATTATCCATACCGGAAACTAATTCCACTTACAAGATTTGGTATGATAAAGCTTATGAACCTCCCAAGGGGGCAAATCGAACAAGCGCACTTGCACACGATTCTCCGTATTAAATCTTAGCAATCACATGTGACCAATAATATTGCCCAAGATAAAACGTATTGAATCTCGTTGATTCTCTACCCATGATAAGTCAAAGCAATAGTTACCAACCACACGTGATCCTATTTAAGGAACGAAGATTAAGAAATAACGAACCACTGAGGTCTAATTCTTCCTTGTTCAGTTCTGAAGAATTTGTCCTCCTGTAGGTCCTATTCAGTGCATCAGTCATGCACTAGTGTAATCTCTTGGTCAAGACAAGCCAATCCGAGCCTTACACTTCAACCTTTCACGATGGGTTGTTCATTTCCATCTAGGTCGTGAATGGCGTACTTTTAGTTACAAGGGACTGTTAATTTAATCTTCTGTGATCTGGTATCACTAAATTAAGTACAATGTAACACGTATGATTTATTGAACAGTTATGAAGTAAATATATGTAACATTCAATGATATTTAAAGCATCAGTGATAAACAATTTATTTCAGTAAACAAGTCCGAAATTCAGTTTTGATTATACAAAGTAAAAAGCATACTTTCCAGTATAATCCCAACAATCTCCCACTTATACTCAAAGTCTACTTTTAAGTATACTTCAACATGTCTCGTGTAGTTCCTAATTCGTGACATCTAATGTCACCTACACGAACCTAATAATTTCTCTCACTTATACTCAAAGCAGATTGGCAACGGTCTTCTAGGTTGTCTTCTGACGCTATCTTTGCCACATTTATATCTCCTCTCTTAACGATGTCTCGTATAAGATGGTATTTCCTTTCAATGTGTTTGCTGGCTTTGTGGGCTCTTGGTTCCCTTGAATTTGCAACTGCTCCGGCATTGTCACAATAAACAGTGATTCTGCTGGGCAAATTCGGAACCACATTCAAGTCCACTAGGAAGTTCTTGAGCCAAACCGCTTCTTTCGCTGCCTCGCAAGCAGCTACATATTCGGCTTCCATGGTAGAATCTGCGACGCATTTCTGCTTGATGCTTCTCCATGTCACGGCTACTCCCCCCATGCAAAACACACTACCGGAGGTAAATTTTCTGGAGTCTATGTCTGATTAGAAATCCGAGTCCGTGTAGTCGATGGGGATTGGACTATCTGACTGATAAACTAACATTCTATCCCGATTTCTTTTCAGATACTTCAGAATGTTTTTAACTGCCGTCCAATGTTCTTTCCCCGGGTTACTTTGATATCTTACCACCATGCCAATGGCAAGGTAGATATCTAGTCTCGTACACAGCATTACATACATAAGGCTTCCGACAGCCGAAGCATAAGGAATGCCTCTCATGTCATCCATCTCCTTTTGCATCTTAGGGCACATTTTCTTGGATAGATGGATTCCATGTCTGAAAGGTACGAAGCCTTTCTTGGAATCTTGCATGCTGAATCGTTTCAAGACAGTGTCTATGTATGAAGCTTGCGATAAGCCTATCATCATTTTCTTGCAATCTCGAGTGATCTTGATCCCAAGGATGTGTGCGGCTTCCCCTAAGTCATTCATATCAAACTGTTTTGAAAGACATGCCCTTACGTCTGATAACACCTTTACATCATTCCCGATGATCAGAATGTCATCTACGTATAGTACTAAGAGTACCAATGCAGTTCCGACACGCTTTTTATACACACAACTTTCGAACTCATTTTGATCGAACCCATAAGACTTTATAACGGATCAAAACATTGGTTCCAAGCTCTGGATGCCTGTTTGAGTCCGTAAATGGACTTCATGAGCTTACAAACTAGGTGTTCTTGGCCTTTTTCAATGAAGCCTTGGGGTTGTTGCATATAGATCTCTTCATCAAGACTTCCGTTAAGGAAAGCTGTCTTGACATCCATTTGCCAGATTTTAAAGTCGAGATGCGCAGCAATCGATAAGAGAATTTGGATGGACTTAAGCATGGCTACGGGCGAAAAAGTTTCCTCATAATCGATCCCTTCTTTCTGAGTATAACCTTTCGCCATGAGTCTTGTTTTGAAGGTTTCCACCTTCCCGTCCGATCCTCTTTTTCTCTTATACACCCACTTGCAACCAATGGGTTTGACCCCATTAAGTGGTTCGACTAGCTCCCACACTCTGTTATGAAACATAGAACCCATTTCGGCTTTCATTGCTGTTTGCCAAGAATCTGCATCCTTGTCTTGGATTGCCTCGTCATATGTCCATGGGTCTAATTCGTCTTGTCCGGGAATCAAGTCCGAGGACTCTTCTATTCCCATGAATCTCTCGGGCTGTTTCACAACCCTCCCACTACGATGAGGTTCCGGTTGTGTAAGTGTGTCGTTTGGTATATCATCTTGTACAGTTGGCATTGAGGCTAGCCCCCTTAGCTCATTTAAGGTAATCTCACTTCTGGGTCTTCTTTCGTTCATATAGTCTTCTTCCAAAAAATCTAAAGTGGGTGCTTATTACCACCTTTTGATCTTCGGGACCATAGAACATACACCCTTTCGTTCCCTCGGAGTATCCCACAAACAACTTTAATTCTGATCGAGGATCCAATTTTCCGGCTTCCTTGTCCAACACGTAGGCCGGACACCCCCCAAATCCTCATGTGTCTCATACTAGGCTTGCGCCCGGTCCACAATTCTTTGGGAGTTTTGGAAACCGATTTGGATGGCACCAAGTTCAGAATGTAGGCTGCTGTTTCCAAGGCATGACCCCAGAACAACTTGGGAAGATCCGCATAACTCATCATAGATCTAACCATTTCCAAAATATTTCTGTTTCTTCTTCCGCAACCCCGTTTTGTTGAGGGGTTCCGTGTAGTAGTAATTTGGGATGCAATCCTTCATCGATAAGTAGTTCAAAAACTCATATTTGAGGTATTCGCCTCCACGATCGGATCGTAGAGACTTGATACGTTTTTCCCTATGGTTCTCTCTTGAGCCTTAAATTCTTTGAATTTCTCAAAAGGTCTCAGATTTATGCTTCATAAGGAAAATATAACCGTACCTTGAGTAATCATCAATAAAAGTGAAAAAATACTCATAACCTCCTCTTGCTTTGGTTGACATTGGACCACATACATCATACGTGTGAACGATTTCTAACACTTCTTTGGCTCTATTCCCTTGGCTCCAAATGCCCTCTTGGTCATTTTACCCTCCAAACATGATTAGCGGGTTGGAATTGGTTCAACTTGGAGAAACTCCAGTGAACCATCTTTCACCAACCTTTGGATTCTCTTTGGATTTATATGACCTAATCTTAGATGCCATAGTAGTGTCTCGTTCACGTCTGATGAACGTTTTCTTTTCTCGGAAATAGTTGATGTGTTATAGGATGCATTTACGTGAGTGAGTGTGTGTGCAGTTAATTGTATAGAGATTATTCGACAACGCCCCATGACAGATAAATTTATCAAAAAGAGAAATGGTAACAACTTTATTAAAAGTAACCGAATATCCATCATGAAAAAGTTTAGAAACTGAAATTAAATTCTTTCTAAAACTCGGAACGTAAAGAACATCTCTTAAAATTAAAACTCTGTCCTCAACAGACAGGTGCACTTCTCCCACTGCTTCAGCTGCCACTCTCGTAGTATCGCCCAGTGTGATGAGGATCTCACTCCCACTAAGTTGTCGGGTCCGCTTGAACCCCTGTAATGTGAAACAAACATGATCAGTGGATCCCGTATCCACCACCCATAAATGGGAGGCATACGCCGCTAAACAAGTTTCAACAACTAGTGTGTAAGAATTACCTTTCTTTCCATTCCTTTTGGGTCTAGAACAGGCTAACCTCCAATGTCCTTTCTCACCGCAATTAAAACATTTTCCTTTTGGTCATTTCTTAACACCCAACCAGCTAACTGACTTTTTCTCACTTTTCTTAGTGATGAGTTTGTTTTGGTTCTGACCACTTTCCTTTTCTTGAGACTTGCCTTCCACAAGCCTAAATCTCGAGAAAATACTTTTGGTCACCAATGCTTCGTCTTTATTTCCTAAATGCTTCTCTATTTCCTCCAAGGCTTCTTGTAGGATGTCCATAGTAAACATGTGATCACTCATCACAAAACTGCAGTAAAACCCATCGAAGCTTCTTGGTAGAGTTAGCAACAAAAATTCGATTTGGGCCTCATCACAATACTTAGTTCCGAGATAAGCCAGTTTTTCAAAATGGTGTTTAATTCTGAGAACATGCTCCCTTACGGGTGTTCCCTCAACCATCTTTAGCCTGGCCACGTCGTCATTTTTAAAATGATTGATCATGCGGTCTTTTGTTAAAAACATTTCTTCAGGACTTTGCATAATTTCTGCAGCAGACTCAACACCTTCATGAATGTGTCTCAAATCATCAGACAGTGAAGTCAAGATTACACGTTTCATGGGTTCATTGGCCTGCTCCCAAATATTATACTCGTGTCTTTCCGCATTAGGTGATTCATCAGTAGGCTTACGTGGCTTGGGTACATCTGTTGGGATTATACTGAAAAGTATGCTTTTACTTTGTATAATCGAAAATGAATTTCCAGACTTATTTACTGAAATAAATTGTTTATCACTGATGCTTTAAATATGATTGAATGTTATATATATTTCTTTGCATAACATTCAATAAATCGTGCGTGTTACATCAGTAGTTAATTTAGTGATGCGGATCACGAAGATTAAATTAACGATCCCTTGTAACTAAAAAGTACGCCATTCACGACCTAGATGAAATGAACAACCATCGCGGAAGGTTGAGGTGTAAGGCTCGAGATTGGTTTGTCTTGACCAAGAGATTACACTAGTGCATGGTGATCTTATTTGAATAGGACCTACTGGGAGGATAAATTCTTTAATCGAACAAGGAAGAATTAGACCTCAGTGGTTCGTTGTTTCTTAACCTTCGTCCCTTAAATAGGATCACGTGGGATTGGTAACTATTGCTTTGACTTATCATGGGTAGCGAATCAGAGAGAGATTCAATACTTTTTATCTTGGGCAATATTATTGGTCACATGTGATTGCTAAGATTTATCTGAAGAATCGTGTGCAAGTATGCTTGCTTGATTTGCCCTTGGGAGGTTCATAAGCTTTATCATACCAAATCTTGCAAGTGGAATTAGTTTCCGGTATGGATAATAATGTTGAATCGTTCTCGACCAAGGACAAAAGATATTAATTAACGGAAAGCTATTTTAGGTGGCTTGAATTAATTAATGGGCTAGATAATCTTAAACACGGGAAATAATGACGAAGGAGCCATATTATTATGTAATATGGGTTAAGATGGATGGTGCAATATTAATTATGTAGTGGGATTAATTAATATTTATGGGCTTGAATTATATTGTGGCTCAATATTAGATATTCAAGATCCATTAGAAGGTCCAATCTTAATTCTCCTAAAGGCCCCCTGGTAGCCCAACATATAGTCCAATAGCGAAAATGTGATTAAAATAAAATAAATATTGTTGTTTAATTTTTTCCTCTTATTTTTGAAAATTATGGATAAAAAGAGGAAAAGATTTTCTTTGAATTTTGTTATGGAATGAAGATATGTATTCTTGGAATACAAGATTATCTCATTTAATTCAAGAAATCTCCCACTTGGTTATCTATATAGTATGTTTTGAAATTTTGGAAATATAATTGGGCAAGAAAGATTTTCTTGATTTTCTTGAAAAGATATTATGGAAGATATGTATTTCTTGAAATACAAGAATATCTCATAAATTCAAGAAGATCCAAATCTTGGATTCTTGCACACTTAATATTTTTCGAAAATCACCATAATAGAGGAGGTGGGATTTTTTGTGGAATATTTTAATTATGGGAAAAAGAATATAGGAGATATATTCAAGATTTCTTGGTGACCAAGAAAAGTCTTTTCCCACATTGAAAAATCACACAAATTTCGTTCACCCTCCCTCCTATAAATAAGGGATGATTAGTTCATTCCCAAGTACAATTCCATGTGCTGAAAATATTAGCAAATCCACATAAGTGGTGCAACAAAGTTTATTTTTTCCTTTTGT
Organism: Stenogyne calaminthoides; assembly: GCA_037126765.1. NCBI lineage: Eukaryota > Viridiplantae > Streptophyta > Magnoliopsida > Lamiales > Lamiaceae > Stenogyne > Stenogyne calaminthoides. The sequence continues at coordinate 6,194,746 of JBBCBC010000003.1, read as the reverse complement.
TAATTGTTTGAGTATCCTTCCAATCGGATTGTCGAGCAAGGGCTAAAGGAATACTTGGGAAGTCCTTTTGGTTAGTCGCGTGCGACCAAAGCCCCTTTGCCATCCAGGAGAATGCGTTCACGTAAACCCGTAGTTTCGCATCGTGGGTTTTACGTGGCTTTTTATATGCATGATATGTTGTTGCAATTATTATTTGAATTAATATAGGATTAATTCATGCTAGTAATAATTAATGAATTAAATTTGTATTTAAATATTCACCCCGAATAGATCTGTGCAACTCATTCCCCAACAACATCAAGAACCCAATGATGTTCTTGTGCTGGTAGGACAAAACACATATTTCGTTTCCAAACATTATAGTTTTGGCCGGTTAATTGGTGTTCTTTGAGTGTATATTGATTGGATTAAAAGGTTGCAACATGATGGTTGAAATAAACAATAATATGCATAAGCACAAATATATCACAAGGTTCGATCACATGCATCATATTAAAATCTCAAAAAAAATATGAACATGCATCGCCCAACATCTCAAAAGCAGTTTAAATAAGCGCGTGGGGTGGGTCATTATTTAAACACATTCAAGGAGTTACAAACAAAACGATTACAAACCTTTAATGTCAGATTAATAGTTGACTCCCACTTGACCAATACAAAATTGGCCGGGGACTTGGGAAGTATATGCATATCAATTTTATACCTAAGTAATAACCATGATTAAATCTGAGATTATTATTTCATATTGAACGAGCCTCGTGGGGAGGGTCATCGTCGCCACTAGTAATAATCCACAATCATCCATTTGGAATTCATTCATGTGAAAGCTAACTTTTGACCGTCCCGTGGGGGGAATTTCTCCAAAAGAATTCACAAATAAATAAATCATGGAGGTCAAAAATTAATTCAATTTTATTATCAGGAATAAAATTGTCAATTAATTATTTAAACATACTTAGTAATTTTTTGATTGTGAGATGCAAACACATTTAAACAAATTAAATAATGCATAAGTTAACACAATAATAAATCAAGCAAAGCAGAAAAATAAACATATTGGGCACAAATTATCCAATTGTCATGGTTCGATTTTTCTTTGCTTGATCTTGAAAAACGCTTGATCTTGAATTTTTCTCACTCGTCGGTACCATAAAAAAAAGAACTGTCTCACATGCCACGCCAAGTAGCTCATGGTAGGGGATGCACGATTAAATCGCGATCCAACGAAGCCACTCGCCACCCCAAATAATCGGATCATCCAAAGTCTCATTCAGGCCATGAGGCAACTTTTTTGACCACCTCCGTGGCGATTTCTCCAAAAGAAAAAATAAATAAATCCTGGAGGTCAAAATTAAGGTTGGTAGTGGAAATCCACTAATTATTTAAATGTTCTTATAGTTTTTTTGATCAAAAGGTGGACATGCAAACACATTTAAACAAATTAAATAAAAACTATGTAATAAAAGAAAACCCATCATTTAGATTAAAATAAACATATAGGAAACTAACAAATTATCCAATTGTCATGGTTCGATACATTTTCACATCTTGAAGAAACGCGAGAATTTTTCGACACGCGAGAGATTCAAAAGAGAAGTCTCCGTCGCCACAGCCCACTCCACGGATATCACCAAGATCCCACTCCAAGATAAAGACGCAGGACCCCTAAACATTCCCTAAAAGCCATTGCCAGGTTCTAAGTTTCCAGAGGGGTTCGAATCGGACAAACCCATTCAAGACGTAAGCCTCGAATATGAACTCGGCAAAGACTAATCCCTTGCCTCACAAGACGAGTACTCGGCAGGAGGTCCATCAAGACGGCTTTTAAGTCCATCCTTATCTCCAGGCACGATCACGTTTCGGGTAAATAGCCACCCATGCTTTCCTTAACTAAGTCCAAGTAAAAGAGATTTTATTTGCATCATTGAAATGTTGAAGAACACTTAGTTTCTCCGTCCATTTATTTTTCATCTCCAAAACATCCGATTCGATCCGACAAATTTATTTACAAAAAAATAAATAAACTAGATCTAGACTAGTCTATTACATTGATCAAATCAAATAAATCCAAAATTTTAATCTACTAATTGGATTTTCTCCACGAGGCAAAACGAATCCGAACGAATCGAATTAAAAACCACAATTTATATGCATGCATAAATAAACACATTAAATTCCATGACAATTGGATACCTGCAAAACAGATCTAGCAATTCTACTATCCAATTTCAAATTTAATGTCGTGAATTAAATTACAATTTAAAAATTGAGCCGGCAAGTGGCTCGATGCGATTGTTGGGGAATAAGTTGCACAGATCTATTAAGGGGGTGAATATTTAAATACAAATTTAATTCTTATAATTATTACTAGCATGAATTAATCCTATATTAATTCAAATAATAATCCAACAACATATCATGCATATAATTAATTCACGTAAAACCTACACATGCGGAATACTACGAATTTACGTGAACGCACCTCTTGGGATGGCAACAGTCTGGCTGATTAGACTAACCAAAAGAACTTCCCAAGTATTCCCTTAATCCTTGCTCGACTATCCGGTGGTAGGACACTTGCGAACAATTAACAAAAGGAAAATAAATTATGTTGCACCACCTTTGTGGATTTACTAATTTTTCCAGCACGTGGAATTGTACTTGGACATCCACTATTTATAGAGCATAGGTGGTCGAAATTTTGGGCAAAAAATAATGTGGGAAAATCTTTTCTTGATCTCCAAGAAATCTTGAATATATCTCCTATATTCTTTTTCCCATAATTATAATATTCCACAAAATCTCACCTACTCTTTGTCATGGGATATTTTCTAAAATTATAGGCAAGATTCCAAGATTTGGATCTTCTTGAATTTATGAGATATTCTTGTATTTCAAGAAATACATATCTTCCATAATATCTTTTCAAGAAAATCAAGAAAATTTTTCTGGCCCTTTATATTTCAAAAAATTTGAAATTATCTTGATGAATAACCAAGTGGGAGATTTCTTGAATTTAATGAGATAATCTTGTATTCCAAGAATACATATCTTCATTCCATAACAAAATTCAAAGAAAATCTTTCTTCCCTTTTTATCCATAAATTTCGAAAATAATGGAAAAATAAGCAACAATATTTATTTTATTTTAAACACCTTTTTCAGTTATTGGACTATATGTTGGGCTACTTAGGGGGCCTTTAGGAGAATTAAGATTGGACCTTCCAATGGATCTTGAATTATCAATATTGAGCCACAATATTATTCAAGCCCATAAATATTAATTAATCCCACGACATAATTAATATTGTACTATCCATCTTAACCGGTATTACAGTCAATATGGCTCCCGATTATTATTTCCCGTGTTTAAGATTATCTAGCCCATTAATTAATTCAAGCCACTGAAATAGCTTTCCATTAATTAATATCTTTTGTCCTTGGTCAAGGAACGGTTCAACATTATTATCCATACCGGAAACTAATTCCACTTACAAGATTTGGTATGATAAAGCTTATGAACCTCCCAAGGGGGCAAATCGAACAAGCGCACTTGCACACGATTCTCCGTATTAAATCTTAGCAATCACATGTGACCAATAATATTGCCCAAGATAAAACGTATTGAATCTCGTTGATTCTCTACCCATGATAAGTCAAAGCAATAGTTACCAACCACACGTGATCCTATTTAAGGAACGAAGATTAAGAAATAACGAACCACTGAGGTCTAATTCTTCCTTGTTCAGTTCTGAAGAATTTGTCCTCCTGTAGGTCCTATTCAGTGCATCAGTCATGCACTAGTGTAATCTCTTGGTCAAGACAAGCCAATCCGAGCCTTACACTTCAACCTTTCACGATGGGTTGTTCATTTCCATCTAGGTCGTGAATGACGTACTTTTAGTTACAAGGGACTGTTAATTTAATCTTCTGTGATCTGGTATCACTAAATTAACTACAATGTAACACGTACGATTTATTGAACAGTTATGAAGTAAATATATGTAACATTCAATGATATTTAAAGCATCAGTGATAAACAATTTATTTCAGTAAATAAGTCCGAAATTCAGTTTTGATTATACGAAGTAAAAAGCATACTTTTCAGTATAATCCCAACAGATCCGACTTGCTGTAGAATTGGTCTCCACTCTGAATGAAGAAGTTAGGGCCACTAGGCTTTTAGATTTCCTAATTGTCGACCTCCTCCTACAATGGGTTCCTCGGGAGGCCTTTTAAACATGAATTCGAGGCTGCGTCCTCAACTTTTTACTTCTGTGTAAAGTTTCCCACCAAAAGTAGGCTGGTCGGCACCGTCAAATGTGACCAAGTTGATGCAAGAGGTTGTTTGATTTATCCCTCGTCTCATTTAAATTCCGCACCAATATCTAGCAAACAAATATTTGTATTAGATAGCGATAAGCAAAGCGAAACTTTAAACAATGAAACGAGCAGGAAAAGAAGTCGTGACGACTTCGACCCAAGATTGGGGCCTAAACCAAAAGAATTTTTACTCGAAGCAGAAATAGACGATCCCCGGCAAAATACCCAAAGGGCCATCCCGGGGGAAGACCTCGAGAAAGTCAAAGTGGACCCAGCCCGTCCAGATCTTGAAGTAATAATCGGCTCAAAGATGCCGGACGACCTGAAGGGGGAAGTCATCGACTTTCTCAAAAAGAATCTAGACGTCTTCGCTTGGTCGCACAAAGACATGGTAGGGATCAACCCAGAAGTCGCGTGCCATAAGCTACACATAGATCCAGCCCGGAAACCGATAGCTCAGAAGAGGCGAAAATTCGGTCCCGAAAAATATGCAGCGCTAGCCGAAGAGGTGAAGAAGCTGCTGAACAATAACTTGATCACTCAAGCTGATCAACCCCAATGGGTGGCCAACGCCGTTCTGGTAAAAAAATCCAATGGGACTTGGCGGCAATGCATCGAATTCACAGATCTCAATAGCGCATGCCCAAAAGATTTCTTTCCAATGCCCCACATCGACCACCTGATAGATAACACAGCAGGGCACGAGATAATGTCCTTCATGGACGCCTTTATAGGCTACCACCAGATAGCCATGTATGAACCTGACAGGCAGCATACCTCGTTCCTAACAGAGAAGAACATCTACTGCTGGAAGAGGATACCTTTCGGCTTGAAAAATGCAGGGGCAACATATCAGAGGCTGGTCAACCACATGTTTACAGACCTCATAGGGAAGTCGGTGGAAGTCTATGTCGATGACATAGTCGTCAAAAGCTTAAAATCGGAGGACCACTTAACCCACTTGGCCCAAACTTTCGATATCCTAAGAAAGTTCAACATGAGACTAAACTCGAAGAAATGCAATTTCGGAGTCAAATCTGGGAAGTTTTTAGGACACCTGGTGAGCAAACGAGGAATCGAGGTGAACCCCTCCAAATTCAAAGCCATACTAGACATGGGGGCGCCCCGAAACGTGAAGGAAGTACAAAAACTCACAGGATGCCTGGCCTCCCTAAATCGATTCATCTCCCGAATGGGGGATAAGTGCAAGCCGTTGTTCGACACCATCCAGAAAAAATTGTAGTTTGAATGGACACACGAAAGTCAGGAAGCTTTCGGCAAGATCAAAGCTTACCTGGCGGATGTAAGCATTCTGTCAAAACCAATTCCGGGGGAGAAACTCTTCCTATACCTCGCGATCTCTGAAACAGTTTTGAGCGCAATACTAGTTTGGGTGGAGGATAGGAACGAGCTCCCAATCTACTTCGTGAACCAGACACTGAATGAAACTGAACAGCGATATCCGGTCCGGGAAAAACTGGCATACGCGCTAGTTATGAGCGTATGGAAATTAAGGCCTTATTTTTTCGACCACCAAGTCGAAGTATTGACTTCCACACCCCTGAGGAACATCTTGCACCGGCCAGACACGTCGGGGCGATGCCTCAAATGGGCAATTGAGTTCGGTCAATACGGGGTAACCTATGCGCCTCGACCTGCCATCAAAGCCCAAGCCCTAGCCGACTTCATCGTGGAACTTACATTCCCAACAGAAGTCGGGTGCTTGAACGGCCCACCCTGGGAATTGTTCATGGATGGATCAGCGACCTCCCGCAAGTCGGGGGCTGGTATAGTTTTAACAAGCCCAGAGGGGACCTCGTTCCATAACGACATCACCTTTGATTTCCCCGCAACCAACAACTAGGCCGAGTACGAAGCGCTTGTCAGCGGCCTAGAAATGTCAATATCAATGGGTGTCAGAAGACTGCAAGTTCACACAGACACCCAACTCGTAGCCTACCAGATTTCTGGAGAGTACGAGGCAAGGGACGACCGAATGGCAGCCTATCAGGAGGTGGTGAAAATATTATGTCAAAAATTCAACCAAATCCATGTCAAGTTAATCCCAAGAGAGCAGAACTCGTGAGCCGATGCCCTAGCATGACTAGCGACTTCCGAAGGATCAACAGAAATGAAGGATGTCACCATCACGACATTACCCTACCCATCAACCAAACACACGGAGGTCACAAACCTAGAAGACCCGAAATCGAGCTGGATGACACCCATCATCGTGTATCTGACAACAGGCCTTCTGCCGACAGATAGGGTCCAGGCTCGGCAACTTCAATTGCTAGCAACAAGATACACTATGGTCCAAAACGAGCTATACAAGCGTGGCTTCAGCATGCCCCTACTCTGGTGCGTCACACCCGAACAGGGGCAATTAATCCTACGTGAAATACATGAGGGGGCATGCAGAAACCACACCGGGGGGGAATCACTGGCCCACAAAACCACAAGACAGGGATACTTTTGGCCCACGCTAAGGGCAGATGCCATCATCTTCGCTCGCAAATGCCACAAATGTCAAATCCATGCCCCTTCCATCAAACAAGCACCGGAAGAACTCACTAGTATCCTCAGCCCCTGGCCATTTGCAAAGTGGGGGATAGACATCATTGGCCCACTCCCAACAGCGCCAGGCTCGGTCAAACACGCCCTAGTAGCAGTAGATTACTTTACAAAGTGGGCAGAAGCAGAGGCACTGGCGACCATAGATCAGAACCAAGTCATCAAGGTCATATGGCGGAACATCATATGCAGATTCGGTTTACCGCAAGCCATCATATCAGACAATGGCAAACAGTTCGACGGCCTCAAAGTCGAGGCTTTCTTCAAGAAGTGGAAAATCACTAAGCTCTTCTCAACCCCATACCACCCGCAGCCAAATGGACAGGTCGAGGCCGTGAACAAAATCATCAAGCACACTCTCAAAGCCAAGATCGAGGGGTCCAAGGGAAAGTGGGCTAGCGAGCTCCCTAGACGTTCTATGGGCTTATAGAATGACCTATAGAAACTCAACCGGAGAAACCCCCTACTCACTAGCCTTTGGGACCGAAGTAGTGGTCCCCGCGGAAATTGACTTCCCCAGCCTCCGCACCAGCCAGGTCGCCTTTGGCCAGAACGATGAGGCCCTAACCAGAAATCTCGATCTACTCGAGGAAAAACGACTAGAAGCTAACATGAGGAATGCCAGATACAAACAAAGGTCAGAAAAGTACTACAACTCCAAAGTACGACTCCGGCGATTCAGAGAAGGCGGTTTGGTACTCAAGAGGATACTCGGCGAATCGAAGGGGACCCTCGACCCAAATTGGGAGGGCCCATTCAAAGTCTCAAAGAGCTTACCTAATGGAGCATACGAGCTTGAGCTACTAGATGGAACCAAAGCTCAATACCCATGGAACGCGCCACACCTGCGAAAGTATTATCAGTGAAATTATACCCTTGTAACCAGTTATTTAGCGAAAATATTAATAATATTTTTTCCTTAATCTCGAATTCATTGTGTGAAACCCAAAGGGGCTATGTAAAAAAATATAAACCACCCGAGTTACAACCTTCGACACACCGAGGGGAGAATCGGCACCCTGCAAGGGGCGACCTCCCCCGAATTTGTAAGACGACCAAATAAATGAAGTCCAAACAGTAAAGTCACATTACAACAAGACGACGTGGACAAGTAAATTTTAAGTCGCATAAGAGAAATGAAAGGTTGACACAACATGATAAAAGAAAATGAACTTCATTAATATAACAGAAGGGGGGCCCGAAGGCGAGTACATTAAAAAAGTCCCGCAGGCCGATACATCAAAAACAAAAACAGATGAAAAGCCGAAAGGCTCCGCCTCTCAGGGTCCCACGAACCCCATCCATCCCATACAGGCCCGCAACCTCAACCGGGGGCCTCGGGGGGCTAACTCAGGCTCGGTGGCGACCTCCTCCTCCGGGATCGGACGTACAATCCGAGAGGGATTAGCAAAGAAGGAGAGGTTGACGCCCATGTCTTCCAAGTCCTTGATCTCCAGGAAAATCGTGGGGGCGGGAGGATAGCGCGGACGTAGTCCACCAATTCGGCGACGACAGGAGTAAGGTCGCCCGTGGGATTCGCCTTGTGAAAAGCCCGGATGGCTCCAACATAGGCCATCACATAGGTGAAGTTGGCATTGAGCTCCTCAGTCCGCTTGAAGTCGCCTTCCTTCTCAGCCAGTGTCCTCGGCCTCGGCGGCTCGCCCTCGGGCAGGCCACCTTGGCTCTCACTCCCCTCGCCTCGGCCATCGCCCCGGGAGTCGGAGAGCTTTTGAGAAGGTCGGAGTTGGAGGACTCCAACCTCTTCTGGGCATCAGCCGCAGTGACCAGCATCTTGGCCTGATCAGTGACCCGAGCCTGCGACTTCCTGTGCCCCTCTAGCTCGGCCTCCAGTTGAGCACTGGTCTTCTCGAGGTAGAAGACCGCCTTTTGAGAATGAGCAAGGGCTGAGTACAGGTTGCCCGTCACGTTCTGCCGGCGGGCATTGTTGTGGTCAGTCTACGTCCACCCACGGGTCAGGTTCTGCAGAGTCCTCCGAAGGTAGGTGGACCACAAAGGGACCCAGTAGGGACGATGTGTCCCGACCTCAAGAAGCTCAAAGCCTCAGAGCCGAACTTATGAGGAGTTAGCTCCGGGCTGCGAAAAAGATCTTGAGGTTAGCAAAAGAGAGGTGTACAACAAAATAAAGCAATCTTGGTTAGACACTTACTCATTGATGCGGTCGGCGTCCCAGCCCAACCACGAGTCATCCTCCGGAAATCGATCCCCCCGAGAGACGGAGGCGAGCTGCGAGGAGGAGCGGGAGTGCGACCTCCCGACGTCAGTGTGGGGCTCCTCCCTCGCCTTCTTCCGAGGAGGTTCGGAGGCAGCCTCCTTCTGCTTCCTCTTGCCGCGGTCGGCAGCCGAAGGACCCGACGGGGTCGAGCTCGGAGGAGGGAGGTCGGTAGCTTGGGCATGCCTCATCTGACCAAGCACCAATTTCTTCCTGGTGGCCATCACTGATACTAAAGGTTGGCGGCGGAAAACCGGGATGTCGGGATCTGCACGATGGAGAGATCAGGGGACTTACAAAAACATGAATAATGAAGGTGAGAATAGTCAAGTTGAAGGGTGAACACTCACAGGGGATTCTCAAGTGCCGGGGGTAGGTGTAGAGTCTGGCCTTCAACCGATTGAGCTCGGAGTTGAGGGTGTTGATGTCGCGAAGGCCCAGCTCGGTTTCGAACAGTTTTGAACGCCTCCTGGAAGTCCCAAAATAAGTCGGCGGTCGAGGGCACGAACACTGCAAAAAGAAAATAAGAATTAGATCAGTACGACCTCAGAAGTATGCAAGTGATAGTTTACCATGTTCAACTCGGGGCGCATAGTCCGTGGGGACCCGGATAGGTAATGTGCTCGAGGGGTCCGTCGACTCCCAGGTGCCCCCGACGAACCACCACTTTCGGTGCCAATCCGTGACCTTGTTCGGGATCCCACTCACGAGCTCCCTGCCCTTGCGAAGTCGCATGACATTATAACCACCAGCCTGAAAGATCGGCGACATCACATAGGCAATCTCTCCCGGAGTCGGCATCCGATGTAGCCCGGCCAGACCAAGGACAGTCATCGTCGACAAGATGTAACTCCAGCCGTTAGGAGTGATCTGCGTGAGGCTCTGGTTCCAGGCCGAAAACAGGTGGGAGATCGCCGGATGAAGGGGAAAGCGAATCCCAGCCTCCATCGAATGCTCGTTGACGGCTATCATCCCAGGAGGTGGCTGGTCGGCGCTTTCCTCGGAGGTCGCCCTATAAAAGTGTACGTCCCGGGGCACCTTATATAGTCAATGGAGAGAGCGCACATGCCGATCAGTCAAGGTCGACCTATACCGGGGCAGGTCGGAGGCCATATAGTCGGATCTGACCGACTTCCGATATGAGCGCTCAGGTCACTTGTAGGGGGCCTTGGCCGAGTAAGATTGATAATCGAAGGCCCGCACATAAGCCCCATAGTCCCGGGTCAGAGCCGAGGTGCCGGCGGGCTCCTCTCGTTCCGACATGGCCGGGCGGAATACGCTGGGGTCCAGAGGAGGAAGGAGGTGATGTCTTCCAGGTCTTGAAGGAACCTCTCGTCCACCCCTTCGGTGTCACGGACGATGCGCCGGATCGCGGCGGAAGGAGATCCGTCCTCACGGCCGGCGGCGGAGCGAGAGGTACGGAGTTGCTGGAGTTGTGCTATGGCGACATTATCCTCGTCCGAAGACGAAAAAACCGGAGGGCGCGGGGCAGTAGAGGCGGAAGAGCCGGAAGCCTTAGCAAAAGGATGAAGAAAAGGGGGGATTACCTGGAGATGGTCTCGTCGGAGTCTTGCAGTAGTAGGAGGAGCTTGGGTACGAAAGAAAACTATAGCTGCGCGTGAAAGGAAAAGTGGCGACGAGTGTATAACCCTAGCCTTTTTATAGAAGGAAGCGGGGGTCGAATTGCAATAAAGATAAAAATCGGACCTCTCCCAGGGAAACGAGGTCGCACATATCACACGTGACGTGCACCGCGCTCACCGATTGGAGAGACTTGCGGCACATGACCTCATCCGTCAGCAACATCATCATGGCGAACCCGTCGAATCCCATACAAATCGGCGCAACTGTCTATCTTCTCACAGATACCCAAGTGCCTCGGGAATGCTTCCCGAGGTCGATCCTTCACAAGTCGCTCAAGATTGCAGAGCAAGTCCAGGCCCCGATGCTAGCACGCGACCTCGACTTGAGGGGCAATTGTTGTACCATGGAATATTCCTACCTGGTGAAGTAATCAATAGAAGTGACTTTGATGGAAACGGGAGGTCGTAGAACGACTTCCTCATGAAGCAGAGGAGGTCGCACATCGGTTTGAGTCGAAGAAGGTCGCCATCGACCTTGAGGAAGGCTGCAAGCCGGAAGCGACCTCCAGCGGCTGTAATTAGTAAAGATACAAATAACTGAGCGTGGATATCGCGGGGTAAGCAAGGCAAGTGCATCAGGATGCGGATATCACGGATTCAGCCGAGGAAACCCTAGATTTGGCGACAGAAGCTTGGCAAGCCCGCTAAGAGAAGCCCACGAAGGAGGAAAACCCTAGTTTCAGGTCTATAAATACAACATGTAACTCTCATTGTAAACACACAAAAAATTCTAGTACTTTAGGCAGAAAATATAGTGAAATACTCCTGACTTGGGCGCCCCCAGACGTAGTCTTATTCAAAAGACGAACTGGGTAACCAAACACACAGCGCATCCCCATATTTGTTACTTGTTATCTGTTTGATTCATTTCATAATCACGTTGTCTTAGATATAAAATCGAGGTCACAACACCCGGCAACGGCGCCAAAAATTTGACACGTATTTTTCACTCACCTCTCAAGTGTAAGAGGATCCTTGTAGTAGAGAGTAAGTGCCTGGTTAAATTATCGAACCACATAAAATAGTGAGTACGGTGTGGTCCTAATACTATGTGTCCGCATGCTATTGTAGTTGCGGATCGAAAATACGAGAAACAAAAGAAAAATAAATAAAGAAAAACGCGAAAATAATAAAAGGGGTACCAACTAGGTGGAGTCAAGGGGAGAGAATCACAAACTTAGATGGTGATCAACTTACAAAAGTCAAACAAACGAATTAATAGAACTATCCTGGTTCATTTCTTAATCGAGAGATAAGGGCAATCACTTAAAATTACATTAATTCATACTGGATAAGCCTAACATTAATGCATCAAATTAAACATCTAGGATTGAAGAGGATGAATTGACTCGTTCCCACCCGGGTAATCACACAACTAGGGGATTCTACCTAACTACACTATCTATCTATTTATTTTAACCCCTTGCCATGCTTTTCCACCCGTATACTAGGGCCCAAACTCCTATGACCCCTTCACTAATTACTCAAATTCTCATTCAAATAACCAATATAAATTGATGGAGTTCTAATGAAATTTACCCAACTCTCGTTGCGATAAACCAATATCCACTCAAATTACACAACCTCAACTCAGACTCATACATATTAGCACAATTATCCAACTCTCGTTGCATCAATCGAGCCTCAATGTATGAACTAATAGAAGAAATCATGCAATCGAACAATGAAAATTCATCAATCTAATCAAACAATTAAGAAATTAAACCAAGACAATTAAATCAAAACATAAGCTCAAGATTCATAAATATCACATCATCTAATAGCACTAAGAGTTTAGCTCATGAATTTAAAATCCAAAATCAAATGATAGAAATTAGAATGTAAATACCACAAAACTAACTAATGGAATATATAAGAAATAAAGAAAAAAGTGAACCCTAAATAACATCTTGTAGGAGGATCTTTCTCTATTCTTGCACCAAACTCCTCCTCCCTCAAAACCTAGCCCTAAAATTGCTCTCCCATCAAAATCTGAGATGTGTCGAATTTTTCTGTGATTGGAACGGTCAATGTGCCGCTGCCCCCTTTTCTTTTTAAATCCCTCTGCTGCTTCTAGTTTGGGCCACCAGAATTATAAAATGGCGATGGGCCTCTTTTTCTTTCTTAATTAATTAGCCCATGGAATCATGTGAGGCCATGCAAACTGAGTTTGGCGGCTGAGGTCATAGAAAATGGGCCGCCAATTTGATTCATTTGAGGAGCCAATTTGGGCCAGTGAATTTTGAGCTGTTGGGCCGCCTTCATTTAATTTTCGCAACTGGGTCGAGAGTTATTTTTCCTGCTGCACAACAATTTAGTTTCGTTCATAACTCGAGCTCCCGAACTCCGATTGAGTTGATTCTTTTTTTGTTGGAATTCTCTTTTCAACGAGCTTCCTAGGGTTCAAAAAGTATTTTTTTTCTTTAATTCTTGCACGTTTTTTCATTCTTTTCCTACAAAATCAACAAGTTACGTCCTTTCTCATCTCAAGTGCAATTAAGTCAGTAGAAAAATGCATGAAATCCTGTCAAATTAAGCCAATAAAACATATAAATTTTGAGCAATTTTTACACTAATCATTATGCAACTGGAATTATTGAAAAACTAAAAATAAAAAACTTAATCAATTTAACTAATAAAGTGTAATAGGATTTAACGAAAAATGTGACGGTGAGACAAAAAATGTAAAAAAAATTGATTTGAGACCAAAGTGGCGAGTGTTGAGACCAAAATCGTGAGTGTCCGTGTCTCATGGGGACAAAAGTGCATTAAACTCTTTTTTTTTTTCTTTGGGGTTTTTTTTCCCTTTAATTTTCTGTCTTTTCTGTTAAGTAATGGTACATGCTTTTCTATTTTTTCTCCCTATTTAAATTTTATTAATTATAAAATATAAAAATTCCTAGATGTTGGAGGGGGACACAAAAAAAAACCCAAAACTGCGGGTCAAAATTTACCCAAGCCCGCTTGGCCGGGCAGGCCTATTAGGTCGGGCCAAACTGGCCCGGTCTTTTCGGGCCTATAAAATTAAGGCCCAACATATCCTAATACTCGGGCTGTACCGGCTAGGCTCAAATTGCCAACCCTACTTGTACCTCTAGTATGTTAAGAAGACAAAACAAAATTAACTTTATCATTTGAGCTACATGACTTTATTAAGGAATTAAAATTTTGTGACAAAATTTGTAATAATTTTTTGATATATTTTGTCATTAGATAAGTACAGATAAGCAAGAGAGTCGCCATTCGGTGAAACTTACTCATAATATTATAATATTGATATCATTACCATTATAAATTAATGACAAAGTCTAGTGAAAATTTGAATTTTGACCAAAAAATTCGCTGGTCTCCCTTGACTTGGTCAAAAAAGTTATTCATCGTATTGATCCTGTTGGGATTCGAACTCAGGTTGCCCATGTGTTAAGCAACACTGCTTGCCACTAGGCTAACGCGAATTAGTGCACAAAGTTTGGCATCGGTTTCAATATAAGGGTTGGATGTTTAGTGTATGTTATATTTTTGACAAATTTGTTGCTCTTTTTTCCTTTTGTGCGTCACTTCTTCTCCTCTCGTGCTATCATTAGGGTTCTTCAAGTAATATTTTTAAATTTTTCAATGTTCATGGTAGATTTTTCAATTGTTGATTCATTAATTCGATAATTTATCATTGTGTTACGTTTTTTTGCGAATTTATGTATCTTCATACCATATATGATAAAACTAAGCGGTCAAATTATTTGCATATTTTTATTTCTTTTGTTGGTAATTTAATATGACTTTGATGATATGTTTATTCGATCTTTAATACCAAATAGATGAAAAAAGTGGTTGTAAAATATTGTTCGGGATTATACGAGTCAGATGATGTGTTATAGTCTATGGGCAAATACTCTTATCTAAAAATATCTTCATTGTGTCTCTGCATTTTCCATTAATCTTATAATTTTTGCTTGTTTGTGAATGAATTTTGTTCTAGTTTCAATCTTCCTTGATATTAATCAATTAAATTATATTAAAAGTCTGACTTCAGACTATATTAATTTGTTATGCTTAAATTCATGGTTGTGGTTCAAGTTTAGATGTGATAAACCAAGAGATGGAAAATAAAGTGGTTATAACTCAGAATGTAGAGTAGGATATGTCTCATAGTCACACAAATATATTTGCATGTAATACTATTATGTTTTACCTATATACTGCTTCCGTTTTTATTTATATCTTTTAGAATTTACCTTTTTCTTATGTTTTTAAATGTATTACTGTTATGTTTTCTCATGTAATACTGTTATGTTTTCTCATGTAATGCTGTTACATTTTTTCTTCATAAACACATTTTTTATATTTTGCGTGTAATACTGCTTCAATTTTGCATTTAATATCTTTTAGATTTACTTTTCTTATGTTAAGAATGTAATAATGTTATATTTTTCATATAATATTGTTATGTTTTGTCTATAATATTGTTTATGTTGTGCATGTAATACTGCTTTCGTTTAAATTTAAAACTCTTCAAAATTAACATTTTCCTATATATGTTATGAATTTATAATACAAGAAATGTGTCTAAAACAATTAAAAGGGAAATGCTACTCTTGAAACTGTTTTTTCATATGAAAAGGTGCACTCTCGTATTTATGTGCTAATTATTTAGTATTTTATAAAACTATTAATTAAAAAATATATACTTGGGCAAATGATTTGACAAGAATTACTTTAAATTTTGTTGAATGTGTGTATACAAGTTTTGTAGTGAGATGAACACAAAAAATGTATATCAACTATTCCAATTGACGTGTAATGACACTAATTATATACAGTTAATAATAATTTGTCACTATTTAAAAAAACAGAAAAGGCTAAATAAATTAATAAGAATTTATCTTGATAGAAATTCAATGTGTTGTAGTGGTATGTTTGCTTTTTAAGCTCTTTCATGACCACGGTTCGATTCCAAAGACCAACTTTTTTTTTTGTTACAAATTAGAAAAGTCAATTCGCAAATTAAAAAATTCAATTCGCTGATAATGGAAATCAAACCCAGCAACATATGCGTGGTCAAAGGCACTTCACACAACTAGGCTACTTGAACTGGTGGTACTAAATTCATAAGGCGGCTTTTTATTACTATGATTTGCCCACAAAATATAATTCTTTTTTTTTTGTTACAAATTAGAAAAGTCAATTCGCAAATTAAAAAATTCAATTCGCTGATAATGGAAATCAAACCCAGCAACATATGCGTGGTCAAAGGCACTTCACACCACTAGGCTACTTGAACTGGTGGTACTAAATTCATAAGGCGGCTTTTTATTACTATGATTTGCCCGCAAAATATAATTTTTTCACATATGAAAATTTTCACACAAGACCTAATCTAAATTAATATCATACATTTATGTGTGTAAATATTATAATATTAATATTGATATCACTAAGTGAATGTTATGAGATTAGTTTCATAAATGAACACATTTTATGTTGAGTAAGTCTTATGTTAAATTTACCCTATGCATTTTTTTTAAAGTAAACATGAAACTCGTCTAATTATTGAGTCCAAATAGATTGAGTGAGTCTATGTGAATTGATTTGTATGGATATTAAATGGGAAATGGGGCAATATGCCCTTTTTCATAGTTGAATTAGGGGTTTTCTCCTGAAAATACCTTTTTGTTTTATTTTTATTATATTTGTCTTAGTGAAATAATATGTAATTGTGGCTGGTAGTCGTGTATGGCTATTGGTGGGTATAATCATGTTGTTTTACATGAGATGATCGATCAATTGTAAAATTAATTCAGTCATTTATAATTTATTATTTGAAAATAGTCTTACTTTTTATTTCTAAAAGAATATTTGAATTTTGAAATTATATCTCACCCACAATTCATAGTTGATTTCACATGAAAACCACATTCTTCATTTTTGGCATAGACGCAAATCTACGCACGCAGCTATCAGTTTATACAAACATATCCACCGAAACACTACTTCCACATAATACGTACCAGAGCCGGTCCTATGATTTGAGGAGTCCCGTGCATAAATTTTTTAAGTTTTTTCATATTCATACTATATTATAAATAAAAAAATAAAAAAATTGAAGTAAATTGAAGCTTTAAAAGTTCGAACACACAACCATATTAAATTTAAAGACTTGGTACTCATTTAATACCAACTCGACTAAATAAATCATTGAAATATTTCACAATATAATAATATATATAAAAAAATCACATAATATATAATTAAAAAAAGGGGGCCCTCGGCTGGGGTGGGGCCCTGTGTGGTGGCACTGGGTGCACCACCCCAGGATCGACTCTGATACATACTTTTATTTTATAAAATTATCACTATACATTCCAATCAATTAAGTATTCTTCAGATCATAGAACGGCGACTCGTGAATTCGGGTTCACGTGAACTTTTTTTTTCTAATGTTATTGTTATGCACTATCCCTGTTAAAAAAATACTTGATTTTTTTTTAACAATGATCGTGCATATGCATAACAGTGATAGTGCGTATGTATAATATTGATATTGAAGAAAAAAATTAACGTGAACTAGGTTCGTATAATTTTTTGCCATAAAATATTTGTATGCGATAATATAATATTAAATGCGGTACATCATACATGCATGTTAAAATATATTAGTTCAACTCAGTTATCTATTAATTTAATTAATTTCTTTTTAATTAATTGATCGTGTACAATAAATTTCTTTTCAGATATAAAATTAAACTTCCACATAACTAGGTATCACCTGGAAGGTGAAAAATGATCGAGTCTTTAATGGAGAGGTCCCAAACCTCACCAAAAATATCGAATAAATCAAAGCCAAAGTATAATCATGGTTGGTATCAAAGAACGATTGGAGTTGTGCATTTGGAAACTGATTGACAAATCCCAATTGTGAAGATGCAATGCAGGAGTCGATTTTAGCTTTTTTTCCTAGATGATCCATAATTTGAAAATATAAGTTTTGTACAGATTGGAGCACGCCATGTTCTCTAAATTGTTTTATAAAACTTACTTGCATGATAAAAAGAAAAAAAAAGGTTATCATATTAAAAAAAAAAATGAAAGGCAATCAATTACAATTGTTCCCTAAAATAATCAATTACAATAATTCTTTCTACCACCGGACACATAGTAACTTCATTTCATTTCGCTGTAAACCGGAACCGCAATCACCATAAGAGGAGTACCACCCGAAGCTGCAACTCGAAACCGCAACCGCACCGCAACCTGGAACCGCAACCCAACAAGAGGGGGACCACCACAAGAGGGAATAAATATTCACTCTCCGTATCTCGAATCCGAGACCTCAAGGTCTTAGGTGATGGAGCTCTAATTACTTGAGCTACCCAGGGTATTGAGCTTTTGACTTTCTAAACTTCTATTTGAGTAGTCAAATTTGACTTTGAATAACCAAAAAAATGAGATCTGAAAGATGGTACATAATTCTTATCCACTAGCTGGCATCGCATTCGGCCTCAAGTCAAAACATCTAAATGATCAATCCGACGTTGCATTATTCCCTGCCTATAAATACACACATCAAGAAAGCGAAATAAGTAAGCCGAACCACTACACACAATGGCAACTAATACTCTTCCAATCTTGTTCTTCCTTTCCACTCTGATGCTACTTCTTTTATCTTCTAACGGTCAGAGCACTCCTAAGCCCCGAGCCTTCACTTTCCCTATCAGAAAAGACGACGCCACGACCCAATATTACACGAGCATTCAGATTGGTTCGAATAGCACCACTATCAATGTCGTGATTGATCTTGGAGGCAAATTCCTCTGGTTTAATGACCTCGACTACTTCAATGCCGCCTCCACGTACCGCCCCATCTTATGCGGTACTCAGCAATGCAGGATCGCCAACTGAGTCGGCTGCGTCTTCTGCTTCCTGTCGCCTCCCGTCCCCGGTTGCACTAACAACACCTGCTCCGACGACGCCCTCAACCCCTTCTCGGGCACGCAGGGGTATAGCGGCCTAGGACAGGACGTGTTGCGTGTGTATTCCACATGCGGCGGTCAGTATAAGGTAACTTTAAATTATGTTTACTTATTAGACACAATATATTAAGTGATTGTTTTCATAAAGGGTATAAGAATATATTTAGTACACGTCCTAATAAGACGAGTGAAAACAAATTTGGTCGACCGACTGAGGGAGTAATATTTACCTACTGGCTAGATAGCCAGTTAGAGCTTCTAGCAATCTAGCTAGTGTACAAAATAAAGTGTGTATTAGTTTACACCACATGTGGCGTTCATCAGTTGACTTTCAAAATTTGAAAATAGTTCTATAATTTTTCGATGATCGACTATACAGGAGGTGAAACATCAGGTTAACAAATCAAACTCAGTCACGTGAAAAAATCAAACTCTATCACATCATCGTCAATCATATGTTTCACTTCGCGTTCCTACAACCAGTTTAAAATGCTAAACAGTTCCTACCAGACTAATTAAAATTTGTGAAAATTGACAGGACTAAAACCGAAACTATAGTAAATTACCAAAACAATAAACCATTTCCCTTTATTTTGGTCTACAACTTAGTATTTTAGAATTTCTAGCTAGTATATAAGTCTCTTTTATATAATTGCAGGTGAATAATTCCCGTTTCAATTTTCTGATCCGGTCCTGCGGGAAGAGCTAGCTAGGCCTACCGCCGGCTTGATTGGGATCGGCAGGACTAGGATCTCACTGCAAGCACAACTGGCCTCCGCTTTCAAGATTCCTCAAAAGTTCGCTCTATGCATACCACCTTTCGGCAACAATGGGAATCTGATCGTAGGCGATGCAACGTATCAAAAACCATTTTCAACAATCTCCGATTCACTTTTCACCACGCCCCTCGTAAAAAACCCTGTGAGCACTGACCAAAATGAGGTGATAGGCAATTTGACGAATGAGTATTTCATCAATGTCAAGTCCATCAAAGTCGGGGAACAAGACTCTGCTCTCGATTGACAGGAAGACGGGAGGTGGAGGGACGAGTATACGGACCGTGAGAGGGTACACTAATCTCCACAGATCAATCTACAGAGCTCTGGTCAACGAGTTCGCGAAGGCTGCAGTTTCCAAGAACATCACACGTGTGGCGTCCGTGGCTCCATTCGGTGCTTGTTTCGATTCTAAGACGATTACCAGCTTGAAAACAGGGCCTGATGTGCCAACCATTGATCTGGTTCTTCAGAGCAGCAGTGTTTACTGGAGATTTTATGGGTCGAATTCGATGGTTCGTGTGGGAAACGACGTAATGTGCCTTGCGTTTGTGGAGGGACCGCCGAATTTAACGGGACCAACAACTTCGATAGTAGTGGGAGGGTATCATATGGAGAATTATTTGCTCGAGTTTGATGACGCGAAATCGAGGCTCGGGTTTAGCTCTTCTCTGTTGCTGCATGATACAAGTTGCTCCCAAGTCAAAGCTGCATAGATGGAATTTAGCGTTTAAATTTGTGAAGCTCTGTTTTTATGATCAAAATGTGTGGGATTGTCTTTAATTATAAATAATGTGATCATAACTCACTTGGTGAGCTTGGTTTGATTTAATAATGCGTTGATTTGAGTTTGTACAATCTTCTTGTACTTTACTTTTTCCAATGATATTCTATATTTTCGTTGCTTGAATATTGAAGAGAGAAAAAACGCACAATAAAGAGCTTTTGAGGGAAAGAAAAAAAGCAATTGTGTTAAAATATTTTGTCCTTCTGTGTAATTCTCCATTAAGTACAAGAATTTGAAAGCGCATGATCAAAATAAGATGTAGGAGATCGAATAAATTTAACTTTGCTATTTATTGCACTTTAAGAATTTGACGCAGCGGAAGATAACAAGAAGAACATGATATAACGAACAAGTACGAAGAATTAGACACCTTGACACTAGGGTTGTGTTTGGATGTGAAAAAAAATTCCATTTATTTTTTCAAAAAAAAATCTTCATTTTATACCCTGTTTGTCCAAATCTACAATATTATCACACTAACATTACTTCTCCTCTACAGTAAAAGTAAACAAAAAAATTTTGAAATTTTTTCGAAAAGTCTTGACGGCCGACAATGCCTGCAGCCGGCGTCATGTAGAAATAATTGTGTGAAGTGTTACAAAAGGCATGTAAACTTGTGCTTATTTAAAAAAAAAATGTATTTAACAAATTATATACGCATTTAACATATATATATATATATATAATAGATTATATTTTAAAACACACCTACATAATTGTTCTGGAGCATTAACATTTATTGTAAATCCTCAAATGCATAAAAAAAGCAAAAATATAAAAAAGTAAATATAAAAATAAAATACGAGTAAGTCTCATGTTCATCCAGGTGCACCGTGCATTCGTAGTTCATTATAAAACTATGCAACTTGTTTTCATTAAACTGTGCAACTATTTTTCCATATTAATAGTAGTAAGGTTCAGTGCAAATAAAATTTATATTTTAGTATAACAAGTTGCATGGTTAATGCACTATGAGTGCACGGTGCAATTGTGTGCATACAAGACTTAACCGTGAAAAGGGGGGGTTTCACGCAATATTCACACAATTTTTAAAGCACAGTAGGACTAGGTTCCAATTTTTCAAACCACAGTGGAGTTTGACACAATTTACTCAATTAATATGCAATAACTTAAACTATATACAAGAATTCTTATTATTAAATACAATATATAATAATAATAACTTAAACTATATATCAAGAATCCTTATTAAATGTAATATAATAATAAAATTTAGTACAAATTATTAAAAAAATTAGAATAACATTTTATTTTGTTTTTATATATTTTTTCACAAAAATTAAAATAATTTGTATTTTTTAAAATGAAATTTACAGTTACAGTTATAGGTATACATAAAGTCGACATCAATATTACACGGGAGACGTTGTCAAAAAAAAAGGTATTACACTGGAGACATAATAATAAAAAAGTTACATTTAAATTAATTAAAAGAATCAAAATGAAACAAATTCAACTTCATAATATATACTATTCAAAAAAAAATAAAAACAAAACAAAAAAATTCACATCCAATCACACCCTCATTTTCAACAGACATATCACATCAACTATCATCATTACACTTTTTTTCACATTCAATCACGCTGTCATTTTTCACAACTATTCATCCAAAAATAAATTTTCATAAAAATGAAAAATGAAAAAACAAGGACACATCCAAGCATGGCCTAGGTGTTATTTCTTCTCTAGGGAGGGAGTAGGGAAAAACCTTATGGTATGTTTGTTTTGAGCTTATAGTGGGCGTGAGAAATCCCGGACTTTGAAGTCCTAGATTTCAAAATCTTGATAAATAGTTAAAATGAATGTTTGTTATGAGATTTTATAGGGTAAAATGATGAAAAAGTTGATTGATATGATATTACTATATTATTTTGAGTGTATTGGGAGAATAAAAAAGTAGATGATGTGAGTGTATAGAGAGAATAAAAAGTAGAGTAGTAGTAGGTGATTAAATAGAGTAGGGTTAATAGGATTTCAAAATCCTTACTTTAAATTTCAAAACAAAGTAGGGTTTGAGATTGTAAAGTCCAAAATCCGGCCGGGATAGTCGCGAAACAAACATACCCTTAAAGACTAAATTTGGATGAGTGGATTTGAAATACATGGATTTCACACACAAATCACAGTTCTCCAATGAATTTACAAATACTTAGATTTGAGTAACTAGTTAAAAATTGATAGATTTCAAATCTTCATCAAAACCTAGTCATTTAAAATTTTCTCATCTCTCTCCCCCTTCACTCTCTTCCTATCTCTTCCATCTCTTGACAATTCATGATTAGAAATATATGCATTTTTACATGTATTATTTTTCAAATCTATTCATTTCAAATCCTTCCTATCCAAATTGAGCCGTCTAATTTTTATTATCAGATTCAACAACACTCAAGTTGAAGAAGGAACAAGTATAAACTGCAATTATATATATATATATATATATATATATGATTTTTTATTTTTTTTTGGAATTGCTTGAGCTGAATTTTGTTTTGTTTAATTCCAAATTTTTTTATTTTTTTTAGCGCAATCCTGCTTAGCTCATATTATTGAACCATATTATTGAAAACCAAAAGAAGAACAGTAAAAATCGAGAAGACCATCCACAATGCTTAGAGGTTCGACCCAACAATAAAGACTCGGGAAAGACCTCGAGGCCCTAGCAAAAGTATGCGCCACCATATTCGCGTTAGGAGGGATATAACTAACACTACAACCAGACAAAATATTAATCAAATTCAAACAATCCTGAATGATGCTGCCAAAGGAAGAATTATCCATTATGTTCCTTGAGAGTGCATTAACAACGGTTTGAGCATCCATTTCCAAAATGATATTTTGTAATCCCAAATTGTATATCCAAAGCAGTCCTTCAAGTAGCCCTTGACCTCAGCTTCATCCGCACGAAGAATGCCCGGAAATCTTAAAACCTTTGCCACCACAAAGTTCCCGGTATCATCTCTCAATACCATCGCCACTCCCATTTCCATTGAATCGGTAAATTGAGCCGCGTCCACACTTAATTTCATGAAGCCCCGTCACATGCTGGTATATGTCGGTCCTGTCGCAAGGCTGTAGTCTTGAAGATAACCAGCAGACTCATGTATCGCCCGTCCCCTCCCAGCAAACAGCATATCTTTCATGCCATATTCTCCAACCTGCCATGGCAAAACCTACACTCTCTCTCTTTATCCAATTCAACAATCATTCGACGAAACAGGTCCGCACAACCATCGACCTCAAGCGCTAGCCGTTCAATATCATTTCGAAAACCCCCGAGCGTCCATAACTCCAACGCATAGCCACATTGCATGAACACATGCCACGCCGTTTCGACACCACTCCCACATAAAGAATCCACCATAACTCCCTTGCGACGCAATTGATCCCTAGGTGGTAAATAATTTTTACATACCCTCCATAACCAATGCTTCACTTTAGGTGGAATCTGGATAGCCCACAACTTCCTCCACACTACATCATCAGCTATCCCATCTTCAATAGTTAACAATGCCGCCAATTTATATGCCGATTTTACCGAAAAAATCCCATCTCGATTATAGTGCCATATTAATTTATCAGTCTGGTCAGTCCGGCATGGCATTGTATTCAAAATTCTAGCAACATCATCTGCCACAAAAACCTCCTGTAGAAGGTCCACATCCCATACGCGCGTATTTGGGAATTGGGATAAACAGGTCTCCAACAAACCAATCATGTTCCACACTAGGACGTGGAGAACGCATCACGAAAGACTCTTCATCATTTAGCCAAGGGTCGTCCCACACTCTAACCTTTAAACCGTTTCCCAACCTCCAACGAATTCCCCTCTTGACAAGATCTTGGGCCGACCAGACACTTCTCCATGTATAGCTTGGATTCCGCCCCAAGTTAGCACTCAAGAAATCCCCCAATGGGAAGTATTTAGCTTTTAGTACGCGTGAGATTAGTGTGTCCGGGTTGGAGAATATCTTCCAACCAATCTTCCCTAGCATGGCAAGGTTGAAAATCAGGAAATTACGAAAACCCATACCTCCTTTGGTCTTGTGAGTGCACAACTTATCCCATGTTGCCCACTTAATCCCTTTTCTCGGTTCAGTGCTATTTCCCCACCAAAAAGAGTTGAGCATTTTCTGGAGCTCATCCGCTAGAGAAGGTGGCAATAGGAACGATGCCATACAAAATGCCGGAATGGCTTGAGCCGCCGACTTAATAAGCACCTCCTTTCCCGCCTTTGAAACCTTTTTATTTCTCCAGCTCTTTAGTCTCTCCCATAACCGATCTCGTATGTATCGAAATATAGCCTTCTTATCGCGACCGATAAGTGACGGAAGGCCAAGATATTTCCCCGTATTAATGGGGTTCGAGATTCCCAGTATGTAAGATTTCTTTAAGCTTAATGCACTGCTGCCTCTCTGCTCGGCAAAATAGCAAACAGTCAGCCGCAAAAGAAGGTGTGAAACAGATGGGGCTGCCCTGCAAACCCTGCTGCCATGTAACAAACCATTTCTATTAGCTCGTCTCAGAAGGGTTGACAAGCCTTACGCACACAGGATAAAAAGATATGGCGACAAAGGGTCGCCCTGCCTCAGCCCCCGGGTTGGATTAATCGGTCCAACCAGATCGCCATTCACCACAAAACTATAGGAGACCGACTTCACACATAGCATCATCCAACGAATCCATAAATCACAAAACCCCAGTTTCCTCAGCATGCACTCTAGAAAATCCCAATCAACTCTGTCATAGGCTTTGCTTATGTCTATCTTCACCGCGACGTTTCCAACTCGTGCTCTTTTCTCTTATTTTTCATGTTATGGATCGTATCAAAAGCAATAAGGATATTATCCTGTATCGTTCTATTGGATACAAAGGCCGGTTGTGCCTCATCCATCAGCTTTGGCAAAATGCTCTTCATACGGTTACATAACACCTTTGCCAAGATCTTATAGACCACGTTACATAAAGAGATTCGCCGGAGATCCTTCATAGTCGTTGGCACTTCACACTTAGGAATGAGGACGACGTTTGTTCTACAAAGAGAATCAGGAAATTCCACTTCATCGAGCCATTTCATGCATTCATCTTCCACTATTCCCCAAATTGTTTTATAAAAACCCGGATTGAATCCATCCGGTCCGGGGGACTTGTCTGGGTGCATTTGGGAAATTGCAACCTTGAATTCCTCTCTTGAGAACAGCCTTGTCAGCGCATCATTATCATCATCCCCCACCATTGGCGGCAATAATTTAAAGGGTCCTGGTTTGCAACACTATTCACATCACCCATTAACAGTAAACTGAAGTAATCCGCAACCACTTCATTTATTTCTGCCTGCGATGTTGCCCACGCGCCAGCATCATTTTTTAATCGAGTGATTTTGTTTGCCTTCCTTCTTAATTTGCTGAGGCGGTTTGATGAAAAAACCGTGTATTCATATCCCCATCTTTAAGCCAAAATACTTTCGCTTGTTGCTTCCAGTGGGTTTCTTCACTAATTAATAATTTAGAGAGTTCAGCCCGCGTTTGCCGGGCAGAATCGCTATCCGACAATTCCATAAGCATTGTGATTTTCTTTTCCAGTTCCTCCTAATTCCTTCGAAAAGCTAAGGCGATATGCTTCCCCCACTCGTTCAGCGTGTAGGCCATGGCTTTCAAATTTTCAAGGATAGCAAAATCATTAAAGCCCATCCAACACCGAGTAATAACGTTTGGAGGTCCGGCTGCTCTAGCCACTTGTTCTCAAAACGAAAAGGTCTATGCTTGGTTAAACGGACAGTTGGGGACGTATCGACCAAAATAGGACTATGGTCAGATACAGGTGCAACAAGATTCAATAATTTAGCCTCGGATTATACATCGATCTATCAAGACGCTCTTTCACAGCATGTTCCGTTCCTAATCCACGAGCCCACGTATACTTATAACCGATCAACGGAAGATCAGTAAGATTGCTATGGTCCCTGCAGTTCCAGCTAAGGACAATCATGACTCCCGGTGGTCCCGATCGAGGGTCGGAGCCCACCTGTAAAAAATGATCCGGTCCATACGTGTGTGTGTCCTCCCCTTCTTCCGCCATTTCCTCTAACTCCCCAGGCGTCGTTTTTTGGTGTCAATTAGAGCATTATTGAGAATATCACGTGAGGCATTTCCATAAACTGGATGCTCCCGCATTATCGTCTTAGTTACCAAAACTAAGTTTCGATTCTCCCGCTGATTTTGCTTCCCATAATTTCCGCCATGTAATCCGCTATTGCCAGCAACATTAATTTCTCGATCCACCGTCCTCCTTCCTCAGCCACTTGTCACCAAAAGTCGTCGTATTCCGGTTATCCGATGCACAGAGGTCTGAACCCCATCCCCTCTCTACTGGTTCACCATTGCCCGCAAAGAGTCGATCACAAAGGTTTTCCATATGACCCAGTTTCCCACACACATAGCAAAAAGTTGTGAGTTTTTCATATGTAAACCGTACGTACTTTCTCCGATGTTCCATTCTTCAGCTGATAATCTGATATCTGGGGGAGAAAAAGAGCGGGTGGCGTGAGAGGTGGTCAGGTGGTGGATGGCTTGGCGGGCGATGGCGCCGATTGTCGATTGAAGAATGAAGGGAGAGAGAAAGATTAGGATTTTTTAACCGGCCCCTTTTCTGTTTTTTTCAGCCCAGCTCATTTATCAATTTTTTGGGCTTTGCTTTTCATTTTTCTTTTATAAAATACAATTAATATTTAAAAAAAAAAAAGTTTAAGTGTACTTTAAATTTTAGAATGTTTCTAAAAAAATAGATTCAATGAATTCAAGTGTAGTTATAATATCATCTCCCCTGTCAAAAATAAAATAAAATGTGTATATATATATATAATATCATCTTAATGATATATATTTTAGTATCGATATCTGAAATTTTAAATATTAAGTAATTAGTACTACTTTCGTTCTAAATTTATTTACTCATTTGCTTTTAATACGAGTTTTAATGTGAGAATTATTTATTAGTATTTAAAGTGATTTTTGGTTGGAGGTATTGTAGTATTTATAACTTTATTATTAAAGTAAATGACTTTTTGTTGGTAAAAGTAATGAAATAAAATGTAATTCAGATGGATAGTTGAAAAAGATGCAGTTACTTTATTCTCTTTTATGAAAAGGGGTAAACAAGTTTGACATATATCTTTTGGAGAAAAGGAGTAAAAAAGTTTGGGACAGAGTGAATACTATTTAAACTAGTATATCACCCGTGCGTTGCACGATCTATGGGTATAAAATGAAGATGATATAAAATATATTTATTTTCTTGTTAAATTAATTAGAAATAATAATTTTACTTATAGTTACAATTTTTTCCTTGTACTCTTTATTTTTATTTTATATATTTCACGCTTTTTTTTCATTTCGAGGTAATGTTGATTTGTGAAAATTTTATTACTTTTGCAATCAAACGTAGGAAATGGATGAAGCTACGACTGTTGTAAAAGTTTACATTATTAAATAATGTAAATTTAAAAGATATTGTTTCTTTAAAATTAATCTCCTTAAGAAAGTTCAAGGTTTTATGGTTGTCTCTAACTCTTATTAATAGTCATACCATAAAATACTATTAGTCAAAATTATATTCTCTAAAACTTTAAAGAGAATCTACTATCTGATGAGGTCAGTGTTATTTCCAAAATCTTCTATATACTATTTGCGAATCTCTCCAAATGCATGTGGTGCCTCCATTTCAAATTCTTGCAATTATGTGAGAAGTTATATATGGTAACTTATTTTTATAGTTTAATTTATTACACTATTATTATATTTTTTTTTGACAAGAAGAATACAACTCAACTAGAACAATTAATCTCTCTAGAGAAGCTAATTCTTCAAACCCAACTAGGGGAAGACCTGCCTCGAACAAAGCATGAGGATCGGAGGAGGATGACGTAAATTCCGCTAAATTGGGAGCGACCTTGGATATGAGCTCGTGGTATAATGGACTAAGCCTGAACTAAGGCATTATCCACCGCACGACGTGGCACATATATTTTGTCCTGCTATCAACCGAAACCTCAACCGCAACACATCTTTTCCTTCTTCGTCTGGCTCCGCAAATTGCTTCTGCACTCGCTGCAACAAACCCATAGAGAGTGGAGAGAAACTGCAACAAACACATAAAGGGCAGAGAATACCCATAAAGGGCATAGAATACCCAAGGAGGGTGGAAAATTCCACTTAAATCCCATTAAAGGAGAGGGCAGCGTGTCTCGAACCCAGAACCTCTTGGTCTAGGTAGTGGTACTCTAACCACATGAGCTAAGACACTTTGACTACACTATTAATATAATAATAATAATATAATACACTATTATTATATTATTATTTATATGGTATATATCCTCATTTTTTGCTCAAATGCATGCAGATATTACACACTTTTTATGGTATCATCTTGACTTTGGTAGTGCACTATACTAACTCAACCAACTTAACTTTGTTTCGCTAGCCTTCGCGGGGAACAAAGGGTAAGTGACATCAGTCGAACTAGGTTTGACAAACTTAGAGTTGCAATCTGGCAATTGGTTTGGAGACCTACCAGTTATGCTGTCATAATGATCAGCCCTCGCTGAGATTATGATAGTAGTAATGTGGATCCTAGTCCGTTATGATTTATATTAGATATAAATTCGTACTTTTCCGATGAGGTCGTTAAGTATGTGAAAATAATGGAGACAAAATAAATTGAAAGGCCATGTTTATTTTAATTGCTGAATATTGATCATAGGAATTATGTGTTTTAATTCCCATTTTATTTTATTTCTCTAGGATTGTTGAAATGAATAACTTGTCATTGAGAAGTGTTTTGGAAACGAACAAGTTGGCTGGGCCAAACTTTCTCGACTGGCACCGAAACGTTTATTTGGTGCTCAGGCAAGAGAAGATTGAGTACGTGTTGGACACGCCAATCCTCGCTACCCCCGAGGTCGGTAATGCAAGAGGTCAATTTGTTGCGTTTGACGCCAAGAAGAAAAAAAGAAGCATCAAGAGGATGCTTCCCAGGCTCATTGTGTTATGCTACTCGGAATGACTCTCGAGCTGCAAAGGCAGCATGAGAAGATGCTTCCCTTCGAGATGATTAAGCATTTGAAGGATCTCTTTGATTCTGAATCTCGTTATGAGATTTATGAAGTGATGAGACATCTGTTTAGATGTCGATTGTCCGAGTGAGGGAAGGTTTCTCCTCATGTATTGAAGATGATTTGGCTAATCGAGAAACTTGGTCGTCTGGGCATTGAGCTCAAGACCAACGTTGCTATTTATGCCATTCTTCAGTCGCTTCCCGATTCATATTAAATTTTGTAGTAAACTTTAATATGAATAAGACGGAATCGACCATGCCCGAGATGCATAACATGCTCAAGAATTTTGAGTCCTCCACTGCTAAAGAGAAGCCCGTACTCATGGTGAGTGTCTCTACTTCTTCTGGTCCGAAAGGAAAGAAGAAGAAGAGAGGCAAGGCAAAGAAAGGCTCTAAGCCCAGCTTCCTTAAGCCCAAAGGTGGAATTCAAAAGAAGGATAGGGTGGACAAGGATGTATGCCTCCACTGTAAGCAAAAGGGGCATTGGAAGATGTTGGGATTATACTGGAAAGTATGCTTTTACTTTGTATAATCAAAACAGAATTTCGGACTTATTTACTGAAATAAATTGTTTATCACTGATGCTTTAAATATCATCGAATGTTACATATATTTACTGGATAACTGTTCAATAAATAGTACGTGTTACATTGTAGTTAATTTAGTGATACCAGATCACAGAAGATTAAATTAACAGTCCCTTGTAACCAAAAGTACACCATTCACGACCTAGATGGAAATGAACAATCCATCGTGAAAGGTTGAAGTGTAAGGCTCAGATTGGCTTGTCTTGACCAAGAGATTACACTAGTGCATGACTGATGCACTGAATAGGACCTACATGAGGACAAATTCTTGTAACCCGAACAAGGAAGAATTAGACCTCAGTGGTTCGTTATTTCTTAATCTTCGTCCCTTAAATAGGATCACGTGTGGTTGGTAACTATTGCTTTGACTTATCACGGGTAGAGAATCAACGAGATTCAATACTTTTTATCTTGGGCAATATTATTGGTCCCATGTGATTACTAAGATTTAATACGGAGAATCGTGTGCAAGTACACTTGTTCGATTTGCCCCCTTGGGAGGTTCATAAGCTTTATCATACCAATTCTTGCAAGTGGAACTAGTTTCCGGTATGGATAATAATGTTGAACCGTTCCTTAACCAAGGACAAAAGATATTAATTAATGGAAAGCTATTTCAGTGGCTTGAATTAATTAATGGGCTAGATAATCTTAAACACGGGAAATAATAATCGGGAGCCATATTGACTGTAATATGGGTAAAGATGGATAGTGCAATATTAATTATGTAGTGGGATTAATTAATATTTATGGGCTTGAATAATATTGTGGCTCAATATTGATAATTCAAGATCCATTGGAAGGTCCAATCTTAATTCTCCTAAAGTCCAATAACTGAAAAAGGTGTTTAAAAATAAAATAAATCTTGTTGCATATTTTTCCTATTTTTTTTCGAAAATTATGGATTAAAAGGGGATAAAGATTTTCTTTGAATTTTGTTATGGAATGAAGATATGTATTCTTGGAATACAAGATTATCTCATTAAATTCAAGAAATCTCCCACTTGGTTATCCATATAGCAAATTTCGAAAATTTTGAAATATAAAGGGCAAGAAAGATTTTCTTGATTTTCTTGAAAAGATATTATGAAAGATATGTATTTCTTGAAATACAAGAATATCTCATAAATTCAAGAAGATCCAAATCTTGGAATCTTGATCCCTAATATTTCGAAATATTCCATAACAAATAAGAGAGTGGGATTTTGTGGAATATTTTAATTATGGAGAAAAGAATATATGAGATATATTCAAGATTTCTTGGAGATCAAGAAAAGATTTTTTCCTCCCTATTTAACATGAAATTTTTGACCACCACCCTCTATAAATAGGGGATGAATGTTTCATTCCCAAGTACAATTCCATGTGCTGGAAAAATTAGTAAATCCACAAAGGTGGTGCAACAAAGTTTATTTTTCCTTTTTGTTAATTGTTCGCGAGCATCCTACCACCGAATTGTCGAGCAAGGATTAAGGGAATACTTGGGAAGGTTTTTTGGTGTGTCTAATCAACAAGACCATTGCCACTCCAAGAGGTACGTTCACTTAAACTCGTAGAAATTCCGCATGCGTAGGATTTACGTGAACTAATTATATGCATGATTTGTTGTTGAATTATTATTTGAA
Organism: Stenogyne calaminthoides; assembly: GCA_037126765.1. Lineage (NCBI taxonomy): Eukaryota > Viridiplantae > Streptophyta > Magnoliopsida > Lamiales > Lamiaceae > Stenogyne > Stenogyne calaminthoides. The sequence goes on along the minus strand of JBBCBC010000003.1, from coordinate 6,163,099 downwards.
TTAATATAGGATTAATTCATGCTAGTAATAATTATCAGAATTAAATTTGTATTTAAATATTTATCCCGAATAGATCCGTGCAATTAATTCCCCAACAACTGGTATCAAAGCCTCGGTTTCGGGCTCTGAATTTTAAATTGTAATTTAATTTGTTTTCATTAAATTTAAAATTGGATAGTAGAATTGCTAGATCTTTTTTGCAGGTATCCAATTTTCATGGAATGTAATGTGTTTATTTATGCATGCATATAAATTGTGTGTTTTAATTCAATTCGTTCGAATTCATTTTTCCTCGTGAGAAAATCCACGAGTAGATTAGGATTTGTTTGATTTGATCAATGTAATAGACTAGTCTAGATCTAGGTTTATTTATTTTTTGTAAATAAATTGTAACTGGATCGGAAATGGAGGCGGAGACGAAGAATTAAAGGATAGATCGGTAAACGTCGTACGATGACGACGTGCATCGCCTTGAAACGCCAAGGACGCGCGGGCGTGGACGGGCGACGCGCATGGGCCCGCGCAGATGGGCGCCGCGGGACCCGGCGAAGCGGCCGAGGCAGACGGGCGGGGAAGGCGAAGCGCACATGGGGACGCCAAGGCATTGCCGACATCCATCCGCAAAAGGCGAGGCTGGCGAAGCACGGATACGCGGGTCGCCTGCCGAAGCCGGGCCTAGTCACTGCCGAGGCGTGCTGAGGCACGGGCGGGCGGTGGCTGCCGAGGCGTGCTGAGGATGACTCGGCCAAGGGGCCGGCCGGATGCGGGCATGCATCCCAGCTGCGAGCTACTTGGCGTGGCGTTTCGAGACGGAGTTCCTTTCGAGATGATCGAGTGGGAGAAATTCAAAACGGCGTTTCTTCAAAATCAAGTCAAGAAAAATCAAACCATGACAATTGAATAATTTGTGCCCAATATGTTTATTTTTCCGCTTTGCTTGATTTATTATTAGGTTATCTTATGTTTTATTTAATTTGTTTATATGTGTTTGCATGACAATTGCCCAATGAAAAATCTCACCGTCAAAAATTACTAAGTATGTTTAAATAATCAATTGACAATTTTATTCCGGACAATAAAATTGAATTAATTTTGACCTCCATGATTTATTTATTTGTGAATTCTTTTGGAGAAATTCCCCCCACGGGACGGTCAAAAGTTAGCTTTCACATGAATAAATTCCAAATGGATGATTGTGGATTATTACTAGTGGCGACGATGACCCTCCCCACGAGGCTCGTTCAAAGCGAAATAATAATCATGTATTTAATCATGGTTATTACTTAGGTATAAAATTGATATGCATATACTTCCCCGAAGTCCCTGTCAATTTTATATTGGTCAAGTGGGAGCCAACTATTAATCTGGATATTAAAGGTTTGTAACTGTTCTTGTTTATAATCTGCTTGAATGTGTTTAAATAATGACCCACCCCACGTGGCTTATTTAAACTGTGTTGAGATGTTGGCTGATGCATGTTCATATTTTTTTGAGATTTTAATATGAAACATGTGATCAAACCTTGTGATATATTTGTGCTTATGCATATTATTATTTATTTCAGTTCAGCATGTCATAACCTTTTAATCCACTATTTATTATACTTAAAGTCAATAGAATGAGTATGGAAACTATATTGATTGGAAACGAAAAAAAATTATAATTGTCCTAACTGCACAAAAGCACAAGTGGATTCTTGACACACCAAAATCAGATGAGCCAACTGACGAGTCAAAAGTGCAAGACTCGTCAGATCACCTTGTGAGAGATGTCGTCGCTGAAATTGGTGGAGGGCAAACCCGTAAGGGATTACGTCCTCAAAATTGATGGCCCATCTGAACAAACTTGAAGTTCTGAGTACAGATTATAATCTGGAGACTCAGATGAATTTGGTACTTCACTCTCTGCCCAAAAGGTTTTTGAGCATTTTGGCCTCGCTAGCTGATTTGTTGCAAGCTTTTGATCTCGGCAGAGATGTTGATGGGGCACCAAACTCAAGCTTTGACGGCAAGTGGTCCGTCTTCATCTTCTAGGCCAAGGGATGGCAAGAAGAAGAAGGTGACCAAAGGCCATAAGCAATCAGACTCAACTGTTGCCAAGGGAAATGATAAGATGACGAATGCTGGTGGTGTCAAGGAAAATCCAAAGAGGAAGTGCTTAAGCTGCGGTGAAAGAGGACAATGGAGGTTTGGGGCCGGAAAGAAAGGTAATTCTCACGCACTAATTGTTGAAACTTGTTTAGCGGCGTTTACTTCTCATTCGTGGGTAGTTGATACGGGATCTACTAATCATGTTTGCATCACGGGTTCAAACTGATCCGACAACTTAGTGGCAGTAAGATCCTCATCACACTGGGCGATGCTACGAGAGTGGCAGCTGAAGCAGTGAGAGAAGTGCACCTGTCTTTTGAAGACATAGTTCTAATTTTAAGAGATGTTCTTTATGTTCCCAGTTTTAGAAAGAATTCACTTTCAGTTTCTAAAATTCTGTTAATAGACACTTAGTTTCTTCTAATAAGAATGAAATCATTTCTTGAAATGATGAGTGTATCTGTTATGGGACATTGATGGAAAATCTCTATACAATTAACTGTGGACACCACTCACGAAATGCATCCTATAACACATCAACTGTTTCCGATAAAAGAAAACGTGAACGAGACACTTCTATGGCATCTAAGATTGGGACATATTAATCCAAAGAGGATCCAAAGGTTGGTAGAAGCAGGTTCACTGGAGTCTCTCCAAGTTGAACCAATTCCAACCTGCGAATCATGTTTGAAAAGTAAAATGACCAAGAGGGCATTCAGAGCCAAGGGGAATAGAGCCAAAGAAGTGTTAGAAATAGCTCACACAGACGTATGTGGTCCAATGTCAACCAAAGCAAGGGGAGGTTATGAGTATTTTGTCACTTTTATTGATGACTACTCAAGGTACGGATATATTTTCCTAATGAAGTCATAAGGAAAAACATATCAAGTCTCTACGATCCGATCGTGGAGGCGAGTACCTCAGCGATGAGTTTTTGAACTACTTGTCTGATGAAGGGATTGCATCCCAGCTGACTGCACCCGGAACCCCTCAACAAAACGAGGTTGCAGAGCGAAGAAACAGAACTCTTTTGGAAATGGTTAGATCTATGATGAGTTATGCGGATCTTCCCAAGTCGTTCTGGGGTCATGCCTTGGAAACAACGTCCTACATTCTGAACTTGGTGCCATCCAAATCGGTTCCCAAAACTCCCAAAGAATTGTGGACCGGGCGCAAGCCCAGTTAGAGACACATGAAGATTTGGAGGTGTCCGGCCTACGTGTTGGACAAGGAAGCCGGAAAATTGGATCCTCGATCAGAATTAAGGTTGTTTGTGGGATACCCAGAGGGAACAAAAGGGTGTATGTTCTATGGTCCCGAAGATCAAAAGGTGGTAATAAGCACCCACTTTAGATTTTTGGAAGAAGACTATATGAACAAAAGATGACCCAGAAGTGAGATTACCTTAAATGAGCTAAGAGGGTTAACCTCAGTGCAAACTGTACAAGATGATATACCAAATGACACACTTACACAACCGGAACCTCGTCGTAGTGGGAGGGTTGTGAGACAACCCGAGAGATTCATGGGGATAGGAGAGTCCTCGGACTTGATTCCCGGACAAGACGAATCAGACCCATGGACATATGACAAGGCAATCCAAGAAAAGGATGCAGGTTCTTGGCAAACAGCAATGAAAGCCGAAATGGGTTATATGGATCATAACAGAGTGTGGGAGCTAGTCGAACCACTTAATGGGGTCAAACCCATTGGTTGCAAGTGGGTGTACAAGAGAAAAAGAGGACCGGACTGGAAGGTGGAAACCTTCAAGGCAAGGCTTGTGGCGAAAGGTTATACTCAGAAAGAAGGGATCGACTATGAGGAAACTTTTTCGCCCGTAGCAATGCTCAAGTCCATCCGAATTCTCTTATCGATTGCTGCGCATCTCGACTTTGAAATCTGGCAAATGGATGTCAAGACAGCTTTCCTTAATGGAAGTCTTGATGAAGAAATCTATATGCAACAACCCCAAGGCTTCATTGAAAAAGGCCAAGAACACCTAGTTTGTAAGCTCATGAAGTCCATTTACGGACTCAAACAGGCATCCAGGGCTTGGAACCAATGTTTTGATCATGTTATAAAGTCTTATGGATTTGATCAAAACGAGTTCGAAAATTGTGTGTACAAAAAGCGTGTCAGAACTGCATTGGTATTCTTAGTACTATACGTAGACGACATTCTGATCATCGGGAACAATGTAAAGGTGTTATCAGACGTAAGGGCATGGCTTTCAAAACAGTTTGACATGAAGAACTTAGGGGAAGCCGCACACATCCTTGGGATCAAGATCACTCGAGATCACAAGAAAAGGATGATAGGCTTATCTCAAGCTTCATACATAGACACTGTCTTGAAACGATTCAGCATGCAGGATTCCAAGAAAGGCTTCGTACCTTTTAGACATGGAATCGATCTATCCAAGGAAATGTTCCCTAAGACACAAAAGGAGATAGATGACATAAAGGACATTTCATATGCTTCGGCTGTCGGAAGCCTTATGTATGCAATGCTGTGTACAAGACCGGATATCTGCTTTGCCGTTGGCATGGTGGCAAGATATCAAAGTAACCCGGGGAAAGAACATTGGACGACAGTTAAGAACATTCTGAAGTATCTGAAAAGAACTCGAGGTAGAATGTTATTTTATCAGTCAGATAGTCTAATCCCCATCGGCTACATGGACTCGGATTTCCAATCAGACATAGATTCCAGAAACTATCTACCTCAGTTAGTGTGCTTTCATTTGGGAAGTGTAGCCATGAAATGGATGAGTGTGAAGTAGAAATGCATCACTGACTCAACCATGGAAGCCGGGTAAGTAGCTGTTTGTGAAGCAGTGAAAGAACCATTTTGGCTCTAGACCTTCTTAGTGGACTTGGATGGAGTTCCGAATTTGTCTAGCAATATTTGCTAGGGGCAGTTGCAAATTCAAGGGAACCAAGAGTCCACGAGTCAAACAAGCACACTCAAGGAAAGAAATCTTAGACGAGAAATAGTTAAGAGAGGAGATGAAGAGGTGGCTAAGATCGCATTGGAGGATAACCTAGTTAATCCTTTCACAAAATGTCTGCCTCTGGAAACATTCAAGAGCCATGTGGGAGGAATGGTTGTCAAGTGCATAGCCAATCTGCTTTGAGTATAAGTGGGAGAAATTATTAGGTTCGTGTAGGTGACATTAGATGTCACGTATTAGGAACTACACGAGACATGCTGTAGTATACTTAAAAGCAGACTTTGAGTATAAGTCAAAGATTGTTGGGATTTATCTTTGGAAAGTATGCTTTTACTTGTATAATCAAAACCTAATTTCGGACTTATTTACTAAAATAAATTGTTTATCAATCGATGCTTTAAATATCATCGAATGTTACATATATTTCTTGCATAACTGTTTCAATAAATAGACGTGTTACATTGTAGTTAATTTAGTGATACCGGATCACGAAGATTAAATTAATGAGGTCCTTTTTGTAACTAAAAGTACACCATTCACGACCTAGATGGAAATGAACAATCCATCGTGAAATGTTGAAGTGTAAGGCTCAGATTGGCTTGTCTTGACCAAGAGATTACACTAGTGCATGACTGATGCACTGAATAGGACCTACAGGAGGACAAATTCTTCAGAACTGAACAAGGAAGAATTAGACCTCAGTGGTTCGTTATTTCTTAATCTTCGTTCCTTAAATAGGATCCCGTGTGGTTGGTAACTATTACTTTGACTTATCACGGGTAGAGAATCAATGAGATTCAATACTTTTTATCTTGGGCAATATTATTGGTCACATGTGATTGCTAAGATTTAATATGGAGAATCGTGTGCAAGTACGCTTGTTCGATTTGCCCCCTTGGGAGGTTCATAAGATTTATCATACCAAATCTTGCAAGTGGAACTAGTTTCCGGTATGGATAATAATGTTGAACCGTTCCTTAACCAAGGACAAAAGATATTAATTAATGGAAAACTATTTCAGTGGCTTGAATTAATTAATGGGCTAGATAATCTTAAACACGGGAAATAATAACCGGGAGCCATATTGACTGTAATATGAGTTAAGATGGATAGTGCAATATTAATTATGTAGTGGGATTAATTAATATTTATGGGCTTGAATAATATTGTGGCTCAATATTGATAATTCAGGATCCATTGAAAGGTCCAATCTTAATTCTCCTAAAGGCCCCCTAAGTAGCCCAACATAAAGTCCAATAACTGAAAAAAGTGTTTAAAAATAAAATAAATCTTGTTGCATATTTTTCCTATTTTTTTCGAAAATTATGGATTAAAAGGGGAGAAAGATTTTCTTTGAATTTTTTTTATGGAATGAAGATATGTATTCTTGGAATACAAGATTATCTCATTAAATTCAAAAAATCTCCCACTTGGTTATCCATATAGTAAATTTTGAAAATTTTGAAATATAAAGGGCAAGAAAGATTTTCTTGATTTTCTTGAAAAGATATTATGAAAGATATGTATTTCTTGAAATACAAGAATATCTCATAAATTCAAGAAGATCCAAATCTTGGAATCTTGATCCCTAATATTTCGAAATATTCCATAACAAATAAGAGAGTGGGATTTTGTGGAATATTTTAATTATGGAGAAAAGAATATATGAGATATATCCAAGATTTCTTGGAGATCAAGAAAAGATTTTTTCCTCCCTATTTCACATGAAATTTTCGACCACCACCCTCTATATATAGGGGATGAATGTTTCATTCCCAAGTACAATTCCATGTGCTGGAAAAATTAGTCAATCCACAAAGGTGGTGCAACAAAGTTTATTTTTCCTTTTTGTTAATTGTTCGCGAGCATCCTACCACCGGATTGTCGAGCAAGGATTAAGGGAATACTTGGGAAGGTTTTTTGGTGTGTCTAATCAACAAGACCATTGCCACTCCAAGAGGTACGTTCATGTAAACTCGTAGAAATTCCGCATGCGTAGGATTTACGTGAACTAATTATATGCATGATTTGTTGTTGAATTATTATTTGAATTAATATAGGATTAATTCATGCTAGTAATAATTATCAGAATTAAATTTGTATTTAAATATTTATCCCGAATAGATCCGTGCAATTAATTCCCCAACAGAAGAAGGACTATAAGGTTCTAGCAGCTGAAAAGAAGACACAAGGTGTCTCAGCCACTGGAACAGGTATGCTTGTTATTGAGATAAACATTTCAAAAATGATACTAACTGCTGGGTATTAGATACCGATTGTGACTCACACATTTGTAGGAATGTGTAGGGTCTCAAGCATAGCAGGGCAGTTAGGCCGGGTGAAGTCGCCCTACACGTTGGGAATGGAGCAAGAGTTGCTGCTGAACGTGTTGGCGTTTATGTTTTAGACTTGAACTAAATAATTGTTATTTTGTTCCCTCTATTACCCGCAACATTATATCTATTCCGATGTTGGATATAAGGTTTTTCCATCAATTTTGCAAATAATAATTGTTATTTTTTGCGTAATGGTGATGTGTATGGAAATGCTCCTTTATCTAATGGTTTATATTTGTTGCATTGTGGACATAGCATTCTTAATATAGAAAACAAACGACTCAAACTTAGTAATAATGAAAACCCGACTTACTTGTGGCATTGTAGGCTTGGTTATGTAATTGAGAATAGGATAGCAAGGTTAAGAAAGTTAGACTACTTAACCCCATTCGACTTTGAGTCCTATGGTAATTGCGAATCCTGTCTCAAAGGCAAGATGATCACAAACCCTTTTCTGGGAAAGGGGTTTGTGCCAAAGAAGTTCTAGAGTTGATCCACAGTGACGTTTGTGGACCACTGCCCACTCTAGCTAGGAGTCAATTCGGCTACTTCATAACTTTTACTGACGATTTCTCTAGATTCGGGTACGTGTATCTAATGAAACACAAGTCCGAATCATTTGAGAAATTCAAGGAGTACAATGCTGAAGTAGAGAAACATCTTGGCAAGAATATTAAGACTCTTCGATCAGATCGAGTAGGAGAATATCTTAGCCATGAATTCATTGATTATCTGAAGTTGCATAGAATCCAATCACAATAGACTCTTCCCGGTACACCCCAAATGAATGGAGTGTTTGAGAGGAGAAACCGAACCCTGTTAGACATGGTGAGGTCCATGATGAGTTTCTCCTCCCTTTCGACATTCTTATGGGGATACGCACTCCAAACCTCAATCTACATTCTGAATATGATTCCATCCAAATCAGTTGAGCATACGCCATACGAGTTATGGCATGGCAAGAAGCCAATTTTCTCTCACATTAAAACATGGGGTTACCCCACGTTTGTGAAGAAAATGCTCACTGACAAGTTGGAATCAAAAGGTGAAAAGGGTTATTTTGTGGGATATCCTAAGGAAATTAGAGGATATTATTTCTATCTACCTCAGAAACAAACAGTGATTGTTTCAAGGCAGGCTAAATTCCTTGAAGAAGACTACGTCTTCAAGGAACAAAGCCGTAAGACGATAGAACTTGAAGAAATTCAAGAACCAACAACTTAACAAGGATACTGATGTCTTGTCAAAGCAACATGACAAAGAATCAGTGGGAGCATTCAGCAGCTCACATGGTGGAAGTTTATCACTAAGTGATCCTCTTTCAGCCAGTGGGAGCGTAATTGGAGTTGCATTGCCCGAGCAACGAACTCCAAGTGGGCTGAATGAGAACAACATAGTTCAAACTCTCGCCCAAGAGGCATCCGGAAGTGCTCAAAGAGCATCCAAAAGTGTCGCTCTTGAGGTCTCCCCGATCGACGATGAAATCGCCGCACCACAAAATTTTCACGATCAGAATGTGCAGCCTGAGCAACCACAACTCCGTAAGTCCACTAGAGTTTGTAATCCACCTATAAGATATTATGGTTTCCTCGTAGAGGAGCATGATGACGTGGAGATCCCGGATAAGGACGAACCTAAAACTTACATTGAGGCAACATTAGATGTTGACTCAAAGAAGTGGCATGAAGCCATGAAATCCAAGATGGACTCGATGTACGTCAATCAAGTTTGGGACTTGGTTGAATTGTCGAAAGGGGTTAGACCCATAGGTTGCAAGTGGGTCTTCAAACGGAAGACCGATGCAAATGGCAAGGTACAAACCTACAAGGCTAGGTTGGTGGCGAAAGGTTACAGTCAACGCGAAGGCATTGACTATGACGAAACTTTCTCACCAGTTGCAAAGATCAAGTCCATTCGAATTTTACTTGCGATAGCAGCACACCTAGATTATGAGATTTGGCAGATGGATGTCAAAACAGTTTTCCTCAATGGCAACATTGATAAGGAAGTGTTCATAACTCAACCTGAAGGTTTCATATCAAAACCAAAATCTAATCTTGTGTGTAAGCTTAAACGATCTATTTATGTATTGAAGCAAGCTTCTAGGAGTTGGAATATCCAATTTGATGAAGCTGTCAAATCATTTGACTTCGTCAGAAACTCGGAAGATCCGTGCGTCTATCAAAAATGTTGTGGGAAGAATATTGTATTCATAGTTGTGTATGTCGATGACATACTCATTATGGGAAATAATATCCCAGTCATGCAGTCCGTGAAAGAATGGCTGTCAAGGACCTTCATGATGAAAGACCTTGGAGAAGCCTGCTACATATTAGGGATCAAGATCCATAGGGATAGATCCAAGAAGATGTTGGGGCTGTCACAGTCCACCTACGTAGACAAGGTGTTGAAGCGATTTGCGATGGAGAACTCCAAGAGAGGTTCTCTACCGACATGTCATGGGATAAATCTCTCTAAGAAGGATTGTCCTTCTACAGAAGCTAATATCCAGTGCATGAAGGATATACCATATGCATCTGCAATTGGATCCATCATGTACGCCATGACTTGTACTAGGCCAGATGTGGCCTTCGCTGTCAGCAGTACTGGTAGATACCAACAAAATCCGGGAGAACCCCACTGGATTGCTGTCAAGAACATTCTTAAGTACCTCAGACGTACTAAAGAATGCTTTCTGGTCTACGGAGGTTAGTCAGAGCTAGTCGCGACCGACTATGCTGACGTAAGTTTCTAATCCGATTGTGATGATTACAAGTCACAGTCGGGCTATGTCTTCGTTCTCAATGGTGGGGCGGTTAGTTGGAATAGTTCCAAGCAAGATGCTACCGCTGATTCAACAACCGAAGCTGAGTACATTGTTGCGGCGGAAGCTGCCAAAGAAGCTGTCTGTATAAATCAGTTCTTAAATGAACTAAGGGTAGTTCCGAGTGCCAGCAGTCCAATAAAGTTGTATTGTGACAACACTGGTGCGGTTTCGCAAGCTAAGGAACCGAGATCCAATAACAGAAACAAGCATGTACCGAGGCGTTATCACTTGATTAGAGAGATAATTGCTAGAGGAGAGATAGAATTAGAACGTGTCCCCACGGAGGATAATCTGGCTGATCCTTTCACCAAGGCTTTGAGCGTTCATGTACACACTAGACATTTTGATGGACTAAGGTTTAGGCATGTAGGTGATTGGCTCTAGTTCAAGTTGGAGATTGTTAGTGTTAGTGTTCTAGAGATAATCCTTTGTAAGGACATAATACTCAGATAATATTCAGTATTGGTTTAATATTATTATTTGTTTAATATTAAATATATGGCATTGCACTAATTAGAATATTATGTTTGATTGTTTGCATCTATTCTTATATGTGTTCCCTTGAGTCATTGCCGTCATTGAGTGTGTGAGAACTCAGATGACTTAAGCATGATTCTCAAATAGCGCCAATCGAGGATCATCAAGAATGGGATATTGATGATGCAAGATTGGTGTGCGATCTGCATCATACTCTTAGAGAGTGTAGTAAGATCTCACTTGATACGAGATACTAGGTATCTCATGATGGATGCACAAATACCTCAGAGGGTATTGGTATACCCATCCGAGAAACCGTTTGATGTAGTTCCACTATATGTGTCTACAGGTGTCTCAGTTAGTGGGAGCAATGCAATACTCCTTTGACTTGGGGTCAATACGCACGACATGTGTGGTGTGATGAACTTTGATCATGACAGATGCTTGCACCCTTCCATGGATAGATATGGCTTGGATTGGATTCATCACGAAGTGCATGTGCGTGGTAGTTGAGCCAAGAAAAGGATTCATTCCTCAAAGTGGATTTAGAGAGAATACTCACCTTCTCATCATAATGGGATCAAAGTCATTGGCCAATGTACGTCAACTTGGACTTTGTGGCCAAGTGTGACATAAGTGATCAATTAGTGATTGGAGATAAAGTGATTAAGTTAGTTGAATAGACAGTTCATCATGTTCAAGACTAATCGAGTATTCGTGAATGAAATGAGGAAATCATAATAGCCCACGTTACAGTTACAGGTAGTTGCATGTTTTTCGCAACGTACCTCATATATTGATAATGTCTGATTTATTGACTACGGTTCAATTAAGACCGTTAGTTTGACTAATCGCTCGGTATATGAGGGCCTATGGGTCACACAACAAGTAGTTCCCTTTTACGGATTATAGTTGGTTGATTAAATGTTAAATTGGATTTAATATTTAATTTATGGAGAAGTAAATAATAACAGATTAATTTGGAATTAATTATTATTAATATTTAATTAAATTGGATTTAATTAAATAAGAAGTCCCAATAATTATATTTGGAATATAATTGTAGGATTTAATGTATATGGAAATAAATCGTAGAGATTTTCATATAAGGCATTTAAATCCGTAGAGATTTATATTTAGGGAATTAAATTAAAAGGAATTAATTTAATTCAAGATTAGGGGTTTATTTCCCTAATTGGGCTAGCTTAAGATTTAAGCTAGGGCTCCCTATGTATACAAGCTCTTGTGAATTCACAAACAACGTTACTTCATATTTTCTCCATAAGATCTAGAGTTTGGATTTTCCTAGCAAATCTGTCTCGGGATTCAACGCTGGCAAATCCGTGCAAGTCCGTAATTGGGGATTACGTGGATACCGTAGTAGAGAAATCTGCTCTCGAGTTAATGTAAGATTTCTTGTTATGATTATTGTAATCTGTATGCAATTAATTGTTCGTTGTTGGTGAACTTTAATTTCCATTGCGCATTTGATTACGTGTTTTACCTGTCTCTATTTTCCAACAAGTTTGTGTTAATGAAATTCAGAAACAGACGAAGTGGGGAGAGGATAGGACCCCAGCCAATTTTTATGGTCCGTTCAAAAAGCTTGCCTAAGTCCGGTACAAAGACTTGCTGTATAGGTGGCACGCCGCGTGGAAGGATGAAGGGCTAGATATGACGGACGATATGGATCCTGGCGTCTGGGGGTCGATTGTGGCTGTGTGGAGCAATCCCGCTTATCAGGAGATGTGCCGGAAGAATCGCAAAAATCGCATGAGCCAGCACGGAGGGGATGGGGGCGTTGCTGTGCATAAGGCCGGATCCCGATCGATTATGGAGCACCAAATGGCGGAAGTAAGTAATTAAAACATATTAATATTTAATTCTATAAGTTCATAATTAATTTTAATACTTGTATTTGTTAACAGGAACTACGGCTCGGACGCCCTCTGGACGCTCTGGAGACGTTGACACTCGTCCACTCCTACAAAGAGGAGACAAGGACCTCCACCTACCACTGCAGCACCCACGTGCACGTAAGTAATTTAATTATAATATTATATTTTTTAATTACTAACCTGCTCATGTTGCTTGTCTCATGTATATAATATTTTTTTTACAGAGAACCGTGCGAGAAAGGGTCGAAGCAGCCACCTAGGCCAAAGCCGCCGCCTCAGGTGATGATAATCCACCACCTCCTCCGATTAATTTGAATCAAATCTATGTGGAGGAGGCCGGGGTCACTAGACAGTGGGTCCTTAGGTTCGGTAGGTTGTCTCCCATCATAATCGTGGAGATGCAACCCTACTCGTCTCAGACCTCTATTACTTCAGCACCGTAGCCGCCGCATCCGCTCTGGCCGTGATGGCGGTGACGACCGAGATAAGAGAAGAAAATCAACGGAAGTGGCAGCGGCTTGCATCCGCTCTGGCCGTTCATATAGGTTGCTCACCGGATTATTTCCTCAACAACATTAATTTCGAGGACGGTGGCGGTCGTGGTGGTGGAAGCGGTGGCGGCAGCGGTGGCCTTGTGATTGGCGGTGGTCATGGTGGCGTTGGTGACGGAAGCAGCGGTGGTCGTGGTGGCGGCGGCGGTGGTCGTGGCAATGGCGGTCGTGCTGGTGGTGGTGGCACTGGCAGCAGAGCCAGGGTTAGAAATGACGGTGGCAGTGGGGATGGTGGTGGCTTGGATGATATCGGTGACTTCGACCCTGATAATTTGTTTTTTTCCTATTAATGTGAGAGATGATGAGGATAACTATTATCCGAATTAGTGATTGGAGGGATGATTTGAAAAATTTACTCTGTTTTTATTTTTTAGTATTACTTGTTCATCGACACTTTTTTTTAAATTTTTTATTGTGAATTATGTATGCTAATGTTTATATCGTTTATTTTTTATATCTGAATTATGTATGCCTAATTTTTATTGTGAATTATGTATGCCTAAATAGAAAAGTATATTTTGTTTAAAGAAAAGTATTGCTTGATTAAATAGAAAGGTATAACTTGTTTAAATAGAAAAGTATTACTTGATTAAATAGAAAAGTATAACTTGTTAAATAAAAAAGCATTACTTCATTAAATAAAAAAATATTACTTGTTTAAATAGAAAAGTATAACTTGTTTAGATAGAAAAGTATAACTTGTTTAAATAGAAAAGTATAACTTGTTTAAAGAAAAGTATTACTTGATTAAATAGAAAAGTATAACTTGTTTAAATAGAAAAGTATTACTTGATTAAATAGAAAAGTATAACTTGTTAAATAGAAAAGTATTACTTGTTTAAATAGAAAAGTATTACTTGTTTAAATAGAAAAGTATAACTTGTTGAAATAGAAAAGTATAACTTGTTTAGATAGAAAAGTATAACTTGTTTAAATAGAAAAGTATAACTTATTTAAATAGAAAAGTATAACTTGTTTAAAAAAAAGTATTACTTGATTAAATAGAAAAGTATAACTTTTTTAAATAGAAAAATATTACTTGATTAAATAGAAAAGTATAACTTGTTAAATAGAAAAGTATTACTTGTTTAAATAGAAAAGTATTACTTGATGACATAGAAAAGTATAACTTGTTTAAATAGAAAAGTGTTGGGAGATGAATTTAATAAAAGATATATGATTTTGATTAGATCCCAAAACCCCTGAGTATGACATGTTCAGGATACTCTTGATAGTTGAGTTAGATTCGCTTTTATAAGATTTTGTGATGATATCCGCAGTAATGTATAGTCACAGACATAGATCGTTAGATCTCAAGATTCTCAAGAACTCAAGATGTTTTCAAGAAACTAAAGTTTCAAAGATGAAACTAAGTTCAAAACTCAAGAAGAAATCGAGAATCAAGACTCAAAGCAGAAATCGAGAATCAAGACTCAAAGCAGAAATCGAGATATCAAGATTCAGCAGAAATCGAGATATCAAGACTCAAAGCAGAAATCGAGATATCAAGACTCAAAAGATGAAATCGAGGAAATGAAGAATCAAAGATGAAGACTCAAGATATCACCAAGATATCTCGCGGAAGACTCAAGACGCGGAAGACTCAAGACTAAGACTCAAGACTCGGAAGACATCAAGACTCGTAAGACTCAAGACTCGTAAGACATCAAGACACGTAAGACTCAAGACTCGAAGACTCGAAGACGCTCAAGACTGTAAGACCTCAAGACTCTAAGACTCAAGACACGTAAGAGTAAGATCAAGAATCAAGATCAAGAATATGAAGGCACATCAATTATCAAAACTTAGTAATGTCTTGAATGCTCAATTATAAACTCAATGTTCCGAGGCAATCGAAAAAATATCTATCGAAGGATGCACATCGGAGAAGATCGCGATTCCTTAGAAAAATAGATATTTGCCAAGACATTCCATACAGACTAAAGGAACTAAGACAAAGTGTTGTTAAGGTTATATCAACTCAGAGTTTGTAACCAAAAGAGCCGTTGAAGGTGTCTACCTTTAACTGGAGACAAAAGTCAAAAAAAGAAGAAGACAACATCATACCATATCGATAATCGATAAAGGATGACAGTCATTTGAAAAAAGATGTCAGATGTACAAAAGTTCCAGACTGCTAAAAGTGAAGATCGGCTACATGAAAGACTATTGCCTAAAACGTGTTAGGGAGTTTCAAACCCTAAATATAGCCGTTCTTCACACACCATAAGAGGAAACTCACGAAGCTATCTCTCCAACGGATAGTTTTTAAAGAGTGACCTTGGTGTATGCCTATAAATACTTGTAACCCTCTACATTGTAAGGTTACGGGAAATTTATAAGCAACTCAAGAAGCTCAAACTTATTATCGCAAAGTTAAAGCACTCGAAAAACTTAGAATTTCCCAAGTGATTTTATATTGAAGAGAGCTCACTAAACTAAGCCTAGCTTGATAAGATTTATCCGAAGCTTAGTCGAGATATCCTTGCCTTTGCATTGTACTTCGTTGTAAAGGATATCTCATCCTAGTTGGAAACCATTCGAGAAACCCCAAACCCTTGAGAAGGTAGTTGGAGTGTGTTCGTTGGTGAGAAGTGTTGTAAAGAGTTAGTAAACTACGCGGAGTAGTCAGAAAGCTCTAGAGGAGAAGTTAGTAAGCTACAGAGGTAGTCTGAAAGCTTGTTTGTGTTTGAGTAAGTAAACTACGGAGGTAGTCAGAAAGCTCAAGGTTGGGTTGAGTAAGTAAACTACGTGGAGTTGTCAGAAAGCTCAGGGCCGAGTTGAGTAAGTAAACTACGCGAGGTAGTCAGAAAGCTCAGGAAGTGATTAGTGAATTTCTCTCGAGGATCGAGAGAGTGGACGAGGAGCTTGAGTCTCTCGAACCACTATAATTCTTTGTGTTGTTTATTGCTTTCCTTATCTGTGGCTTAATCGTTGCATTGATTTAAATCGTAAAGCATATTTTCACCGAGATTTGGTTGGAATCAATCCTTGGAAGTTGCATATAATTGAATCACAAACCTAATCACTATTCCATTCAAAGGAAGGTTTTCAAAGAAAGCTTAAAATGAGTATAAACTAAAGGCCAACCATTCAAGACATCCGAGTAGCTAGAACAGATAGTTACCAAACCGAACTTACTCTTCCGAGGGTTCAATAAGTTAGTTATCTCGATCCAAGCAACTCGGGATCTCTCAAACTCGAGGACTCGGTTGGGATTATTTGAGGTTTCGAAAGCGGCTCGGGATCACTTGTCTCGATGAGACTTTGACTCGAGTGACTTGTGCTTCTCGGGACCAAATCTTCTTGAGACAACTGACCCAAGTCGACCTCGATAAGAAGAAAAAAGAAAAGTTTTAAAAACCGAACACGTGTATTTCCCCATACACGTAAAGACTCGTTTGCACCGGGACCAACAAGTGGTATCAGAGCAAAGGGTTCAACTTGACCACCTGCTTTGTTGACCAAAGTTTTATTTGCTAAAAATACTTGTGGTCTATCCGAATCGATCTTATTTCTTTGAATTCTTAAAAGACTCGGATAAAAATGTCTTCTAAGAAACTTCCCATGTTCTCGGTGGAGAACTATGATTTATGGAGATCGAGAATGCAGCTCACCAGATTCTAAACATGAAGCGAATGTGGAGAGTGGTCTCTGAAGGGCCATTCCAATTTACTGTGGTGAATCCCAGAGGAACAGAAAATGAGAGAAACGATCCTAGAGCAGAATTTCCTAAGTCTGATGACCAACTGACTCCTGAGGAGAGAAAGTTAGTTAATCTAGACTACATTGCTAAAGACACACTATACAAAGACAATTGATGATGGTGTGATGGGAATGATCTCTCATCGCAATCTCGCCAAAGAAATTTGGGATACACTAGCTGTAATGTGCCAAGGCACAGATCATATCAAGGAAAACAAACTTTCAGTTGCAATAGGAAAGTTTGATAGTTTTGAAATGGAAGAAGGTGAATCAATTGACAAATTGGAAGTCAGATTCACTAGTAACATGAATGATCTAAATGCACTTGGAAAGAAATATCCACAAAGAGAAATTGCATTGAAAATTCTTAGAGGTCTTTCTAAGAAATGGGATATACATGCAGTGGTGATTGAAAACACCAAAAACATTAATTCAATGCCCTATCAACAAGTCTTCTCTGAGCTGAAGGCCTATGAGTTTGTAATTGATAAGAAATCCAAAAAGGCTGACAACAAAGATGATTCACCATCTAGTAAAAATGTGGCTTTTAAAGCCAAAGATAAAACCTGTAAAACTAGAGAGTTTGAGAACTCCCTTGCTAAGAATCAGGATGAGCTTGAGGATAAGCTAGCACGGATGGCAAGGAAGTTTGAAAGACTTAATAGTCGATATGGAAAATACAAAAGCTATTACAGGAATCACAGGTACCAGAAGAAACCTGAGGACAAACCAAACCGAGAGAAGAGAAAGGGCTGAACGGAAGGATCTTCATCGAAGAAAGAAGGACTCCAAGTCCAAGGAAGAAAGTTGATCGGGATGATGATACCAACAGATGCTACAATTGCTAAAAAGAAAGGTCACTTCCAAAGATGATTGTCCAGATCCGAAAAGCTAAGGAGAGAAGAGAAAGGCAAGCTAAAAGAGACAAGAAGTTCTCTAGCAAAAAGGCCATGGTTGCGGAAGAAGAACATTCCGAGGAGGATCTAGCTCTTGGATGAAATATTCTCGCACGACAAAGGAAAGTGATGACATTTGTCTGATGGCCATTGAGGAGGTAAACTCTTCTTTCTCTGTTGTTGCTCCTACACTAGCACAAGAGTTGTCAAGTTCAACTGTAAACAGTCAATTTGACCTGATGGATTCTTTTGAGAATCTGATGAAGGACTATTCTGTTTTACAAGAACTGCTAAATGAAACTCAAGAGCAGAATAAGGAACTGAAGACTGAAAATCTAAAATGGAAAGACTCTAGCAAAACTGAGATCACTTCTCAATTAATGGGAGCTACTGATGAACTGGATGTTCTGAAAGTACAACTCTCAGAGAAAGAGAAGTTGATAGTGACCCTAACTGAAAAGCTAGAGAAATCCATCAAGAAATTCAATTTGATCGTAACTAAGTTCAATGACCTCTCGAGAAGCATGAAACTCTACTGAATCTGTGAGGATAGTGCATGAGAAGAAGTTAACTCTATTGAATCTGCATCTAAAGTAATAGATGAAATTCAGAGTTACCAGAGATCTGCCACTATAAAATCTGGATTGGGATACATTCCAGGGGGAACCTCACAAGGTCATCTGAATGCTGCATCAAGTAGCAAGAAGACAATCTTTGTAAAACCAGTGGCACCCACACTTCAAACTGAAGAAATTCCATAGGTTGTAGACAAGGGAAAAGGACCCATGATAAAAGAAACTGAATGATCGTAGGAAAGCCCAAACCTCGGTGAAGGCTAGAAAACCCGAGCACTCGATTGGAAAATTTCGAGCAAGTACTTCAAAGCCTCAAAGGCTAAGAATGCAAACCTGAAAGGATCTACACTGAACAATCAGAGGAATCTTCAGAAGAGAAACACTCAGCAGAGATATTCTCAACTGAAGAAACCAAGTCCTCAGTATACTGAAAGACCCAAATTTCAGTATAGACAACCTGAACCCCACTTGCCTAAGGGTAAAGGTTATCTGAACCCGAGTCAACGAAGATTTAGACCGGCTGCACAAAAGCCTAAGCATCTGAACAAAAGGCCTGAACCAAAGAAGAATTCAAAAGCCCATGTTCATGCTAAAAGCTAGCACACATACGTAAAACCGCTAAGGCACCCAGAGTAGTGAATGTGTATGTTGATGTTTATGGATGACAAATTAGCCACTCTAAAGTGATTAGAGTTGTCAGGAAGATTTGGATTCCGAAAGGTACAGCTAACCTTGTAGGACCCTACACAAATTGGGTACCTAAAAATTGATCTATCTTTCAGGAGGAAAACAAGGGCACAAAGCTGATTAAAGATCACATAGCACTGATGAGCAGAGACGAAAAAGCCCCTGATGTATGGTATCTTGACAGTGGATGCTCAAGACATATGACAGGATTCAAGAAGATACTCAGTGACTCTGTTGAACAAAGAGGCCCTCAGATCACTTTTGGAGATAACTCCAAGGGACAGACTGAAGGATATGGAACTTTGGAAATCGACTCAGTTAATATCCATGGTGTTTCATATGTATCTGGATTGAAGCATAATTTGCTTTTAATAAGCCAATTCTGTGATAAGGGTTTTAATGTTGAGTTCTCTAAGAACTTATGTTATGTGAAAGATGATACAACACAGAAAATATTACTGTCTGGTACTAGAAAAGGAAATGTGTATCTTGCTGATAGGAGTTCAACTCCTAAAGATACATGTTTGGTTGCTAAAAGTTCCACAGATACCAGTTGGTTATGGCATAAAAGAATGAATCACCTGAATTTCAAAACCCTGAATAAGCTTGCAAGATTAGCTCTTGTGAGAGGGTTGCCTAATGAAGTGTTCAGTAAGGAACATATTTGTGATGCGTGCCAAAAAGGAAAACAAATTAGAGCATTATTTAAAAGCAAAGTAGATGTTTCTACTGACAGAATACTTCAGTTACTGCATATGGATCTTTTTGGTCCTATAACACCAGTAAGCACTAATGGCAGGAAATGCACATTGGTAGTAGTTGATGACTACTCAAGATATACTTGGGTCATATTCTTACTCAGTAAGAAAGAGACTCAGATAAAGCTGCCAGAATTACTGAAAAGGCTCAGTATTGAGAAAAATCTGAGTGTGGTCAAAATCAGATCTGACAAAGGAACTGAATTTATAAATCATATCATATCTGATTATTGTGCAGCAAATGGAATTTCACATGAAACATCAGCTGCAAGGACCCCTCAACAAAATGGTGTTACTGAAAGAAGGAACAGGACTCTTAAAGAAGCTGCAAGAACAATGATAGCTGAGGCTGATATTCCTAAAAGGTTTTGGGCTGAAGTTGTCAATACTGCATTCTACTCACAGAATAGATCCATGCTGACCAAGAGTCAAGGCAAAACACCCTATGAGCTTTGGAATGAAAGGAAGCCTCTTGTTTCTTTCTTTCGTGTGTTTGGTTGCAAGTGTTTCATACACAATAATGGTAAAGATCAGTTGAAAACATTTGATTGTAAAGCTGATGAATGAATATTCTTAAGATATTCTGAAGTCAGTAAAGCTTTCAGAGTTTACAACTGTAGGACTCTTATTGTGGAGGAAACACCTCATTTTGTTTTTGATGAATCTACTTGTGTTCAGAAGAAACAGGAACATGATGCAGATGAACTGACCAAGAGGATCACCAGATTAAGCCTGAAAAAGAATGACAAATCATCCACTGAATCTGAAAAGAAGAAGTCAGTCACTATCTATGATTGGAGTGACTCGCAGACGATAAAAAAGTTGAGGATGGAACTCAGGACGGTGAGACTCAGGAAAGCCAACACACCAAAGGTGACCAATCTGAACAGACACCAGTTCAGACTCAGGTATGTGATGCCAATGAAGATGTGGTCACAGCTGAGGCAAATTCTGAATCTATCAACCAAAGGGGAACAAATGTCTTTGACAATGTTCTAAATGGAATTTCCCCTGAGGAAGATGATTCCCTTTCTCCGTTTCTGTTGTTCCCTGAGTTTACTGAATTAAATGAACCTAACATTTCAAATGTTGAGGATACTGTTGAAGGGGGAACATCAAGAAGGAAATGGTTAGATAGTCATCCTACAAGTCAGATTGTGGGTGATCTAACTAAAGGTGTTAAAACAAGAAGGTTCCATGGTGAGAGTGCACTATTATTTTGCTTCCTATCGAGAGAAAGACCCCTTTGAGATTGGTGAAGCTCTACAAGATTCTCATTGGATTATTTGCTATGCAAGATGAAATTTGAATCAATTCTCAAGGAATGAAGTATGGGAGCTAGTAGATAGACCTGAAAGGCACAATGTCATTGGAACCAAGTGGGTATTTAAGAATAAAAGAGATGAAAACAACAACATTGTAAGAAACAAAGCAAGGTTAGTTGCACAAGGTTATTCCCAAGAAGAAGGCTTGGATTATGATGAAACCTTTGCACCCGGTTGCAAGACTAGAAACCATCGATTGTTTCTTGCATATCGCCCACATGAAGTTCACGATCTATCAAATGGATGTGAAAAGTGCATTTTCGAACGGTGTGCTTAAAGAAGAGGTTTATGTGGAACAACCTCCTGGTTTCAAAGCAATGACCAAGTTCTGGTGCTCGAAAAACTTTGTATGGTCTTAAGCAAGCACCCGAGCATGGTATGATACTCTTTCTCGGTTTCTTCTTGACCATGGTTTTTGTTAAAAGGGATCATTGATAGAACTCATTTAGGATAGAAGATGGGGAAGATATCTTCTTGGGTTCAGATATATGTTGATGACATCATTTTTGGATCTCCAAACCATCAGCTATGTGAAAAGTTTTCAACACTGATGAAAGGCAAGTTTGATGACTTCAAGTGAAACAATCAAAGGAAGGAATATTCATCAACCAGGCAAAGTACACGGAGATCCGATTGCCAAATATGGTGTCTGAGATTGCAATGCGATTAGGATTCCCATGAATACTAACTACAAGATGGATCCCGATTAAAAAGGCAAATCAGTGAGTCATACTGATTATAGAGGAATCATTGGATCATTGCTCTATCTCACAGCAAGTAGGCCGGATATAACATTTGCTGTTGGGATATGTGCAAGATACCAAGCTAATCCTAAAGCTAGTCACATGGAGGTCGCCAAAAAAGATCTTGAAGTATCTTAAGGGGCACGATGAATAGAGGATTATGGTATCGGTGATGATAACCTTGAATTAGCGGGTTACTCGATGTCGATTATGGAGGTTCGTGAATTGATTGGAAGTCCACTCTGAGGAACATGTCAATTTCTAGGAAGTAAGTGATATCTTGGTTTTTGAAGAAAGCGGACCTCGATAGCAACCAAGACTCGGGTTGAATACATGGCTGGGAAGGGAAGTCTTTGCGGCTTTCGATTCTTTGGCTCAGACAACAATTAAGGGATTATAAAGTTGTAGCTAATGAAGTACCAATATTTTGTGACAATAATAGTGCCATTGCTATTTCACAAAATTCGATATTGCACACCAGATGCAAGCATGTAGATATCAGACATCACTTCATCAGAGATCATGTCGAGAAAAAGGACATAAGGATGGAGAAAATTCATACTGATAAGCAGAGAGTTGATTTCTTGACTAAACCTTTGGCTGAATCAAGTTTTCAGGAACTTTCAGTTGAATTAGGGATGTTAGATCCAGGTGTATAGAGTAAAATCTGAAAAATTGAAGGTTTTCAGATGCATGAAATTTTCTCAGAATTTTACTGAGAAGCTCAGGATAAAATGGAAAATCGAATCGAGTCTCGTGAAACTTCATTTCTTCAAGGTCAAGATCTCGGGATTATCTTGAACCCATTCAAGATTTTCGATATTATCGACATTTTATCAAGGTCGAAGACTCGAGAAGACTGATAGAGAGAAATTAGTCTGAAGAAGTAATGACTCATGCGACTCATTTATTGTTTAAATGAAGCTCAGTAATCATTTGCAATAAATACAAAACACCTAAGGAATGTTTTTGGGCGGGATCGTTTGAAATTCCGAAGAAGGTCAACAGTCATTTAATGCTCTGTTACATTAATGACCAATGAGGATATTTTGGCGGCTTACTTTTCGGAGATCGACTGTTCGTATACCCGATTAATCGAAGATTAATCTCAACTGTTGCTTTTCACCTAACCAACGTGAATTCCCACAATCTCCAAACTATTTATACCCCAAGAAGCCATTCAAGCCATTTTTTTTATCGAACCCTTCGTTCCCAAAATCCTCTGCAAAATAAATCCCCTTTTGCCCAGAAAACCTAAACCCTAAATCTTCAATCTCTCAAATGGCTCCTACCATTTTCGATAAATTAGCCGAAACCAATAAACCTTGGTACGAGTTCGTTGTCTCGCTCGATAGCACAAACAACTCCAAACCAGAAGAGGAGGATCTCCATATTCACTCATCTCGTCGCAAGCAGACCGGACCAAGAATATGCAAAAGAGGTAATCTAGTTCATCTGTAATATGAAGATAGATGAAGAGGATGGTATGCATTCCGAGATTACTGTATCTTATTTAGAGCATTCGTCTAAATACATCGATTTTGAAAGGGAATTGTATATTATTTCGAAAAATTTAAACGATGTTTTTGAGCTTTGTGATAGAGGAGAGGATCCTACGGTGTATATGTTGGGTAGAGAGCAGGAGTATTTAGATAGGATTGCTGAGAATCCTGTAAAATTTGAGGCTACACTGCATAAGAGGCATTTGAAGCCACAATATAGAGTATTGATAGATATTGTGAGCAAATGCATCATGAGTCATTCGGGAGTTTTGAGTGATTAGTACCCAAGTCTCAATAATAATGGCGGCGATCGAGGCTTCACCCACCACCGACTTCAACTGGCTCAGATTCTTGATTCAGATGGTGAGTGAACAGGCCAAAGTCATAAGGAAGGTTGACGGGGCGATCTCGATCAAAGGCAAGATCCACCATGCCACCAAAATAGCATTTATTTTGGAGATGTGCAGAGAGAAGGAGGACATATTCGCCAATTCGACCCCATTCCCCAAGTCCAAGGTGCTCTTCAAGCCCATTCTTTGTGAAGAAAACAGCCATCGGGGAAGAAAGAAAAAAAGCGAGAATCACCAAGCTACCGGCTTCTTTGCCGAAAAGAAACCCAACAAACGGGGGGAAGGTTTTGTTGGAGGCCAAGATGGAGCAGGGTGAGAAGATGAAGAAACAGAAAACCTTCGGCCCCAAGCGCAGAAGACTGGTGGTTCTCACCGATGAAGATAGCAGTGATTCTGAAGTGATTCAACCTGAGAGCCAAACCGCTCAGAATTCGCCATTACAAGTCTTGGCTCAGGTTATCTCTAAGGCACAGGAACAGACTGAGGAGCAGGTCTTCTCTGAGGTGCTTGAGACATCGCTCAGCTCAGATAAAATTTCTCAGGAAATTTTTAAAGGAACTCAGCCTCGAGATTCCTACCAAAGATGTCTTGGCTCGGTCGGAAGAGCCAACTCGAGTCAATCGAGGAAGTGCCACCAGCCCCGTAACCCACTCGGATGCAAACCGAGGACTCGACCGCACAACATTCTCGACGTTCTTGAGACTCGGGAGCGACTTATTTTGATGAGCTCCCCGAGTGATCTACTTTTGATCCTCCAAATGATGCTTCAACTGAACCAGATAGCCCGAGATGGAAGAAGGGCGAAGCTGAAGAAACCGAGTGGAGGAGCAAGGGGGAACGGTTCATCCTTGACCGCTACCCTGAGCTCAAATTTTATACCCCGATCTGCAAGATATCTTCTTCGGGATTAAGGACGACGGTTTTCATCCTCAATCGACTCTTAGGAGATGCTTAACATTGCCGCATTCGAGGGGAAGATCGGTGGAATGAGGAGACGAGATTCCCGATCGAAGTTCTCGTGATTCGGGAAGACAAAGCTCAGGATGAAAGTTTTAGATTTTGATGAGTTGGGAAGAAGATAGCCGAGAGGAGACTATGGGTTGGTGCCCCTAGCAAAGCAGAGACAAATTTCAAGATGGGGACCAACAGGAGATGCCGAGGATCGGCCTCGGATGGAGAAGGAAACTTTTAGATCGATCAACTCGAAATCATTCAACCTCAGACTGAAGCTAGCACTCTTCAGGTACCTTTTGGCACTATTAACAATTATGCCAAAGTTACTGAAGTTTCTATCTTTAACTCTGAATTGTCTGATGAACAGACTGAGGCTCAGTTGGAGACTGGAGCTAGGATGAAGTCGATGCTCAAAAAGTGCATCGACCCTCGGGTTGGTTCGAACCTCGGATGATCAATCGGCCAGAAGGTGAGAATGTTCCCGAGATCGACCTCACCCACTCGGAGAAGCTTGAAAAGGTTGAGCCAATGATGAACAAGATCGATCAGATGGAAGAAACATTGGCCAGCCAAACTCAGAAGATGGAGAATCTGAGTTCATCTTCAGACCTGGTGCAAATCCAAACCACTCTGACCTCAAAGATGACCTCCATGGAAGACAAGCTGAATGAGAAGCTGGAGGGAGTCAAGGAAAGCCGAAAGTGCCGAATCAAAACGAAGCACCGTGAGAATATCAATTTCTAGAGGTGAAACTGGCAGAGAAGAATGAGGTGCTGATCAAATCTGCTGTTGAGGAAATGAGCTCAATGCTCATGACCAAGATGACAGAGATGTTTAAAGATGCTCTCTCTGGCCAGTTTGCCCATTTGTCTGAAGAATTTTCTGTGGCTAAAAACCACCTCAGGAGGCTGGAAGATGAACAAGATCAGTTAGCAGGAGAGGTGCGCTATGTAAGCAAAGAGCAATATCACATGGACACAGCACTCTCCAGACTTCTTCCAAATTACGGTGCCAAGAAGGGGGAAAGACCAGAAGAAGACTTCAGGAAGTTATTGGCACGTACTTTGGAGAAAAAGGCACAAAAAGAAGCTAAAATGAATAGCCTATCCAAAGCCTTGAAGGAAGTCGAAAGTTGAAAAAACCAAGTTCAAACCAGTGGAGAAGCCGATCTACACTCGGTGTTTCGAGGAAACCATGCTTGAAGTAGCAGCAAGAGAGAAATCGAGTGCTAGAGCTAAGGTTGGAACAAGCCAGGCTGCTACTGAATTGCCTATGAAGAGGAAAGCCTTGGGCATTGTTGAACCTGAAAGCAAGCGAGCTAAGGCTTCTAAGCCAGTCCAAAGGAAGCTGATTGGAGAATTAGAAGAGTCTAC
Organism: Stenogyne calaminthoides; assembly: GCA_037126765.1. Lineage (NCBI taxonomy): Eukaryota > Viridiplantae > Streptophyta > Magnoliopsida > Lamiales > Lamiaceae > Stenogyne > Stenogyne calaminthoides. Next base: position 6,137,099 of record JBBCBC010000003.1, on the reverse strand, counting down.
AGGTCAGAAGAAAGTCTTCAACACCAGGAATGCTCTGAAGATACTCCAGATAGAACAAGCTAAGAAATTTGCTGCTTCGGTCTCAGGCGTGCCAATTTTCAGGAAAAAGGCCGAAGAAGAGCAGAAACGAAGGAGTGGATATAAAAAGTTTGCGAGCAAACGGAGAGGGACATCAAAAGCACTGAAATGGCCACACACTAACAAGTGGATGCCCATCCAATTCAACGATAGTTGGGAAGAGGTCAAGAGAACCTTCTGGTTCTATTATGAAGTTCTCAGGGAATGGAAAGGGGAAAGCTCAGATCCAAACGAAGCTTTTATTGAATATCTCCTAACCTTCTATCCTAAATATCTCCAAAGCTGGATAAACCTGGCGGATGAAGGAAAGGTGCAGATAGTAGCCCCAGGCCCATATACCTACCCTCCTCCAAGACTTGATAATGGCCTGGTGAATGAAAAAGCCATTACTCAAGAAATTGCTCAATATCTTTGGGCGAGTTAGTCCGACAGGAACAAATCCGGATATCATTAAGGAAAGAAATGCACTGAAGAAGAGGTATTTCAGAATGTTCAACCTGGAGGTACCCACTGATGAAATTGAAGAAGATGCAAAAAAGACTGAAGAGCCAAATCTGAAGACTGAAGACTGAAGACTTACCTGAAGACACTTGTAATTTTTCTATCTTTTTGTCTTTCATTTTTGTTCTGATAAATTTCATTGTAACCTGTAACAGCCTACTCATCATCAATGAAAATTTATCATTTATGCTCAAAGATAATATCTCATTATCTTATTTACATGTCTTTTACTTTTGATATGCTGAATGAATGTCTCTGAATGAATTGTTTATGGGAAATTGTTTATGAGTATTTGGTGATGAATCCTTTGAGAGATTCATTACTGAAGAAATTTATTGAATGATTAATTGTTAGGAGATTCTCAGAAATTATTTAAGAGATTCTCTGTTCAGAAATTTTTGAGACATAACCAATCTTGTAATAGGATAAACTGAAACCTGAATTTAGGTTATATGGTTGTAACAAGATAGGTTTTGGTATCATCAAAAAGGGGGAAATTGTTGGGAGATGAATTTAATAAAAGATATATGATTTTGATTAGATTCCAAAACCCCTGAGTATGACATGTTCAGGATAATCTTGATAGTTGAGTCAGGATTCAGTTTTATAGTATTCAGGATGATATCTGCAGAATGTATAGTCAGCAGATATAGATCGGAAGTTAGATCCGAGATTCAAGAACTCAAGATATGTTTTCAAGAAACTGAAGTTTGAAGATGAAACTAAGTTTAAAAACTCGAAGAAGAAATCGAGATCAAGACTCAAAGCAGAAATCGAGACCAAGACTCAAAGCAGAAATCGAGATATCAAGACTCAAGCAGAAATCGAGATATCAAGACTCAAAAGATGAAATCGAGATATCAAGACTCAAAGCAGAAATCGAGATACTAAAGACACAGTATGAAACTGAGGAACTGAAGACTCAACATGAAGACTCAAGATATCACCAAGATATCTGGGAAGACTCGGAAGACTCGAAGATCAAGACTCAGAAGACATCAAGACTCAAGACTCAAGACTAAGACATCAAGACTCAAGACTCAAGACTCAAGATCAAGACTCGAAGACCTCAAGACTCGTAAGACTCAAGACATGTACATGTAAGATGTAAGAAATCAAGATCAAGAATACTGAAGGCACAACAATTACTGAAGACTCAGTAATGTACTAAATGCTCAGTATAAACCTGAATGTTCCGAAAATATCTATCTGAAGGATGCAATACTGAGAAGATCGCGATTCCTTAGAAAAATAGATATTTGCCAAGAAATTCCATACATACAAAAGGAACTAAGACAAAGTGTTGTTAAGGTTATATCAACTCAGAGTTTGTAACCAAAAGAGCCGTTGAAGATTATTGCCTAAAACGTGTTAGGGAGTTTCAAACCCTAAATATAGCCGTTCCTCACAGACCATAAGAGGAAACTCACGAAGCTATCTCTCCAACGGATAGTTTTTCAAGAGTGACCTTGGTGTATGCCTATAAATACTTGTGACCCTCTACATTGTAAGGTTACGGGAAATTTATAAGCAACTCAAGAAGCTCAAACTTATTATCGCAAAGTTAAAGCACTAAAAAAACTTAGAATTTCCCAAGTGCTTTTATATTGAAGAGAGCTCACTAAACTAAGCCTAGCTTGATAAGATTTATCCGAAGCTTAGTCGAGATATCCTAGCCTTTGCATTGTACTTCATTGTAAAGGATATCTCATCCTAGTTGGAAACCAACCAAGAAACCCCAAACCCTTGAGAAGGTAGTTGGAGTGTGTTCGTTGGTGAGAAGTGTTGTAAAGAGTTAGTAAACTACGCGGAGTAGTCAGAAAGCTCTAGAGGAGAAGTTAGTAAGCTACAGAGGTAGTCTGAAAGCTTGTTTGTGTTTGAGTAAGTAAACCATGAGGTAGTCGAAAGCTCAAGGTTGGGTTGAGTAAGTAAACCACGTGGAGTAGTGTAAAGCTTCGGTACGAAGTTGAGTAAGTAAACTACGCGAGGTAGTCAGAAAGCTCAGGAAGTGATTAGTGAATTTCTCTGAGGATCAGAGAGAGTGGACGTAGGAGCTTGAGTCTCTGAACCACTATAATTGCTGTGTTGTTTATTGCTTTCCTTATCTGTGCTTAACTGTTGCATTGATTTAATTCACTGAGATTTCAGTTGGAATCAATCCACTGGAAGTTGCATATAATTGAATCACAGCCTAATCACTATTCCATTCAAAGGAAGGTTTTCAGAAAGCTTAAAACCAAAGTATAAACTAAAGGGCCAACCATTACGCACATCCGAGTAGCTAGAACAGATAGTTACCAAACCGAACTTACTCTTCCGAGGGTTCATCCAAGAAGTTCAAAGTTATCGATCCAAGCAACTCGGGATCTCTCAAACTTCGTAAGGACTCGGTTGGGATTATTTGAGGTTTTTCCCCATAAAGTAAGACTCGGGATCAACAAAAGTATAACTTATTTAGTAGGCTTTGATTAAATAGAAAAGTGACTTGTGCTTCTCGGGACCAAACTTCTTAGAAAAAGTATAACTTGTTTAGATAAAAACCTTAGAAGAAAAGAATAAAAAGAAAAAGTTTTAAAAAAAAAAGTATAACACGTGTATTATTTGATTAAATACACGTGTAAAGACTCGTTTTAGAAAACCGGGACCAACAAAAAGTATAACTTATTTAATAGAAAAGTATTACATGATTAAATAGAAAAGTATAACTTGTTAAATAGAAAAGTATAACTTGTTAAAAGGAAAGTATAACTTGTTTAGATAGAAAAGTATAACCTGTTTAGATAAAAAAGTATAACTTGTTTAGATAGAAAAGAATAACTTGTTTAGATAGAAAAGTATAACTTGTTTAAATAGAAAAGTATAACTTGTTTAATTAGAAAAGTATTACCTGATTAAATAGAAAAGTATAACTTGTTTAAATAGAAAAGTATTACTTGATTAAATAGAAAAGTATAACTTGTTAAATAGAAAAGTATTACTTCATTAAATAGAAAAGTATTACTTGATTAAATAGAAAAGTATAACTTGTTTAAATAGAAAAGTATAACTTGTTTAATAGAAAAGTATTACTTCATTAAATAGAAAAGTATAACTTGTTAAATAGAAAAGTATAACTTGTTTAAAGAAAAGTATAACTTGTTAAATAGAAAAGTATAACTTGTTTAAATAGAAAAGTATAACTTGTTTAAATAGAAAAGTATTACTTGTTTAAATGAAAAGTATAACTTGTTTAAATAGAAAAGTATAACTTGTTTAAATAGAAAAGTATTACTTGATTAAATAGAAAAGTATAACTTGTTAAATAGAAAAGTATTACTTGATTAAATAGAAAAGTATTACTTGATTAAATAGGAAAATATAACTTGTTTAAATAGAAAAGTATAACTTGTTCAATAGAAAAGTATTACTTTATTAAATAGAAAAGTATAACTTGTTAAATAGAAAAGTATAACTTGTTTAAAGAAAAGTATAACTTGTTAAATAGAAAAGTATAACTTGTTTAAATAGAAAAGTATTACTTTTTTAAATAGAAAAGTATAACTTGTTTAAATAGAAAAGTATAATTTGTTTAAATAGAAAATATTACTTGATTAAATAGAAAAGTATAATTTGTTAAATAGAAAAGTATAACTTGTTTAAAGAAAAATATAACTTGTTAAATAGAAAAGTATAACTTGTTTTAATAGAAAAGTATTACTTGATTAAATAGAAAAGTATAACTTGTTAAATAGAAAAGTATAACTTGTTTAAATAGAAAAGTATAACTTGTTTAAAGAAAAGTATTACTTGATTAAATAGAAGAGTATAACTTGTTTAAATAGAAAAGTATAACTTGTTTAAAGAAAAGTATTACTTGATTAAATATAAAAGTATAACTTGTTTAAATAGAAAAGTATAACTTGTTTAATGTAAAGTATTACTTGATTAAATAGAAAAGTATAACTTGTTTAAAGTAAAGTATTACTTGATTAAATAGAAAAGTATAACTTGTTGAAATAGAAAAGTATTACTTGTTTAAATAGAAAAGTATTACTCGATGAAATAGAAAAATATAACTTGTTTAAATAGAAAAGTATTACTTGATTAAATAGAAAAGTATAACTTGTTAAATAGAAAAGTATAACTTGTTTAATGAAGAGTATTACTTGATTAAATAGAAAAGTATACTTGTTAAATAGAAAAGTATAGCTTGTTTAAAGAAAAGTATAATTTGTTAAATAGAAAAGTATAACTTGTTTAAATAAAAAGTATAACTTGTTTAAATAGAAAATTATTACTTGATTAAATAGAAAAATATAATTTGTTTAAATAGAAAAGTATAACTTATTTAAAAAAAATTGTAAAAAAAAAACTTGTTAAATTCTAAGTATAACTTGTTTAAATAGAATTAATTTAATTAAAAAAACGTTAAAAGAAATGTATAAAAGTGATTAAATAGAAAAGTATAATTTGTTAAATAGAATTGATCTTGTTTTCGAAATATATTTGTTAAATAGAAAAGCGCTTGTTTTTAAAGAGGTCCGTGTTAAAAGTCCCCAATAAAATTATTACTTGTTTAAATAATTATCTCATTTAATTGGGATTGTAAAAAACAAATTTAAGTCGTGATAGAATTAATTTGCTTATATATGATGAGTTGTTTGGTGGTTAGGTTCAGGATGTGTCCTTGGCTCGGGTGGTTTTAATTGGGTGGCTTATATATGATGAGTTGTTTGGTGGGTTCGGGATGTGTCCCGAGTTTGAACCATAGCTAGCCCTTTTTTTCATTCACGATTTATCGACGACACGCGTGGTTGCTAATAGAGACGGTAATTTACCGTCGCTATTCCGTCACTAGTTTTCGACGGTTATAGCGACAAATATTTTTGGTCGCTAATAGCGACATTTACCTACCATCGCTATACCGTCGTTGATTATCGACGTCTTTAGCGACGGTTTGGCAACAGTTTTTCTGACCCGGGTTCCCACCTAGAAACCCATGGACGGATCATAAGGTGGGCTGCACCGGGCTCCAGCCTAGTGCAACCCCCCACTAACCTGTTATATATCTGTATATAACATGTGAATAAAATTTAATATGCGAATTTAAGCTCAATTCAATATTATTATTTTTTATATTAATTTATGAATTTCAATTTAAAATTAAAGTTCATCCCCACACTCTATACACAGTTATTAAATTAGATACAAGTTGATATAATTTTTTTTCCTGAGCTACCATGTCTTTCCTTTTTTTATTATAATTTAATTAAAATAGTGAGGTTTAAGAATTTCATCTACAACAAATATTTTATTTTATTGTAATTTGAATGTGCTTTCTTGAGGCTCTCATACCCCAAAATTTAAATTTAATCTTCTAAATATGGTTCTACTCTTATTTTAGTACTTTTATTTATTTAACTTGTTCCCTGTTATATATCTAAATTGTTTTCTCAATATTTGTCCCCCTTTTTTTTGAGGAATGTGTATGATTTTTTTTAATTGTTATATATTGTGATAATAATAAAATTTTAGCCACTTTAATATTAGAAAAAGATAAATTATAAATGTAATAATGTATTAACACGAGTTAAACGACATATTTTTTAAATTGGTAAATGTTTCTTGAAATGTTTAAAAAAATATTGAGCATAAGTTGTACGACTTTATTTTAACTAAATATTATTTATAATTAAGGATATATTTTATAAATGAACACCAATCTATTAAAATATATTTTATTAAAAATAGAGATAAATTTGAATTTTATTATTGATGAGTTTTATGTTTTGAAGTCTCATACGACACCATTTAATTAGATTAATATATTAAAAAATATTATATGTAAATATAAAATTTTAATGTGATGAAACTTCAAAAAATTCAGTCTACCCCATCGTTAAATTCTAGATCCGTCCCTGCAGAAACCGTCGGCAAAACCGTCGCTAAGTAGAGACGGTTATGTGCCGTCGCTACTTAGCGACGATTTCACAATAACCGTCGCTAAAGTCTAGCGACCCTCGTTTTCCTGACGGTCATTAAACCGTCGCTACGATGTGTCGCGACGGTTTTTTCCGTCGCTAAAACCGTCGCTAAACACCGTGTTTTTTGTAGTGTTGTAGTAAATTTTAATTTGTAGTGGCCTATACCCGTTCCAGATTGTGTATGTCATTATATATCCCTCGTGGCCCCTGCACACGCACGCTACTAGATGGAGAGCCTCACACGCACACATGCAGCGCCTACAAGATGGACGCTGACCGCAAGCGTCGCAATTTGGAGTTCAGTGTTGGCGACTGTGTGGGCTATCCTCACAAAAGATAGGTGCCCCAGCCCAACTCATTTATACAACAAGTTGAAGGCGATGAAAATTGGTCCCGTCACATATCAAGATTTCGGACGTGTTCAATGTGAAACACCTTGTTCCTTACCATCAAAGACGGACATACCCAACCGGCGCACGTGGCCCATATCTATTTTTAATTTTTTTTATTATTATATTTATATATAATAACAATTTATTATAATATAAAATATTGTACTTTTATTATTTGTCAATATACTTTTGAAGAATAAAATAAAAATAAAACATTTCAAATTATTTATGAACACAATTCTAAGTGATTATAATACTTATAATTTTTCAAAAACACCTTATACCTCTTTTTTTTTTTTAATATAAGTTATATTTATATTTATATTTTTTGTTCACCGTCGTTAAAATTTTCTGTATATGTCCCTTCTACCATGGTAATAATGAGGAGTCCGACAGTGATCCACCAGATTCGAGGTCGAATCTCCTCTTGCCGGGGGGATTATAATATATAATGTCGTAGAAGACTCGTTTGATTTTATGGAGCGCTATGAACGTGTCTTCAAACCCATGATATGAAGGGCCATTTATTTTATTTCATTTATTGGGCTTATTTATATTGCACTTTACTTATTTATTTGGTTTGGACATTTGCATGGCGTGAGGTGTATTTCCCCCGCGCACAGGGGCAAATTCAGAATATTCAATTTAGGGGTACGATCATAATTTATACATATTTAATAACAAAATGTTGGGCCAAATGCCCAAAATAATTGTTACAAATTTTGTCATGAAATTTTAAAAAAAAATTCTAATGGGCTGTAGCTCAAATGGTATAGCTAAATTTATTTTGTCTTTACATGTGAGGTACAAGATTCAATTCCTCATATCCACAACATATATATTTTAATTATTTTTTAATATTTTTTAAGAAATTTATATTATTTTTTATGAGATCATTATTAGTCCAATTACCATAAATTAATTGCATACTATTGACATTAGACTTAAATTATTAATTGAACAATTTAAAATTAAGTTATTAGTTGGATTGTAAAACGACATGACTAGGTTGATTGTGATAAAACTCGATTTACATATTTATTTGTACGACTATGTTGGTCCCGGTGTAAACGAGTGTCACACGTGTATGAGTGGGGGGAATACACGTGTAGCGATTTATCAACTTTTAATTTTTTTTACTGAAATCAGTGAGTCAGGTTGTCCCGAGTTTCAGTCGTGAGAAGCACAAATTGCCCTGAGTCAAAGTTTACTGAGACAATTACCCTGAGCGACTTTCAGAGACTTCAGATTAGCTCAACTGATCCTGATTTTCTACAGAGTCCAAGTAAGCTTGGAGTAGATAATAATCTTACTGACTACTCAGGAGAGTTTGTCAGTTTGATAATTATCTAGACTAGCTTAACTAGGGTGCGGAAAGTGTAGGCCCTAAGTTTATACTCGTTTTACTTTGCTATAAATCTTTCCTTAATGAAACAGTGGTTAAGGCTGTGATCAAATTAATGCAAGTTCAGTGGGTTGGTTCCAACTGAATATTAGAAATGCTTTCAGTGAAATACGCAACAAGTAATAATGCAAAGTAGAAAGCAAAAACAACACATCAAGTTATAGTGGTTCAGAGGCTCAAGCTCCTACGTGCACTCTCCCTGATCTTCAGAGAAATTCCTTAACTCACTACTTCTACTACCTCAAGCTTTCGGACTGAACATAGCAACTTAATAACTTTTCACTACGAGTTTTCAGACTGAACTACCGCAGCTTACTAACTCAACACACACACAAACGTTCAGACTGAACAATCAGCTTACTAACTTCTTCTCTAGAGTCTTCTGACTGAAAACAACAACTTAATAACTCTTTACACCTCTCTCACTTCCAACTACTACACTCACAAACTTCCTAATCAAAGGGTTTGGGTTTGGTTGGTTTCCAACTAAGGTGAGATATCCTTTTTATAATGAGAACACAAGTAAAAGATTAGGATATCTCGAAACTAAGCTTTGGATAAGAACTTAATTCTAGGCTTAGTAAAATGAGCTCTCTTTAACACTTGGGAAATTCAAGGGGTTTCGAGTGCTTCACAATAATGCTTGAATACGAATGAGCTCTGGAGTTGCTTTGATTTCCCGTAACCTTGAAGTGTTCAAGGCCTCTGGTATTTATAGGCAACTCTTCAAGAAGTCTTCATTTGAAAACTATCCGTTGGAGAGATAACATCTCGGGTTTCTTCTTTGAGTATATGGTGAACGGTTTTATTAGGGTTTTGAACATAGCGTTGCATGCATTAGAAAATATCCAGACAAGCAGCCAATCACCATTTTCTGTGAACAAGACAAATATCTCTGCTGCCATTTTTCAGACATATGTCGCTTTCAGTGTCAGGAAAGTACGCTGTTTTCGCCTCCTCATTGGTCGACTTCTTCCTTTGAACAGAGACAACAAAAATGGCTCTTTTCAGTCAACCAACACTGAGTTGATATTATCCTTAGTGTTGGTCCCGGTGAAAATGAGTCTTACACGTGTATGGGGGGGAATACACGTGTTCAGTGATTTTAAAACTTTTTCTTCTGAGGTCAGCCTGGGTCAGATAATCCTGAAGATTAGGTTCTGAGAAGCACAGATTGCTCTGAGTCAAAGTTCATCGAGACAATGATCCCGAGCCGCTTTCAGATACCTCGAGATAATCCCAATCAATCGAGTGTCAGAGATCCCGAGTTGCTTGGATCGATAACTAGCTTATTGAATCCTCGTAAGAGAGTTCGGTTTGATAACTATCTGTTTCTAGCTACTACCGTGTGGAATGGTTGGCCTTAGATTATACTCGTTTTAAGCTTTTGTTAAAAAACCTTCCCTTTATGAAATAGTGATTAGGCTGTGATTCACTTATGCAACTTCAGTGGATTGATTCCAACTGAATATCAGTGAAAAGTATGCTTTCAAAATCAGGTCAATGCAACAGATAAGCAAAGATAAGGAAAGCAATAAAGAACACAAAGCAATTATAGTGGTTCAGAGACTCAAGCTCCTACGTCCACTCTCTCCGACTCTTCAGAGAAATTCACTATCAACTTCTGAGCTTTCTGACTACCTCGTAGTTACCTACTCAACTCGGCCCCTAGTTTTTTTGACTACTCCACGTAGTTTACTTACTCAACCCGACCTTGAGTTTTCTGACTACCTCCGTAGTTTACTTACTCAATCACACACAAGCTTTCAGACTACCTCTGTAGCTTACTAACTTCTCCTCTAGAGTTTTCTGACTACTCCGCGTAGTTTACTAACTCTTTACAACTCTACTCACCAACAAACACACTCCAACTACCTTCTCAAGGGTTTGGGGTTTCTTGGTTGGTTTCCAACTAAGATGAGATATCCTTTACAATGAAGCACAATGCAAAGGTTTAGGATATCTCGACTAAGCTTTGGATAAATCTTATCAAGCTAGGCTTAGTAAAGTGAGCTCTCTTCAATATAGAAGCACTTGGGAAATTCAAGGTATTTCGAAGTGCTTTACTTTTTGCAAGAATAAGTTCGAGCTCTTGAGTTATGTGATAAATTTCCCGCCACCTTACAATGTAGAGGGTCACCAAGATTTATAGGCATACACCAAGGTTACTCTTGAAAACTATCCGTTGGAGAGATAGCCCGTGAGTTCCCTCTTATGGTGTGTGAAACGACTATATTTAGGGTCCGAAACTCCCTAACACTTTCTAGGCAATAGTCTTTCATGTAGCCGGTCTTCACTTTTTTGTAGTCCGGAACTTTCGTGACATCCGACATCTTTTTGGCTTGACTTGTCTTTGTCGATTGTCGAGATGGTACAATGTCGTCTTTCCTTTTTTGACTTTTGTCTTGATTAAAGGTAGACACCTTCAACGGCTCTTTTGGTTACAAACTCGAGTTTGATATAACCTTAACAACACTCGACTTAGTTCCTTTTTTGTGCGCATTTGAATGTCTTGGAAATATCTATCTTTCTAAGGCATTGCGTTTCTCTCAAGATTGCATCCTTCGGATAGATATATTGATTGCCTCGGATCATCAGGGTTCATATCGAAGCTTCAAAGACATTTATCGACTCTTGAGAATTAATGCGGCATTCAATATTCTTGATCTTGATTTCTCGATCTTTAGTCTTGCGTTTTTTCGAGTCTTTTAAATTTATCTTGATCGATATATCGAGTCTTTTATCTTTGAGTCTTGAGTTCTCGATTTATTGAATCTTCAGAGACTTCAGAACCTATCTGAACTATATCTCACGACTATACATTTTGCGAGATAACATCCCTGAATACTCTAATAACTGAATCCTGACTCAACTATCAAGATCATTCTGAACATGTCATACTTAGGGGTTTTGGGATCTTAATCAAAATCATATAATCTTTTATTAAATTCATCTCCCAACAATTTCCCCCTTTTTGATGATGCCAAAACCTATCTTGTTACAAATATATAACCTATACTCAGGTTTCAGTTTATCCTATTACAAGATTGGTTGTCTCCCAACTATTTCTTAGATCAGAGAATCTCCCAACAATTTCAGAGTTTCTCAACAGTTTAATCATATATCAAATTTCTTCAGTAATGAATCTCTTTAACTAGTTCATTACCAAATACTTAAACAATTTCCCTCTTATCAGCATACAATCAGTTTAGAGACATTCATTCAGCATATCAAAATAAAGACATGTAAATAAGATAATGAGATATTATCTTTTGAGCATAATGATAAATCTTCATTGATGACAAGTATACATTTACAGATTACAATGAATTTATCAAACAAAATCAAAAAGACAAAATTTAAAGATTACAGAGTCTTCGAAGTTCTTCATCTTTGATCTTGATTCGGCTCTTGGTTTGCTTCATTTTCCACTTCATCATTTGGTACCTCCGGGTTGAACATTCCAAAAAAATCTTTTTTCTTGACTCATTCCTCTCTTTGATGATGTAAAGGGCTGTTTCTCGTTAATCCTAACCGACCAAAGATATTGAGCAATTTCTTGCGTAATGGCCTTCTCATTTACCAAGCCATTACCAAGTCTTGGAGGAGGATAGGAATATGGATCAGGGGCTACTATCTGTACTCCACCTTCATCCGCAAGGTTAATCCAGCCTTGGAGATACTTTGGATAGAAGGTTAAAAGATATTCAATGAAAGCTTCGTTCTGATCTGAGCCTTCCCCTCTCCATTCCCTGAGAACATCGTAATTGAACCGAAGGTTCTCTTCACTTCTTCCCACATGTCGTTGAGTTTAATGGGCATCCATTTATCAACGTGGGGGCCCTTTCGGCGCTTTTCGATGTTCCCTTCCTCTTGCTCGCAAATCTCACGAAATCACTCCTTCGCTTCGCTCTTCGCGTCTATCTTCTTTTCGATCACAGGCGCTCCCGAGATCGAAGCGGCGTGACTTTCTTAGCTTGTTCTTTTGGAGTGTCTTGAGCATCTCCGGTGTTGAAGACTTTCTTCCGAGGTTGAGACTCGGTTTCTTCGCATCTTCTTCATCGAGAATCACTTTCTCTGGATTGGCTTTAAAGCCTTCGACGTTTGCTTCAAAGTTGAACAACGCCCAAGACTTTCCTCTTCATAGGCAGTTCAGCTCCATCCTGGCTTGTTCCAACCTTAGTTCTAGCACTTAGTTTCTCTCTTGCAACCTCAAGCATGGTTTGCTTTTAAACTTCGAGTGTAGATGGGCTTCTTCACTTGAGCAAATTTCAATTTCTCAAGAGCTTCGACTTCTTTTTAAGGCTTTGGCTAGATTGTACATTTCAAAGATCTTTCGAGCCTTCTTTTCCAAAGGCACGTGCCATGAACTTCCCGAGGTCTTCACCTTCCTTTTCCCCTTCTTGGCACCGTAATTTGGAAGAAGTCCGGAGAGAGGCGTGTCCATGTGATCTTGCTCTTTGCTCACACAAATGCGGATCTCTCCTCGCTAACCGATCTTGCTCATCTTCCATTCTCGATGTGGTTCTTAGCCCACGCAGTTCTTGAGATATGTGGGCAAACCGGCGGAGAGTGCATCTTTAAGCATCTCTGTCATCTTGGTCATGAGCATTGAGCTCATTTCCTCAACAACAAATTTGATCAAGACCTCATTTTTTTTCTCTGCTAGTTTCACCTCTAGAAATTCAATCGATTCACGGTGCTTCGTTTCATTTCAAAGACTTAACTTCTGCGTTGACTCCCTCGGCTTTGCATTCAACTTTTCTTCCATGGAGGTCATCGATTGGTCGAGTGTTTTGTATCTCGCATTCTCAAGAATGGCTAAAACCTTCCATTATCGAGCTTGATTGGCCAACGTTTCTTCCATCCGAAAGCAATTTTGATCGCCATTGGCTCAATCTTCTCAAGTTTCTCCATTATGGGAGTGAGATCAATCTCGTGACCTTTCGCACCTTCTCGGTCTTTGTTTGATCATCCCGAGTTCAACTTCATCCCGAGCTCAGGACTCAATTGAGCCTCGATCATTTTATCGGACAATTGTAATTAAAGATAGTACTTTCAATTAACTTTGGCATATTTGTTAATAGTGCCAAAAGGTACCAAGAAGTGCTTAACCGATCGAGGTTGATCGACAAACGAAGTCTCTTTTTCCATTTGAGACCCGATCCTCAAGATCTCCTGTTGGTCCCCATCTCCATCTTTGGATTTGTCTCCATTTGCTCGGGCACCAACTTCGGTTGTTCTCTTCTCGGCTAACTTCCTAACGAACCAGCTCATCAAAATCAAATTTTTCATCTGAGCTTTGTCTTCCGAACCCCGAGAAGTCGGTTAGGAAAAGGCATCTCCTCATTCCACCGATCTTCCCCTACGAATGCAAAGCAATGTCAAGCATCTCGGGAAGAGTCGATTGAGGATATACATCGTCGTCCTTAATCAAGAAAACATCTTGCGGATCGTAGGAAATTTGAGCTCGAGGGGTATCGGTCAAGGATGAAGATTCCCCCTTGCTCCTCCACTCGCCTTCTTCAGCCTCGCCCTTCTTCCATCTCGGGCTCTCGGTTCGATGAAAGCTTCGCTAAGGATCAAGCGGTAGATCACTCTGGAGCTCTTCGAGAATATTTTGCTCTGAGCCTCAGTAGTATCCGAGTTTGTGCATTCAGTCCTCGGTTTGCATCCGAGTGGGGTTACGAGGCTGGTGGCATATCCTCGGTTTGAGTCCGAGTTGGCTCGGCCCGTCTCGAGCACTCGCACATCTTCAGATCTACTCGAAGTTTGGCTCTTCCGTCTCGAGCTCGCACTTCGAGGTAGGTATCTCGAGGTCTCGAGCTCCTTTAAAAATTTCCCGAGAAATTTTATCATCTTGAGTGATGTCTCGAGCACCTCAGAGAAGACCTGCTCCTCAGTCTGATCCTGTGTCCTGGAGATAACCTGAGCCAACACTTGTAATGGCGAACTTTGAGCGGTTTTGTCTTCAGGTTGTATCTCCTCAGAATCACTGCTACCTTCGTCGGTGAGAACCACCAATCTTCTGCGTTTTGGAGCAAGATCCTTCCGCTTCATCAATTTTGCTCCTTGCTCCATTTTTGCCTCCAACAGAACCTTCCCCCTGGTTTGTTGGGTCTCTTTCTCAGCAGCCGCAGAAGGTGATTCTACCTTCTTTTCTCTTTTCCCTCGAATGGCCTGCTTCTTCACAGCAGTGGGTTTGAAGAGAATTTTGGTTTTAGGGAATGGGGTTGAATTGGCGAAGATATCCTCCTCCTCTCGGCACATCTCCAAAATATAAGCAATTTTGGTGGCATGGTGGATCTTGCCTTTCATCATGATTGTCCCATTGACCCTTTTTATGACCTTGGCTTGCTCCTTCACCATCTGAATTAAGAATTTCAGCCAGTTGAAGTCAGTGGTAGGAGATGCCTCGATCATGACCATCAATCGAGCTTGGTACTAATCTGCTCAAAACTCCCCGCAAGACTCATGATGCACTTGCTCACAATATCCATCAGCACACGATATTGTGGCTTTAGATGCCTCTTATTCAATGTCGCCTCAAATTTCACAGGATTCTCAGCAATCCTATCAAGGTACTCCTGCTCTCTACCCGACATATACATCGCAGGATCCTTTCCTCTATCACAGAGTTCAAACACATCGTTCAAATTTTTCGGAATTATGCACAAATCCCTCTAAAAAACGACGTATTTTGACGAATGCTCTAAGTGTGATGTGGTAATCGAAGAATGCATACCATCTTCTTCATCTATTCTCAAATTACAGATGAATTCGATTACCTCTTTTGCGAACTCGGTCCTGGGTGGAAACTGCGACTAGATGGGTGAGTTTAGATCGGATCATATCAGAGCCTCCTCTTACGGCTTTGAGTTGTTTGTGTTTTCGAGTGAGACAACGAACTCGTACCAAAGGCTTGTTGGTTATGGCTAATTTCTCGAACAAGGTTGGGGCCATTTTAGAGATTGATTTAAGAATTTGAAGCTTTAGGGTTTGGAGATTTCTGGGCAAAAGGGATTTTTGATTGTAGAGGATTTGGGAACGAAGGGTTTGATAAACCTTTGGCTTGAATGGCTTAAAAGGTATATATAGCCGAGATCGTGGAGGATCGTGTGGGTTAGGTGAGAAACAACGGTTGAGATTAATCTCCGATTAATCGGGTATCTGAACAAAGCGATCTCTAAAAAGTAAGCCGCCAAAACATCCTCATTGGTCATTAATGTAGCGAGCATTAAATGACCGTTGACCTTCTTCGAATATGAAACGATCCGCACAAAAACATTCCTCGTGTGTTTTGTATTTATTCTGCGAATGATTCCGAGTTTTACTTGAGCAATAAATGAGTCGCATGAGTCTTTACTTCTTCAGACCAATTTCCCTCTATCAGTCTTACTGAGTACTGATCTTGATAAAATGTCGATAATATCGAAAGTCTTGAATGGGTTCAAGATACTCATCGAGTATTGTCCTTCAGTAAATCTGAGTTTCTTGAGACTCAGTTCAGTATTTCCATTTTATCCTGAGTTTCTCAGTAGAATTCTGAGAAACCTTCATGCATCTGAAAATCTTCAAATTTTCAGTTTTACTCTATACACCTGGTTCTAACATCCCTAATTCAACTGAAAGTTCCTGAAATCTTGATTCAGCCAAAGGTTTAGTCAAGATATCAGCTCTTTTGCCTCAAGTATGAATTTTCTCCATCCTTATGTCCTTTTTCTCGACATGATCTCTGATGAAGTGATGTCTGATATCCACATGCTTGCATCTGGTGTGCAATACCGGATTTTGTGAAATAGCAATGGCACTATTGTTGTCACAAAATATTGGTACTTCATTGGCTTCAACTTTATAATCCCTCAATTGTTGTCCGAGCTAAAGAATCAGGCACGCAGACTTCCTACTGACCATGTATTCACCCGATAATCTTGGTTGCTCTTGAGGTTTGTTTCTTTGAAAACCAAGATATCAGCTTGCTTCCTAGAAATTGACAAGTTCCTGTTGTGGACTTCCTGTCAATTCTACAACCTCCATAATCAGCATCTGAGTAACCAGTTAATTCAAGGTTATCGTCAGCTGGATACCATAATCCTCTATTCACTGTGCCCTTAAGATATCTTAGTATCTTTTTGGCAGCCTCCATGTGACTAGTCTTAGGATTAGCTTGGTATCTTGCACATATCCCAACAAAGAAATGTTATATCGGCCTACTTGCTGTGAGATAGAGCAATGATCCAATGATTCCTCTATAATCAGTATGATTCACTGATTTGCCTTCTGAATCAGGATCCATCTTGTAGTTAGTATTCATAGGAATCCTAACTGCATTGCAATTTTGTACACCATATTTGGCAATCAGATCTCTGGTGTACTTTGCCTGGTTGATGAACGTGCAACTAACTGTAACTGTAACATGGGCTATTGCGATTTCCTCCTTCCTTTCACGAATACTCGATTAGCCTTAAACATGATGAAGTGTCTATTCAAATAGCTTAATCGATTTATCTCGAAGCACTAATTGATCATTCGTGTCACCTTTGGTCACAAAGTCCAAGGTGGCATGCATTGGCCAATGACTTTGTTCCAATTACGACGAGAAGATGAGTATTCTCTCTAAATCCACTTTGAGGAATGAATCCTTATCTCGGTTCAACTACCACGCACATGCATTTCGTGATGAACTCAATCCAAGCCATATCTACCCATGGAAGGGTGTAAGCGTCGGTCATGGTCAAAGTTCATCACTCCACACATGTCGTGCGTATTGACCTCAAGTCAAAGGAGTATCGCATCGCTCCCACTAACCAAGACACCCGTAGACACATATAGTGAAACTACATCAAACGGTTGCTCGGATGAGTATACCAATACCCTCTAAGGTATTTGTGCATCCATCATGAGATACCTTGTATCTCGTAGTAAGTGAGATCTTACTACACTCTCTAAGAGTATGATGCAGATCGCACACCGATCTCCATTGCATCATCGATATCCCATTCTCGATGATCCTTGATCGGGGCTGTTGAGAATCATGCTTAAGTCATCTGAGTTCTCACGTACTCAATGACAACAGTAATTCAAGGGAACATAGATAAGAATAAATGCAAACAATCAAACATAATATTCTAATAAGTGTAATGCCATACATTTAATATTAAACAAATAATAATATTAAACTAACACTGAATATTATCTTAGTATTATGTTCATACAAAGGATTGTCTCTAGGACACTAACACTAACAATCTCCCACTTGAACTAGAGCCAATCACCTACATGCCTAACCCCTAGACCATTGAAATGTCTAGTGTGTACATGAACACTCATAGCCTTGGTGAAAGGATCAGCCAAATTATCTTCTGTGGGAACACGTTCTAACTCTATCTGTCCTCTAGCGATTACCTCTCTAATCAAGTGATAACGCCTCGGCACATGCTTGTTTCTGTTATTGGATCTCGGTTCCTTAGCTTGCGCAACCGCACCAGTGTTGTCACAATATGACTTTATTGGACTGCCGACACTCGGAACTACCCCTAGTTCATTTAAGAACTATTTTATCTAGACAACTTCTTTAGTAGCTTCAACCGCAGCAATGTACTCAGCTTCGGTTGTTGAGTCCGCGGTAATCTCTTGCTTGGAACTATTCCAACTAACTGCCCCACCATTGAGAGTAAACACATAGCCTGACTGAGATTTGTAATCATCACATTCAGATTGGAAACTTGCGTCCGCATAGCCAGTAGCCACTAGCTCTGACTGTCCCCCGTAGACTAAGAAGTATTCGTTTGTACGTCTGAGGTACTTAAGAATGTTCTTGACAGCAATCCAATGAGGTTCACCCGGATTCTGTTGGTATCTACCAGTGATGCTGACAGCGAAGGCCACATCTGGCCTAGTGCAAGTCATGGCGTACATGATGGACCCAATTACTGATGCATATGGTATGTCCTTCATGTGCTTGATATCATCGTCTGTGGAAGGACAATCCTTCTTAGACAGTTTTATCCCATGACATGCAGGTAGAGAACCTCTCTTAGAGTTCTCCATCGCAAATCGCTTCAACACCTTATCTACGTAGGTGGACTGTGATAGCCCCAACATCCTCTTGGATCTATCCCTATGGATCTTGATCCCTAAAATGTAGCAGGCCTCACCAAGATCCTTCATCATGAAGGTCTTTGACAACCATTCTTTCACGGATTGCATGAGAGGGATACTGTTCCCCATAATCAGTATGTCATCAACATACACAACTATGAACACAATATTCTTACCTTTGCACTTTCGATAGACACACGGATCTTCCGAGTTTTTGATGAAGTCAAATGATTTGACAGCCTCATCAAATCGGATATTCCAACTCGTAGAAGCTTGCTTCAACCCATAGATGGATCATCTGAGCTTGCACACAAGATTAGATTTTAGCTTTGAGATAAAACCTTCCGGTTGAGTCATGAACACTTCCTTATCAATGTTTCCATTGAGGAAAGCTGTTTTGACATCCATCTGTCAAATCTCGTAGTCGAGGTGTGCTGCTACCGCAAGTAAAATTCGAATGGACTTGATCTTAGCAACTGGTGAGAAAGTCTCGTCATAGTCAATGCCTTCGCGTTGACTGTAACCTTTCGCCACCAACCTAGCCTTGTAGGTTTGTACCTTGCCATTTGCATCGGTCTTACGCTTGTAGACCCACTTGCAACCTATGGGTTTGACCCTTTTTGGCAATTCAACCAAGTCCCAAACTTGATTGATGTACATCGAGTCCATCTCGGATTTCATGGCTTCATGCCACTTCTTTGAGTCAATATCTAATGTTTTCTCAGTGTAAGTTTTAGGTTCGTCCTTATCCCGGATCTACACGTCATCTTTTTCCTCCATGAGGAAACCATAATATCTGGTGATCGGATTACGAACTCTAGTAGACTTACGGAATTGTGGTTGTTCAGGCTGTACATTCTGATCGTGAAAATTTTGTGGTACAGCGATTTCATCGTTGACCGGGGAGGCCTCAAGATTGAAGCTTCCGGACGCTCCTTGAGCACTTCCGGATGCCTCTTGAGAGGGAGTTTGAACAATGCTATTCTCATTCAGCCTACTTGGAGTTCGTTGCTCAGGCATTTCAACTCCAATTACGCTCCCACTGGCTGAAAGAGGATCACTATGTGATAAAAACTTCCACCATGCGAGCTACTGAATGCTCCCACTGATTCTTGGCCATGTTGCTTTGACAAGATATCAGTCTCTTTGTTAATTTTGGTTCTTGAATTTCTTCAAGTTCTATCATCTTACGGCCTTGTTCCTTGAAGACATAGTCTTCTTCGAGGAACCTGACCTGCCTAGAAATAATCACTGACTGTTTCTCCGGTAGATAGAAATAATATCCTTTAGTTTCCTTAGGATATCCCACAAAATAACCCTTTTCACCTTTGGATTCCAACTTATCGGTGAGCAACTTTTTCACAATCATAGGGCAACCCCATGTTTTGATATGCAAAAAAGTTGGCTTCTTGCCACACCATAATTCATATGGTGTATGCTCAACTGATTTGGATGGAATCCTATTCAGAATGTAGATTGATGTTTGTAATGCGTATCCCCATAAGAATGTCGGAAGAGAGGAAAATCTTATCATGGACCTAACCACGTCTAACAGGGTTGGGTTTCTCCTTTCGGACACACCATTCATTTGAGGTGTTCCGGGAGGAGTCCATTGTGACTGGATTCCGTGTTACTTCAAGTAATCAGTGAATTCATGGCTAAGGTATTCACCTCCTCGATCTGATCGAAGATTATTAATACTCTTACCAAGTTGCTTCTCTACTTCAGCCTTAAACTCTTTGAATTTCTCAAAAGATTTAGATTTGTGTCTCATAAGATACACATACCCGTATCTTGAAAAATCATCCGTAAAAGTGATGAAGTATCCGAACTGACACCTAGCTAGAGTGGGCAATGGTCCACAGACATCACTGTGGATCAACTCTAGAACTTCTTTAGCACGAGCTTCTTTCCCAGAAAAGGATTTATTGGCCATCTTGCCCTTGAGACAAGATTCGCAATTACCATAAGACTCAAAGTCGAATGGGGTTAAGTAGTCTAACTTTCTTAACCTTGCAATCCTATTCTCATTTGCATGACCAAGTCTACAATGCCACAAGTAAGTTGGGTTTTCATGATTACTAAGTTTGAGTCATTTGTTTTGTATATTAAGAATATTATGTCCACAATGCAACAAGTATAAACCATTCTATAAAGGAGCATTCCCATACATATCACCATTAAGCGAAAAATAACAATTATTATTTGCAAAATGGAAGGAAAACCCTTCAATGTCTAACATAGGAATATAAATAATGTTGCGAGTAATAGAAGGAACAAAATAACAATTATTCAGTTCAAGTCTAAAACCAGAGGGTAAATCTAAAACATAAATGCCAACACGTTCTGCAGCAACTCTTGCTCCATTCCCAACGTGTAGGGCGACTTCACCCGGCCTAACTGCCCTGCTATGCTTGCGACCCTGCACATTTGTACAAATGTGTGAGCCACAACCGGTATCCAATACCCAACAGTTAGTATCATTTGTGGACATGTTTATCTCAATAACAAACATACTTGTTCCAGTGGCTGAGACACCCTGTGTCTTCTTTTCAGCTGCTAGAACCTTACAGTCCTTCTTCCAATGCCCCTTCTGCTTGCAGTGGAGGCATACATCCTTGTCCACCCTTTCCTTCTTTTGAATTTCACCTTTGGGCTTGAGGAAGTTTGGCTTGGAGCCTTTCTTTGTCTTCCCCCTTCGCTTCTTCTTTCCTTCAGGAGTAGAAGAAGTAGAGGCACTCACCATGAGCACGGGCTTTTCCTTAGCAGTGGAAGACTCAAAAGTCTTTAGCATGTTATGCAGCTCGGGCATAGTCGATTCCGTCTTATTCATATTAAAGTTTACCACGAAACTTGAATATGAATCGGAAAGCGACTGAAGAATGGCATAAACGGCAACATTGGTTTTAAGCTCAATGACCAAACGACCAAGTTTCTTGATTAGCCCAATCATCTTCAATACATGAGGAGAAACCTTCCCTCCTTCAGACATCCGGCATCTAAACAGATCTCTCATCACTTCATAAATCTCGGAACGAGATTCAGAATCAAAGAGATCCTTCACATGCTTGATCATCTCGAAGGGAAACATCCTCTCATGCTGCCTTTGCAACTCGGGAGTCATCCCGAGGAGCATAACACACTGAGCCTGGAAAGCATCATGTTGATGCTTCTTCTAGGCTTCTTCAGTACCAGCCTCCGGGGTAGCACGGATTGGCGTGTCCAACACGTACTCAATCTTTTCTTGCTTGAGCACCAAATGAACGTTTCGGTGCTAGTCGAGAAAGTTTGGCCCAGCCAATTTGTTCGTTTCCAAAATGCTTCTCAATGACAAGTTATTCATTTCAACAATCCTAGAGAAATAAAATAAAATGAGAATTAAACAAATAACTCCTATGATCAATATTCAGCAATCAAAATAAATGTGGCCTTTTAAGTTTATTTAATCTCCATTATTTTCACATATTCAACGATCTCATTGGAAGAATACGAATTTATATCCAATATAAATCATAATGGACTAGGATCCACATTCCTACTATCATAATCCCAGCTTTTGCTGAATACTATAACAGCAGAATTAGTCGGTCTCCAAACCAATTGCAAAACTGCAACTCCTAGTTGATTGAACCTAGTTCAATCGGATGTCCCTTAACTATCGTTTCCCTGCTTTGGCTGGTCAAACAAAGTTTAAGTTGGTTTACAACCATCAAGCGGCGACACTACATGTCCCTATAAAAGTCCCGTTGAATGTAGATCCGAGCAAAAGACTTTGGTCTTAAATACCCATTGGAACGAAATTCCCGGTTTACTTTTAATTTCGATGGAAGACATCGTTTCAATTTAATGAAAAACCATATTTTAGTGAGAAACATTTTAAAGGCGGGTTATTAATTGCTTAATCGAGATTCAACATGTTTATCTACATCACATTTGAGCACTTATTGGGTGCCGCCTACCCAAACATGATTTTATGCTGACCAACACTTACATGGGTGCCGTCTACCCAAACAATTAATACGGTCCGACAAATATTTGGGCACCGCCTACCCAAGCAGTTATAATGTGGTCCATAAAATGAGTTAACTAATTTAAACGTGTAAACAAGTTAACAGTGGGTTTTAATAAATCTTCTTTTTAAAATAAACTTTAAGTCTAATTAAAGTCCTAATTTTAAGATTATTAAAATACAATTAATCTAACTAATTGTTTTTGGTCCAACCAATTCCTTTTCAGAATTTTAAACTTAATTAAAAATCCAATTTAATTAGTTTATTATTTTATTTTATTCCCGTGGCTCAGGTGCAATTTCCAAAATTTTCACGGGAGGGCCTGTTTCAAATTAAATTTGCAAAACAGCCCTCCTACATCATCACCCTTTTCAAATCGAATCTAATCCAAAAATTTCAACACCCAAATCAACCAAATTCCAGAATTTCAGTTTCATCACTATTGATCCAATCAATTAACCCATTAAGTCAAACTAAGAACCAAAACAAAATGTCTAGATTCAATGTTCGAAGAAACAGAGGCAATGAAACAGTAGATCGCAATGCGGTGGTTGAAGCAAACGAGCCGACCCGAGTCGTCAATGACACGCCAGCGTGCGGGTGACTCATGGTCGCGAAGGAGGTGGAAGGGGCGCGCGCGGAGCCTCGGCTCCTTGGTCGAAGACTGGTTTGAAACCAGACCAGATCGAGAGAGACGAATGAAGCAGTGGCGCGCCGCCACTGAGTTGTCTCGATTCCGGTGGTGCACAACTTTGAAGCCAATTGAGACAGACACATCGGCCAGGTCTCGAAATCACTTCCAGCACACCGCCGTGAATAGATACGACACCAGGGAGAGCGAATCACAATGGAGCACCACGAGCCATGGCGAATCGCGGCGGACTACCGCGAGCACACGCCGCAGGCTTTCGCATGCGTTGCGAGGCACAACTCCTAGCGTCGGCCCACAGCAACGCGGTGTAGCACCGCCGGTCGTGAGGCGGAAGTGAGCAGTGGTGGAAAACCTCAAACGGGGTAAACCCTAATTTGGGTTTTGGGGACAAAAGCAACAAGCCCCAATGAACCGAGAGTCAAATAAAATATGGGGTGCGGCTTCTTCAAAATAATCGTGCCCCTTGGGTTATTAAAAAAAATAATTTTAATAAACCAAAAGCAATTATATTAAAGAGCCTGAAGCTCTGATACCACTGTTGGAATATATGGGCACGTAAACACGTTATACATGTGCAGTGGAAATAAATAGTTCACCAACAACGAACAGTTAATTGCTTTAAACGAGTGCGATTAAACATAACAAGAAATATTACAGTATTTCAATAGCAGATTTCTCAACTACGGTATCCATGTAATCCCCGTAGACAGAATTGCACAGATCTGCCAGTGTTGAATCCGAGACGGAATTTGCTAGGAAAACTCCTATCCTAGATTTTTTATGGAGAAACTAGGTTTTCTTGTTGTAGTAAATAATGAATCCCGAGACGTCATATATATAGGGAGAGATTAACTTATATATTAAGCAAATATTTATTAAGAAGAGAATTCCTAATCTTGAAAACCATATCTCAAAGATATGTTTTTCCCTACAGATATTTTCCTACAATAATATTCCATAATATTATTTTAGAATTCTTATTTAATTAAATCTAATTTAATTAAATAATAATAATAATTAATTCCAAATTAATATATTATTAATTCTCCATAAATTAAATATTAAATCTAATTTAATACTTAATCAACCAACTATAATCCGTACACGGGAATTACTTGTTGTGTGAACCATAGGCCCTCATATATCGAGCGATTACTCAAACTAACGGTCTTAATTGAACCCTAGACAATAAATCAGACAATCTCAATATATGAGTGTTGGGAGATGAATTTAATAAAGATATGTTTTTGTTGGGAGATGAATTTAATAAAGATATATGATTTTGATTAGATCCCAAAACCCCTGAGTATGACATGTTCAGGATAATCTTGATAGTTGAGTCAGGATTCAGTTTTATAATATTCAGGATGATATCTGCAAAATGTATAGTCAGCAGATATAGATCGTTAGATCTCAAGATTTCAAGAACTCAAAAGATGTTTTCTCAAGAAACCTAAGTTTCAAAGATAAAACTAAAAGTTTTTCAAGACTCAAGAAGAAATCGAGAATCAAGACTCAAAGGCGGAAATCGAGATATCAAGACTCAAGATGAAATCGAGATATCAAGACTCAGTGAAATCGAGATATCAAGACTCAAGATGAAACCGAGGAATCAAGACTCAAAGATGAAGACTCAAAGATATCACCAAGATATCCGGGAAGTCGGAAGACTCGTAAGACTCAAGACTCAAAAGACTCAAGACTCGTAAGACAATGAAGACTCGTAAGACTCAAGACTCGTAAGACGCCAAGACTCGTAAGACCCTCAAGACTCAAGACTCAAGACACGTAAGACGTAAGATCAAGAATCAAGATCAAGAATATCAAGGCACAAAGAATTATCAAGACTCGAAGAATGTCTTGAATGCTCAGTATAAACCTGAATGTTCCGAGGCACTGAACATATCTATCTGAAGGATGCAATACTGAGAAGATCGCGATTCCTTAGAAAAATAGATATTTGCCAAGACATTCAAATGCAGACAAAAGGAACTAAGTCAGAGTGTTGTTAAGGTTATATCAACTCAGAGTTTGTAACCAAAAGAGCCGTTGAAGGTGTCTACCTTTAAGCGGAGACAAAAAGTCAAAAAAGAGGAAGACAACAACATTGCCATCCGATAATCGATAAGGTGGATGTGTGGTGTCAAAAAAAGATGTCAGATGTACAAAAGTTCCAGACTACAAAAAGTGAAGACCGGCTACATGAAAGGCTATTGCCTAAAACGTGTTAGGGAGTTTCAAAACCTAAATATAGCCGTTCCTCACACACCATAAGAGGAAACTCACGAAGTTATCTCCTCCAACGGATAGTTTTTCAAGAGTGACCTTGGTGTATGCCTATAAATACTTGTGACCCTCTACATTGTAAGGTTACGGGAAATTTGTTAGCATCTCAAGAGCTCAAACTTATTATCGCAAAGTTAAAGGACTCGAAAAACTTAGAATTTCCCAAGTGCTTTTATATTGAAGAGAGCTCATTAAACTAAACCTAGCTTGATAGTTTTGAAATGGAAGAAGGTGAATCAATTGACAAATTGGAAGTCAGATTCACTAGTATTATAAATGATCTAAATGCACTTGGAAAGAAATATCCACAGAGAGAAGTTGCATTGAAAAATCTTAGAGGTCTTTCTAAGAAATGGGATATACATGCAGTGGTGATTGAAAACACCAAAAACATTAATTCAATGCCATATCAACAAGTCTTCTCTGAGCTGAAGGCATATGAATTTGTAATTGATAAGAAATCTAAAAAGGCTGATAGCAAAGATGATTCATCATCTAGTAAAAATGTGGCTTTTAAAGCCAAAGATAAAACCTGTAAAACTAGAGAGTCTGAGAACTCCCTTGCTAAGAATCAGGATGAGCTTGAGGATAAGCTAGCACTGATGGCAAGGAGGTTTGAAAGACTTAATAGTCGATATGGAAAATACAAAAGCTATTACAGGAATCACAGGTACCAGAAGAAACCTGAGGACAAACCAACTGAGAAGAAGAAGGACCAGAAAACTGAAGGATCTTCATCCAGAAAGAAGGACTCCAAGTCCAAGGAAGAAAGTGATCAGGATGATGATGCCAACAGATGCTACAATTCCCAAAAGAAAGGTCACTTCCAGTACGATTGTCCTGACCTAAGTGCTAAGGAGAGAAGAGAAAGGCAAGCTAAAAGAGACAAGAAGTTCTCAAGCAAAAAGGCCATGGTTGCAGAAGAAGAACATTCTAAGGAGGGATCCAGCTCTTCAGATGAAATATTCTCAGACAGTGAAAGTGATGACATTTGTCTGATGGCCATTGAGGAGGTAAACTCTTCTTTCTCTGTTGTTGCTCCTACACTAGCACAAGAGTTGTCAAGTTCAACTGTAAACAGTCAATTTGACCTGATGGATTCTTTTGAGAATCTGATGAAGGACTATGCTGTTTTACAAGAACTGCTAAATGAAACTCAAGAGCAGAATAAGGAACTGAAGGCTGAAAATCTTAAATGGAAAGACTCTAGCAAAACTGAGATCACTTCTCAATTAATGGGAGCTACTGATGAACTGGATGTTCTGAAAGTACAACTCTCAGAGAAAGAGAAGTTGATAGTGACCCTAATCGAAAAAGCTAGAGAAATCCATTGAAGAAATTCAAATGATCGTAACTAAGTTCAATGACCCTCTCGAGAAGCATGAAACTCTCTACAGAATCTGTGAGGATAGTGCATGAGAAGAAGTTAACTCTATTGAATCTGCATCTAAAGTAATAGATGAAATTGAGTTATTAGAGATCTGCCACTATAAAATTTGGATTGGGATACATTCGGGGGAACCTCACAAGGTCATCGAATCTTTGCATCAAGTAGCAAGAAGACAATCTTTGTAAAAACCAATGGCACCCACACTTCAAATCAAGAAATGTCAAGGTTGTAGACAAGGGAAAAGGACCCATGGTTTCAATAAAAAATGAATGATCGGGTAGGAAAGCCCAAACCTCGGTGAAGGCTAGAAAACCTGAGCACTTTCGATTGGAAAATTTCGAGCAAGTACTTCAAAGCCTCGGGGCTAAGATTGCAAACCTAAAAGGATCCACATTTGAACCATCGGAGGAATCTTGAGAAGAGAAACACTTTCAGAGAGATATTCTCTTTGAAGAGACCAAGTCCCCAAAGATCTTGAAAGACCCAAATTTCAGTACAGACAACCTGAACCCCACTTGCCTAAGGGTAAAGGTTATCTGAACCCAAGTCAACAAAGATTTAGACCGGCTGCACAAAAGCCTAAGCATTTGAACAAAAGGCCTGAACCAAAGAAAAATTCAAAGGCTCATGTTCATGCTAAAGCTAGCACACATACACAAAAGACTGCTAAGGCACCCAGAGTAGTGAATGTGTATGTTGATGTTTATGGAAGACAAATTAGCCACTCTAAAGTGATTAGAGTTGTCAGACAGATTTGGATTCCGAAAGGTACAGCTAACCTTGTAGGACCCTATACAAATTGGGTACCTAAAAATTGATCTGTTTTTCAGGAGGAAAACAAGGGTACAAAGATGATTAAAGATCACATAGCACTGATGAGCAGAGATGAAAAAGCCCCTGATGTATGGTATCTTGACAGTGGATGCTCAAGACATATGACAGGATTCAAGAAGATACTCAGTGACTATGTTGAACAAAGAGGCCCTCAAATCACTTTCTGAGATAACTCCAACGGACAGACTGAAGGATATGGAACTTTGGAAATCGACTCAGTTCATATCCATGGTGTTTCATATGTATCAGGATTGAAGCATAATTTGCTTTCAATAAGCCAATTCTGTGATAAGGGTTTTAATGTTGAGTTCTCTAAGAACTTATGTTATGTGAAAGATGATACAACACAGAAAATATTACTGACTGGTACTAGAAAAGGAAATGTGTATCTTGCTGATTGGAGTTCAACTCCTAAAGATACATGTTTGGTTGCTAAAAGTTCCACAGATACCAGTTGGTTATGGCATAAAAGAATGAATCACCTAAATTTCAAAACCCTGAACAAGCTTGCAAGATTAGCTCTTGTGAGAGGGTTGCCTAATGAAGTGTTCACTAAGGAACATATTTGTGATGCATGCCAAAAAGGAAAACAAGTTAGAGCATCATTTAAAAGCAAAGTAGATGTTTCTACTGAAAGAATACTTCAGTTATTGCATATGGATCTTTTTGGTCCTATAACATCAGTGAGCACTAATGGCAGGAAATACACATTGGTAGTAGTTGATGACTACTCAAGATATACTTGGGTCATATTCTTACTCAGTAAGAAAGAGACTCAGATAAAGCTGCCAGAATTACTGAAAAGGCTCAGTATTGAGAAAAATCTGAGTGTGGTCAAAATCAGATCTGACAAAGGAACTGAATTTATAAATCATATCATATCTGATTATTGTGCAGCAAATGGAATTTCACATGAAACATCAGCTGCAAGGACCCCTCAACAAAATGGTGTTGCTGAAAGAAGGAACAGGACTCTTAAAGAAGCTGCAAGAACAATGATAGCTGAGGCTGATATTCCTAAAAGGTTTTGGGCTGAAGCTGTCAATACTGCATGCTACTCACAGAATAGATCCATGCTGACTAAGAGTCAAGGCAAAACACCCCATGAGCTTTGGAATTAAAGGAAGCCTCTTCTTTCTTTCTTTCGTGTGTTTGGTTGCAAGTGTTTCATACACAATAATGGTAAAGATCAGTTGAAAACATTTGATAGTAAAGCTGATGAAGGAATATTCTTAGGATATTCTGAAGTCAGTAAAGCTTTCAGAGTTTACAACTGTAGGACTCTTATTGTGGAGGAAACACCTCATGTTGTTTTTGATGAATCTACTTGTGTTCGGAAGAAGCGGGAACATGATCTTGAAGAACCTGACCAAGAGGATCACAGATTAAGCCCAAAAAAAGAATGACAAATCATCCAAAGAACACGAAAAAGAAGAAGTCGGTCACATTCTATGATTGGAGTGACTCGGACTTCGAATAAAGATGTTCGAGGATGGAACTCAGGATGGTGAGACTCAGAAAAGCCAACACACCAAAGGTGACCAATCTAAACAGACACCAGTTCAGACTAAGGTATGTAATGCCAATGAAGATGTGGTCACAGCTGAGGCAAATTCTGAATCTATCAACAAAAGGGGAACAAATGTCTCGACAATGTTTCAATGGAATTTCACGAGGAAGATGATTCCTTTTTTTTCTGTTGTTCCTCGAGTTTATTGAATTTAATCGAACCTAACATTTCAAATGTTGAGGATCTTTGTTGAAGGGGAACATCTAGAAGAAGATGGTTAGATAGTCATCCTACAAGTCGATTGTGGGTGATCTAAGCGAAGGTGTCAAAACAAGAAGGTTCCATGGTGAGAGTGCACTATTCTCGCTGCTTCCTATCGAGAGAAAGAGCCTCTTGAGATTGGTGAAGCTCTACAAGATTCTCATTGGATTCTTTGCTATGCAAGATGAAATTTGAATCAATTCTCAAGAAATGAAATATGGGAGCTAGTGGATAGGCACGAAAGGCACAATGTCATTGGAACCAAGTGGGTATTTAAGAATAAAAGAGATGAAAACAACAACATTGTAAGAAACAAGGCAAAATTTAGTTGCACAAGGTTATTCCCAAGAAGAAGGCTTGGATTATGATGAAACCTTTGCACCCGGTTGCAAGACTAGAAGCCATCGATTGTTTCTTGCATATATCGCCCACATGAAGTTCACAGTCCTATCAAATGGATGTGAAAAGTGCATTTCTGAGCGGTGTGCTTAAAGAAGAGGTTTATGTTGAACAACCTCACGGTTTCAAAGCAGAATGACCAAGTTCTGAGCTCGAAAAAGCCTTGTATGGTCTTAAGCAAGCACCCGAGCATGGTATGATACTCTTTATCGGTTTCTTCTTGACCATGGTTTTGTCAAAGGCTGTTGATAGAACTCTGTTCGGGATAGAAGATGGGGAAGATATCTTCTTGGTTCGGATATATGTTGATGACATCGTTTTTTGGATCTCCAAACCATCGGTTTGTGTGAAAAGTTTTCAACACCGATGAAAGGCAAGTTTGAGATGTCAATGATGGGAGAGATGAATTTCTTTCTAGGTCTTCAAGTGAAACAATCAAAGGAAGGAATCTTCATCAACCGGGCAAAGTACACAAGAGATCGATTGCCAAATATGGTGTATGCAAGATTGCAATGCGGTTAGAATTCCTATGAATACTAACTACAAGATGGATCCTCGATTACAAGGCAAATCAAGAAGTCATACCGATTATAGAGGAATCATTGGATCATTGCTCTATCTCACGAGGAAGTAGGCGGATATAACATTTCTTTGTTGGGATATGTGCAAGATACCAAGCTAATCCTAAGGCTAGTCACATGGAGGTCGCAAAAAAGATCTTGAAGTATCTTAAGGGCACGCGATGAATCTGAGGATTATGGTATATCGGTGATGATAACCTTGAATTGCTTGGTTACTCGGATGTCGATTATGGAGGTTCTTGAGGATTGACAGTGAAGTCCACTCTGGGAACTTGTCAATTTCTTGGAAGCAAGCCGATATCTTGGTTTTCAAAAGCGGACCTCGATAGAGCAACCAATCTTATTGAATTTGAATACATGGGCTGCAGGAAGTCTTTGCGTGCTTTCGATTCTTTGGCTCGCACAACAATTAAGGGATTATAAAGTTGTAGCCAATGAAGTACCAATATTTTGTGACAATAATAGTGCCATTGCTATTTCACAAAATCGGTATTGCACACGGATGCAAGCATGTGGATATCAAAAATCACTTCATCGAGAGATCATGTCGAGAAAAAAGGACATCGGGGATGGAGAAAATTCATCTTGATAAGCAGAGAGAGCTGATTTCTTGACTAAACCGTTATTTGAATCAAGATTTCGGAACTATCGGTTGAATTAGGGATGTTGGATCGGTGTATAGAGTAAAATCGAAAAATTGAAGGTTTTCGGATGCATGAAGTTTTTTCTCGAAATTCTCGAGAAGCTCGGGATAAAATGGAAATACCGAATCGAGTCTCGTGAAACTCAGTTCATTGAAAGGTCAAGATTAAAGAGTATATCTTGAACCCATTCAAGATTTTCGATATTATCTTGACATTTTATCAAGGTCAATACTCAGTAAGACTGAGAGGGAAATTAGTCTGAAGAAGTAATGACTCATGCGACTCATTTATTGCTTAAGTGAAACTCAGTAATCATTTGCAATAAATACATAACACCTGAGGATTGTTTTTGGGCGGGATCTTTGAAATTCCTAAGAAGGTCAACAGTCATTAAATGCTCTGTTACATTTAATCACCAATGAAGTTAAAATGGCGGCTTACTTTTTGGGATCGACCTTTCGCATACCCGATTAATCGTGGATTAATCTTAACCGTTGCTTTTCACCAAACCGGTATTTCTACCCACGATCTCGAGTTATATATTCCTTTGAAAGCCATTCAAGCCAAATTTTATCAAACCCTTCATTCCCAAAAACCCTCTGCAAATAAATCCCTTTTACCCAGAAAAACTTCATCGCTCAAAACCCTAAATCTTCAAATCTCAAATGGCTCCTACCATGTTCGAAAAATTAGCTGAGATAAATAAGCCATGGTATGAGTACGTGGTTTCTTTGGAGAGTACCACAAATGCCAAGCACGAAGAAGAGGCACTCCATTTAATCCGATTGGCGAAACTGACGAACCTCGTCGCAAATCGACCGGAGGCAGAGTATACTCCCGAGGTAATAGAGTTTGTCGCTAATTTGGAAATAAATGAGGATGATTGTATAGAATCAGAGATTTCTGTTTCTCATCTTGAACAATCGATGAAATATGTGGATTTTGTTCGAGAGCTCTACATTCTCCCTAAGAACTTAAACGACGTTTTTGAGTTGTGCGATAGGGGAGATGATCCCTCATTGTATATGTTGGGATGGGAGCAAGAGTACCTTGATAGGGTTGCTGAGAAACCTGTTAAGTTTGAAGCCACTGTGCATAAACGACATCTGAAGCCGAAGTACAGAGTATTGATGGATATCGTTGGAAAGTGCATAGTGAGTCGATCTGGAAGCTTCGAGCAGATCAGCACTCCCAAACTCCGACTTATGGCGGCAATCGAGGACTCACCCAACTATTGGGATTATACTTTTGTATAATCAAAACTGAATTTCCAGACTTATTTACTGAAATAAATTGTTTATCACTGATGCTTTAAATATGATTGAATGTTATATATATTTGCTGCATAACTGTTCAATAATTCGTACGTGTTACACTATAGTTAATTTAGTGATACCAGATCACAGAAGATTAAATTAACAGTCCCTTGTAACTAAAAGTACGCCATTCACGACCTAGATGGAAATGAACAACCATCGCGAAAGGTTGAGGTGTAAGGCTCAGATTGGTTTGTCTTGACCAAGAGATTACACTAGTGCATGACTGATGCGCTGAATAGGACCTACAGGAGGATAAATTCTTCAGAACTGAACAAGGAAGAATTAGACCTCAGTGGTTCGTTGTTTCTTAACCTTCGTCCCTTAAATAGGATCACGTGGGATTGGTAACTATTGCTTTGACTTATCATGGGTAGCGAATCAGAGAGAGATTCAATACTTTTTATCTTGGGCAATATTATTGGTCACATGTGATTGCTAAGATTTAATACGAAGAATCGTGTGCAAGTACGCTTGCTTGATTTGCCCCCTTGGGAGGTTCATAAGTTTTATCATACCAAATCTTGCAAGTAGAATTAGTTTCCGGTATGGATAATAATGTTGAACCGTTCCTCGACCAAGGACAAAAGATATTAATTAACGGAAAGCTATTTTAGTGACTTGAATTAATTAATGGGCTAGATAATCTTAAACACAGGAAATAATGACCGGGAGCCATATTGACTGTAATATGGGTTAAGATGGATGGTGCAATATTAATTATGTAGTGGGATTAATTAATATTTATGGGCTTGAATTATATTGTGGCTCAATATTAGATATTCAAGATCCATTAGAAGGTCCAATCTTAATTCTCCTAAAGGCCCCCTGAGTAGCCCAACATATAGTCCAATAACTGAAAAGGTGATTAAAATAAAATAAATATTGTTGCTTATATTTCCTCTAAATTTTTGAAAATTATGGATAAAAGAGGGAGAAATATTTTCTTTGAATTTTTTTATGGAATGAAGATATGTATTCTTGGAATACAAGATTATCTCATTAAATTCAAGAAATCTCCCACTTGGTTATCTATATAGTAAATTTCGAAATTTTGAAAATATAGTGGGCAAGAAAGATTTTCTTGATTTTCTTGAAAAGATATTATGGAAGATATGTATTTCTTGAAATACAAGGATATCTCATAAATTCAAGAAGATCCAAATCTTGGATTCTTGTGACACTTAATTTTCGAAAATCTGCCATTTTATAGAGGAGGTGGAATTTTGTGGAATATTTTAATTATGGGAAAAAGAATATATGAGATATATTCA
Source organism: Stenogyne calaminthoides (assembly GCA_037126765.1). Classification (NCBI taxonomy): domain Eukaryota; kingdom Viridiplantae; phylum Streptophyta; class Magnoliopsida; order Lamiales; family Lamiaceae; genus Stenogyne; species Stenogyne calaminthoides. The sequence goes on along the minus strand of JBBCBC010000003.1, from coordinate 6,103,502 downwards.
AGATTTCTTGGTGACCAAGAAAAGTTTTTTCCCACATTGAAATATCACATAAATTTCGTCCACCCTCCCTCTTATAAATAGGGGATGATTAGTTCATTCCCAAGTACAATTCCATGTGCTGGAAATATTAGCAAATCCACGAAAGTGGTGCAACAAAGTTTATTTTTTCCTTTTGTTAATTGTTCACGAGTATCCTTCCACCGGATTGTCGAGCAAGGGCTAAGGGAATACTTGGGAAGTCCTTTTGGTTAGTCCGTCCGACCGAAGTCACTGCCATCCCGAGAGGTACGTTCACGTAAACCCGTAGATTCCGCATGCGTAGGTTTTACGTGACTTTTTATATGCATGATATGTTGTTGCAATTATTATTTGAATTAATATAGGATTAATTCATGCTAGTAATAATTAATGAATTAAATTTGTATTTAAATATTCACCCCGAATAGATCTGTGCACATCATTCCCCAACAAATCGTATCGAGCCACTTTATTTCGACTCAATTTTTTAAATTGTAATTTAATTCGTGGACATTAAATTTGAAATTGGATAATAGAATATTAGATCTGTTTTGCGGTATCCAATTGTCATGGATTTTAATGTTTTATTTTGCATGCATATAAATGGTGTTTTTTAATTCGATTCGATTCGGATTTGTTTTGCCTCGTGAGAAAATCCACGAGTAGACTAGGATTTGTTTGATTTGATCAATATAATAGACTAGTCTAGATCTAGGTTTATTTATTTTTTGTAAATAAATTAGAACCGGATCGGGAATGAAAAACGAAGAATTAAAGGACGAAATCGAGAACTGGGCGTGGCGGCCGAAAGCGGCCGAAGAGATGAAACGCCAAGACGCAGGCGCAATCTTGGCGCTCGAGCCGAGCGGACGGGCGGATGCAGCGCGCTGCAGATGGGCGCCATGATATCTGCCGCCGAGGACGCGGGCGAGGCGGAGGCAGCGAAGCGGCGTGAGTGGATGGGCGCGGATGCACGACGCTCGCCGAGAGCTGCCGACGCCCGGCCGACACCGGCCGAGGCGTGTCGAGGCACCTTGGCGGGCGTGGCTCGCCGGGCGGTGCGAAGCCGCCGAGAGGTCGTATGTCGAGCCAAGTGGGCTGGCGGATCTTGGCGTGCATCCCATTGCGAAGCCGCCATGGCGTGGCGGTTCGAGACGAAGTATTTTTCGAGACTTAACGAAAGTGGGAGAGAAATTGAGGCGTGTTTCTTCAAGATCAAGCCAAGAAAAATCAAACCATGACAATTGGATAATTTGTGCCCAATATGTTTATTTTTTCTGTTTTGCTTGATTTATTTGTGCTATCTTATGCTTTATTTAATTTGTTTAAATGTGTTTGCATGAGGGTTGCCAAATTAAAAAATCTCAACTTCAAAATTACTAAGTATGTTTAAATAATTAATTGACAATTTTATTCCGGATAATAAAATTGAATTAATTTTGACCTCCATGATTTATTTATTTGTGAATTCTTTTGGAGAAATTCCCCCCACGGGAAGGTCAAAAGATAGGTTTCACATGAATGAATTCCAAACAGATGATTGTGGGTTATTACTAGTGGCGACGATGACCCTCCCCACGAGGCTCGATCAAAGCGAAATAGTAATCCTGTATTTAATCATGGTTATTACTTAGGTATAAAATTGATATGCATATACTTCCCCGAAGTCCCTGTCAATTTTATATTGGTCAAGTGGGAGCCAACTATTAATCTGGATATTAAAGGTTTGTAACTGTTCTTGTTTGTAACCTGCTTGAATGTTTAAATAATGACCCACCCCACGTGGCTTATTTAAACTGTTTTGAGATGTTGGTTGATGCATATTCATATTTTTTTGAGATTTTAAATATGATGAATGTGATCGAACCTTGTGATATACTTGTGCTATTGCATATAGTTGTTTATTTTAGTTCAGCATGTCGTTACCTTTTAATCCACTGTTATTATATTTAAAGTCAATACAATATGTATGGAAACTATATTGATTGGAAAATTATAATTGTCCTAACTGCACAAAAGCACAAGTGGATTTTGACACACAAAAATCAGATGAGCCAACTGACGAGTCAAAACATGCGGGACTCGTCAGATCACCTTGCGAGAGATGTCGTCGCTGAAAATGGTGGAGGAAAAACCCGTAAGGGATTACGTCCTCAAAATAGATGGCCCATCTGAACAAACTTGAGATTCTGAGTGCAGATTATGATCTGGAGACTCAGATGAATTTGGTACTTCATTCTCTGCCCAGAAAGGTTTTTGAGCATTTTGGCCTCGCTAGCTAATTTGTTGCAAACTTTTGGACTCGGCAGAAATGATGATAAGGCACCAAACTCAAGCTTTGAAGGCAAGTGGTCCGTCTTCATCTTCTAGGCCAAGGGTAGGCAAGATAAAGAAGAGTACCAAAGGCCATAAGCAATAAAACTCAACTGTTGCCAAGGGCAATGGTAAGATGAGGAATGCTTGTTGTGTCAAGGAAAATCCAAAGAGGAAGTGCTTAAGCTGCGGTGAGAGAGGACAATGGAGGTTTTGTCTGTTCCAACCCCAAAAGGGACGGAAATAAAGGTAATTCTCACACACTAGTTGTTGAAACTTGTTTAGCGGCGTATACTTCTCATTCGTGGGTGGTTGATACGAGATCCACTAATCATGTTGGCTTCACGGGTTCTAAATGATCCCGAACGTAGTGGGAGTGAGATCCTCATCACTTTGGGCAACGTTATTTAAAGTAGAAGACATTGCAATGCTACGTGAAGTGGCGAGATATTGCAAATCTTCTGGTAGTAACGATTATTGCAATACTACGCAAGTACCAGACATTGCAATGCTACATGAGTAGCAATTAAAGCAGTGGGAGAAGTGCACCTATCTTTTGAAGATAAAGTTTTTTGAGATTATCTTTGTGTTCCCAGTTTTAGAAAGAATTCACTTTCAGTTTCTAAAATTCGATTAAAGGACACTAAGTTTTTCTAATAAGAATGACATCATTTTTGAAATGATGAGTGTATCTGTTACGGGACATTGATGAAAAATCTCTATACAATTAACTGTGCACACCACTCACGAAATGTATCCTATAACACATCAACTGTTTCCGAGAAAAGAAAACGTTCATCAGACGTGAACGAGACACTTCTTTGGCATCTAAGATTAGGTCATATAAATCCAAAGAGGATCCAAAGGTTGGTGAAAGATGGTTCCTTTGGAGGCGTCTCCAAGTTGAATCGATTCCAACTGCGAATCATGTTTGGAGGGTAATATGACCAAGAGGGCATTTGGAGCCAAGGGAATAGGACCAAAGAAGTGTTAGAGATCGTTCACACGGATGTATGTAGTCAATGTCAACCAAAGCAAGAGGAGGTTATGAGTAATTTTATTGATGATTACTCAAGGTACATTTTCCTTATGAAGCATGAATCTGAGACCTTTGAGAAATTCTAAGAATTTAAGGCTCAAGTAGAGAATCATATGGAAAAACGTATCAAGTCTCTACGATCTGATCGTGGAGGCGAATACCTCAGCAATGAGTTTTTGAACTACTTATCTGATGAAGGGATTGTATCCCTCCATCAGCACCGGAACCCCTCAACAAAAGCGGGGTTTGCAAGAGCGAAGCAATGTAATTCTTTTGGAAATGGTTAGATCAATGATGAGTTATCGGATCTTCCGAAAGTCATTCCGGGGTCATACCTTGGAAAACAACGACTTACTTTCTGAACTTGGTGCTATCCAAATCGGTTCCCAAAACTGCCAAAGAATTGTGGACCGGGCGCAAGCCTAATATGAGACACATAAGAACTTTGGGGTGTCCGGCCTACATGTTGGACAAGGAAGCCCGATAAGTTGGATCCTCGATCGAAATTAAAAAGGTCATTTTGTAGGATACCCCGAGGGAACAAAAGGGTGTATGTTCTATAGTTCCGAAGATCAAAAGATGGACATCCGCACCCACTTTAGATTTTGGAAGAAAACTATATGAACCAAAGAAAACCCAGAAGTGAGATTACCTTAAATGAGCTTAGAGGGCAAACCTCAATGCCAACTGTACTAGATGATATACCAAACAATACGTTTTCTGGCCCGACCTCGTTATAGTGGGAGGGTTGTTAGGCGACCCGAGAGATTCATGGGAATAGGAGAGTCCTCGGACTTGATTCCCGGAATCACACCCATGGACATATGACGAGGCACTCCAAGATAAGGATGCAGATTCTTGGCAAACAGCAATGAAAGCCAAAGTGGGTTTTATGTTTCATAATAGAATGTGGGAGCTAGTCGAACCACTTAATGAGGTCAAACCCATTATATGAAAGTGGGTATTTAAGAGGAAAAGAGGACTGGACGTGAAGGTTGAAACCTTTAAAGCAAGACTAATGGCGAAAGGTTATACTCAGAAAGAAAGGGATCGATTATGAGGAAACTTTTTCGCCCGTAGCCATGCTTAAGTCCATCCGTATTCTCTTATCGATTGTTGCGCATTTCGACTTTGAAATCTGGCAGATGGATGTCAAGGCGACTTTTCCTTGCGGAAGTCTTGATGAAGAGATCTATATGCAACAACTCCAAGGTTTCATTGAAACAGGCCAAGAACATCTTGTTTGTAAGCTCAAGAAGTCCATTTACGGACTCAAACAGGCATCTAGAGCTTGGAACCAATGATTTGATCATGTTATAAAGTCTTATGGGTTTGATCAAAACAAGTTTGAAAGTTGTGTGTATAAAAAGCGTGTCGGAACTGCATTGGTTTTCTTAGTACTATACGTAGATGACATTGTGATCATCGGGAACGATGTGAAGGTGTGGTCAGACATAAGGGCATGGCGTTTCAAAACAGTTTGATATGAAAGACTTAGGGAAAGCCGGACACATCCTTGGGATCAAGATTACTCGAGATCGTAAGAAAAGGATGATCGGGTTATCGCAAGTATTCATACATTGACACTGGTTTTAAAATGATTCAGCATGCAAGATTCCAAGAAAGGATTCGTCCCTTTCAGACTTGGAATCCATCTATCCAAGAAAATGTCCCCTAAGACGCAAAAGGAGATAGATGACATGAAAGGCATTCCTTGTGCTTCGGCTGTAGGAAACCTTATGTATGCAATGCTGTGTACGAGACCGGATATATGCTTTTCCGTAGGCATGGTAGCAAGATATCAGAGTAACCCAGGGAAAGTGAATTGGACGACAGTTAAAAACATTCTGAAGTATCTGAAAAGAACTCGGGATAGAATGTTGATTTATCAGTCAGATACTTCAATCCCCATCGGCTACATGGACTCGAATTTCCAATCAGATTTAGATTCCAGAGATTATCTGCCTCAGTTAGTGTGTTTCCATTTGGGAAGTATAACCATCAAATGGACGAGTGTGAAGCAGAAATGCATCACTGACTCAAACATGGAAGTCGGGTAAGTGTTGGGAGATGAATTTTAATAAAGATTTATGATTTTGATTAGATCCCAAAACCCCTGAGTATGACATGTTCAGAATGATCTCGATAGTTGAGTCAGGATTCAGTTTTTAGAATATTCAGGATGTTATCTGCGAGAATGTATAGTCGCCAGATATAGTTCGAGATAGTTCTTGAAGACTCAAGAGGATCTTGAGTGGCGAAGACTCAGCAAGAAGACTCAATTATATCGGTCATTATAAACTACAAAGATTCAGAAGACCCTGAAGACTCAGAAGACTCTGAAGACACAAAGACTGAAGACTGAGAAACTAAAGATCAAGAATACTAAAGGCACGATAATTGCGAAGACTCGAAGAAGGTCTTGAATGCTCGAGATGAACTGAATGTTCGAGGCCTTTGAATATATCTATATCGAAGGATGCAATCTCGAGAAGATCGCGATTCCTGAAAATAGATATTTGCCAAGACATTCAAATGCGCATAAAAGGAACTAAGTCGGAAGTGTTGTTAAGGTTATATCAAACTCGAGTTTGTAACCAAAAAGAGCCGTTGAAGGTGTTTACCTTTGCTTTGGAGACAAAAAGTCAAAAAAGAGGAAGACAACAACATTATACCATAATCGACAAAGCGATGTGGTCTCTCGAAAAAAGGATGTCGGATGTACAAAAGTTCAGATCGCAAAAAAGTGAAGACCGGCTACATGAAAGGCTATTGCCTAGAAAGTGTTAGGGAGTTTCAAACCCTAAATATAGTCGTTTCACACACCACAAGAGGGAACTCAATTTGTCTCTCCAACGGATAGTTTTCAAGAGTGACCTTGGTGTATGCCTATAAATCTTGGTGACCCTCTACATTGCAAGGTTACGGGAAATTTGTGCATAACTTAAGAGCTCAAGCTTATTCTTGTAAAAGTTAAAAGCACTCGAAAAAAACTTAGAATTTCCCAAGTGCTTCAATATTGAAGAGAGCTCACTATACTAAGCCTAGCTTGATAAGAATTATCCAAAGCTTAGTCGATATATCCTAACCCTTTGCATTGTGCTTCATTGTAAAGGATATCTCATCCTAGTTGGAAACCAACCAAGAAACCCCAAACCCTTGTGAAGGTAGTTGGAGTGTGTTTGTTGGTGAGAAGTGTTGTAAAGAGTTAGTAAACTACGCGGAGTAGTCCAGAAAACTCTAGAGGAGAAGTTAGTAAGCTGAGGGGTAGTCGAAAGCTTGTGTGTGATTGAGTAAGTAAACTACGGAGGTAGTGTAAAGCTCAAGGTCGGGTTGAGTAAGTAAACTCACGTGGAGTAGTTAGAAAACTCGGGGAAGTTGAGTAAGTAAACTACGAGGTAGTCAGAAAGCTCAGAAGTTGATAGTGAATTTCTCTGAAGAGTCAGGGAGAGTGTACGTAGGAGCTTGTGTCTCTGAACCACTATAATTGATGTGTTCTTTATTGCTTTCCTTATCTGTGCTTATTTGTTGCATTGACTTGATTTTGAAAGCATACTTTTCACTGATATTCAGTTGGAATCAATCCACTGAAGTTGCATAAGTGAATCACAGCCTTCTCACTATTTCATAAAGGGAAGGTTTACAGCAAAGCTTAAATCGAGTATAAACTTAGGGCCAACCATTCCGCACAACTGAGTAGCTAGAACAGATAGTTATTAAACTGAATGTACTCTTCTGAGGGTTCAGTAAGTTAGTTATCTGATCCAAGCAACTCAGGATCTCTGACCTTTCGAGGACTCGGTTGGGATTATCGAGGTTTCGAAAGCATTTCGGGATCTTTGTCTCGATGAGACTTTGACTCGAGCGATCTGTGCTTCTCGTAACCTAATCTTGAGGATTATCGACCCAAGTGACCTCGAGAAAAAAAAGTTTTAAAAACACTGAACACGTGTATTCCCCCCCCATACACGTGTAAGACTCGTTTGCACCGGGACCAACAAGTGGTATCAGAGCAGTAGTTCAACTTGACCACCTGCTGTATTCCAAACATGAGCGTATGTGGAGAGTGGTCTCTCAAGGACCATTCGGTTCTTGTAGTGAATCGGAGGAGCGAGAAGATGAGAGAATTGATCCTAGAGCTGAATTTCCTAAGTCTGATGACCAACTGACTCATGAGGAGAGAAAGTTAGTCAATCTAGACTACATTGCAAAAGACACACTATACAGCACAATTGATGATGGTGTGATGGGAATGATCTCTCTTTGTATCTTGCTAAAGAGATTTGGGATACACTATTTGTTATGTGCAAGGCACGAGATCATATAAAAAAAAACAAACTTTCAATTGGCAATTGGAAAGTTTTGACTTTGAAATGGATGATGGTGAATCAAATAGACAAAACCTGGAAGTCAGATTCACTAGCATCATGAATGATCTAAATGAACTTGGAAAGAAATACCCACATAGAGAAGTTGCATTGAAAATTCTTAGAGGTCTATCTAAGAAATGGGATATTCATGTAGTGGTGATTGAAAACACCAAGAATATTAACTCAATGCCTTACCAACAAGTCTTCTCTGAGCTGAAAGCCTATGAATTTGTAATTGATAAGAAATCCAAAAAAAAGGTCGACAAACAAAGATGATTCTTCATCGAGTAAGAATGTGGCCTTAAAAGCCAAAGATAAAACCTGTAAAACTAAAGAGTCTGAGAACCCCCATGCCAAAAATCAGGATGAGCTTGAGGAAAAGCTAGCACTGGTGGCAAGAAGGTTTGATAGACTCAATAGTAGATTTGGAAAATACAAAAGCTATTACAGAACCATAAAAAGTACCGAGAAGAAACCCGAGGACGGATCAACCGAGAAGAAGAAAGACACGAAAGTTTGAAGGATCTTCATCAAAGAGAAAGGACTCCAAGTCCAAAGAAGAAAATGATCAGGATGATGATGCCAACAAATGCTATAACTGCCAGAAGAAAGGTCACTTCCAGTATGATTGTCCAGATTTGAGTGCTAAGGAGAGAAGAGAAAGGCAAGCTATAAGAGACCAGAAGTTATCAAGCAAAAAGGCCATGGTTGCAGAAGAAGAACACTCTGAGGAGGGATCTAGCTCTTCAGATGAGATATTCTCAGACAGTGAAAGTGATGACATCTGTCTAATGGCCATTGAGGAGGTAAACTCTTCTTTCTCTGTTGTTGCTCCTACACTAGCACAAGAGTTTTCAAGTTCCACTGAAAACAGTCATTTTGACCTGATGGATTCTTTCGAGAATCGATGAAGGACTATCTTTGTTTTGCAAGGATTGCTAAATCAAACTCAAGAGCAGAATAAGGAACTGAAAGCTGAAAATCTAAAATGGAAAGACTCTAGCAATATTGAAGTCACTTCTCAATTAATGGGAGCTACTGATGAACTGGATGTTCTGAAAGTATAACACTAAGAGAAAGAGAAGTTGATAATGTCCCTAACTAAAAAGCTAGAAATCAATGAAGAGATTTAATTAATCGAATCGAAGTTCAATGACCCTCTCTCGAGAAGCATAAAACTCTCTGAATCTGTGAGGATAATGCGAGAAGAAGTTAACTCTATTGAATAATGCATCTAATGTTATAGATGAAATTGAGTTACGAGAGATCTGCGACTATAAAACTGGATTGGGATACATTCGGGGGAACCTCACAAGGTCATCTAAATCTTTTTGCGTCAAGTAGCAAGAAGACTATCTTTGTAAAACCAATGGCACCTACACTTCAAATGAAGAAATGCCCAAGGTTGTAGACAAGGAAAAGGACCTATGGTCTCAAAGAAACCGAATGATCGGGTTAGAAAGCCCAAACCTCGGTGAAGGCAAGAAAACCGAGCGGTCGATTTGAAAGATTCGAGCAAGTACTTCAAAGCTTGGGGCTAAGAATGCAAACACGAAAAGGCCCCACATTGAACCATCGAGGAATCCTCGGATGAGAAACACTCAGCCAGAGACATTCTCAATGAAGAGACCAAGTCCTCGGTATCTTTGAAAGACCAGATTTCATCTGCAGACAACGTGAACCTCACTTGCCTAAGGGTAAAGGTTATCCGAACCCGAAGTCATCAAAGATTTAGGCCGGTACGCACAAAAAGCCTAAGCATCCGAGCGTAAGGCTGAACCAAAGAAGAACTCTAAGGCACATGTTCATGCTAAAGCTAGCACACATATCTGACGCTAAGGCACCCGAGTAGTGGATGTATATGTTGATGTTTATGGAAGACAAATTAGCCACTCTAAAGTGATTAGAGTTGTCGAGGATTTGGATTCGAAAGGTCAAAACTAACCTCGTAGGGACTCTACACAAAATGGGTACCTAAGAATTGATCTATTTTTCGGGAGGAAAACCGGGGCACTAAGGCGATGAAAGATCACATGGCAGCGATGAGCGAGAGATGAAAAAAGCTCTCGATGTATGGTATCTTGACAGTGGATGCTCAAGACATATGACAGGATTCAAGAAGATGCTCAGTGACTATGTTGAACAAAGAGGCCCACAGATCACTTTTGGAGATAACTCCAAGGGACAGACTGAAGGATATGGAACTTTGGAAGTCGACTCAGTTCATATCCATGGTGTTTCATATGTATCTGGATTGAAGCATAACTTGCTGTCAATTAGCCAATTCTGTGATAAGGGTTTCAATGTTGAGTTCTCCAAGAACTTATGCTTTGTGAAAGATGATACATCACAGAAAGTATTACTGACTGGTACAAGAAAAGGGAATGTGTATCTTGCTGATTGGAGTTCAACTCCTAAAGATACATGTTTAATTGCTAAAAGTTCCACAGATACCAGTTGGTTATGACATAAAAGAATGAATCACCTAAACTTCAAAACCCTGAACAAGCTTGCAAGATTAGCTCTTGTGAGTGGGTTGCCTAATGAAGTGTTCAATAAGGAACACATTTGTGATGCGTGCCAGAAAGGAAAACAAGTCAAAGCATCATTTAAAAGCAAAGTAGAAGTTTCTACTGAGAGAATACTTCAGCTTTTGCATATGGATCTGTTTGGTCCTATAACACCTGTGAGCACTAATGACAGGAAATACACATTGGTAGTAGTTGATGACTACTCAAGATATACTTGGGTCATATTCTTACTCAGTAAGAAAGAGACTCAGATAAAGCTGCCAGAATTACTAAAAAAACTCAGTATTGAGAAAAATCTGAGTGTGGTCAAAATCAGATCTGACAAAGGAACTGAGTTTATAAATCATATCATTTCTGATTATTGTGCAGCAAATGGAATTCTACGTGAAACATCAGCTGCAAGGACCCCTCAACAAAATGGTGTTGCTTAAAGAAGGAACAGAACTCTGAAAGAAGCTGTAAGGACAATGATAGCTGAAGCTGATATTCCTAAAAGATTTTGGGCTGAAGCTGTCAACACTGCATGCTACTCTCAGAATAGATCCATGCTGACAAAAAGTCAAGGCAAAACGCCTTATGAGCTTTGGAATTAAAGGAAGCCTCTTGTTTCTTTCTTTCGTGTGTTTGGTTGCAAGTGTTTCATACACAATAATGGTAAAGATCAGTTGAAAACATTTGATAGTAAAAGTCGATGAAGGAATATTCTTAGGATATTTCAAGTCAATAAAGCTTTCAGAGTTTACAACTGTAGGACTCTTATTGTGGAGGAAACACCTCATGTTGTTTTTGATGAATCTGTTTGTGTTCAGAAGAAACAGGAACATGATGCAAATGAACTGACTAAGAGGATCACCAGATTAAGCCTGAAACAGAAAGATAAATCATCCAATTGAACACTAAAAAAAAAAAGTCGGTCATTATCTATGATTGGAGTGACTCGGACTCGAGATAAACAAATTGGGATGAAAATCGGGATGGTGAGACCCGGAAAACCAACACTCCAAAAGGTGACCAATCGAGCAGACACGGTTCAAACTCAGTGCACGTGATGCCAATGAAGATGTGGTCACCGGTGAGGCAAATTCTGAATCTATCAACCAAAAAGGGAACAAATTTCTCGACAATGTTCGGAATAGAATTTCCCCCGAGGAAGATGATTCCCTTTCTCTGTTTTGTTGTTCCCCGAGTTTCTTTGATTTAATCTGAACCTAACATTTCAAATGTTGAGGATACCATTGAAGGGGAACATCAAGAAGGAAATGGTTAGATAGCCATCCTACAAGCAGATTGTGGGTGATCTAACCGAAGGTGTTAAGACTAGAAGGTTCCATGGAGAGAGTGCACTATTCTCTTTGCTTTCTATCGGAGAAAGAACTCACCGAGATTGGTGAAGCTCTACAAGATTCTCACCGGATTACCGCCATGCAAGATGAAATTTGAATCAATTCTCGATGAATGAAGTATATGGATTTGGTAGATAAACCGGAAAAGGCACAATGTCATTGGAACCAAGTGGGTTTTCAAGAACAAAAGAGATGAAAACAACAACATTGTGAGAAACAAGGCAAGGCTAGTTGCACAAGGTTATTCCCAAGAAGAAGGCTTGGATTATGATGAAACCTTTGTACCTGTTGCAAGACTAGAAGCCATCGATTGTTTCTTGCATATCTTTGCCCACATGAAGTTCATGATCCATCGGATGGATGTGAAAAGTGCATTTATTCGAGCGGCGTGCTTAAAGAAGAGGTTTATGTGGAACAACCTCCCGGTTTCAAACAGAATGACCAAGTTTACAGGCTAAGAAAAGCTTTGTATGGTCTTAAGCAAGCACCCAGAGCATGGTATGATACTCTTTCTCAGTTTCTTACTGACCATGGTTTTGTCAAAGGAACTATTGATAGAACTCTATTCAGGATAGAGGATGGGGAAGATATCTTACTAGTTCAGATATATGTTGATGACATCATTTTTGGATCTCAAACCATCGGTTTGTGTGAAAAGTTTTCAACACTGATGAAAGGCAAGTTTGAGATGTCAATGATGGGAGAGATGAATTTCTTTCTAGGACTTCAAGTGAAACAATCAAAGGAAGGAATATTAATCAACCAAGCAAAGTACACCAGAGATCTGATTGCCAAATATGGTGTACAGAATTGCAATGCAGTTAGAATTCCCATGAATACTAACTACAAGATGGATCCTGATTCTGAAGGCAAATCGAAGAAGTCGACCGATTATAGAGGAATCATTGGATCATTGCTCTATCTCGTGACAAGTAGGCCGGATATAACATTTGTTGTTGGGATATGTGCAAGATACCAAGTTAATCCTAAGGCTAGTCACATGGAGGCTGCTAAAAAGATACTGAAATATCTTAAGGGCACTGTGAATAGAGGATTATGGTATCGGTGATGATAACCTAGAGTTAAGTGGTTACTCGAGATCTTGATTATGGAGGATCTGAGAATTGACAGAAGTCCACTTCAGAACTTGTCAATTTCTAGGAAGCAAGTCGATATCTTGGTTTTCGAAAAATGGACCTCGATAGCAACAAGTACCATGAAATTTGAAATATATGGCTGCAGGAAGCTGCTGTGCACAGATTCTTTGGCTCAGACAACAATTGAGGGATTATAAAGTTGTAGCCAATGAAGTACCAATATTTTGTGACAATAATAGTGCCATTGCTATTTCACAAAACCCAAGATTGCACACCGGATGCAAGCATGTGGATATCGAGACATCACTTCATCGAGAGATCATGTCGAGAAGAAGGACATAAGGATGGAGAAAATTCATCCGATAAGCAGAGAGCGATATCTTGACTAAACCTTTTGGCGGAATCAAGATTTCAAGAACTTTTCGGTTGAATTAGGGATGCTAGAACCGGTGTATAGAGTAAAATCTGAAAAAATTGAAGGTTTTCGGATGCATGAAGTTTTCTCGAGAATCCTACGAGAAGCTCGGAGATAAAATGGAAATACCGAAGGCGAGTCTCGAAAACTTCAAGAGCATCTTGAACCAATTCAAGATTTTCGATATTATCGACATTTTATCAAGATCGAGACTCGAAGAAGACCGATAGAGGGAAATTGGTGCGAAGAAGTAATGACTCATGCGATCCATTCTTTGCTTCAAGTAAATTCGGTAATCATTCGCAATAAATATAAAAAACACCGAGGAATGTTTTTTTGGGCGGATCGTTTTAAATTTGAAGAAGGTCAGCGATCATTTAATGCTCTCGCTACATTAATGACCAATGAGGATGTTTTGGCGGCTTACTTTTTCGGAGATCGCTCGGTTCAGATATACCCGATTAATCGGAGATTAATCTCAACCGTTGTTACTCACCTAACCAACACGATTCCCCACGATCTCAAGGCTATATAAACCCCAATCAGCCATTCAAGCCAAAAATTTATCAAACCCTTCGTTTTCAAATACTCTGCAATTAAAAATCCCCTTTGCCCAGAAATTCTCCAAACCCTAAAGCTTCCCTTCTTCAATCAAACTCTAAAATGGCTCCAACCCTGTTCGAGAGATTAGCCGAAACCAACAAGCCGTGGTATGAGTTCGTTGTCTCACTTGAAAGCACAACCAACTCAAAGCCAGAAGAGAAGGCTCTGCATATGATTCGACTGGCTAAACTCACCTAACTAGTCGCAAACCCACTGCACCGGGGAGTTTGCGAAAAGAGGTAATCGAATTCATCTCAGAATTTGAAGATAGATGAAGAGGGTTGTATGCATTCTAAGTTAACTGTATCACACTTAGAGCAGTCATCCAAATACGTCGATTTTGAGAGGGATCTGTATATAGTTCCGAAAAATCTGAATGATGTTTTTGAGCTCTGTGATAGAGGAGAGGATCCTACGACGTATATGTCAGGAAGAGAGCAGGAGTACTTAGATAGGATTGATGAGAATCCTATTAAGTTTGAGGCTATTAATCGCATAAAAAGGCACTGAAGCCACAATATCGTGTGTTGATGGATATTGTGAGCAAGTGCATCATGAGTCTTCTTGGGAGTTTTGAGCGGATAAGTACCCAAGCTCGATTGATGGCGGCGATAGAAGCTTCACCCACCATGATTTCAACTATTTGAAATTTCGATCCAGGACGGTCAATGAAAGCGGACCAAAGTTTTGAGGAAGATTGATTGGGCGATCTCAATCAAAGGCAAGATCCACCATGCCACCCAAATTGCTTACATTTTGGAGATGTGCAGAGAGGAGGAGGATATCTTCGCCAATTCGACCCCATTTCCTAAATCCAAAATTCTCCTTAAACCCATTCTTTGCAAGGAAGGTGTCACCGGGGAAGAGAGAAAAGAAGGTAGAATCACCTTCAATTTCTTTGAAAAAGAGACCCAACAAACTAGGGGGAAGGTGTTGTTGGAGGCAAAGATGGAGCAGGAGCAAAAATGATGAAATGTAAGAATCTTGCTCCAAAACGCAGAAGATTGGTGGTTCTCACCGATGAAGATGAAAGTGATTCGGAAGAGATTCAATCGAGGACCAAAGCGCTTTCGAGTTCACCATTACAAGTGTTGGCTCAGTTATCTCCAGGACACAGGATCGGGATCGAGGAAAGGTGTCTTTTTCGAGGTGCTCGAGACATCTCTCAAGATGTATAAAATTTCTCAGAAATTTTCAACTGAGCTCGAGACCTCAGAGATGCCTACCTTAGGTGTGCAGTGCTCAGACAGAAGAGCCATTTCGAGTCGATCTCAAGATGTGCAAGCTCGGGATCGACGAGCCAACTCAGACTAAATCGAGGATATACCAGTTCAGCCTCGTAACCCACTCGGATGCAAACCGAGGACCTAATCCGACAAACTTCGATGTCTTTGAGACTCAGGAGCAGAATAGTCTTGATGAGCTCCTGAGTGATCTACTTCTTGATCCCTTAGCAGAAACTTCAAATGAACCAGAGCCCGAGATGGAAGAAGGGCGAGGTCAAGAAGAAAGTGGAGAGGAGCAAGGGGGAACGGTTCATACTTGACCGATAGCCTGAGCTCAACTCATATCCTGATCTGCAAGATATTTTCTTCAGATTAAGGACAACTGTATTTATCCTCAATCAGACTCTTCCCGAGATGCTTGATATTCCTGCTTTTAGAGGGGAAGACTGGTGGAATGAGGAGACAGCCTTTCTGACCGACTTCTCAAGGTTCAGAAGGACAAAGCTCAGGATGAAAAACGCCGATTTTGATGAGCTGGTTCAGAGGAAGTTGGCTGAGAGGAGAGCAACTAAAGTTGGTGCCCCAAGCAGCGGAGACAAATCTCAAGATGGAGATGGGGACCAACAGGGAGATGCTGAGGAACAGTCTCAGAAGGAAAAGGAGACTTCGGTTGCTGATCAACCTGGATCTAGTCAACATCAGACAGATGATAGTACTCTTCAGACTGAGGCGCAGCTGGAGACTGGTGCTCAGAATGAAGCTGAAGCTCAAGATGATCAGACATCACAGGAGGTACAGAAGATTCTTGAGATTGATCTCACTCCCTTGATAGAGAAACTTGAGAAGGTTGAGAAAATGATGATCAAGATTGCTCAGATGGAAGAGACGTTGGCCAATCAAGCTCAAAAGATGGACGGTCTTAGTCACTCTTCAGAACTGGTGCAAATTCAAAACACTCTAACCACCCAGTTGACCTCCATGGAAGGAAAGCTAAATGAGAAGCTGGAAGAAGTCAAGGCTGAGTTAAGTGATGAACTGAAGCAGAAACACCAGGAAAGTTCTGATTTCCTAGAGGTGAAACTGGCAGAAAAGAATGAGGTGCTAATCAAGTCTGCTGTTGAGGAAATGAGCTCAATGCTCATGACCAAGATGACAGAGATGTTCAAAGAAGCACTCTCGGCGGTTTGCCCACTTATCTCAAGAATTTTTCGTGGCCAAGAACCATCTAAGGAATTTGGAAGATTTAACAAGATCGAGATAGTAGGAGAAGTTATTTGTGTGAGCAAAGAGCAATATCACATGGACACAACACTCTCGTGCTTCTTCCAAATTATGGTGCCAAGAAGGGGAAAAGGAAAGTCAAGATCTCGAGAAAGTTCATGGCACGCACTTTTGGAGAAGAAGGCTCGAAAGATCTTTGAAATGTATAATCTAGCAAAAGCCTTTAAAGAAGCTCTGAGCTACCGAGAGTTTGAAGTTCGGGTAGAAAAGCCTATCTACACTCGAAGTTTCGAGCAAGCTATGCTTGATGTTGCAAGAGAGAAACTGCGAAAAGCTAGAGCAAAGGTTGGAACAAGCCATCTTCTTCCGAATCGCTTATGAAGAGGAAAGCCTTGGTATTTGTTCAACCCGAAAAGCAAGCGTCAAAGGCTTCTAAGCCAATCAGAGAAAAACGATTCGGATGATGAAGAAACAGTAACAACCAAGTGGAATCGAAGTCTCAACCTCAGAAGAAAGTCTTCAACAAGAGAAATGCTCTGAAGACACTCCAAGAAGAACAAGCTAAGAAAAGCGGCGGCTTCGGTCTCGGGAACGTCTGTGATCGAAAAGAAGATAGACGAAGAGCGAAGCGAAGGAGTGATTTCAGGAAGTTTGCGAGCAAGAGGAAAGGAACATCAAAAAGCACTAAAATGGCCCCACATTGATAAATGGATGCCCATCAAACTCAACGAGATGTGGGAAGAAGTCAAGAGAACCTTCTGGTTCAATTATGATGTTCTCAGGGAATGGAGAGGGGAAAGCTCAGATCAGAGTGAAGCTTTCATTGAATACCTTCTTATCTTCTATCCAAAGTATCTACAGAGCTGGATTAACTTTGCGGATGAAGGAGAAGTACAGATAGTAGCCCCTGGTCCATATTCCTATCCACCTCCAAAACTTGATAATGGCTTGGTGAATGAGAAGGTCATTACTCAAGAGATTGCTCAGTATGCTGGTCAGTTGGGTTTAACAGGAAAAAGTCCGGACATCATCAAGGAAAGAAATGAGCTGAAGAAGAGATTTTTCGGAATGTTTGACCTGGAGGTGCCCGCTGATGAAGTTGAGAATGAAGCAAACTGAAGAGCAGAAGACTGAAGAGCCAAAATCAGAAGACTGAAGTCTGAAGACACAAAGATTTTGTAATCTTTAAATTTTGTCTTTTTGATTTTGTTGATAAACTCATTGTAATATGTAACGGGATACCAATCATCAATGAAGATTTATCATTATACTCAAAAGATAATATCTCATTATCTTATTTACATGTCTGTTATTTTGATATGCCTAAATGAATGTCTCTGAACTGATTGTATGTTGATAAGGGAGAAATTGTTTAAGTATGAACTAGTTAAAAAGATTCATTACTGAAGAAATTGCTGAATGATTAAACTGTTGAGAAACTCTGAAATTGTTGAGAGATTCTCTGATTTAAGAAATTGTTGGGAGACAACCAATCTTGTAATAGGATAAACTGAAACCTGAGTATAGGTTATATGTTTGTAACAAGATAGGTTTTGGCATCATCAAAAAGGGGGAAATTGTTGGGAGATGAATTTTAATAAAGATTTATGATTTTGATTAGATCCCAAAACCCCTGAGTATGACATGTTCAGAATGATCTCGATAGTTGAGTCAGGATTCAGTTTTTAGAATATTCAGGATGTTATCTGCAGAATGTATAGTCAGCAGATATAGTTCAGGATAGTTACTGAAGACTCAGTAGGATACTGAGTAACTGAAGACTCAGCGAGAAGACTCAGTACATCAGTCAGTATAAACTACAAAGATTCAGAAGACCCTGAAGACTCAGAAGACTCTGAAGACACAAAGACTGAAGACTGAGAAACTAAAGATCAAGAATACTAAAGGCACAGTAATTACTGAAGACTCAGTAAGGTACTGAATGCTCAGTATGAACCTGAATGTTCCGAGGCACTGAATATATCTATCTGAAGGATGCAATACTGAGAAGATCGCGATTCCTTAGAAAATAGATATTTGCCAAGACATTCAAATGCAGACAAAAGGAACTAAGTCAGAAGTGTTGTTAAGGTTATATCAAACTCAGAGTTTGTAACCAAAAAGAGCCGTTGAAGGTGTTTACCTTTAACTGGAGACAAAAGTCAAAAAGAGGAAGACAACACTGTACCATACTGACACTGACAGTGACAGGTCTCTGAAAAAGGATGTCAGATGTACAAAAGTTCCAGACTGCAAAAAGTGAAGACCGGCTACATGAAAGGCTATTGCCTAGAAAGTGTTAGGGAGTTTCAAACCCTAAATATAGCCGTTTCACACACCACAAGAGGGAACTCACGAAGCTGTCTCTCCAACGGATAGTTTTCAAGAGTGACCTTGGTGTATGCCTATAAATACTGGTGACCCTCTACATTGCAAGGTTACAGGAAATTTTTACGCAACTTAAGAGCTCAAGCTTATTCTTGTAAAAGTTAAAAGCACTCGAAAAACTTAGAATTTCCCAAGTGCTTCAATATTGAAGAGAGCTCACTATACTAAGCCTAGCTTGATAAGAATTATCCAAAGCTTAGTCGAGATATCCTAACCCTTTGCATTGTGCTTCATTGTAAAGGATATCTCATCCTAGTTGGAAACCAACCAAGAAACCCCAAACCCTTGTGAAGGTAGTTGGAGTGTGTTTGTTGGTGAGAAGTGTTGTAAAGAGTTAGTAAACTACGCGGAGTAGTCAGAAAACTCTAGAGTAAGTAAACTACGGAGGTAGTCAGAAAGCTCAAGGTCGGGTTGAGTAAGTAAACTACGTGGAGTAGTTAGAAAACTCAGGGCCGAGTTGAGTAAGTAAACTACGAGGTAGTCAGAAAGCTCAGAAGTTGATAGTGAATTTCTCTGAAGAGTCAGGGAGAGTGGACGTAGGAGCTTGTGTCTCTGAACCACTATAATTGCTGTGTTCTTTATTGCTTTCCTTATCTGTGCTTATCTGTTGCATTGACTTGATTTTGAAAGCATACTTTTCACTGATATTCAGTTGGAATCAATCCACTGAAGTTGCATAAGTGAATCACAGCCTAATCACTATTTCATAAAGGGAAGGTTTTTAGCAAAGCTTAAATCGAGTATAAACTTAGGGCCAACCATTCCGCACAACTGAGTAGCTAGAACAGATAGTTATCAAACTGAACGTACTCTTCTGAGGGTTCAGTAAGTTAGTTATCTGATCCAAGCAACTCAGGATCTCTGACACTCAGGACTCAGTTGGGATTATCTGAGGTTTCTGAAAGCAGCTCAGGATCACTGTCTCAGTAGACTTTGACTCAGAGCGATCTGTGCTTCTCAGAACCTAATCTTCAGGATTATCTGACCCAAGCTGACCTCAGTAAGAAAAAGTTTTAAAAACACTGAACACGTTTATCCCCCCCCATACACGTGTAAGACTCGTTTGCACCGGGACCAACAGTAAGTAATTGCTTGTGAAGCAGTGAAAGAACCGATTGGGCTCTAGACCTTCTTAGTGGACTTGGATGGTGTTCTTAATTTGTCTAGCAATATCTGCTAAGGGCAGTTGCAAATTCAAGAGAACCAAGAGTCCACGAGTCAAACAAACACATTAAAGGAAAGACATCTTATACGAGAAATCGTTAAGAGATGAGATATAGATGTGGCAAAGATAGCGTCTGAGGACAGCCTAGCAGATCCATTTACAAAGCGTCTGCCTCTGAATACATTCGAGAGACATGTGAGTGGAATGGGTGTCAAGACCATTGCCAATCTGCTTTGAGTATAAGTGGGACAAATTATTAGGTTCGTGTAGGTGACATTAGATGTCACGGACTACTCGAGACTTGTTGTAGTATACTTAAAAGCAGACTTTGAGTATAAGTGGGAGATTGTTGGGATTATACTGAAAAGTATGCTTTTTACTTTGTATAATCGAAACTGAATTTCCAGACTTATTTCTTGAAATAAATTGTTTATCATCGATGCTTTAAATATGATTGAATGTTATATATATTTTTTGCATAACTGTTCAATAATTGTGACACGTGTTACATCAGTAGTTAATTTAGTGATACCGGATCACGAGAAGATTAAATTAACAGTCCCTTGTAACTAAAAGTACGCCATTCACGACCTAGATGGAAATGAACAACCATTGTGAAAGGTTGAGGTGTAAGGCTCAGATTGGTTTGTCTTGACCAAGAGATTACACTAGTGCATGGTGATCTTATTTGAATAGGACCTCTGAGGAGGATAAATTCTTGAACCCCGAACAAGGAAGAATTAGACCTCGGTGGGTTCATTGTTTCTTAACCTTTCATCCCTTAAATAGGATCACTTGGGATTGGTAACTATTGCTTTGACTTATCATGGGTAGCTTAATCGAGAGAGATTCAATACTTTTTATCTTGGGCAATATTATTGGTCACATGTGATTGCTAAGATTTAATACGAAGAATCGTGTGCAAGTACGCTTGCTTGATTTGCCCCTTGGGAGGTTCATAAGTTTTATCATACCAAATCTTGCAAGTGGAATTAGTTTCCGGTATGGATAATAATGTTGAACCGTTCCTCGACCAAGGACAAAATATATTAATTAACGGAAAGCTATTTCAGTGGCTTGAATTAATTAATGGGCTAGATAATCTTAAACATGGGAAATAATGACCGGGAGCCATATTGACTTAATATGGGTTAAGATGGATGGTGCAATATTAATTATGTAGTGGGATTAATTAATATTTATGGGCTTGAATTATATTGTGGCTCAATATTAGATATTCAAGATCCATTAGAAGGTCCAATCTTAATTCTCCTAAAGGCCCCCTGAGTAGCCCAACATATAGTCCAATAACTGAAAAGGTGATTAAAATAAAATAAATATTGTTGCTTATATTTCCTCTAAATTTTCGAAAATTATGGATAAAAGAGGGAGAAAGATTTTCTTTGAATTTTTTTATGGAATGAAGATATGTATTATTGGAATACAAGATTATCTCATTAAATTCAAGATATCTCCCACTTGGTTATCTATATAGTAAATTTCGAAATTTTGAAAATATAGTGGGCAAGAAAGATTTTCTTGATTTTCTTGAAAAGATATTATGGAAGATATGTATTTCTTGAAATACAAGGATATCTCATAAATTCAAGAAGATCCAAATCTTGGATTCTTCTTGTGACACTTAATTTTTGAAAAAATCGCCATTTTATAGAGGAGGTGGAATTTTGTGGAATATTTTAATTATGGGAAAAAGAATATATGAGATATATTCAAGATTTCTTGGTGACCAAGAAAAGTCTTTTCCCACATTGAAATATCACATAAATTTCGTCCACCCTCCCTCTTATAAATAGGGGATGATTAGTTCATTCCCAAGTACAATTCCATGTGCTGGAAATATTAACAAATCCACGAAAGTGGTGCAACAAATTTAATTTTTCCTTTTGTTAATTGTTCAAAGTATCCTTCCAACGGATTGTCTAGCAAGGGCTAAGGGAATACTTGGGAAGTCCTTTTGGTTAGTCCGTCCAATCAAGTCACCGCCATCCCGAGAGAATGCGTTCACGTAAACCCGTAGATTCGCATCGCGTGGGTTTTACGTGACTTTTTATATGCATGATATGTTGTTGCAATTATTATTTGAATTAATATAGGATTAATTCATGCTAGTAATAATTAATGAATTAAATTTGTATTTAAATATTCACCCCGAATAGATCTGTGCACATCATTCCCCAACAAATCGCATCGAGCCCTTTGTTTGGACTCAATTTTTTAAATTGTAATTTAATTCGTGGACATTAAATTTGAAATTGGATAGTAGAACCTGTTAGATCTGTTTTGCGGTATCCAATTGTCATGGATTTTAATGTTTTATTTTGCATGCATATAAACTGTGGTTTTTTAATTCGATTGACAAATCTCAGGATGGGGACCAACAAGGGGATGATGAGAGTCAATCTCAGAAGGAGAAAGACTCAACTGATGCTAATCAGGCTGCTGTCGAACATCCTCAGACTGAAGTTAGTCTTCAGGTAACTTTTGGCACTATTAATAATTATGCGGGATTCTTGAAGTTCCTACCTTTAAATCAGAATGTCCGGTATGCAGATCGAGGCTCAGTGGACACCCAAGCTCGTGGTGAAACCTCAAGATAAAATCAAGCTCGTGTTAGACCGAGACTCAGGATGAGAAATGACCAACTCGGGAGGCACATTTGGATCAAGAATGCTCTCGAGATTGATCTCACCCGGTGATGGAGAAATTGGAGAAGGTTGAGCCAACATTGAACAAAATTGCTCGGATGGAGGAAGTTTTGCCAACCAATCTCAGAAGATTGAAGGATTGAGTACTTCTTGTAACTGGTCTTTGAGCTCTATGATAGAAAAGTTGACCTCCATGGAAGCAAAGCTAGAAAACAAAATGGGGGTCAAAATTTGAACTTAAATGAAGAGTGAAGCAAAAGCATCGAGGAGCAGAACCAAATTCTAGAAGCAAAGTTGGTTGAGAAGAATGAGATCTTTGGTGAAAAAAAATGTTGTTGAGGAAATGAGCTCAATGCTCATGACCAAGAACCGATGACATGTTCAAGGAAGCTCTCTCAAACCAATTTGCTCATCATCTGAAAAATTCTCTGTGGCGAAGAACCACCTCGAAGGCTCGAGGAGGAGCAAGATCGGAATGGGGAAGTGCGGTGTCGAGAAGAACAATACCATATGGACACAAAGATCAGAGTATGGTTCCAAGAAGGGGAAAGACCTAGAGATCTCGTGGTTTTATTGGAAACTCTCAAGGGCAAGGTTGTGCTAAAAAAAAGAAGATTATTGCGAAGCCATGAAAGAGATTGCTAGAGAAGCTTAAATTCAAGGAGGTGGAGAACGGGTTTCAGAGGAAACAAAATGGAGAAACCGAAAGTGGTAGAGGAAGGATTGAGACAAGCAAAAGTAACTTTGAATTGCCCATCAAGAGAAAGGCCGTGGTGATAGAAGACGAGGGCAAAAGAGCATCACCCAGAGGAAATTAAACCTCAAGATAATCAAAGTTGAGCCCAAGAAGAAAGTCTTCAATACCGTAAGCGCCTCAAAACACTCCATTGAGAAGAAGTTCCGCTTTCGGTGTATGAAAGAAGGTAGAAGAAGAAAAGAAAAAAGAAGGAGTGGGTTCAAAAAGTTCGCAAGCAAGAGGAGAGGGAGCACATGACGTTGACAAATGGATGCGATCCATCTCAACGATGCGTGGGAAAATCAAAGAGAACCTTACGGTTCTACTATGATGTGCTCGAGAGAATGGAGAGGGAGAGCTCGAGATCCGAATGAGGCTTTCATCGACTATCTGACCTTCTATCAAAATATCTTCAAGGATGGATAAATCTTTGCGGATGAAGGAAAGGTCGAGATAATTGTGGTCCATATGTGTAACCGGAGAATGGTTGTGTGCCATTTCTCAGGAAATCACTCAGTACGCCACTCAGTTAGGTCTGACAGGGAACAATCCGGATATCATTAAAGAGAGAGATGCACTAAAGAGAAGATATTACAGAATGTTCAACCTAGAAGTCCCTGCTGATGAGGTGGAAGAGCCGAACTGAAGAACAGAACTGAAGAGCCGAGCTGAAGAGCAGAAGAAGACAGAAGATGAAGACTCAGAAGATTGATGTAATCCTTTATCTTTTATTTATTTTTTTGTCTTTTTTATTTTGTTCAGATAAGATTCACTGTAACTTGTAACAGTCTACCTATCATCAATGAAAACTTATCATTTATGCTCAAAAGATAATATCTCATTATCTTATTTACATGTCTTTTAATTTTGATATGCCTGAATGATTGTCTCTGAGATTAATTGATTGAGAAATTAAGTATTTGGTGATGAATCCTTTGAGAGATTCATTACTGAAGAAATTGTTGTGAGAATCTCCGTAAGGAAATTATTGGAAGATTAATTGTTAAGAGACTCATTATTTATGGGGGAAATTGTTGAAAACCAATCTTGTAATAGAATAAACTGAAACCTGAGTATAGGTTAAGTATGTGTGTAACAAGATAGGTTTTGGCATCATCAAAAAGGGGGAAATTGTTGGGAGATGAATTTAATAAAGATATGATTTTGATTAGATCCCAAAACCCCTGAGTATGACATGTGTCGCGAGTCGTTTTTTATCGAGAGTATTATGTGGCTAATTTGATTACAACTCGCAAACAAAACTTATACGTGTAAAATAAACGGTAAATAAGATGAATTTGTTGAAGTTAAATCAAAAAATGACTACTCTGGGGGCATACCAAGCCAGGATATAGTATTTCGAGCTTTACACGTACAGTTCCTGATACACCTTATGAAGATGAATCGATGCTGATTGGTAAATGAGTTCTAGGGTTTTTTGTATATGTGGATGAACACTCTTCTTTTTTGTTCCTCACCTCTCAAGGGATTTCCTATAGGCAATCTCTCTCTCTTTTTTTTCTCCCTCTCCTCTTTCCGGCCTCCACTTTTTTTCTCTCTCTCCTTCTAGTTAAGCATGAAATTTGGATTAGTCTTTGGATTGGTAAAGCATGTCTTTGGATTTTACGGATCATGCAAGAACTCGAAGATGTCGCCCGCGTTTGATTTCATCTTCTAGATTCATCTTTGTATAAACATTGTCGATAGAAGCTTTATTGACCGTCGAAACTTTATGTTCGCCGCTCTTGGGTTCCTCGGGAGAGTTGAGAAGCGAAAGGTTATGTTTGTTCGATAGGCTAGCGAACAAGATGAGTCGGCGAACAAAAAGTAACTTATCCCGGGTGTGATTATTATATTGAATATTACACGGTCGCTCTTTGATGTTCGATTAAGATTTATTATATCGAACAGGGTAAAGCTTTGTATTCTACAGAAAGAAGATTGATTGGACCATGCTTGAAACGCGCAATTCATATTTGAAATTTCGAATTAGTAAACCGGTGTCTATTTAAATCCCATTTCTCCACTTCAAAAAATTTTCCCTTTCTCTTCTTCTCTTTTATCATCTTCAGATTCGAAAGTCTCGTGAAGGGTTCATCGTTCGTGAATAAATTCTGAATGTGATTTGCATTTCTCTTCTATTTTATAATCATGGCCTCTTGCTCGAATTCCTCTGTTCAATCCGATCAATGTAGTTCCCCTTCGTCTTCCCCCATAAGTAGAATTCGTAGTGGCGCAAAAAATTTAGGATTCCGTTGGCAATTTCGGCAACCATTTACTGTTTTTTCTTCTGATTCCGACGAAGCCCAAACGAGGTCGGATAGGGTTTTGTTGCATAATGACTCGTCGGATAATTCTGACCATGATTCTTTGCCCCAAATTCAAAAAAATAGGTTTTAGGGCTATTGATAATGTTGATGTAATTAGAAAATCTTCGATATATGGGAAAGTGAATCGTGAATTTGGCGAATCGAACATAGGTATAGATAATGGGGAAAACAAACTTGGTATACTGTTGGTGTTCCTCATAGTCCAACATATATAGTCTGGGATTTACAATTTTGGCTTGCCCGAACAACCCCATAGGATTAGTGTAGAAAAAGTACCCGGTGAGCAAAATGGCGAAACATAATTGATGTTGATATGCTCGCCCGGTGCATAGGATTTTATGAAACTCCTAAAGATGTTTTTTTTTCGGGCACCCGGTCGAGAGGGCGGTGATCAACCCCCGAGGGTTGTGTTGCCGTTAATCTAGATCGATGGAGGCTGGTCTCGGTTTCCTCTCCATCCGGCAATTACCCGTTTATCGTGGAATGGAATATCACCATTCTTAAACCGAAGGATGGCATATGGTCATCGAGATTTTTTTGACATTGTTCGGCAAAATGAAGAAGGTATTATCCTTGGGCAACTAACTGCTCGGTTAGTGCACTTGACACGTCAGGGGCGAACATGGGTGGTTGTTTATGCAAGCCAACGCCAAGTGCAAAATCATCGAGGATGTGCGAATAAAATCCGGATTTGGAAAGAGAAGTTACGGTTCGTAGGGGCGATTGGAAAAGTCCGGCCTGAAGGCGAGCCAAATGCTCGTTTGGACATTGACTTGGAGTGCGAAGTAAGTGATTTTGTATTTTCATTCTTCAAGATTTTAACTCACTTTTTATTTCGAGGATTCGGCCCGCGTCGGATAAGGAGACAAACGACGGTTAAAAGATTGATCTGGAACCTCGGAAAACTTTGAATACCGATGCAGAGAAAGAAAGGAGAGCCTCCTCATCATTTATTGATCCTTACGGTAAGGATTATTTTTGTTTCTCTATATGTTTAGCGTCCTTTTGTTATTTGTCATCCGTTAATTTTTACTTAATTTATAGCTTTTCTTTTGTGACCGTTCACATCCGAGCATAGATGGCTCGAAGAAAAAGGCCAAGTAAGATTCAGATTGATTGAACAGGAAGCTCGGCGAAACGGTAGGGGAAATGTGGCTAGTCTACTCTCACCGAGAGTCAAGCCGAAGCTCAAAAGGGCTCTTGTTCGGTTGAGCATGGGGGCGTGACGAACTCCGCCGCCAAAAAAAGACCAAGGGTGGAGTCTGCGTGAATAAAAGTCGGTTGTAGTCGGTCATCTAAAATAATTTTTGGTATGCTCGAAATGGAAGATTATCATGGACTCCGTCGATTCTCGATCTCCAAGACAAATCATTCTGGGATGGGATATTTTTTTTGTCTTTTATGTTGCCTTGATTTTTGGTTGAACTTGTCATTGCGAGATTAAGCGGGTTTCGCCTTTAATGCCCAATCTAAAGAACTAGAGTGTTTAAGCATGGAAATTCGATAAGCATGGAATTACTGGATTTATTTGGAAACCATGCGTTTCAAATCTTTTCGGATTTATGCTTCGGCCAACATTCAAGCCACTATTTGGCTCGATTAGGAACTTTGAAGATAATCGAGGGGTCCAGGATGAGTTGAAATTGGCTATTGGTGCCCAAAGGGCTCGGGAGGATTAATTTCAAGAGAATGCTTTGAGAGGATTCATACAAGAGAGGCTCTAATCTCGGGGAGGTAATCAATATGAAGGGCTCAAGATCAAACCTTGATGTTGAAAAGGTGGAAATGAAAGGACGAGGAGATGACTCGATTTTAAAGAGACCAACACTTTCGTTTATGCTTGAAAATTTTGAAGTATATTGACTCCATGTCTAAGTACATTTGTGCTTTTGATTATCCCACACAAAACCAAATTATCCGAGGCGATGATTGGTTGATAATCCTCCGGATCGTGACCTCCCAATGGGATTTGAATGGTGCGTGTGACTTTTTGTTCTTATTCGGATGAAGAGGTGATGATGTTTTGAGGTTGCCGACCAAAAGGCCCGAATCTGGGACCAATTTGATCTGAGGCGAGCAAGAACCTCCAGAATCGAGCAAAAGCAGCGCCTCCGGCCGAGCATCCGATATCCAAGAACATTGTTGGAAGGAGAACATAATGTGTTCGACATTTCTCTTCCAACACCTAATTTTGACTTTATAGCTTGATGTCTTCTTTTTTCTTTGTAAGACTTGTGTAATTTGTCTTCTTCACTTTTTAATTCGAACAATATATCTTTTTTTTTTCTTGTTGATACTTCTTCTCTTGGAATATTTCTTGATTTGAACAAATGGATTTCATAATTTTCCTCTAACTTTTGTTTGTTGAGGATGAATGTTGATACTTGTGTTGCTTGATATTTGCTTTGTTGCTTTGCGTTAAACTTTATTGCTTTCGTTTTTTGCCTTTTTTAAAATGAATTGAACATTGGGTTTATATGCCCGCTCGACTTCTTTGGTTTTTTTGATTATCTTATTAGCGTTCAATCGGTTGATCGTCTTATTTAAAGTCGACGGATGGGTTACTTTATGAAATTGATCGTCTTATTTAGGTCGCGATCGCCGTACTCGGGCCGTCTTATTTAGATCGACCCGTATTTCGTCACCTTTCGTCTTCGGGTATCTGTAAGTACTAATTGGCGTACCCATTACTCGCTTTTTACTGCGGGGAAGAATGGTCGTTCGTCGGTGAACATAGACTGGGCTCGTTAAATGAAAGATGATTCGTAAGGTGCGACCTCAAATAGTCTGAACTAGAAAGTGAACAAAAAGTACATATATCATTCTTTTTCTTTTTGCAACACTTTGTATTCTATTACATCGTTCATAATTTGAAGAAGACTATCTATTACACAACTATTATTATCGGATCGGGGTTTTGGATTTAAAACTTTGTCTTGAAAGAAGACCTCAAGAATTGATGTTGACAAGGATATGGAAACGTTTCTACCCTTTCTCCTTTTTGTAACATGCTCAGCGGAAGAAGACTAAGCTTTTGTCCCTCCTGGACAAGTTGTAGTTATGGGTGGTGGCGGGCAGAATATGGCAAGATAAAATAGATCAACAAAACTTTCACCGCACCATTAAGATGAAGATGCAAGAAGATCGGCATCTTATTTTGGGTGGACTCTATGACATCCCTCCCCCGAGGAGATTTTGGGGATGCATGGGGGAGAATGCAAGTAGCGATGGAGTGGTAACCCGATTCTTAAGCATCTTGAGTCAAGTGCTTTCGCAACGAATGTGAGGTAAAATATCGTATCCAGGACGGATGTTCGATTGACTAAATGATTGTTTAATCGAGGCTAATTTTCTACGAGAAGGGGGCATACTAAAGCCGCCTTCCTTCCGAGAAAAAGTATTTTTCCTTTTTTCTTTTTTCATCTTTTTTCCCTTTTCTTAACTATAAGTATGCCCCTATTTATAGAATCGTCCCCAAGCTAGTCTTGGCATAGATAGTGGTGCTAGCTTACTTATTTCGTCCGGCTTTTTGATGACTCTTGCTTAAAAATTAAATTAGCATGGTCGCCACCACTTATCAACTAAGCCTTGACACGTTATCTTCTAAAACTTGTTGTGACATCGTCTCTGTTTATCAAAAATCTTTGTCAAAGATTTTTCTTGAAGATAAGTGTTGAAAATAATATATTCTTCTTTTATGATCATCTTGCTCGTTTTGAACTGAATGGGTGATTGTGTTCGGTCAACATTATGCTCATGCGACATTATGCTCGCTTTTATTGATAATATTTTTTCAAATTTGATGCATTCCGAGAGTAAGACAATGGGACTCCATTCAGTCCTCCAAGTCATATGTTGGATTTAACGCCTCCGTGACTCTGAAAGGACCTTCCCATGCTCGACCGAACACACCTTTGGGTACCCCAATCGCTTTTAAAAAAAAATTGAATCTCGCGTTAGGACTTTGGAATTATAAAATTTTTTCGATCTCTTTTTGTACATAGCATTCTTGAAATCGACCTCTGTCCTTCTTTTTCTTCCAACAAGTCTCAAGACAAAGTCATTAATATACTTTCTCCAAAAGTCATTGTTCGATGACTTGGAAGATTTTCGCAAAAATGCTAAAGCAAAAGGGGTCTTAGTTGATGTTCTCGAAACTAAGCCCACAATATTCGAAGATTCTTGAATCCATCCTCCGTCCTTGGAATTATCAAGTCTAGCCTTGAGGGTATGCTTGATAATTTTATTAACTTCAACTTGACCATTCGATTTGGGGATAATATGGAGTCGAAAGTAAAAAAGCACAATTTAATTCAATTCACTCCATCGAATTGTTTGCCGTTATCCGTGACCAATGATTGGGGAAGCCCAAATCGACAGATAATGTTTTTCCAAACAAAGTTCCACATCCTTTGTTCGGTGATTTTAACAAACCTCGCTTACGCCCATTTAGTATAATAATCAATCGGCTAATAAGATATCTAACTCCGATGTGCCGGTTGAAAGATTAAATCGATTCCCCATTTCAAATGGCCATGGACTATAAACCGATACTAAATCTTGGTGGGCTATGAATGAGTGGAGCATGTACGGCATTGATAGCGAGCACGAAGCATATGCACGTGAATCCTTTTTAAAAGTTGGCCAATAATAACCTTGCCCGATTAAGCCCATTCAATGATTTCCATAAACTCCATCATGGATTTGTTGCGAATACATGTCCCTCTTGAGAGTAATACACTTTAAAAGTGGAAGTGAGAAGCTTCTTTTTGTACAAATGCTCGTCTATAATAGTATACCATGTAATCCGAGGTATAGAAGCTTGTGCTTTATTTTCGGGGAGAAGTCCCTTTTGTAAATAACTCATTATTCGAGTCATCAAGTTTCTTGTCATTGTTGTTATTTGGGCAATCGTAACCACGAGGAGCGGATGGCGTATAGCCGTGATGCGACCACAATGTATACGTCGTGTTCGTCCTACTCTTTTGTTGCCATAAAGCGTCGAATAATTACCCATTCGTGGTAATTGTTCAATGAAAACTTGGTCAAAATGCCAAGCAACTCTTTTTGCTAGTTGTTGATATTGACTCGGGCTTCACTTTGTTACTTGATAAACAATTACCGAGAATCCTTTGTAGATCATCACCTTTGAATTCCCATTGTCATTGGTAATCCAATGATCAAAGCTTCATATTCCTTCATTATTTGTTGCCGGAAAATCAAATCGGATGGTTGTTAAACGTTTCAAGGTTGGCTCGATGAGAACTACCGCTCCCGGCTCTTAAACTTGTTGATGATCCATCAACATACATATGCCATGGTTGATCGACAATTTCGCCGTAGAATTTGTGGATATGTCAATTCAACCATGAAATCGGCCATAGCTTGACCTTTCATTCCGCTCGTGGAGCTTAACGTAATGCCGAGTCCTAATTCCACCGCCCATTTGAGCAAAGTATCCGGGGGTGGAGGACTTTTAATGGAAATGCGGTCAATACCTCAACCGAGTGGTCGAAAAAAGTATGGTCGCAAACACTCATTATGAGGGATGCTAATTTCTCCAATGGAGAATACCGGGAGTTCACCTCTTTTAAAACTTGGCTAACATAATAAATGGGCAAAATTATCCGTACAAGTACAAAGACTAATTGCATGTTCGGGAAAAAGAAGATACAAATAGAGTTGTTCCGGGATAGGCTTAGACAGTGTCTGAGTATCTGCGAGGTGCTGCTTTAATGATTCAAATGCATTCTGGCAATGCTCGGTCCACTGAAACTTTCCCTTCTTTAATGCATCAAAGAAAGGTTTACATTTGTCCCCATTTCGTGATATGAACCAGAACTACGGAAGCTAATCGTCAGGTTAACTTTTTGGACCTCTTTCACATTTCGGGGCTTGCATATCGAAAGACTTGAATCTTGTGGAAAACTTCAATCCCCAGATTGACTAACCATATGTCCGAGGAATTTGCTGAATGAATCCCAAAACTGCATTTCTTGGGATTTAACTTCATATTATATTTTCTTAGTATATCAAACGTTTGTGCGAGGTGAGCGATGTGGTCTTCCTTATGTTCGCTCTTTACCACAATATCATCGATATATACCTCAATTGTTCGGCCGATGTGTTCGTCGAACATTTTGTTCACCAAACGTTGATATGTTGCTCCCGGCATTCTTTAATCCAAGAATGGCATGCGTTAGAAGTACATATTCTTTTCACCTTAAGAATCTTTGTATTCTTTTGATCGTCCGGATGCATTGGTATTTGGTGATAACCAAATTAACGCATCCATAAATGTCATGAGTTCATGGCCCATTTGTATTATCAACCAAATAATCAATAATGCGGCATTGGAAAATTATCTTTTGGACATGCCTTATTCAAATCATTGAAATCAATAGCCTCCAAGATCCATTTGTTTTCTTAACGCAGTACGGGGTTCTTAAGCCATTTTGGGCATTTTACCTCTCGGATCAAGTTGTTGTCAAGGAGCTTTTTGATTTCACTATTCATCGCCGCATATTTTTCCGGACTAAAACTGTCAACAACAATGGAGCTTGTGTTTGATCAAGGTTGAGGGAGTGGCGGGCATGCTCTCGGATCTATTCCAACCATATCTGATGTGACCATGCGAACACATCTAAATTTGCTCGAAGGTAAGTAATTACTTACGTTCGTAATTCGAACCAATGAACACTTCTAACTCAGTCCGTTTCGGTCGATATTGATTGGTTCCAATTGCTCAGCTGAGGAGTCGCTTGCTTTTTTTTGCTTCCACCGAGGGTCTTGAATGGGTCCCGGGGTTCATCATCAACCTCCATAGGTTCAAACCCATGCGAGGCTCTGAGGTCCGATATTCGTTTGGGTGATCTATGTTCATTTGATCGGGAGATCGGAGGAATCAATTGTTTTTCCACATTCTATGTTCGCGCCTTTTTGTATTCGCACGATTGGTTATGCTTTCGCCCGAACTCATGGACGGAAGATGTTTAGACGATGTTTTTACTCCGGGCTTGACTCTCAATCTCCCCTGTTTCGTTCAATCATGTTAACCATATTTTGTTTTTTGGTACACATGATAGCAAACAATCTCGAGCCTTCTTTCGATCTCCTTTTACACTCCCGCTCCATCTTGAGTCGGAAATTTAACACAATAATAATCGTGAAACAGCCGCTTTGAATTCTCGAATAAGCGGGCGACCTAGAAACCCCGTTATGTTGGATAGAACATCGACGATTACAAAATCTAACATTCTAGTTCGTCTAATGTTTGGATTCAAAGTTGATTCTAGTTCGACTCTAACCTAATCATGCCGTATATGGTTGGGTCACCATTCCCCAAAGCCCATTATAGTATGATTACATGGTTCAATATAACCGCCAAATCCCCAACTTGTTTTTCCATCCGGTGAAAGGGTACTAACGAATAAAATGTTTGCATAAGCCCCAATGTATCAACTAAGAGGCGATGTACCTTCAACCCGAGGAGACATCGATGGTTAGGGAGTCGTTGTTTCAAGAAGTGGATGATGTGTTCGCCACCTTTTATCGATGGATGTTCTTGTGATGGCACGCATCTCCAAATTCCGATAACGTTGGCGCTGGTAACATCCACCCACAGGACCATATTTTAATCATTTGGATTTCTTGACTTTCTTGACCTCTTCCAACAATGAGGAGGCCCCTTTTTGGACGTTCCGGGATCATTTCCAAATGTTTGTTCGCCTTTCGCTTTGGTCTTTCGGTTCTTTTACAATCCCCTCGAATCCGCTTTTTAAGAACTGGGAAAGACGATTTTCTTCATATAGCTTCCAAAGTTGGCGGAGTAAATCGCGACAATTTTCAAGATTGCCCGATGTACTCGTGATAAAGATTTGGAAGCGATGACGCTTATCCATTACTATTCTTCTTCGGTCTAACATGTCCCGATCTTTGATTTGATTAAAGATAGTTTTTTGAAACGCCCAAAAACTTCAAGGGCATTACGCTCTTTGTTCGAAAGGTTTGAAGGAAGCTGGAGATCTGTACCCCCCTTCATTCATCGTTTTCTTTTCGAAAGCTTTCCTAGCGATGGGCTCCTGTCTCAATTGTGATTGTGCGAGCAAATCTTGCATAGCTATAATTTTAGCTGCTCGCTCTCTAAACTCTGAGTATGAGTTTGGCCAATCTTGATGCATGGCCTTCCACATGTTCGTATTTAAAGTTAGGCCTCCGACCACCGAGGATCTTAGCATCCTCCTCAAGCGGGGCTCCATCATATAAACATTTATCAAATCTTTCTATGTATGATCGGTCGGACTCACCTTTTTAGTTGAAAAAAATTTGACCTTTGTTTTTGATAGCACACACATGGACGAGAAATGGGACAAAAATTGTCGCCGGTTGTGCGAAAAGATGTGACCATGGGTAAAGTGGTAAACCATCTATGTGCTCGATCACCCAAAGTCATGGGAAATGATGGCCTCATCGTCTGAGCCCCCATCGATCATAAAGTCCGAGTATTCTGCCGAGATGGACATGAGGATCGTGATCGAAAATAGGAATTGGTGGTCGGGTCTTTGCGACTTTCTCTTGGAAATGATGTGGTGATAAATTGCTTTCGATCGAGGGTATTTTTTAATTGATCATCGATGGCTTTTTGCATTTACGCAAATTTTGGATCGATAGACTTAGATTGGGGCTGTTTCCCATCATGAGGATCTCGTGGATCAGATGGGTCCCCCCTCTCCAAGTTTGTCCTTGACTACCCAATCGGTGACGGATAGACAACTTTGTTCCCACCGATATTTGTTGGGTGTGCGGATGCTTTTGAAGATCTGAATGGGCACCTCTATTGGATGTCTTTTTTCTTGGATGTCTCTCCTGTTATTACCGATTCGGTCTTTGGAGCCTCAAAACGATGGTCTAGACCCTTGAGGTATTCGTCATCCGATAATCTTTTTTTTGGTCTTTGCGGAATGATGTGAATTTTATCGCTGGAGCCTCTAACTTAGCCAATTCTTTTTACGCCCTCTCTTTCTGTGCTTGACAAGAAAGTGATTCTTTTGTGATGAACGGATCATTGGCTATATTCTCAAGATTAATAGTTTCTCTTTCTTGATCTTTATGAGAAGGGTCATATGGTCGGCTTTTGTTCCGACCTCTCCGTTTAGGTGTTCCTAGATTGAGGCATTATATTTTTTTTTTCGCCTCGGCTAACTAAGTTATGGGTTGATTTTCCTACCCTCCTTCAACGCCAATTGTCAAGGAAATCGTTTTTTTATCGAGAGTATTATGTGGCTAATTTGATTACAACTCAAAACAAAACTTATACGTGTAAAATAAACGGTAAATAAGATGAATTTGTTGACCCGGTTAAAGAAAATGACTACTGGGGGCATACCAAGCCGAGGATATAGTATTTCGAGCTTTACACATCA
Source organism: Stenogyne calaminthoides (assembly GCA_037126765.1). Taxonomy (NCBI): domain Eukaryota; kingdom Viridiplantae; phylum Streptophyta; class Magnoliopsida; order Lamiales; family Lamiaceae; genus Stenogyne; species Stenogyne calaminthoides. The sequence continues at coordinate 6,068,619 of JBBCBC010000003.1, read as the reverse complement.
AACGATACACCTTATGAAGATGAACTTGATTGGTAAATGAGTTCTAGGGGTTTTTGTATATGTGGATGAACACTCTTCTTTTTGTTCCTCACCTCTCAAGGGATTTCCTAAGGCAATCTCTCTCTTTTTTTCTCCCTCTCCTCTTTCAGGCCTCCACTTTTTTTTTCTCTCTCCTTCTATTTTTCCTACCCGTTAAATGAAATTGGATTAGATTTGGATTGGTAAAGCATGTCTTTGGATTTTCCATCGGATCATGCAAGAAGATACGTTTGATTTCATCTTCTAGATTCATCTTTGTATAAACATTGTCGAAGAAGCTTTATTGACCGTCGAAAATTAATCTTACGTTACGGTCGTACTTTATGTTCGCCGCTCTTGGGTTCCTCGGAGAGTTGAGTTAACTGGTTATGTTTGTTCGAAAATTTAGCGAACAACGATGAGTCTACGCGAACAAAAAGTAACTTATCCACGGGTGTGATTATTATATTGAATATTACACGTGTCGCTCTTTGATGTTCGATTAATCGATTTATTATATCGAACACAACAACATGTTCAAAATAATCTTGATAGTTGAGTCGATTCGGTTTTAGAGTATTCAGGATGTTATCGCAAAATATATAGTCATGAGATATAGAGGATCATTCAAGAACTCGAGAAGTTTCTGAAGAGACCAAGTTTCAAGATGAAACTAAAGTTTCAAGTTTCAAAGATGAAACGAAGAAATCAAGACTCAAGATGAAACCGAGATATCAAGAAGAGAAATCGAGATATCAAGACTCAAGATGAAACTAAGATATCAAGATCAAGATGAAATCAAGAATCAAGACTCAAAGATGAAGACTCAAGATATCACCAAGACATATTCTCGTAAGATCAAGACTCGTAAGACGCCAAGATCTAAGACTCAAGACTCGTAAGATGTAGATCAAGAATCAAGATCAAAAATATTGAATTTCAAGAGTCAAGAAATCAATGCTCAATAAACCGAATGTTCCGAGGCATCGAAAAAATATCTTCAAGGATTCAATATCGAGAAGATCGCGATTCCTTAGAAAAATAGATATTTGCCAAGACATTCAAATGCGCATAAAAGGAACTAAGACAAAGTGTTGTTAAGGTTATATCACTTAGAGATTGTAACTAAAAGAGCCGCTGAATTGTCTACCTTTTAACCGGAGACAAAAGTCAAAAAGAGGAAGACAACATCGCACAAACGACATCGATAAAGGATTCAATAAAAAAAGATGTTAGAAGTACAAAAGTTCCGATCATTAAAAAGTGAAGACCGGCTACATAAAAGGCTATTGCCTAAAAAACATGTTAGGGAGTGTCAAACCCTAAATATAATAGTTTCTCACACACCATTAGCTATCTCTCCAACGGATAGTTTTTCAAGAGTGACCTTGGTGTATGCCTATAAATACTTGTGACCTTCTTCATTGAAAGGTTACGGGAAATTTGTAAGCAACTCAAGAGCTCAAACATATTATTGCAAGTTGAAGCACTCGAAAAACTGAGAATTTCCCAAGTGCTTTAAATTGAAGAGAGCTCATTCCACTAAGCTTAGCTTGATAAGATATATCCAAAGCTTAGTCGAGATATCCTAGCCTTTGCATTGTTCTTTATTTAAAGGATATCTCATCCTAGTTGAAACCAACCAAGAAACCCCAAAAACTAAGGTAGTTTGAGTGTGATTGTTGGTGAGATTGGAGTTTAAAGAGTGAGTAAACTACATTGAGGTAGTCGAAAAGCTCTAGAGGAGAAGTAGTAAGTTACTTGTGGTAGTCCAAAGCTTGTGTGATTGAGTAAGTAAACCAGAGGTAGTCGTAAAGCTCAAGGTCGGGTTGAGTAAGTAAACCACAGAGGTAGTCGAAAAACTGAGGCCGAGTTGAGTTAAACTATGAGGTATAGTAAAGCTCAAGGAAGTGATTAGTGAATTTCTCCAAGAGATCGAGAGAGTGGACATAGGAGCTTGAGTCTCGAACCACTATAAATTGTTGTGTTCTTTTGCTTTGCTTTTGCTTTAATTAAACTATTGCATATATTTCGAAAGCATATTTTCACCGACATTTCAGTTGGAATCAATCCAATGAAGTTGCATATAATTGAATCACAGCCTAATCACTATTCCATTAAAAAGGTTTTCAAACAAAAAGCTTAAGTATAAACTAAGGGCCAACCATTCAAGACAAATAGAACAGATAGTTACTAAACCGAACTTACTCAAAGTTAGTTATCTGATCCAAGCAACTCAGATCTCTAAAAAACTCGGGACTCGGTTGGGATTATCGAGGTATTAAAAACTTAAGATAATGATAGACTTTTAGCGATTTGTGCTTCTCGGGACCAAATCATCGACTACTACGACCCAATTAAGAAGAAAAGTTTTAAAACACCAACACGTGTATTCCCCCATACACGTGTAAGATTCGTTGCACTGGACCAACAATGAGGTATGTTCGAGAAATGCAACTACCAGAAGGAATATGGGCTATTGTGATTTCCTCCATCCATTCACGAATACTCGATTAGCTTTGAACATGATGAAGTGTCTATTCAAATAGCTTAATCGATTTATCTCGAACCACTAATTGATCATTCGTGTCACCTTTGGTCACAAAGTCCAAGGTGGCGTGTATTTGTCAATGACTTTGATCAAATTATGACAAGAAGATGAGTATTCTCTCTAAATCCACTTTGAGGAATGAATCCTTATCTCGGTTCAACTACCACGCACATGCATTTCGTGATGAACTCAATCCAAGCCATATCTACCAATGGAAGGGTGTAAGCGTTGGTCATGGTCAAAGTTCATCACTCCACACAAGTCGTGCGTATTGACCTCAAGTCAAAGGAGTATCACATCGCTCCCACTAACCGAGACACCCGTAGACATATATAGTGGAACTACATCAAACGGTTGCTCGGATGGGTATACCAATACCCTCTAAGGTATTTGTGCATCCATCATGAGATACCTTGTATCTCGTAGTAAGTGAGATCTTACTACACTCTCTAAGAGTATGATGCAGATCGCACATCGATCTCCATTGCATCATCAATATTCCATTCTCGATGATCCTTGATCGGAGCTGTTTGAGAATCATGCTTAAGTTATCTGAGTTCTCACGTACTCAATGACAGCAGTAATTCAAGGGAACACAGATAAGAACAAATGTAAACAATCAAAAATAATATTCTAATAAGTGTAATGCCATACATTTAATATTAAACAAAAAATAATATTAAACCAACACTGAATATTATCTTAGTATTATGTCCATATAAAGGATTGTCTCTAGGACACTAACACTAACAAAAGGAGTATCGCATTGCTCTCACTAACCGAGACACCCGTAGACACATATAGTGGAACTACATAAAACGGTTTCTCGGATGGGTATACTAATACCCTCTGAGGTATTTGTGCATCCATCATGTGATACCTAGTATCTCGTAGTAAGTGAGATCTTACTACACTCTCTAAGAGTATGATGCAGATTGCACACCAATCTTCATTGCATCATCAATATCTCATTCTTGATGATCCTCGATTGGGCCTATTTGAGAATCATGCTTAAGTCATCTGAGTTCTCACACACTCAATGACAACAATGACTCAAGGGAACACAAATGAGAATAGATGCAAACAATCAAACATAATATTCTAATTAGTGCAATGCCATATATTTAATATTAAACAAATAATAATATTAAACCAATACTGAATATTATCTGAGTATTATATCCTTACAAAGGATTGTCTCTAGGACACTAACACTAACAAAACTTTATTGTATTAAATTAAAATAAATAATTACGAACACTCTTAGTAATTAATTATTATGCTAACCCTAAAAAACTAATTTGGGAACGCCTTTCATTTGTGGGCCCCATGGCAATCCAAAAGATGGATTATCCGTGACCGGGTATAAAAACAACAATATAAAAAATTAATGAGTATAATTAAATAATTAACTGTATAACTAAACAAATTAATAAATAAAAGTAAATTATAACTCACTTTCCCGCTCTCAAGTCGATCGCTAAACGAGCATTGGGTGCCGAGCCACGATGAACAGAGGCCGAACCTGAGCTCGACCCTCCTGGAGATGCCCTATTGGCGGGTTCGCGAATTTGGACCCGCGGGGGTGGGTTTAGTTCACCATCGGTCGAAGGATCCTCTTCCTCCTAGTGCTCTGAGGAACACTACCTTCGCCTCGACCACTGTCGTTGCCCCGGCCACCGTCGTTGCCTAAATGCCGCCGCTACCCTCGGCCAAGGTTGTCCATTGTCGCGACCACTATCACTAGCACTTCCAGTAGTACTCATCTGCATTATATAAAAAAATATGAATGTCATTTGACATAAAATACATAATTAAAACTATTAATTAATTAATTAAAACAATTAATTAAAATCGCGCCTAAATTTCAATAGAGTTTCGACTGTATTATTTTAAACCCATCCTATTCAACCAACAATCTAACAATTCTAACAATTATAATATCTAACTAGTCTAATTTCTAACTAGACTAGCTAAACTAATTAAACATGCATATACAAGTAATACTATAAAACTAATTTAACATGCATATAAAAGTAATACTATAAAACTAATTTAACACATATATACAAGTAATATTATCTAATATTTACAAATAATTTCGACAGAGTTTCGATTGTATTATTTTAAACCCATCCTATTCAACCAACAATCTAACAATTCTAACAATTATAATATCTAACTAGTCTAATTTCTAACTAGACTAGCTAAACTAATTAAACATGCATATACAAGTAATACTATAAAACTAATTTAACATGCATATACAAGTAATACTATAAAACTAATTTAACATGCATATACAAGTAATACTATAAAACTAATTTAACACATATATACAAGTAATATTATCTAATATTTACAAATAATTTAAATGTAGTTTTAATCGTATTATTTTAAACTCATCCTATTCAACCAACAATCTAACAATTCTAACAATTTTAATATCTAACTAGTCTAATTTCTAACAAGCACATTTCGAATTTAACAGTCTAATTTCTAACAAGCACATTTCGAATTTAACATGCATATACAAGTAATACTATACTATCTAATGTATACAAATAATTTTTAATATATATAACATGCACATTTCGAATTAATCTAATATAATATATACAAATAATTTCTAATATATATATATATATATATATATTAATATATAATTTTGAAATATATATATATATATAATTTCAAAATATATATATATATATATATATATATATATATATTTTGAAATTATATATTAATATTTATATATTCAAATAATATATAAATATATATATATATAACAATTTGAAAACGAACGGTAAAAAGTAAGAATATTACCATCAAATTGAAGAGTGCGGCGTTACGATTATCGTTTAATTGGCGGAATATTCACGACGGCAACAACGAACGACGTACGGCGGCGGGACGGATCCGAATTTGCGAAAAAATGTTGCGGGATTGTTTATATAATCAGATTTAGCAACAGTTTTTAAAAACCATCGTTAATAGCGACGACAAAACCGTCGATAAATTCGAAACACCGTCTCTAAAGCCCTGGGTGCGGTGGGCCAAGTGCCGAGATGCCTCGTGTCCCGTACGCGACTTAGCGACGGTTCTAAACCGTCGATAAATCATAGCTAAGTGACCCGATTCAACCCGACCCAACCTGATTCGTAAGAACCGTCGCTACTTGCAACGGTTTTGAAAACTGTCGCTAAAACGATGACTTTGACCGTCTGACCAAATCCGTCGATAAAACCGTCGCAATTATTGACGGTTTTACAAACCGTCGCTAAAAATCATCGTTAAAAATCACCTTTTTTGTAGTGCAAACTAAAATTTCTCTTGTGATGCACGATTAGTATATTAATAATTTTCTTTTAAACGAATAATGTAACATGCGAAGTGAACTCTTCAAAATTATAGATAGAAAAAGCTCACGCTTTATAGATGCAATGTTAATCAATAATAGATGCAATTATTTATATGTTTATATATGATATATCTATGTTTCTAAATTTGTGTAAAACAATGTTAATATTTTAAAAAAATAATTATCCAATTAATTTTGTGGGGTTTTGTAGTTTAGTCTGTTTGTGTATATCTATAATCTCTATAATGCAAAACTTCCATAAGATGATGTGGCAAGTCATAAAATGATGTGGCAATGATGTGGCAAAGTCATATTCAAATCCCTCTAATCTAATTTATGTAGAGTGTTGTTTTGATCTCAATCGTTGATTTTGTCTTCTATTTTCTATAAATTGGGACATCTCTCATTCTCATTTGCCTGTGATTTCTCTTCATTTTCTCTCATACGTCTTCTCTCCATACGATATCCTCTCTATTCTTATTTTGATCAATCTTTTATTATTTCAATCATTAAAGTTGTTCTTATATCATTCTTGTATCGTTTTTTTTCCAGGTAATTGAATGATTTCATTATTTATTTTTTGTTGTTCTTCTTATTTCATTCATTTTTTTTCTTATTCATTATGTATTTTATTGTTGTTATTTACAAATTTCTTTTTACAATATTTTTTGATCAATAGATTTTTTTTTTCATAATATTTTATGATTTCTTATTTAGTTTAGATTCACATAATTGTTACAAAAAGAGAGGTTCTCGACGATGGGCGATTACACCTAATCTGCGTGCGATTCTGCTTTCAACCGTCGTCCATGGCGGAATCTGACCTATCTTCCCTATCACTCGTGCTCTCCCACCTCGTCAACAACCCCTCCACCCTGCACGCAATCCTGCAAGAAGCTTCGCTCGCTCAAAACCGTGTTCAGACTCCACGGTTGCAAGTCGCGATCAATTCCACGATGCTCCCGCAGCGGCGTCGCAGCCTGTAACTGCTACCACACCGGCTACTGGGCAGCTTGACCTGTTATTTCATCCTCAACGAAGCGCGAACCCTAATATAATCGTGGATATGGGTCACGCGTCATATAACCCTAGTTTTGGATCGTACACGAGGAACGCGAATTCTGCGATTGATTTACAAGACACCTCGGCATCCCTCTTGACTTCTAAGTCATACAATGCGGTGGATCGTCCACATGGCGCAACGTCGGCCGGAACCGGCTTCTCACCGGATTCTGGCAATACGGGTATCGCTTCTCCTCCTTCGTATATCGTTTATACTGCTTTTCCTCCTTCTGGTTTGTTGTCTTCCACTGCTGGTATCTCGTCGTCTGGCTTGTTGCCCTCTCTTGTGCAGCAGGGGTCGCATCAGTTGAAGGACCTTTTTGACGATTTGTCTCCTTCTATTGCTGGTTTTTCAATGGCTGCAAACGGTTCAGACTTTGATGCTGCAGACTCGCACCCGCTTGGCGATACCATTGGCCGGAACCAGACCCCATCTGGATTCCGGCATTACGGGTATTACTCCTGCTGTTCCCCCCTTGCAAAATAACACTTGTATGGTATCTGCTGGTTGCTCCCATGTTTTGCAGGTTTCTCACCCTAGTTTGGTGCATTGGGATCTTGATAGTGCACCAGAGGGGGCTCTGAAATAGGCCTCGGCGCGTGCTGCACCGGCTGTGCATGGTATTAATGTTGTGTATTCAACTCCACAAGGCGATTCCTCGGCGACACCTACTTAATTGGGTTTCCGGCCTTACGGGTACTCAAGCAAATCCTACTTTTACTCATGATGATTTATCGATGGTTGGTACTGGCCCGCTGCCTCTTTTGGCGCAGGTTAACAATCGGCACGATGTGTTGGGATTATACTGGAAAATATGCTTTTTACTTTTGTATAATCAAAATTGAATTTCGGACTTATTTACTGAAATAAATTATTTATCACTGATGCTTTAAATATTATCGAATGTTACATATATTTACTGCATAATTGTTCAATAAGTCGTACGTGTTACATTGTAGTTAATTTAGTGATATCAGATCACAGAAGCTTAAATTAACAGTCCCTTGTAACTAAAAGTACGTCATTCACGACCTAGATGGAAATGAACAACCCATCGTGAAAGGTTGAAGTGTAAGGCTCAGATTGGCTTGTCTTGACCAAGAGATTACACTAGTGCATGACTGATGCACTGAATAGGACCTACAGGAGGACAAATTCTTCAGAACTGAACAAGGAAGAATTAGACCTCAGTGGTTCGTTATTTCTTAATCTTCGTTCCTTAAATAGGATCACGTGTGATTGGTAACTATTGCTTTGACTTATCATGGGTAGAGAATCAACGAGATTCAATACTTTTTATCTTGGGCAATATTATTGGTCACATGTGATTGCTAAGATTTAATACGAAGAATCGTGTGCAAGTACGCTTGTTTGATTTGCCCCCTTGGGAAGTTCATAAGCTTTATCATACCAAATCTTGCAAGTGGAATTAGTTTCCGGTATGGATAATAATGTTGAACCGTTCCTTGACCAAGGACAAAAGATATTAATTAATGGAAAACTATTTCAGTGGCTTGAATTAATTAATGGGCTAGATAATCTTAAACACGAGAAATAATAACCGTGAGCCATATTGACTGTAATATGGGTTAAGATGGATAGTGCAATATTAATTATGTAGTGGGATTAATTAATATTTATGGGCTTGAATAATATTGTGGCTCAATATTAGATATTCAAAGTCCATTAGAAGGTCCAATCTTAATTCTCCTAAAGACCCCCTAAGTAGCCCAGCATATAGTCCAATAACTGAAAAATGTGTTTAAAATAAAATAAATATTGTTGCCTATTTTTCCTAATTATTTTAAAAAATTATGGATAAGAGGGGAGAAAGATTTTCTTTGAATTTTGTTATGGAATGAAGATATGTATTCTTGGAATACAAGATTATCTCATTAAATTCAAGAAATCTCCCACTTGGTTATTCATGAGAGGAATTTCGAAAATCTTGAAATATAGAGGGCAAGAAAGATTTTCTTGATTTTCTTGAAAAAATATTGTGGAAGATATGTATTTCTTGAAATACAAGAATATCTCATAAATTCAAGAAGATCCAAATCTTGGAATCTTGGACCTCATATTTCAAAATTATCCATAATATGAGTAAGTGGGATTTTTGTGGAATATTATAATTAAGGGAAAAAGAATATAAGAGATATATTCAAGATTTCTTGGAGATCAAGAAAAGATTTTCCCACATTGTTTTATCACAAAATTTTCGACACCCTGTGCTCTATAAATAGGGGATGATTCTTTCATTCCCAAGTACAATTCCATGTGCTGGAAAAATTAGTAAATCCACAAAGGTGGTGCAACATAATTTATTTTCCTTTTGTTAATTATTCACGAGTGTCCTTCCATCGGATAGTCGAACAAGGGCTAAGGGAATACTTGGGAAGTTCTTTTGGTTAGTCTAATCAGCCAGATCACTGCCATCCCAAGAGGTACGTTCACGTAAACTCGTAGAATTCCGCATGCGTAGGTTTTACGTGAATTATTATATGCATGATATGTTGTTGAATTATTATTTGAATTAATATAGGATTAATTCATGCTAGTAATAATTATAAGAATTAAATTTGTATTTAAATATTCATCACGAATAGATCTGTGCAACTTATTCCCCAACAACTGGTATCAGAGCCACGGTTTCGGGCTCTGAAATTTTTAAATTGTAATTTAATTCGTTGACATTAAATTTGAAATTGGATAGTAGAATTGCTAGATATGTTTTGCAGGTATCCAATTGTCATAAAATTTAATGTGTTTATTTATGCATGCATATAAATTGTGGTTTTTAATTCGATTCGTTCTGATTCATTTTGTCTCGTGAAAAAATCCACGAGTAGATTAGGATTTGTTTGATTTGATCAATGTAATAGACTAGTCTAGATCTAGGTTTATTTATTTTTTTGTAAATAAATTGTAACTGGATCGAAAACGAGGACGAAGACGAAGAATTAAAGGACAAAATCCAGAACCGGGCGTAGGCGGCGCGCAGTATCGCGCAAAAACGTGTTAAGGGGAGGCACGTGGCGGCGACGTGGACACGCCGCAGCACGCGACGGGCGCCGGGCGAGGCCGAGGGCCGAAAGCACGCGCGAGGATCTTGCCACGGCGCTAAGCGCGCTGTGAGACGTGCATCGCGTTTCGGAGAGGGCCAGCGGATCGAGGCGGATGCTGCCGGCCGCCGAAAGTACCGGTTGAGGCAGGGGGATGGTCGACGGATGTTTCATGATTCTGCGTTACGCTTCGCCGAGGAATGCCGAACCCGCCGAGGCGTCGAGGCGCTGAGGGCGACGTCACGAAAGCCGCGTGCGAGAGCTAAACCTAGCCAAGTGGCCGGCCGGATGCGGGCGTGCATCCCGGCTGCGAGCTGCTTGGCATGGCGTTTCGAGACGGAGTATTTTTTCGAGATGATCGAGTGGGAGAAATTCAAGATGGTGTTTCTTCAAGATCAAGCCAAGAAAAATCAAACCATGACAATTGGATAATTTGTGCCCAATATGTTTATTTTTCTGTTTTGCTTGATTTATTTTGTGCTATCTTATGCTTTATTTAATTTGTTTAAATGTGTTTGTATGAGAATTGCCCAATGAAAAATCTCACCTTCAAAATTACTAAGTATGTTTAAATAATTAATTGACAATTTTATTCCTGATAATAAAATTGAATTAATTTTGACCTCCATGATTTATTTATTTGTGAATTCTTTTGGAGAAATTCCCCCCACGGGACGGTCAAAAGATAGCTTTCACATGAATGAATTCCAAATGGATGATTGTGGGTTATTACTAGTGGCGACGATGACCCTCCCCACGAGGCTCGTTCAATACAAAATAATAATTCTGTATTTAATCATGGTTATTACTTAGGTATAAAATTGATATGCATATACTTCCCCGAAGTCCCTGTCAATTTTATATTGGTCAAGTGGGAGCCAACTATTAATTTGGATATTAAAGGTTTGTAACTGTTCTTGTTTGTAACCTGGTTGAATGTGTTTAAATAATGACCCACCCCACGTGGCTTATTTAAACTGTTTTGAGATGTTGGCTGATGCATGTTCATATTTTTTTTTGAGATTTTAATATGATGCATGTGATCAAACCTTGTGATATATTTGTGCTTATGCATATTATTATTTATTTCAGTTCATCATGTCGCAACCTTTTAATCCACTATTCAATATACTTAAAGACAATTTGCTCACTGGAGAAAATTTTGTTGATTGGAATCGTAAACTTACTATTGTCCTCACTGCACAAAGCCATAACTGGGTTCTGACCACACCTAAACTGGAAAAGCCATCAGATGAGTCCACTAAAACGGTTAAGAAAGAGTATGCTGACTGGCAGCGATCTAACGAAATGGCAAAGTGTACCATCTTGGTTTCTATGTCAGATGTGTTGCAACACCAACACCAGAATGTTGAGACCGCTGCAGACATCATGACTAGTTTTAAAGCGATGTTTCAACATCAGAACCGTGTGGCTCGTCAAATCATCATGAGGGACTTGCTCTCTATGAAAATGGTGGAGGGAACGCCCATAAGGGAGCACTTTCTCCAGATGATGGCTCACCTTAATAAACTTGAGGTACTTGGCGCTGAATACGATATCGAGACCCAAATCGATTTCGTGCTCCACTCTCTGCCGAAAATTTTTGAACAGTTCAGGCTGAACTACCAGATGAATAATCAGAAGTTCTCGATGCCTGATCTGTTGCAAGCTTTAGTCTCGGCGGAGGCGATATTGGGGCAAAAGAGCCAAGCCTTGGTGGCAAATGAACCTTCTTCTTCTTCTAGGCCAAGGGGTGGTAAGAACAAGAAAAGGGACAAAGGCCACAAGCAAGTGAACTCAAGTGTTGCCAATGGCAAATAAAAGGTGAAGAAGGGTGGTGGAGTGAACAAGCCAGCTAAGGGGAAGTGCTTCAAACTGCGGTGAAAAAGGACATTGGAGGTCAGCCTGTTCCAGACCCAAAAGGAATGGAAAGAAAGGTAATTCTCACGCACTAGTTGTTGAAACTTGTTTAGCGGCGTATGCCTCCCATTTATGGGTGGTGGATACGGGATCCATTGATCATGTTTGTTTCACATTACAGGGGTTCAAGCGGACCCGACAACTTAGTGGGAGTGAGGTCCTCATCACACTGGGCAATGCTACGAGAGTGGCAGCTGAAGCAGTGGGAGAAGTGCACCTGTCTTTTGAAGACAGAGTTTTAATTTTAAGAGATGTTCTTTACGTTCCGAATTTTAGAAAGAATTTGATTTCAGTTTCTAAACTTTTTTATGATGGATATTCGGTTACTTTTAATAAAGTTGTTACCATTTCTCTTTTTGATAAATTTATCTGTCATGGAACGTTGTCGAATAATCTCTATATAATTAACTATGCACACCACTCACTAAATGCATCCTATAACACATCAACTGTTTTCGAGAAAAGAAAACGTTCATCAGACGTGAACGAGACACTTCTTTGGCATCTAAGATTGGGTCATATAAATCCAAAGAGGATCCAAAGGTTGGTGAAAGACGGTTCACTGGAGCTTCTCCAAGTTGAACAAATTCCATCCTATGAATCATGTTTGGAGGGTAAAATGACCAAGAGGGCATTTGGAGCCAAGGGGAATAGAGCCAAAGATGTGTTAGAGATCGTTCACACAGATGTATGTGGTCCAATGTCAACCAAAGCAAGAGGAGGTTATGAGTATTTTGTCACTTTTATTGATGATTACTCAAGGTACGGTTACATTTTCCTTATGAAGCATAAATCTGAGACCTTTGAGAAATTCAAAGAATTTAAGGCTCAAGCAGAGAATCATAGGGAAAAACGTATCAAGTCTCTACGATCTGATCGTGGAGGCGAATACCTCAGCGATGAGTTTTTGAACTACTTATCTGATGAAGGGATTGCATCCCAGCTCACTGCACCTGGAACCCCTCAACAAAACGAGGTTGCAGAGCGAAGAAACATAACTCTTTTGGAAATGGTTAGATCTATGATGAGTTATGCGGATCTTCCCAAGTCGTTCTGGGGTCATGCCTTGGAAACAGCAGCTTACATTCTGAACTTGGTGCCATCCAAATCGGTTCCCATAACTCCCAAATAATTGTGGACCGGGCGCAAGCCTAGTATGAGACACATGAGAATTTGGGGGTGTCCGACCTACGTGTTGGACAAGGAAGCCGGTAAATTAGATCCTCGATCAGAATTAAGGTATGTTCTATGGTCCCGAAGATCAAAAGGTGGACATAAGCACCCACTTTAGATTTTTGGAAGAAGACTATATGAACGAAAGAAAACCCATAAGTGAGATTACCTTAAATGAGCTAAGAGGGCAAACCTCAATGCCAACTGTACTAGATGATATACCAAATGACACGCTTTCACAACCGGAACCTCGTAGTAGTGGGAGGTGTTGGGAGATGAATTTAATAAAGATATATGATTTTGATTAAGATCCCAAAACCCCTAAGTATGACATGTTCAGAATGATCTTGATAGTTGAGTCAGGATTCAGTTTTAGAGTATTCAGGATGTTATCTGCAAAATGTATAGTCAGCAGATATAGTTTAGGATAGGTTCTGAAGACTCTGAAGAACTCAGTATGTTTCTGAAGTATCCGAAGTTTCAGGATGAAACTGAGATACTGAAGACTCAGTATGATACTGAGTAACTGAAGACTCAGCACGAAGACTCAGTACATCAGTCAGTATGAACTACAAAGATTCAGAAGACCCTGAAGACTCAGAAGACTTTGAAGACACAGAAGACAGAAGACTGAAGAACTGAAGATCAAGAGTACTGAAGGCACAGTAATTACTGAAGACTCAGTAATGTACTGAATGCTCAGTATGAACCTGAGTGTTCCGAGGCATTGATAATATCTATCTGAAGGATGCAATACTGAGAAGATCGCGATTCCTTAGAAAGTTAGATATTGCCAAAATATTCAAATGCAGACAAAAGGAACTAAGTCAGAAGTGTTGTTAAGGTTATATCAAACTCAGAGTTTGTAACCAAAAGAGCCGTTGAAGGTGTCTACCTTTAACTGGAGACAAAAGTCAAAAAGAGGAAGACGACACTGTACCATACTGACACTGACAGTGACAGGTCGCTGAAAAAGATGTCAGATGTACAAAAGTTCCAGACTGCAAAAAGTGAAGACCGGCTACATGAAAGGCTATTGCCTAAAACGTGTTAGGGAGTTTCAAACCCTAAATATAGCCGTTTCACACACCACAAGAGGGAACTCACGAAGCTATCTCTCCAACGGATAGTTTTTAAGAGTGACCTTGGTGTATGCCTATAAATACTGGTGACCCTCTACATTGTAAGGTTACGGGAAATTTATACGCAACTCAAGAGCTCAAACTTATTCTTGTAAAAGTGAAAGCACTCGAAAAACCTTGAATTTCCCAAGTGCTTCGATATTGAAGAGAGCTCACTATACTAAGCCTAGCTTGATAAGATTTATCCAAAGCTTAGTCGAGATATCCTAACCCTTTGCATTGTGCTTCATTGTAAAAGATATCTATCCTAGTTGGGAACCAACCGAGAAACCCCAAAACCCTTGAGAAGGTAGCTGGAGTGTGTTTGTTGGTGAGAAAGGGTTGTAAAGAGTTAGTAAACTACGCGGAGTAGTCAGAAAACTCTAGAGGAGAAGTTAGTAAGCTACAGGGGTAGTCTGAAAGCTTGTGTGTGATTGAGTAAGTAAACTACGGAGGTAGTCAGAAAACTCAAGGTCGGGTTGAGTAAGTAAACTACGTGGAGTAGTCAGAAAACTCAGGGCCGAGTTGAGTAAGTAAACTACGAGGTAGTCAGAAAGCTCAGAAGTTGATAGTGAATTTCTCTGAAGAATCAGGGAGAGTGGACGTAGGAGCTTGAGTCTCTGAACCACTATAATTGTTGTGTTCTTTATTGCTTTCCTTATCTGTACTTAACTGTTGCATTGACTTGTTTTGAAAGCATACTTTTCACTGATATTCAGTTGGAATCAATCCACTGAAGTTGCATAAGTGAATCACAGCCTAATCACTATTTCATAAAGGGAAGGTTTTCAAAGAAAGCTTAAAAACGAGTATAATCTAAAGGGCCAACCATTTCAAGACGATCGAAAGAAAGCTAGAACGAGATAGTTATCAAACTGAACTCTCTTACGAGGATTCAAGAAGTTAGTTATCCGATCCAAGCAACTCAGGATCTCTCGACACTCGAGGACTCGGTTGGGATTATCCGAGGTATCTGAAAGCAAAATTTCGGGATCTTTGTCTCGAGACTTTGACTCGAGCGTCGTGCTTCTCGAACCTAATCTTGAGGATTATCGACCCAAGTGACCTCAATAAGAAAAAAGTTTTAAAAACCTTGAACACGTATCCCCCCATACACATTGTAAGACTTCGTTTTATTTGGGACCAACAAGTGGTATCGAAAGCGGTGGTTCAACTTGACCACTTGTGTTGACCAAAGTCTTATTTTCAAAAATACTTGTGGTCTATCTGAACTGATCTTATTTGCTGAAACTTTTTACTTTTCAAAAGATCAGAAAAATGTCTTCTAAAAAACTTCCCATGTTCTCAGTGGAGAACTATGATCTATGGAGATTGAGAATGCAGGCTCATCTGTATTCCAAACATGAGCGTATGTGGAGAGTGGTCTCTCAAGGACCATTCCAGTTCACTGTGGTGAATCGGAGGAGCAGAAGATGAGAGAATTGATCCTAGAGCAGATTTCCTAAGTCCGATGACCAACCGACTCGAGGAGAGAAAGTTAGTCAATCTAGACTAAATTGCAAAAAGACACACTATACAAAGACAATTGATGATGGTGTGATGGGAATGTTCTCTCACCGTAATCTTCGCTAAAGAGATTTGGGATACACTAGGTTTGTTATGTGCCAAGCGCACGATCATATAAAAGAAAACAAACTTTCAAAGGGCAATTGGAAAGTTTGATAGTTTTGAAATGGATGATGGTGAATCAATAGACAAATTGGAAGTCAGATTCACTAGCATCATGAATGATCTAAATGCACTTGGAAAGAAATATCCACAGAGAGAAGTTGCATTGAAAATTCTTAGAGGTCCGTCTAAGAAATGGGATATTCATGCAAAGTGGTGATTGAAAACACCAAGAACATTAGTTCAATGCCTTACCAACAAGTCTTCTCGAAATGAAGGCCTATGAATTTGTAATTGATAAGAAATTCAAAAAGGTCGACAAAGAAAGATGATTCTTCATCGAAGTAAGAATGTGGCTTTAAAAGCCAAAGATAAAACTGTAAAACTAGAGAGTCGAGAACCCCATGCAAAAAAATCGGGATGAGCTTGAGGAAAAGCTAGCAACCGATGGCAAGGAGGTTTGACTGACTTAATAGTAGGTTTGGAAAATACAAAAAGCTATTACGGGAACCACAGTGCGGAAGAAACCCGAGGACAGATCAATCGAGAAGAAGAAGGACTGAAAACCGAAGGATCTTCATCCGAAAAGAAGGACTCCAAGTCCAAAGAAGAAAATGATCGGGATGATGATACCAACAGATGCTATAATTGCGGAAGAAAGGTCACTTCCAAAGATGATTGTCCAGATTTGAGTGCTAAGGAGAGAAGAGAAAGGCAAGCTAAAAGAGATCGAAGTTCTCTAGCAAAAAAGGCCATGGTTGCGAAGAAGAACACTCTCGAGGAGGATCTAGCTCTTCAGGATGAGATATTCTCGTGACAAAGTGAAAGTGATGACATCATGTCGATGGCCATTGAGGAGGTAAACTCTTCTTCTTTCTGTTGTTGTTCCTACACTAGCACAAGAGTTTTCAAGTTCCATCGGTGGTCATTTTGACTTCGATGGATTATTTTGAGAATCGATGAAGGACTATCTTTGTTTTGCAAGGATCGCTAAATAAAACTCAAGAGCGAGAATAAGGAACCGAAAAGTCAAAAATCTAAAATGGAAAGACTCTAGCAATATTGAAATCACTTCTCAATTAATGGGAGCTCTTGATGAACTGGATGTTCTCGAAAGTACAACTCTCGAGAGAAAGAGAAGTTCGATAATTTCCTAACCGAAAAAGCTAGAGAAATCCATCAAGAGATTCAAATTAATCGTAACCGAAGTTCAATGACCTCTCTGAGAAGCATAAAACTCTACAGAACTGTGAGGATAGTGCACAGAAGAAGTTAACTCTATTGAATAAAGCATCTAATGTAATAGATGAAATTCAGAGTTATCAGAGATCTGCCACTATAAAATCTGGATTGGGATACATTCCAGGGGGAACCTCACAAGGTCATCTCGAATCTTTGATCTAGTAGCAAGAAGACTATCTTTGTAAAACCAGTGGCACCTACACTTCAAGCTGGAGTAATGCCCAAGGTTGTAGACAAGGGAAAAGGACCTATGGTCTCAGTAAAACTGAATGATCAGGTTAGAAAGCCCAAACCTCAGGTGAAGGCTAGAAAACCTGAGCAGTCAGTTGGAAAGTTTCAGGCAAGTACTTCAAAGCCTCAGGCTAAGAATGCAAACCTGAAAGGCTCCACACTGAACCATCAGAGGAATCCTCAGATGAGAAACACTCAAAGAGACATTCTCAACTGAAGAGACCAAGTCCTCAGTACACTGAAAGACCCAGATTTCAGTACAGACAACCTGAACCTCACTTGCCTAAGGGTAAAGGTTATCTGAACCCAAGTCAACAAAGATTTAGACCAGCTGCACAAAAGCCTAAGCATCTGAACAGAAGGCCTGAACCAAAGAAGAATTCAAAAGCCCATGTTCATGCTAAAGCTAGCACACATATACAGAAAACTGCTAAGGCACCCAGAGTAGTGGATGTATATGTTGATGTTTATGGAAGACAAATTAGCCACTCTAAAGTGATTAGAGTTGACAGTGATTTGGATTCGAAAAGGTACAAATTAACCTCGTGGGACCCTACACAAATTGGGTACCTAAGAATTGATCTGCTTTTTCGGGGAGGAAAACAAGGGCACTAAGTCGATGAAAGACCACATGGCAATCGATGAGCGAGAGACGAAAAAAGCTCCCCGATGTATGGTATCTTGACGGTGGATGCTCAAGACATATGATGAGATTCAAGAAGATGCTCAAATGACTATGTTGAACAAAGAGGCCCATGAGATCACTTTTGGAGATAACTCCAAGGGATGATGAAGGATATGGAACTTTGGAAATTGACTCGATTCATATCCATGGTGTTTCATATGTATCCTGGATTGAAGCATAACTTGCTTTCAATTAGTCAATTCTGTGATAAGGGTTTCAATGTTGAGTTCTCCAAGAACTTATGTTTTGTGAAAGATGATACATCACGTAAAGTTTTCTTGGTGGTACAAGAAAAGGGAATGTGTATCTTGGCCGATTGGAGTTCAACTCCTAAAGATACATGTTTAATTGCTAAAAGTTCCACAGATACCCGGTTGGTTATGGCATAAAAAGAATGAATCACCTAAACTTCAAAACCCCGAACAAGCTTGCAAGATTAGCTCTTGTGAGAGGATTGCCTAATGAAGTGTTCAAGAAGGAACACATTTTGATGATGTCTTGAAGAAAGAAAAAAACAAGTAAAAGCATCTTTTAAAAGCAAAGTTGAAGTTTCTACTGAAAGAATACTCCAGTTATTGCATATGGATCTCTTTGGTCCTATAACACCTGTGAGCACTAATGGCAGGAAATACACATTGGTAGTAGTTGATGACTACTCAAGATATACTTGGGTCATATTCTTACTTAGTAAGAAAGAGACTCGAGATAAAGTTTGCGTAATTCTTGAAAAGGCTCAAGAATGAGAAAAATCTCGAGTGTGGTCAAAATCGGATCGACAAAGGAACCGAAGTTTATAAATCATATCATATCTGATTATTGTGCAGAGAATGGAATTTTACATGAAACATCAGCTGCAAGGACCCCTCAAAAAAATGGTGTTCTTTGAAAGAAGGAGCGAGTAACTCGAAAGAAGCTCAGAAGGACAATGATATTTGAAGCCGATATTCCTAAAAGATTTTGAAATTTGAACTCATCAACCTTTGCGTGCTACTCTCAGAATAGATCCATGCTGACCAAGAGTCAAGGTAAAACACCCTATGAGCTTTGGAATGAAAGGAAGCCTCTTGTTTCTTTCTTTCGTGTGTTTGGTTGCAAGTGTTTCATACACAATAATGGTAAAGATCAGTTGAAAACATTTGATAGTAAAGCTGATGAATGAATATTCTTAGGATATTCTGAAGTCAGTAAAGCTTTCAGAGTTTACAATTGTAGGACTCTTATTGTGGAGGAAACACCTCATGTTGTTTTTGATGAATCTAATTGTGTTCAGAAGAAACATGAACATGATTCAGATGAACTGACCAAGAGGATCACCAGATTAAGCCTGAAACAGAAAGATAAATCATCCACTGAACCTGAAAAGAAGAAGTCAGTCACTATCTATGATTGGAGTGACTCAGACTCAGATAAAGAAGTTCAGGATGGAAATCAGGATGGTGAGACTCAGGAAAACCAACACTCCAAAGGTGACCAATCTGAACAGGCACCAGTTCAGACTCAGGTATGTGATGCTAATGAAGATGTGGTCACAGCTGAGGCAAATTCTGAATCTATCAACCAAAGGGGAACAAATGTCTCTGACAATGTTCTGAATAGAATTTCCCCTGAGGAAGATGATTCCCTTTCTCCCGTTCTGTTGTTCCCTGGGTTTACTAATTTAACTGAACCTAACATTTCAAATGTTGAGGATACTATTGAATCAGGAACATCAAGAAGGAAATGGTTAGATAGTCATCCTACAAGTCAGATTGTGGGTGATCTAACTGAAGGTGTTAAAACAAGAAGGTTCCATGGTGAGAGTGCACTATTCTGCTGCTTCCTATCAGAGAAAGAACCTACTGAGATTGGTGAAGCTCTACAAGATTCTCATTGGATTTCTTCTATGCAAGATGAGCTGAATCAATTCTCAAGGAATGAAGTATGGGAGCTGGTAGATAGACCAGAAAGGCACAATGTCATTGGAACCAAGTGGGTTTTCAAGAATAAAAGAGATGAAAACAACAACATTGTAAGAAACAAGGCAAGACTAGTTGCACAAGGTTATTCCCAAGAAGAAGGCTTGGATTATGATGAAACATTTGCACTGTTGCAAAGACTAGAAGCCATCGATTGTTTCTTGCATATCTTTGCCCACATGAAGTTCACGATCTATCAAATGGATGTGAAAAGTGCATTTCGAGCGGTGTGCTTAAAGAAGAGGTTTATGTGGAACAACCTCCGGTTTCAAACATAATGACCAAGTTTACGTGCTCGGAAAAAGCTTTGTATGGTCTTAAGCAAGCACCCGAGCATGGTATGATACTCTTTCTCGGTTTCATTGACCATGGTTTTTGTCAAAAGGGATGTTGATAGAACTCGTTCGGGATAGAGGATGGGGAGATATCTTACTAGTTCAGATATATGTTGATGACATCATTTTTGGATCTCAAACCATCATTTGTGTGAAAAGTTTTCAACACCGATGAAAGGCAAATTTGAGATGTCAATGATGGGAGAGATGAATTTCTTTCTAGGTCTTCAAGTGAAACAATCAAAGGAAGGAATATTCATCAACTAGGCAAAGTACACCGTAGATCCGATTGCTAAATATGGTGTGCAATTGCAACTTCGAGTTAGGATTCCCATGAATACTAACTACAAGATGGATCCCGATTAAGAAAATCAAGAATCGATAAGCGGATCGATTATAGAGGAATCATTGGATCATTGCTCTATCTCGCGCCAAGTAAGGCGGATATAACATTTCTTTGTTGGGATATGTGCAAGATACCAAGCTAATCCTAAGGCTAGTCACATGGAGACGCAAAAAAGATCTTGAAGTATCTTAAAGGCCACGATGAATAGAGGATTTTGGTATCGGTGATGATAACCTTGAAGTTAAGTGGTTACTCGAGATGCCGATTATGGAGGTTGCAGAATTGATGTGAAAAGTCCACCTCGAGGAACTTGTCAATTTCTAGGAAATGGCGATATCTTGGTTTTCGAAGAAAGCAGGACCTCGATAGCAACAAACTCTTCTTGAAGAAATTTGAATATATGGCTGAGGAGGAAGTCTTTGTGCTTTCGATTCTTTGGCTCAGACAACAATTAAGGGATTATAAAGTTGTAGCCAATGAAGTACCAATATTTTGTGACAATAATAGTGCCATTGCTATTTCACAAAATCCGGTATTGCACACCAGATGCAAGCATTGTTGGGGAATGAGTTGCACAGATCTATTCGGGGTGAATATTTAAATACAAATTTAATTCATTAATTATTACTAGCATGAATTAATCCTATATTAATTCAAATAATAATTGCAACAACATATCATGCATATAAAAAGCCACGTAAAACCTACGCATGCGGAATCTACTGGTTTACGTGAACGTACCTCTCGGGATGGCAGTGGCTTTGGTCGGACGGACTAACCAAAAGGACTTCCCAAGTATTCCCTTAGCCCTTGCTCGACAATCCGGTGGAAGGATACTCGCGAACAATTAACAAAAGGAAAAAATAAACTTTGTTGCACCACTTATGTGGATTTGCTAATATTTCCAGCACATGGAATTGTACTTGGGAATGAACTAATCATCCCCTATTTATAGGAGAGGGTTGGACGAATTTTTAGTGATATTTCAATGTGGGAAAAGACTTTTCTTGGTCACCAAGAAATCTTGAATATATCCCTTATATTCTTTTTCCCATAATTAAAATATTCCACAAAAATCCCACCTCTTCTATAATAGTGTTATTTTCAAAAAATACAATGCTACAAGAATCCAAGATTTGGATCTTCTTGAATTTATGAGATATTTTTGTATTTCAAGAAATACATATCTTCCATAATATCTTTTCAAGAAAATCAAGAAAATCTTTCTTGCCCACTATATTTTCAAAAATTCAAAATTTACTATATAGATAACCAAGTGGGAGATTTCTTGAATTTAATGAGATAATCTTATATTCCAAGAATACATATCTTCATTCCATAACAAAATTCAAAGAAAATCTTTCTCCCTCTTTTATCCATAATTTTTTGAAATTTTTTTAGGAAAAATATAAGCAACAATATTTATTTTATTTTAATCACCTTTTAGGTTATTTGGACTATATGTTGGGCTACTCAGGGGGCCTTTAGGAGAATTAAGATTGGACCTTCTAATGGATCTTGAATATCTAATATTGAGCCACAATATAATTCAAGCCCATAAATATTAATTAATCCCACTACATAATTAATATTGCACCATCCATCTTAACCCATATTACAAGTCAATATGGCTCCGGTCATTATTTCCGTGTTTAAGATTATCTAGCCCATTAGTTAATTCAAGCCTTTGAAATAGCTTTCCGTTAATTAATATTTTTTTGTCCTTGGTCGAGGAACGGTTCAACATTATTATCCATACCGGAAACTAATTCCACTTGCAAGATTTGGTATGATAAAACTTATGAACCTCCCAAGGGGGCAAATCAAACAAGCGTACTTGCACACGATTCTTCGTATTAAATCTTAGCAATCACATGTGACCAATAATATTGCCCAAGATAAAAAGTATTGAATCTCACTCTGATTCGCTACCCATGATAAGTCAAAGTAATAGTTACCGATTCCACGTGAACCTATTTAAGGGACGAAGGTTAAGAAACAACGAACCACTGAGGTCTAATTCTTCCTTGTTGATTCTCAAGAATTTATCCTCCTCAGAGGTCATATTCAAAAGATCGATCATGCACTAGTGTAATCTCTTGGTCAAGACAAACCAATCTGAGCCTTACACCTCAACCTTTCGCGATGGTTGTTCATTTCCATCTAGGTCGTGAATGGCGTACTTTTAGTTACAAGGGACTGTTAATTTAATCTTCTGTGATCTGGTATCACTAAATTAACTGCAGTGTAACACGTACGAATTATTGAACAGTTATGCAGTAAATATATATAACATTCAATCATATTTAAAGCATCAGTGATAAACAATTTAGTTCAGTAAATAAGTCTGAAAATTCAGTTTCGATTATACAAAGTAAAAGCATACTTTTCAGTATAATCCCAACAAGCATGTGGATATCAGACATCACTTCATCAGAGATCATGTCGAGAAGAAGGACATAAGGATGGAGAAAATTCATACTGATAAGCAGAGAGCCGATATCTTGACTAAACCTTTGGCGGAATCAAGATTTCAGGAACTTTCAGTTGAATTAGGGATGTTAGAACCAGGTGTATAGAGTAAAATCTGAAAAATTGAAGATTTTCAGAAGCATGAAGTTTTCTAAGATTCTACTGATAAGCTTAGGATAAAATGGAAATACTGAACTGAGTCTCGGGAAACTCAAATTTCTTGAAGGTCGATGCTTCAAGAGCAAAACAGATCCATTTCAATTTTCAAGATATTATCTCGACATTTTATCAAGGTCGATTACTTTCAAGAAGACTGATAGAGGAAAATTAGTCTGAAGAAGTAATGACTCATGCAACTCATTTATTGCTTAAGTGAAGCTCGTAAATCATTATAATAAATACAAAACACCTGAGGAATGTTTTTGGGCGGGATCGTTTTAAATTCCGAAAAAGGTCAACAGTCATTTAATGCTCTACTACATTAATGACCAATGAGGATGTTTTGGCGGCTTACTTTTCGGAGATCGTCGGTTCGTATACCCGATTAATCGGAGATTAATCTCAACCGTTGTTTTTCACCTAACCAACACGATTCCCCATGATATCGAAGCTATATATACCCTAAGAAGCCTTTCAAGCCAAAATTTTATCAAACCCTTCGTTCTCAAATCCTCTGCAAATAAAAATCCCCTTGCCCAAAAATTCCTAAACCCTAAAGCTTCACTTCTCTTCAATCAATCTCTAAAATGGCTCCAACCCTGTTCGAGAGATTAGCCGAAACCAACAAGCCGTGGTACGAGTTCATTGTTTCACTCGAAAGCACAACCAACTCAAAGCCGGAAGAGGAGGCTCGCGATATGATTCGTGGCTAAACTCATCTAACTAGTCGCAAAACCGATCGGACCGGGAGTTTTTGCGAAAAGAGGTAATCAAATTCATCTATAACTTGAAGGTAGATGAAGAGGATCAGATGCATTCTTCGATTATTGTATCACACTTAGAGCATTCATCCAAATACGCCGATTTTGAAAGGGATTTGTACATAACCAGAAAAAAAATCAATGATGTTTTTGAGCTCGTGATAGAGGAGAGGATCCTACGATGTATATGTCGCAGAGAGCAGAATACTTAGATAGGATTGCCGAGAATCTGTTATGTTTGAGGCGACATTGCATAAGAGGCACTTAAAGCCACAATATCGTGTATTGATGGATATTGTGAGTAAATGCATCATGAGTCTTCTTGGGGAGTTTTGAGAGCGATCAAGACCGAAGCTCAAACCGATGGCGGCGATAGAGGCCTCACCCACCACCGACTTCAACCGGGCTGAAATTTCGATTCAGACGGTGAGTGAAAGCAGAACCAAAGTTTTTGAAGAAGGTTGACGGGCGATCTCAATAAAAGGCAAGATCCACCATGCCACCAAAATTGCTTACATTTTGGAGATGTGCAGAGAGGAGGAGGATATCTTCGCAAATTCGACCCCATTCCCTAAGTCCAAAATTCTCTTTAAACCCATTGCTGCAAAAAGCGAGGTCATCGGGGAAGAGAGAAAAGAAGGTTGAATCACCAATTCTTGGTGAAAAGAGACTCAACAAACCAAGGGAAGGTTTTGTTGGAGGCAAAGATGGGAGCAGAAGCAAAGATGTTGAAACCAAGGATCTTGCTCCAAAACGCAGAAGATTGGTGGTTCTCACCGATGAAGATGAAAGTGATTCTGACGAGATTCAACCGGAGCGCCAAACCACTCAGAGTTCACCATTACAAGTGTTGGCTCAGGTTATCTCTAGGACTCGAGGATCGACCGAGGAGCGAGTCTTCTTCCGAGGTGCTCGAGACATCTCTCGATTCGAGATAAAATTTCTCAGAAATTTTTAAAGGAGCTCAGACCCCAGAGATGCCTACCTCGGGATGTCGGCCGCCAGACAGAGGAGCCACCGAGTCGATCCAAGATGTGCGAGCTCGAGCAATGCAGAAGAGCCAACTCAGATTCAAACCGAGGATACGCCACCAGCCTCGTAACCCACTCGATGCAACCGAGGACCGACGACACAAACTTCGAGATATGCCGAGGCTCGGGAGCGCAATATTCTTGATGAGCTCCGGTGATCTACTTCTTGATCCCTTAGCGGATGTTTTAAGCGAACGAGAGCCCAAGATGGAAGAAGGGCGAAGCTGAAGAAGGCGAGTGGAGGAGCAAGGGGGAACGATTCATTCTTGACCGCTACCCTGAGCTCAGCTCATACCCTGATCTGCAAGATGTTTTATTCAGATTAAGGACGACTGTATTCATCCTCAATCAAGACTCTTCCCGAGATGCTTGATATTGCTGCATTCGAGAGGGGAAGACGGTGGAATGAGGAGACGCCCTTCTGACCGACTTCTCAGGATTCAGGAGGACAAAGCTCAGGATGAAAAACTCCGATTTTGATGATTTGGTTCGTAAGAAGTTGGTGAAAGGAGAGCAAGCGAAGTTGGTGCCCTTTGAGCAAAGCGGAGACAAATCTAAAGATGGAGATGGGGACCAACAGGGAGATGTTGAGAAGCAGTCTCACATGGAAAAGGAGACTTCTGTTGTTGATCAACCTAAAATTGGTCAACCTCAGACTGAAGCTAGAACTCTTCAAGTACCTTTTGGCACTATTAACAATTATGCCAAAGTTACTGAAAGTCCTATCTTTAACTCAATTGTTCGATAAATGATCGAGGCTCGATTGGAGACCGGAGCTCGGGATTAAGCCGAGGCGCAGGATGATGATGACGGACAAAGGGGAGGTGCAGAAGATTCCTGAGATTGATCTCACTCCCTTGATGGAGAAACTTGAGAAGATTGAGCCAATGATGATCAAAATTGCATAGATGGAAGAGACGTTGGCCAATCAAGCTCAAAAGATGGAAAGTCTTAGTCACTCTTCAGAGATGGTGCAAATTCAAAACACTCTGACCACCCAGATGACCTCCATGGAAGAAAAATTTCGAATGAGAAGTTGGAGGAGTCAAGGCCGAGTTAAGTGATGAAATCAAGGTAAAAACACCGGGAGAGTTCGATTTCCTAGAGGTGAAACCGCGTAAAAAGAATGAGGTGCTAATCAAGTCTGCTGTTGAGGAAATGAGCTCATTACTCATGACCAAGATGACAGAGATGTTCAAAGAAGCACTCTCTGGCCAGTTATTCAAAGAGTGTTCTACCCTAGATCTAAGCACAAATGTAATATCCTAAGCTTAGAGAGATTTTCACATCCTTAGCATTGAGGCTAAACAAATGTAAGGGAAAATCTCACCCTAGTTGGACATCAAACAAACCTTACCCAAATCAGTTTGATAGGTTAAGTTTGTAGGAGAGTGAAAACTTCAGTAAACATCTAAGCAATCGAAAGGGAGGGTAGACAATCCGTGAGGAGATAAGTCCCATTTGAGTGTGAACTCGGTAAACATCTGTTGGGTGTTGGACTACCACGTTATACTAAGTCCAGTCGGTTAAGTTGGTGCCCCATGAAGGGAAGAGTGGATGTAGGAGTTGGACTCCGAACCACTATAAAAATCGTGTGTTATTTACTGCTTTATGTTCTTACTTGCCATATGCATTCGATTATAAGCAAAACACACATAGATTTTTAAAAAAAAGAATTGGTATCACAATTCCCTCACCCCTGTTTTATATGCATTACAATTGGTATTTAACGCACTAATGGGTTTTTCAAACGGGACCATCAATTGGTATCAGAGCGGGAGTTCAAAAGTTCACTGATTTCAAATGTGACAACCTGAACTGATCTATTTTAAAATAAAAGCCCGATCTCTGTATAAATGTATATATTTTAATGTTTTGGCGTCATTATCAAAAAGGGGGAAATTGTTGGGATAATTGAGTTTTGATGAATTATGCCAAAACATTATCAACTTGTGTTATTCAAGCTAATTTACAGATAACAAGTTGAGGGGGAACTCACGAAATCAAAAGAAGATGATCGAGATCAGACGAGGCTGCAGACAAGACTGATCGAGATCAGATGAGTAAGATAAGTTCAGGAGTTAACTGATGAGCTGTGCAAAATCAGAAGAGAAGAAAAAGCTAAGCGGTGATCGAAGATCGATGACCGTGATGACCGATCGATGACCAAAAGATAAGTCGACGATGACCAGATCAGAAGAGGAGGTACCGGGATCGTAAGAGGAATATAAGACCGGACGAGATCGACGGATTGAGATCAGAAGAGATAACCCGATGCAACTGACCTAAAATGCTAAACTGATGAGCTAACCTGATATGTGAACTATTATAATCGATCCGATCGTGAGTCGATCGATCAAAGCAGAAGAAATCGATATCGAAAAACTAGAAATTGCGATACCGACAAAGCGACCAAATCAAGACAAGAGTCGAAGATTCAACAAGAAACACAGCGCATTTATCTGATGTCACCTAGAGATAAGTCATCTGAAGTCATGTTCACTGAGAATCAGAACACTACTGATGATCAGATAACCTGAGCGCTAATGACCAGAGGGTAAGATTGTCTGAAGTCAGAAGAGCTGAACTCGCTAGCCCGAGTGTCAAGATACCCGACGACAAGGTAAGGTCCAAGAGAACTCTGTTGAATGAAGAATCCTGAGACTCAGAAGAATCCTGAAGACTCAGAAGATCCTAAAGAATATAGCCGTTAGATTCAGCTGACGTGGACCAATGAGAGGAAGACAACCAGATGAAAAAGCTGCAAAAAGCTACAGAATAACATGGATTTGAATGTGACTCCATCCAACGGTAACATTCAAATCCACACTATAAATACAAGTTCTTCCATCAAATTAAGTGTGGAAGTGGGAAATACGTGAAACATCCAAAAGCCAAATCATCTAGCATTTCCACCATAGAACACTAAACAAGAAATACACGCATATATTCAAAGAGTGTTCTACCCTAGATCTAAGCACAAATGTAATATCCTAAGCTTAGAGAGATTTTCCCATCCTTAGCATTGAGGCTAAACAAATGTAAGGGAAAATCTCACCCTAGTTGGACACCAAACAAACCTTACCCAAATTAGTTTGATAGGTTAAGTTTGTAGGTGAGTGAGAACTCGGTAAACATCTAAGCAATCCCAAAAGGGAGGGTAGGCAATCCCGTGAGGGAGATAAGTCCCGTTTGAGTGTTAACTCGGTAAACATTTGTTGGGTGTTGGACTAACACGTTAAACTAAGTCCAGTCGGTTAAGTTGGTACCCCATGAAGGGAAGAGTGGATGTAGGAGTTGGACTCCGAACCACTATAAAAATCGTGTGTTCTTTACTGCTTTATGTTCTTACTTGCCATATGCATTCGATTATAAGCAAAACACACATAGATTTAAATAAAAAAGAATTGGTATCACAATTCCCTCACCCCTGTTTTATATGCATTACAATTGGTATTTAACGCACTAATGAGTTTTTCAAACGGGACCAACAATAAGGCTTCCGACAGCCGAAGCATAAGGAATGTTTTTCATGTCATCTATCTCTTTTTGTGTCTTAGGGCACATTTCCTTGGATAGATGGATTCCATTTCGAAAGGGTAAGCCTTTCTTGGAATCCTGCATCTTTGAATCGCTTCAAGACGATTGTCTATATATGAAGCTTGCGATAAGCCTATCATCATTTTCTTGCGATCTCGAGTGATCTTGATCCCAAGGATGTGCCCGGCTTCCCCTAAGTCCTTCATATCAAACTGTTTTGAAAGCCATGCCCTTACATCTGATAACACCTTTACATCATTCCCGATGAGCAGAATGTCGTCTACGTATAGTACTAAGAATACCAATGCAGTTCCGACACGCTTCTTGTACACACAACTTTTGTACTCATTTTGATCAAACCCATAAGACTTTATTACTTGATCAAAACATTAGTTCCAAGCTCTGGATGCTTGTTTGAGTCCGTAAATGGACTTCTTGAGCTTACAAACTAGGTGTTCTTGGCCTTTTTCAATGAAGCCTTGGGGTTGTTGCATATAGATTTCCTCTTCAAGACTTCCGTTAAGGAAAGCCATCTTGACATCCATTTGCCAGATTTCAAAGTCGAGATGCGCAGCAATCGACAAGAGAATTCGGATGGACTTGAGCATTGCTATAGGTGAAAAAGTTTCCTCATAGTCGATCCCTTCTTTCTGAGTATAACCTTTCGCCACAAGCCTTGCCTTGAAGGTTTCCACCTTCCCGTCCGGTCCTCTTTTCCTCTTGTATACCCACTTGCAACCAATGGGTTTGACCCCATTAAGTGGTTCGACTAGCTCCCACACTCTGTTATGATCCATAGAACCCATTTCGGCTTTCATTGATGTTTGCCAAGAAACCGCATCCTTGTCTTGGATTGCCTCGTCGTACGTCCATGGGTCTGATTCATCTTGACCGGGGACTAAGTCCGAGGACTCTCCTACCCCCATGAATCTCTCGGTTTGTCTTACAACCCTCCCACTACGACGAGGTTCCGGTTGTGTAAGTGTGTCGTTTGGTATGTCATCTTATGCGATTTAATCGAGGTTAGCCCCTTAGCTCATTTAAGGTAATCTCACTTCTGGGTTTTCTTTCGTTCATATAGTCTTCTTCCAAAAATCTAAAGTGGGTGCTTATTACCACCTTTTGATCTTCGGGACCATAGAACATACACCCTTTTGTTCCCTCGGGGTATCCTATAAACAACCTTAATTCTGATCGAGGATCCAATTTTTCGGCTTCTTTGTCCAACACGTAGGCCGGACACCCCCAAATTCTCATGTGTCTCAAACTGGACTTGCGCCCGGTCCACAATTCTTTGGGAGTTTTGGGAACCTATTTGGATGGCACCAAGTTCAGAATATAAGCCGTTGTTTCCAAGGCATGACCCCAAAACGACTTGAGTAGATCCGCATAACTCATCATTGATCTAAACATTTCTAAAAGAGTTCTATTTCTTCGCTATGCAACCCCGTTTTGTTGAGGGGTTCGGGTGCAGTTAGCTGGGATATAATCCCTTCATCTGACAAGTAGTTCAAAAACTCATCGCTGAGGTACTCGCCTCCATGATCAGATCATAGAGACTTGATACGTTTTTCCCTATGATTCTCTGCTTGAGCCTTAAATTCTTTGAATTTGTCAAAGGTCTCAGATTTATGATTCATAAGGAAAATATAGTCGTACCTTGAGGAATCATCAATAAAGGTGACGAAATACTCACAACCTCCTCTTGCTTTGATTGACATTGGACCACATACGTCTGTGTGAACTATTTCTAACACTTCTTTGGCTCTATTCCCCTTGGCTCTGAATGCCCTCTTGGTCATTTTACCCTCCAAACATGATTCGCAAGTTGGGATTGGTTCAACCGGAGAGACTCCAATTAACCATCTTCTACCAACCTTTGAATCCTTTTTGGATTAATATGTCCCAATTTGAGATGCCATAGAAGTGTCTCGTTCATGTCTGATGAACGTTTTCTTTTATCGAAAATAGTTAATGTGTTATAGGATGCATTTCGTGAGTGGTGTGCACAGTTAATTGTATAGAGATTATTCGACAACGTTCCATGACAGATAAATTTATCATAAAGAGAAATGGTAACAACTTTGTCAAAAGTAACCGAATATCCATCAAGGTAAAGTTTAGAAACCGAAATCAAATTCTTTCTAAAACTAGGAACGTAAAGAACATCTCTTAAAATTAAAATTATGTCTTCAAAAGACATGTGCACTTCTCCCACTGCTTCAGCTGCCACTCTCGTAGCATCGCCCAGTGTGATGAGGATCTCACTCCCACTAAGTAGTCGGGTCCGCTTGAACCCCTGTAAAGTGAAACAAACATGATCAGTGGATCCCGTATCCACCACCCATAAATGGGAGGCATACACCGCTAAACAAGTTTCAACAACTAGTGCGTGAGAATTACCTTTCTTTCCATTCCTCTTGGGTTTGGAACAGGCTGACCTCCAATGTCCTTTTTCACCGCAGTTGAAGCACTTCCCCTTAGCTGGCTTACTCACTCCTCCACCCCCTTTTACCTTTTCTTTGCCCTTGGCAACACTTGAGTTCACTTGTTTGTGGCCTTTATCCTTTTTCTTGTTCTTACCACCTTTTCGCCTAGAAGAAGAAGAAGGTCCATTTTCCACCAAGGCTTGGCTCTTTTGCCCCAATATCGCCTCTGTCGAGCCTAAATCTTAAATCGATCGCATCATCAAGAACTTCTGATTGTTCATTTGGTAGTTCAGCCTGAACTGTTCAAAACTTTTCGGCAGAGAGTGGAGCACGAAATCGATTTGGGTCTCGATGTCGTATTCAGCGCCAAGTACCTCAAGCTTGTTAAGGTGAGCCATCATCTGGAGAACGTTCTCCCTTATGGGCATTCCCTCCACCATTTTCATAGAGAGCAAGTCCCTCATGGTGATCTGACGAGCCACATGGTTCTGATGTTGAAACATCGCTTTAAGACTAGTCATGATGTCTGCGGCCGGTCTCAACGTTCGGTGTTGGTGTTGCAACACATCCGACATTGAAGCCAAGATTGTAGAAGGTATTTGAGTTAGCGTGTTCTGTCAAATTTCCCGTAGAGGCAATGTTCATAGCTTTAAATTGAGGACCGATTCTAATGGAGACAATGTTAACATTATCTGTTCTTGCGGTGGGCCCAGATTTCTTCAAGATAGACTTTACTTGCTTTGTGTTGGTTTTTGTCTTTGTCCCTCCCTTTATCAACCAAAACAGGGCACCCGCACTTTTGTTAATAAGCCTAGGTTTTTTTCACATGTGGCGTATCACTAATAGGTCGCTCCTCGGTCGAAAAAATGGACTCATTCAAAAGACTTGACTTGGCGGGCAAACTTTTGTTATTAAGTTGAGAAGTAAACGGCACGGAATGTCTTCCTCCGGCAAGCTAGCAAAGGAGTTGGACGTCTTAACTTGCACCTCGATTCAAATCGGCAGGGCGGAAACCGGAGTGATAGCTAAGCTACAACTCTCCTCTAAGGAAGAATGAGGGATCGGCGAACCTCCCTTATCACAAATGATTACCCTTCTACGATGTTGTGGCACCAACCGTAGGACCCTTGTCCTTGAGCGTTGCATTTCTAGGCGATTTCGCCTTCTAGTCTTATCACCAAAGATCCAGGACCCTTGTGAATGTATGGTGTTACACTCATTAGAATATTATGTTTGATTGTTTGCATTTATTCTTATATGTGTTCCTTGAGTCACTACTTTTGTCATTGAGTGAGTGAGAACTCAGATGACTTAAGCATGATTCTTAAATAGCCCTAATCGAGGATCATCAAGAAAGGGATATTGATGATGCAATGGAGATTGGTGTGCGATCTGCATCATACTCTTAGAGAGTGTAGTAAGATCTCACTTACTACGAGATACTAGGTATCTCATGATGGATGCACAAATACCTTAGAGGGTATTGGTATACCCATCCGAGAAACCATTTGATGTAGTTCCAATATATGTATCTACGGGTGTCTCGGTTAGTGGGAGCGATGCGATACTCCTTTGACTTGAGGTCAATACGCACGACATGTGTGTTGTGAGGAACTTTGACCATGACCGACGCTTGCACCCGTCTATGGGTAGATATGGCTTGGATTGGGTTCATCACGAAGTGCATGTGCGTGGTAGTTGAGCCAAGAAAAGGATTCATTCCTCAAAGTGGATTTAGAGAGAATATTCATCTTCTCATCATAATTGGATCTAAGTCATTGGCCAATGCACGTCAACTTAGACTTTGTGATTAAGTGTGACACTAATGATCAATTAGTGATTTGAGATAAATTGATTAAGTTATTTGAATAGACACTTCATCATGTTCAAGACTAATCGAGTATTCGTGAATGAAAGGAGGAAATCACAATTGCCCACATTTCAGAGGTAGTTGCATGTTTCTCTCAACGTACCTCATATATTGAGAATGTCTGATTTATTGAATAGGGTTCAATTAAGACCGTTAGTTTGACTAATCGACTCGGTATATGAGGGCCTATGGGTCACACAACAAGTAGTTCCCTTTTACTGATTATAGTTGGCTGATTGAATGTTAAATTGGATTTAATATTTAATTTATGGAGAAGTAATTAATAATAGATTAATTTGGAATTAATTATTATTAATATTTAATTAAATTGGATTTAATTAAATAAAAATTCCCAATAATTATATTTGGAATATAATTGTAGGGTTTAATGTATATGAAAATAAATCGTAGAGATTTTCATATAAGGCATTTAAATCCGTAGAGATTTATATTTAGGGAATTAAATTAAAAGGAATTAATTTAATTCAAGATTAGGGATTTTATTTCCCTAATTCGGCTAGCTTGGGAAATAAGCTAAGCCTCCCTATATATACAAGCTATTGGGATTCACAAACAGTATCACTTCATATTTTCTTCATAAAATCTAGAGTTTGGATTTTCCTAGCAAATTTGTCTCGGGATTCAATGCTGGCAAATCTGTGCAAATCCGTAATTGGGGATTACATGGATACCATAGTAGAGAAATCATTGTCGAAGTTCTTTGTAAGATTTCTTGTTATGATTATTATAATTTGTATGCAATTAATTGTTCGTTGTTGGTGAACTTTAATTTCCGCTGCGCATGTGATTACGTGTTTTACGTGCCTCTATATTCCAACACGATTATGAGGAAACCTTTTCA
Source organism: Stenogyne calaminthoides (assembly GCA_037126765.1). Lineage (NCBI taxonomy): Eukaryota > Viridiplantae > Streptophyta > Magnoliopsida > Lamiales > Lamiaceae > Stenogyne > Stenogyne calaminthoides. Next base: position 6,034,800 of record JBBCBC010000003.1, on the reverse strand, counting down.
TCCCAGAACCATGCTCAAGTCCATCTCGCATTCTCTTGTCGATTGTTGCGCACCTAGACTTTGAGATCTGGCAAATGGATGTCAAGACCGATTTCCTTAATGAAAGTCTTGTCGAAGAAATGTATATGCAACAACCCGAAGGCTTCATTGAAAAAGGCCAAGAGCATCTGGTTTGCAAGCTAAAGAAGTCCATTTATGGGCTTAAAGCAAGCATCCCGAGCTTGGAATCAGTGTTTTGATCAAGTTATAAAATCCTATGATTTTGATCAAAACAATTTCTAAACCTGTGTTTATAAAAAGCATGACGGAACTACCTTGGTATTCTCATTCTGCTCATCGGGAACGATGTAAAGGTGTTGTCAGATGTAAGGGCATGACTGTCAAAACAGTTTGATATGAAGGACTTAGGAGAAGTCGGTCATGTCCTAAGGATCAAGATCACTCGAGATCGCAGCAAAAGAATGATCGAGCTTTCACAAGCCTCATATATAGACACCATTTTGAAGCGATTCAGCATGCAAGATTCCAAGAAAGGCTTTGTGCCTTTCAGACAAGGAATCCATCTATCCAAGGAGATGTGTCCAAAGACACAAAAGGAAATAGATGACATGAAAGACATTCCTTATGCTTCGGCTGTAGGAAGCCTCATGTATGCAATGTTGTGCATGAGACCGAATATCTGCTTTGTCGTAGACATGGTGGCAAGATATCAAAGCAACCCTGGGAAAGAGCATTGGACTGCAGTTAAAAACATTCTGAAGTATCTGAAGAGGACACGGGACATAATGTTAGTTTATCAATCAGACAGTCTAATCCCCATCGGTTACACGGACTCAGATTTCCAATCAGACATGGACTCCAGAAAGTCAACCTCGGGTAGTGTGTTTTGCATGGGGGGAGGAGCCATGACATGGAGAAGCGTTAAGCAGAAATGCATCGTTGATTCTACCATGGAAGCCGAATATGTAGCTGCTTGTTAAGCAGCGAAAGAAGCGGTTTGGCTTAAGAACTTCCTAGTGGACTTGGACGTTGTTCCGGATTTGTCCAGCACGGTCACAGTTTACAGTGATAATGCCGGAGCAGTTGCAAATTCTAGGGAACCGAGAGCCCACAAGGCCAGCAAACACATAGAAAAAAAATACCATCTTATACGAGAAATCGTTAAGAGAGGAGACATAGAGGTGGCAAAGATTGCGTCGGAAGACAGCCTAGCAGATCTATTCACAAAGGGTCTGCCTTAGAGTACATTCGAGAGACATGTGGAAGGAATGGGTGTCAAGAGCGTTGCCAATCTGCTTTGAGTATAAGTGGGAGAAATATTATTAGGTTCATGTAGGTGATATTAGATGTCACATAGAACACGAGACGTGTTGTATACTTAAAAGCAGACTTTGAGTATAAGTGGGAGATTGTTGGGGTTATACTGGAAAGTATGTCTTTTACTTTGTATAACCAAACTGAGTTTCTTATTTATTTACTGAAATAAATTATTAATCACTGTTGCATTAAATATAATTAAATGTTATATATATTTGTTGCAAACCTGTTCAATAAGTAAGTACGTGTTACATTGTAGTTAATTTGGTTATACCAGATCACAGAAGATCAAATTAACAGTTCCTTGTAATTAAGTACAAATTCACAACCCAGATGGAAATGAACAATCCATCATGAAAGGTTGAAGTGTAAGGCTCGGATTGGCTTGTCTTGACCAAGAGATTACACTAGTGCATTATGATGCACTGAATATGACCTACAGATGGATAAATTCTTCGGTACTGAATATACAAGAATTAGACCTCAGTGGTTCGTTATTTCTTAATCTCTGTCCCTTAAATAGGATCGTGTGAAATTAATAACTATTGCTTTGACTTGTGATAGGAAGAGAATCAACGCGATTTGATACCTTATATTTTGGGCAATATTATTAATTACATGATGATTTTTAAGATTTAATACGGAGAATCGTGTGCAAGCGCGGCTTGCTTGATTTGTCCCCTTGGTCGGCTCAGAATCTTTATCATACCAAATCTTGCAAGTGGAAATTTATTTCCGGTATGGATAATAATGTTGAGTTGTCTTTACTCCAAGGACAAAGATATTAATTAATATAAAGCATGTTCAGTGGCTTAATTAATTAGTGGACTAAGATAATCTTAAACACGGGAAATATTGATCGGGAGCCATATTATTGTGAAGTCGTAATATGGGTTAAGATAGATAGTTCAATATTAATTTTATAGTGGAATAAATTAATATTAATGGGCTTGAATAATATTTGGCTTAATATTAAATTTTCATAGCCCATTGGAGGTTCAATCTCAATTCTCCTAAAGGCCTCTCAAATAAGCCAAATTAAAGTCCAATTAATGAAAAGGAGATGAAAATATTTTGCCTATTTTTTCATGATTATTTTCGAAAAAATAGGTAGGAGAGAGAAATTGATTTTTTCTTGGAAAGATTTTATGGAATAAGTATTCTTGAGATACAAGTTTATCCCATAAATTCAAGAAAGGAAAAAGATCTTATTTCTTCCCTACTTGTGTGTATTTTTCGAAAATAAGGAGCAAGAAAGGAGGAGAAGATTTTGTTGGGCGATATTTTGGGAAATATAATATATTGGATATATTCAAGATTGTATCTTGAGGAAGAAGCAAGAAAATTTCCCAATGACCCAATGCGGCGTCCTATAAATAGGGGATGAATGTTTCATCCTCAAGGCAATTCCATGTGTTGGAAAAATTAGAAATCCACAAAGGTGGTGGCAAATAATTTTATTTTCTCCTTTATTAAAATCATTTTTGAGAATCCTTCCATCGGATTCGTTTGTGGACGTGGGATATATTTGAGAAGGCACTTTGTGTTGATCCATCGTCTCAACGGTTGTCTCTACAAGAGGTATGTAATCTCGTGAACTCCTAGATTCCGCATGATTATGATTTATGTGGATTACGTGTACGCATGTTGCTAAATTGCTTGTTTAATTATTATGTTGAATTGATTTAGAATTAATTCATGTTAGTAATTAATTGATTTATTTAAATATGTATTTAAATTCATCTCGAATAGATCCGGGCACCCCATATTTCCCAACAAGCACGACATCGTCAAGACGACGACGTCAAGACGGCCATCGTCAAGACGGCATCGGTCATCACAAAGATCAAAAGACGACATTAGGTCAAGACGTGGCCGATCGTCGTGACTTCGGGTCCGCGACGAAGTCTTGATCGATCCAAGACGCTTACTCGACAATCCAAGACGCTTCCTCGATCGGTCAGACGCTTTCCCGATCGGTCAAGACGCTTACCTAATCGACCGACGTCTTCCGATCCATCAAGATGCGAAATCATTAGTCTCTTCTTATCTTGATGAGTTCCCCCTCAACTTGTTACCTGTAAAATAAAACTAAGTCTAGAACACAAGAATTCTATACACCTTAGCTTGTCCTATTACAAGGTGTTTTGGCATAATAATCAAAACTAAAATTATCCCAACAATTTCCCCCTTTTTGATCATGATGCCAAAACTAACTAACAACAAAAAAATATACGAGAAAAACAGTGTTAGTTAAACAAGTGAAATGATGAAGAGTATTTGATGCATTTAAAAAAATGATGAGAAGATGATTGTCAACCTCCATGAATTTTTTAAAAAATTATGCACTTTAAACTAAATGGGTTTTAAAAAGATCGGATCGGTGGTCGCATTAAAAGCTTGTGAACTTTTAAACTCCTGCTCGATACCAATTGTTGGTCCCGAATAATCTAATTTAAAACTCGTAAAATCTCAATGGGAGGTGACTTTAAAATTTTTCCGAATGTGTGTTATGCAGATTTGCTAAAGTATTTATGACAGTTAATATGTAAGCAAATAAAAACACACGTATTTTTATAGTGGTTCAGACGAACTTGTCCTACATACACTCTTCCCTTCATGTGGCACTTCCTTAATCAACAGATATTTATGGAGCTCTCACTCAACGGGACTTATCTCCCTCACGGGATCGCCTATAGATGTTTAATGAGTTCTCACTCTCTCGGGACTTATCTCCCTCACGGGATTGCCTACGGAACTTATCTCCCTCACGGGATCGCCTATTAACTACCTTACTTAACCACTAATTTTCTCTCTCAAGAAAGGGTATGGGTTTGGTGTTATTTCCAACTAGGTGAGATTTTCCCCTACATTGTTTTAGCCTTTAAGCTAAGGTTGGAAAAATCTCTCTAAACTTAGAATATTACATTTATGCTTAGAAATAATGAAAAACACTGTTGGGTAAATTTTGATATTTAATGCTCTGTGTTCTTGAATGAAGATGCTTGAATATTTGACTTTAATCTTCACTTTGCAGCATTCTCCATTATCTTCTTTTGAAGATAGTGCAATGTATTTATAATGTGAATTTAAATATTACTGTTGGAGAGTAATATTCAAATCCATACTAATAAACTTCCAGCTTTTCTTTGTCCTTTTGCACTTTTCCTTGCAGCTTTATGTCACATCCATATATGTGTTGGCATCTTCTCATTGGACAACTTTTTGTGTGTCTAACGGATCTGATTTCAGCTCACCTGATTACTGATCATCTCTTCTGATTCTGGTCGCCTGATTTCTGGTCGCAGATTTCTGGTCGCTTGATCTTGATCGTCGGTTTCTTTTGATCAGAAGAGCAAGCAGATCAGGTCAAGATCTGATCTGGATCTGCATCAGCATTGCATATGGACTGCACGACTAAAAGTCAGTACATCAGGCAACATCTGACATCAAAAGACGACATCGTAAAGACGACATCGGCAAAGACGCAGATCGGTCGACATCTTCATTCGAGCACGCACTTTTGGTCCGACGCGTCGTCGATCGGTGGCGTCTGATCGATCAAGACTTCTGATCGATCCAAGACATCTTCGATCCAAATCCCACAAAATCATTAGTCTCTTCTTATCTTGATGAGTTCCCCCTCAACTTGTTACCTGTAAAATAAAACTAAGTCTAGAACACAAGAATTCTATACAACTTAGTTTGTCCTATTATAAGGTGTTTTGACATAATAATCAAAACTAAAATTATCCCAACAAATATCATAATACTCGATACGATATTCGTAAATATTCGAATAAATATTTAAATGTATATAGAGTAAAGTAACTTTTTAGTTCCTTAACTTCATCCAACGTTAATTTCAGTCATCTTAATTTTTTCAGTCATGTAAAATTAGTCATTTATCTATAAATTTATTTTTATTTTAGTCCCTCCTATTTGTTATCACAGGCAACCACCAGCTTACATGTGATCTATCATTTTTTCCACTTAATTTTTTTTTATTAAAAAAATGTGTATTAAATTTGAAAATAAAAAGTTAATCTCTAAAAATCAATTAAGGCTAATAAAAATCTAAAGAATTAGTTAAAAGACAAGTTAGAATAAACCAAACTGCAACCTCCAACGTATATATGATCACAAATTCCATGAGGAAAACAAAATAGCTGTTTGCTACAAGAAAATAATTAATTGGATATTTATAGGTAATAGTTACAATTTTGTAGTCATTTATGTTTTTCTACGGAATACCAATATAGATCTGTATGCAATTTACCGTAAATAATTTGTTTCCCTATAAAATTATAATTCATAATTAATTTTATTCCTATTTTCCCTCGCAGATCCATACCATTATTGTCAGTACAGTGGGTACCCAAATAAATGAATTATGCAGGCAAATAATTTTTTAAAATATTTAGAAAATTCGCAGAAAATTCTCACTATTTAATCACAAAAATTTTTTGATGAAAATTTTCGTAGTCAGTTATTTATCTCTTGATGATTCAAATATTAATTTATATTGCAAAAGTTACAGAGGAATTGGAGATAGGAAGAAGAAACAAATCCTAAAAGAAACAAAAAAAGACTAATTCAGTTTAACTAATATACATGTATATTCCTTAGTTGTTCACATTTTGTATCCGCCACCGGAGATGAAGAAAATCCTCGACAGAGCATGGAAGCATTAACGGACCAGGGGATTGATAGCTGTAGATTTCTGAAGCTTTATCAAGTAGCGTTTGGAACAGAGGATTGTATAAATATGAAATCGGAATCGAAAATGTTTGAAAATGTTGAATTTGATCATCATTTGCTAATCCCACTTGCACTCCCACCCACCCTTTCTTCATCTTCTTTCCAGCTCCTAATTGCATCTTCAATGTCTTTACAGAAATCATTGTAGCTATATATCTTCGATTTAATTTTGTATTGGGACAATTTATTCATGAAGTGAAAAATGTTGAATATTTATAGAGCTGAAAGACTTGCTTTGATTCCTTTTTTTGCTTTGTATTCATCTTAGAATAATCAGCTTAGTTACTACATAGATTATGGAGCATCTTCTATGTGTACTTACAATAGCTATTTAAGTATAACAAAAAGATTTTATTAAACGACAAGAATTCTTAGCAACAACAAAATATACCAAATCTCTAGAAAGATACCACAAGTTTTTTTTTTTTTTTTGGTTTATTGTTCATGGTAAACTCACTTAGCTAGGTTGTCAATCAAAGTTATGTGATTCTTCACTCAAAATATGAATATTAATTTTGTACAATTGGAAGATGTCAAAAAATAGAAATTTTGTACATGGTCGAGAGTAAATTTTAAAAATTGTCCCGTAACTTAGGCCGTGTTCAATTTTGGTCCTGTATTTTGTTAAATTTTCACTTGGGGTCCTTTTAGTATAAATATTGATCATTTTGAATCAAAACTCTTGTATGCATCCAGGTGCACCGTGCACTCATAGTGTATTTTAGAAACATGCAATTTGTTATACTGAAAGATGCAACTTATTTACACTGGACCGTACAACTATTAATCCAAGTTGCCGGACCATATTAATAATTGCACGATTCGGTGTAAATAAGTTGCATCTTTCTATATAATAAGTTATATATTTCTAAAATGCACTATAAGTGCACACCTGGATGCAACTCTGTGTGTGATAGATTCGATGAAAACATAGATTCCTACAAATTGTCGAGTAGTGCCCTTTCCGATTCTGAAATGAATCCCTCAGTTTAGAGATTATATATAATAGGATTCCTCGATTTTTCCTAGAAAGAATGCATATGATTTCTTAGCGCTTAGAGTGTTTTCCTTCTTGTACTCACTGTTCTATAATCTCTTCTGAGTACCTTTGATACTCCATTATATTCTCCTTTTTCATTCAAAAATAAGAATTATTTAAAATGCAAAGATTTATAAATGAATGGATTAAATTTTCATAGATGTAAAATTCTTTATTTGAATTCTTTATTGTGGATTTATATAATAATTGAGGATTTTCAAATTCATTGTTTCCAAGTGAATGTTGAAAATTATAATTTTAAAATAAAAAATTGTATAAAGTTTAGAGAGATTCACATTGTGAAATAACAGAAAAGAAAAAAAAATGAGAATGAGAGAGGATAGAAAAAGATTAATGAGAATGATGGTGGATATAATTATTTCTATGAGAGAGAAGGGGTGGATGGAGTAAAAAAATTTACCCAAGAAATTGAGAATGAAGAAACATTCTTATGTGTTGGAAAGAGAATGAGGCACAAAGATAGACAAAAAAGAGAGATAAACACATGTGAGAGAGGGGTTGAAAAATGGGAGAGAGAAATTTACGAATATGTAAAAACAACGATGAAGTGAGAGAGACAATGAGGTGAAAGAGATAGGTGAGAGATGTACGAGAGGAATAGATTCATAACATGAAAGATAGGGAGAATATGATGTGAGAAATTTTCAAATCCAAGAGAGAAAAAATTGTAAGTCAGGGCGTGGCTAAGTCTTGTATGCATTCAAATGTATTTTGCACTCATAGTGTATTTTAAAATCATGCAACTTGTTATACTTAAATATGAAGAAAAAAAAAATACACTGAACTGTGCAACTATTAATATGGAAAAATAATTGCACAGCTCATTGTAAACAAGTTGCATGGTTCTATCAATTTGTAGGTCAAATCCTTCTATCAATTACAGTAAAAATATGAAGCAAGTTGCTGAGATCCCGATATTTTTAAAGAAAAATACGTTACATATTTTTTCGGGATTTAAACTAAAATCGTCTCATAACTTTGCACATTTATTGAATGGTCCCATAATTATCAATTTTTCCAATTTAGTCTCACATGTACTCCAATTTAGTCTCAAACCGCCGGAGGTCTCTCAAAATTGTTCAGAATGATGTCGATTTGGGCGTGTGTCCTACATTCGCCCCCAATTTTGATTGGAATATGTAACACACGTGTCTAGATGATTTGATTATTTGCAAGAGATCGCGTGTGCTGCGGTCATAATCCAGATGGATGCTTCGCCTCGTTAAAATTTGGATGTCGATGGTAGTATTGTACGAAACTCCCGAGGATTTTTCGATGCAGAAATTCTAGTGGGCCCCAGGCCATTAAGTTCGCATACTCCCATGGCTGGCGTAACATATGGGTTAATCGGATTGGGAAAATTTCATATTACATCCTGTAAGTTTGGCTCATTCTAAAATAAATCCTTTATGTTTATGTGTTATCATTTTTGGTCCTAAGTAATACGATTTGTTAGGAATTAAACAAGCAATTATGGAGAAAATAATAGAACTAGGAATTTAGAGACAAATAATTTGGTTACCCGGTTAAATCAGGGAATGACTACGCCCAGGGGGCACCACCAAGCCAGAAGATTCACTATTTTCGTGTGTTTTTCGTACAAAGAGGCAAATACAATGAGTCAAGGTATTTAAATGAGACATGGGCCAAAGCCCTAATTCACGCGCACAACTGTGGAACCCGCTCGACCACGGGCCTTGGTCGAGCGGTTCCGCTCAATCAGATCGTCAGCTCGAGCGCCTCCAATGCTCTGGTCTCCCGTCGCGCTCGACCTCCTTTGGTCGAGTAGAAGTGCTCGACCTAACACCATGGTCGAAGCCGCCCTATTTGGATCCCTTCTCCGACTTAGGCTCCACAACCCAACAATCTCCCACCTGGAGACTGACTCCAACTTTAACTTGTCTCCCCCGTTCCAACGGTTTCTCTCACTGGTAGTAGTGCCGGGCCTTATGCTCAGTTTCCAAGGCCAGTTGAAGTCATGCATAACTTCAACTTCTCTAAGGTCACAACCTTAGTCAAGATGTCAGCAGGATTCTCACTTCCCCGGATCTTCATCGGTTGAAGATCTTGTTCTCGATGAGGTAACGAATGTAATGATACCTCAACTCAATGTGCTTCGTCCTCGAGTGAAAGGCCGAATTCTTCGCCAAGTGAATAGCACTCTGACTGTCACTATACAGAATACTATCCTTTTCCTCCTTTCCCAACTCACACGACAAATTCTGCAACCAAACTATTTCTTTACTAGCCTCAGTAACTGCAACGTACTCTGCTTCTGCAGTGGACTGAGCTACGATCTTTTGCAACTTAGAAGCCCAAGAGATAGTTGTACCACCAAAAGTAAACACATACCCTGTAGTACTCTTTCTTTTGTCGAGACCATTTGGTGCCAAGTCCAGATCAACATATCCCCGCCAACCCAACGCTTTTCCTCAAAGCACAAAGCTTGTTCAAGAGTACCTCTCAAGTACCTTAGGATCCACTTCACTGCCTCCCAATGCTGTTTACCCGGATTGCCCATAAACCGGCTAACAACTCCCATCGCTTGTGCAATATCAGGTCTTGTACACACCATAACATACATCAAACTTCCAATTGCTGAAGCATACAAAGTGTTTTGCATGTAGGTCCGCTCCTCTTCGCTACTAGGTGAGTCCTTGTTGGATAGCTTTGAATCGACTTCCCCAACGGGACGAGGCGGCTTTTGCATCTTCCATACTAAATTCGTCAAAGACTTTCTTTATGTATTCAGCCTGTGAAAGATACAACTTTCCTACCACCTTGTCACGATCGATTCGCATACCCAAGATTTGCTTGGGGTTGGTCCCGGTGCTAACGAGTCTCACACGTGTATGGGGGGGGGAATACGTGTTCGATGATTTTTAAAACTTTTCTTTTCATCGAGGTCGGATGGGTCAGGTTATCCCGATGATTTTGCCTCGAGAAGCACCGCAGTTGCCGAGTCAAAGTTCATCGAGACAATGATCTCCGAAAGCTGCTTTTGAAGCTTCAGATTAGCCCAATCGAGCTCGAAGTTTTATCGAGAGATCTGGCGCTTGGACGAGATAATTATCTTCTTGAACCCTCAAGAGAGTTAGTTCGGTTTGGTAACTATCTGTTCTAGCTACTCAAGTGTGCGGAATGGTTGGCCCTATGTTTATACTCGTTTTAGCTTTGCTGAAAATCTTCCTTTCAATAAAACAGTGATTAAGGCTGTGATCAGTTTGATGCAAGTTCAGTGGATTGGTTCCAACTGAATATCAGTGAATTGTGCTTTCAGTGAAAAACATGCAATAGATAATAATGCAGTACAGAAAGCAAAACAACACAACAATTATAGTGGTTCAGAGACTCAAGATCCTACGTCCACTCTCTCTGACCTTCAGAGAAATTCCTTAACCACTTCCTAAAGCTTTCTGGCTAACTCACTGTAGCTTACTCACTTTTCTACCTTGAGTTTTCTGGCTGACTCACTGCAGCTTACTAACTCAAACACACACAAGTGTTCAGACTACTACAAGTAGCTTACTAACTTCTTCTCTAGAGTTTTCTAGCTAACTCATTGTAGCTTACTAACTCTTTACAACTCCAACTCACCAACAAAACACACACAAACTACCTTAACATAGGGTTTGGGTTTCTGGTTGGTTTCCAACTAGGATGAGATATCCTTTACAATAAGAACAATGCAAAGGCTAGGATATCTCTACTAAGCTTTGGATATTTCTTATCAATCTAGGCTTAGTGAATGAGCTCTCTCCAATGTGAAACACTTGGGAAATTCTAGGTTTTTCGAGTGCTTCAATTTGCAATAATACGAATGAGCTCTTGAGTTTCTTTGAAATTTCCCGTGACCTCTCAATGTAAAGGGTCACTAGTATTTATAGGCAACTTCACCAAGGTCACTCTTGAAAAACTATCCATTGGAGGAGATAGCTTCATGAGTTTCCTCTTATAGTGTTTGATGAACGACTATATTTAGGGTTTGAATACTCCCTTGCATGTTTTAGGAAATATGCATTCATGTAGCCAATCACCAATTTTTTGCGACGGAACATAGTACTCTCGACATGATTGATTGACTGTCGCTTTTCGGTGTTAGTAAAATCTGATGTTGTTGTCTTCCTCTAATTGGTTCTTGTCTTCAGTAAATGTAGACAAACATAACGTCTCTTTTTGGTCAATCTCTCTGAATGAGATAACCTTAAACAACACTTAGACTTAGTTCCTTTTGTCTGCATATGAATGTTTTTGGCAATATCTACTTTTTACGAATATTTGCGTTTTTTTTCGTTTTTGTAGTCTTGGATAGATATTATTCGGTGCCTCGAACATTAGGTTATCTTGGTATTGATATCTTCTTGAGTCTTCGGTAACTTTTGGGTCTTGATATCTTACGAGTCTTGATATCTTACGAGTCTTGATGTCTTACGAGTCTTGATGTCTTACGAGTCTTGATGTCTTACGAGTCTTTAGTGTCTTGATAACATCTTTGAGTCTTGATGTCTTGATGACATCTTTGAGTCTTGATGTGTTCGATGACTTCTTGAGTCTTGATTTCTTGACAACTTCTTGAGTCTTGATTTCTTGATTCTTCTTGAGTCTCCGGTTTCTTGACAACTTCTTGAGTCTTGATTTTCTTGATTACTTCTTGAGTCTTGATTTCTTGACAACTTACCGAGTCTTGATTTCTTGATTTATTTATCGAGTCTTGATTTCAAAGAACTTCATCGAGTCTTGGTTTCTTGATTACATCTTGAGTCTTGATTTTCAAAGAACGCATCGAGTCTTGCTTTTCGCCATTTTATCGAGTCTTGATTTTTTAGCAACTTCATCGAAGTTTTCGGTTTCTTGATTACTTCGAGTCTTGATTTCTTCAAAATCTATCTTGATCTATATCTGCTGACTATACATGGTGCAGATAACTTCCTGAACACTCTATACTGAAACCTGACTCAATCTATCAAGATTATCCTGAACATGTCATACTCAGGGGTTTTTGGGATCTAATCATAACTTCTTTATTAAATTCATCTCCCAACAATTTCCCCCTTTTTGATGATGTCAAAACCATCTTGTTACAAAAACCTAACCTATACTCAGGTTTCAGTTTGTCTATTACAATTCCAAATGGCAATTTTTCCAACAATTTCAAAACATAAGACATATCAAACATAAAAGACATGTAAAAAGATAATGAGATATTATCTTTGAGCATAAAGATAAAATTTTCATTGATGTAAGATAAGAGTTACAGATTACAATGAAAATCAAGAACAAAAACAGAAGTACAAAATCTTCAGTCTTCTTCAACTTCATCCTCTGGCACTTTCAGGTTGAACATCCCATAGTATCTCTTCTTCAGTTCATCCCTTGCTTTGATGATATCAGGGTTGTTTCCTGTTAGGCCTAGCTGGATGGCATACTGAGCTATTTCCTGAGAAATGGCTGTCTCATTCACATAGCCATTCTCAAGTCTTGGATTTTGGGTGTGTGTATGGACCAGGGCCACTATATCGAGTATTTCCTTCATCCGCCAAGTTGATCCAACTTTGCGGTACTTAGAGATAGAATGTCGATAAGTACTCAATGAAGGCTTCATTCATATCATTGCTCCCCTCCATTCTCTCAGAATCTCATAATAGAACCAGAAGGTTCTCTTGATTTCCTCCCACGCATCATTGAACTGAATAAGCATCCATTTGTCAATGTGCGGCCATTTCTGAGTTTTCTTTGTACCCCTCCTTTTGCTCAAAAACTTCTTAAAACCACTTCTTCTTTTCTGCTCTTCTTCTTTCTTTTTACTGATCATAGGAACACTTGATACGTAAGCGTGATCTTCTTTTTTCAACTTGAAGGGTTTTTTTTGAGCTTTCTTAGTATTGAAGACTTCTTTTTCAGCTTCTTCCTCAGATTCTTCAAAATCTATTATCAATTTTCTCTGAGTAGACTTAGAAGCTTTAGCTCTTTTCTTCTTCTCTTGTTCTACAAATGACACAACCTTTCTCTTTCCAGGTCTAACTTGTTCTTCACCGGCTTGGCTTGTCTCAATTATCCTTCTACCACTCAGTTTCTCAGAAATTACTTCCTGAATAGTTTGCTCAGATGTTTGAGTGTAGATAGGCTTCTTAGCTTCTTTGAACTTGAGCTTCTCAGTGGCTTCAACTTCTTTTTAAGGCATCAACAATTATCTTTTTCTTGACTTCTTTACGAGCCTTTCTCTTCAAGGTTTGTGCCAACAACTCACTTAGTTTTCCACCAGGCCTTTCCCCCTTTTTGGCACCATACCTTGGAAGAAGTTGAGAAAGTGCAGTATCCATATGATATTGCTCTTTGCTTATACTTCGTACTTCCCCTGCCAACGGATCATGCTCATCCTCTAGCCTTCTCATGTAATTTTTAGCCATTGAGAATTCTTGAAGAAAGATGTGCAAACCGATTTGAGAAGACATTATGCATCATCTCTCATCTTGGTCATGAGCATAGAGCCCATTTCCTCAATTTGTCTTGATCATCGGATCATTCTTCTCAACCGACTTGGCTTCTAGATATGCCGAGTTCTTTCTCGATACATCGGCTTTTGACTACATCAACCTTTCCTTCCAAAGTAGTCATTTTATCTGCAAGAGATGTTTGTAGTTGAAGCATGTCTGAAGATGAACTCAGATTTTCCAGCTTTTGAGATTGGCTTGCCAAGGTTTCCTTGTTGGTCCCGGTGCAAATGAGTCTTACACGTGTATAGGGGGGAAATACACGTGTTCAGTGTTTTTAAAACTTTTCTTCGAGGGTCATTTTAGGTCGGGGTTATCCTCGATGAGTTGGTCTCGAGAAGCTACGATCGCTCGAGTCAAAGTCTCACCGAGACAAAGTGATCTCGAAGCCGCTTTCGAAAACCTCGGATAATCCCAACCGAAGTCCTCGAAGTTTCAGAGATCTGAGTTGCTTGGATCGGGATAACTAACTTCATGAACCCTCGGAAGAGTAAGTTCGGTTTGGTAACTATCTGTTTCTAGCTACTCGGAAAGCGGAATGGTTGGCCCTTAGTTTATACTCGTTTTAAGCTTTTTTGCTGAAAACCTTCCTTTAATGGAATAGTGATTAGGCTGTGATTCAATTATATGCAGCTTCAGTGGATTGATTCCAACTGAAATGTCAGTGAAAATATGCTTTCAAAACTCAGTGATGCAACAGATAAATCAAGCAAAACAGAAAGCAAAGAACACAACAATTTATAGTGGTTCAGAGACTCAAGCTCCTACGTCCACTCTCCCTGATCTCTTCAGAGAAATTCACTAATCACTTCCTTGAGCTTTCTGACTACCTCACGTAGTTTACTTACTCAACTTCGCCCCGAGCTCGACGATTACTCCACGTGGTTTACTTACTCAACCCGACTTTTGAGCTTTTCGACTACCTCCGTAGTTTACTTACTCAACTCACACAAGCTTTCAGACTACCACAAGTAGCTTACTAACTTCTCCTCTAGAGCTTTCTGACTACCTCAATGTAGTTTACTCGCTCTTTACAACTCCAATCTCACCAACAATCACACTCAAACTACCTTCTAAAGGGTTTGGGGTTTCTTGGTTGGTTTCCAACTAGGATGAGATATCCTTTACAATAAAGAACAAAGTAAAGGCTAGGATATCTCGACTAAGCTTTGGATATATCTTATCAAGCTAGGCTTAGTTTAATGAGCTCTCTTCAATATAAAGCACTTGGGAAATTCTTGGGTTTTCGAGTGCTTCAACTTTGCGATAATAAGTTTGAGCTCTTGAGTTGCTTACAAATTTCCCGTAACCTTTCAATGTAGAAGGTCACAAGTATTTATAGGCATACACCAAGGTCACTCTTGAAAAACTATCCGTTGGAGAGATAGCTCCGAGAGTTTCCTCTTATGGTGTGTGAGAAACGGCTATATTTAGGGTTTGACACTCCCTAACACGTTTTAGGCAATAGCCTTTCATGTAGCCGGTCTTCACTTTTTGCAGTCTGGAACTTAGTACTTCTGACATCTTTTTTTCAAACACATCCTTTGTCGATTGTCGATATGGTGCAATCTTTGTCTTTTCTTTTTTGACTTTTGTCTCGTTAAAGGTAGACAACTTTCGGGCTCTTTTGGTTACAATCTCTGAGTGATATAACCTTAACAACACTTTGTCTTAGTTCCTTTTGTCTGCATTTGAATGTCTTGGGCAATATCTAACTTTCTAAGGAATCGCGATCTTCTCAGTATTGCATCCTTCAGATAGATATGTTCAGTGCCTCGGAACATTCAGGTTTATACTGAGCATTCAGTACATTACTGAGTCTTTAGTAATTACCGTGCTTCAAATATTCTTGATCTTGATTCTTGATCTTACATTTACGAAGTCTTGAGTCTTGTGGTCTTCGAGTCTTGAGTCTTATGAGTGTTCAGAGTCTTCATATGTATCGACCGATATTTGAATCTTCATCTTTGAAGTCTTCAATTCCTCGGTTTCATCTTGAGTCTTGATATCGTTTCATATCGAAGTCTTTAGTTTCTTCGTTTCATACTGAAACTTCGGTTTCTTCAGAAACTTACTGAGTTCTTCAGAATCTTCAGATCCTATCCTGATATATATCTGCTGACTATACATTTTGCAGATAACATCCTGAATACTATAAAACTGAATCCTAGCTCAACTATCAAGATTATTCTGAACATGTCATACTCAGGGGTTTTGGGATCTAATCAAAATCATATCTTTATTAAATTCATCTCCCAACAATTTCCCCCTTTTTGATGATGCCAAAACCTATCTTGTTACAAACATACTTAACCTATACTCAGGTTTCAGTTTTATCCTATTACAAGATTGGTTTTATTTTCAACAATTTCCCCCAAAAAATTAATGAGTCTCTTAACAATTAATCTCCCAATAATTTTCATACAGGGAATCTCACAGCAATTTCTTCAGTCATGAATCTCTTAAAGGATTCATCACCAAATACTTAATTTCCAAACAATTTCCCCCTTAAACACACAGTTAATTCAGAGACATTATTCAAGCATATCAAATTAAAAGACATGTAAATAAGATAATGAGATATTATCTTTTGAGCATAAATGATAAATTTTCATTGATGATAGGTAGACTGTTACAGGTTACAATGAAACTTATCTAAACAAAATCAAAAAGACAAAAAATATAAAAGATTACATGAATCTTCTGAGTCTTCATCTTCTGATCTTCAGCTCGACTCTTCAATTCGGTTCTTCAGCTCTGCTCTTCAACCTCGTCAGCAGGGACTACTAGGTCGAACATTCCGTAATATCTCTTCTTCAGTGCATCTCTTTCTTTGATGATATCCGGACTGTTCCCTGTCAGACCTAACTGAGCAGCATACTGAGATATTTCCTGAGAAATGGCTTTCTCATTAACACAGCCATTCTCCAGCCTGGGAGGAGGGTACACATATGGACCAGGGGAGGTTATCTGCACCTTTGCTTCATCCGCAAGATTTATCCAACTCTAAAGGTACTTCGGATAGAAGGTTAGGAGATAATCAATGAAAGCCTCATTCGGATCTGAGCTCTCCCCTCTCCACTCTCTGAGCACATCATAGTAGAACCAGAAGGTTCTCTTGATTTCTTCCCACGCATTGTTGAACTGGATAGGCATCCACTTGTCAACGTGCGGCCATTTCTGTGCTTTAGTGCTCCCTCTCCTCTTGCTTGCGAACCTTCTGAACCCACTCCTTCTTTTATGCTCTTCTTTAGCTTTCTTTCTGATCACTGGTACACCAGAAACAGAAGCAGCAGTTTTCTTCGCTTGTTCAATCTGGAGTGTTTTCAGAGTGCTTCTAATATTGAAGACTTTCTTCTTGGGCTCAAACTCAGAATCTTCAGTACCCAATATCAGCTTCCTCTGAACTGGCTTAGAAGACTTTGCTCTTTTGCCCTCAGGCTCTTCAATCACCACGACCTTTCTCTTGATGGGCAATTCAGCACCGGCCTGGCTTGTTCCAATCCTTCCTCTACCACTCAGTTTCTCCATAGCAACTTCCTGAATTGTTTCCTCTGAAACCTGAGTGTAGATTGACTTCTCCACCTTCTTGAATTTCAGCTTCTCAGTGACTTCAATCTCCTTCATGGCTTCGGCAAGTATCTTCTTCTCAGCATTTTTAACAACCTTGCCCTTCAGAGTATGTTCCAATAATTGCCTGAGATCAGCTCCAAGTCTTTCCCCCTTCTTGGAACCATACTCTGGCAGAAGCCTGGAGAGTGCTGTGTCCATGTGATATTGCTCTTTGCTGACACTCCGCACCTCCCCTGCCATCTGATCTTGCTCTTCCTCGAGCCGCCTAAGGTGGTTCTTCGCCACAGAGAACTCTTCAGACAAATGTGCAAATTGACTTGAGAGAGCTTCCTTGAACATGTCTGTCATCTTGGTCATGAGCATTGAGCTCATTTCCTCAACAACGTTCTTCACTAGCATCTCATTCCTCTCAGCCAACTTTGCTTCAAGAATTTTTGTCTGCTCCTGATGCTTTTGCTTCAGCTCTGAATTCAGCTCAGCCTTGACCCCCTCCATCTTGTCTTCAAGCTTTTCTTCCATGGAGGTCAATTTTTCTGACAGAGTATCCTGAAGCAGCACCAGTTCTGAAGAAGAACTCAACTTCTCAATCTTCTGAGCTTGGTTGGCCAATGTCTCTTCAATCTGAGCAACTTTGGTCAGTATTGACTCAACCTTCTCAAGCTTCTCCATCACGGGGGTGAGATCAACCTCAGGTGCATTACTGATCTGCTGTGCCTCCTGAGCTGGCTGTTCATCCCGAGTCTCAGTCTGAACCTGAGCTTCAGTTTGAACTGGGGCTTCACCCTGAGCTTGGGTGTCCACCTGAGCCTCAGTCTGCATATCAGACATTACAAATTTAAAGGTAGGAACTTCAGTAATCCTGGCATAATTATTAATTGTGCCAAAAGTTACCTGAAGGCTAACCCGATCGAGGATGTTCGACAAGTGCTTTGATCAACATCAGTTGAGTCTTTCTCCTTCTGAGATTGACTTTCATCATCCCCTTGTTGGTCCCCATCCTGAGATTTGTCAATGGAGCTCGGGGCACCAACTTCAGTAGTTCTCTAAGCCACCTTCCTCTTCACAAGCTCATCAAAATCTGAGATTTTCATCCGGAGCTTGGTTTTTCTGAACCTTGAGAATTCAGTGAGAAACGCTGTCTCCTCGTTCCACCAGTCTTCCCCTCTGAATGAAGCAATATTTAGCATCTCTGGAAGAGTCTGGTTGAGGATGTAGACCGTTGACCTCAATCTGAAGAAGATGTCTTGGAGGTCAGGGAATGAGCTCAGCTCGGGGTAGCGGTCAAGAATGAACTGTTCCCCCTTGCTTCGCCATTCGGTCTCTTCAGCTTCTCCATTCTTGAGCATCGGGCTCTCAGGTTCAGTGGAAGGGTCTTTCAATGCCTCACTCGGGGAGCTCTTCAAAGTTCATCGGCTCCCCGAGGCTCAACAACCTTCCCGAGGTTTGGACAGGCTGGCTCCTCGATCTGGATATGACTTGTTCCCGAGGTCCGTGTTGGTCGTGCAAACGAGTCTTACACGTGTATTGGGGGAATACTGCGTGTTGGTTTTTAAAACTTTTTTTTCTTCGAGGTCACTTGGGTCGATAATCCTCGAAGATTAGGTTCTGAAGAAGCACGAGATCGCTCTGAGTCAAAAGTCTCATCGAGGCAGTGATCCCGATTTTGCTTTTCAGATACCTCGAGATAATCAACCGAGTCTGAGTGATAGAGATCCGAGTTGCTTGGATCGGATAACTAACTTCATGAATCCTCGGAAGAGAGTTCGGTTTGGTAACTATCTGTTCTAGCTACTCACCATCATCTTGGAATGGTTGGCCCTTAGTTTATACTCGTTTTAAGCTTTCTTTGAAAACCTTCCCTTTATGAAATAGTGATTAGTCGTGATTCACTTATGCAACTTCAAATGGATTGATTCCAACCGAATATCGATTGAAAAGTATGCTTTCAAAAATCAAGTCAATGCAACAGTTAAGCCGCGGATAAGGAAAGCAATAAAAAACACAAAGAATTATAGTGGTTCGGAGACTCAAGCTCCTACATCCACTCTCTCTGATCCTCGGAGAAATTCACTATCAACTTCGAGCTTTCTGACTACCTCGTAGTTTACTTACTCAACTTCGCCCCGAAGTTTTCGACTACTCACGTAGTTTACTTACTCAACCCGACCTTGAGCTTTTCGACTACCTCCGTAGTTTACTTACTCAATCACACACAAGCTTTCGGACTACCCTCGTAGCTTACTAACTTCTCCTCTAGAGTTTTTTCGACTACTCGCGTAGTTTACTAACTCTTTACAACTCTTCTCACCAACAAACACACTCCAACTACCTTCACAAGGGTTTGGGGTTTCTCGGTTGGTTTCCAACTAGGATGAGATATCCTTTACAATGAAGCACAATGCAAAGGGTTAGGATATTTCGACTAAGCTTTGGATATTTCTTATCAAGCTAGGCTTAGTATAGTGAGCTCTCTTCAATATAGAAGCACTTGGGAAATTCTATGTTTTTCGAGTGCTTTAACTTTTTGCAAGAATAAGCTTGAGCTCTTGAGTTCGATAAATTTCCGTGAACCTTACAATGTAGAGGGTCACCAAGATTTATAGGCATACACCAAGGTCACTTTTGAAAACTATCCGTTGGAGAGATAGCCGTGTGAGTTTCTCTTGTGGTGTGTGAAACGACTATATTTAGGGTTTGAAACTCCCTAATCACGTTTTAGGCAATAGCCTTTTATGTAGCCGGTCTTCACTTTTTGCAGTTTGGAACTTTTGTACATCTGACATCTTTTTCAAATGACTTTTGTCATTGTCGAAGGTCAAGATGGTACTGATGTCGTCTTCCTCTTTTTGACTTTTTGTCTCCGGTTAAAGGTAGACACCTTCAACGGCTCTTTTGGTTACAAACTCGAGTTTGATATAACCTTAACAACACTTCGACTTAGTTCCTTTTTTGTCGCAGATTTGAATGTCTTGGCAAATATCTATTTTTCTAAGGAATCGCGATCTTCTCGGTGTTGCGTCCTTGGATAGATATATTGATTGCCGGAACATTCAGTTTTATCGAGCATTCAAGACATTACCGAAGTCTTCGTAATTCTTTGTGCCTTCAAATATTCTTGATCTTCGATTCTCGATCTTGATCTTGTGTCTTGAGTCTTACGAGTCTTGAGGTCTTTCGAGTCTTCGTGGTCTTCGAATCTTTGTAGTTTATCTTGACCGATGTAATCGAGTCTTCGTCTTGAGTCTTGATTACTTTCAAGATCATCTCGAGTCTTGAGATCTCGATTTCATCTGAAATTTTTTGGATACTTGAAACATATCGAGTTCTTGTAGTCTTGTAACCTATCTGAACTATATCTGGCGACTATACATTTTGCAGATAACATCCCGAATACTCTAAAAATCGAATCTCGACTAACTATCAAGATCATTACGATCATGTCATACTCGGGGTTTTGGGATCTAATCAAAATCATATATCTTTATTAAATTCATCTCCCAACAATTTCCCCTTTTTTGATGATGCCAAAACCTATCTTGTTACAAACATATAACCTATACTCAGGGGTTTGGTTTATCCTATTACAAGATTGGTTGTCTCCCAACAATTTCTAAATCGAGAATTTCCCAACAATTTGAGTTTCAAAGTATCTTCTTGAGTATCCATATCTTCTCGAGTCTTGATAACTCTTGGAGTCTTGATATCTTCGAGTCTTGATATCTTTGAGTCTTGATTATCTTACGAGTCTTCAATGTCTTGAGTCTTGAGTCTTGATGTCTACGAGTCCCGATTGTCTTACGAGTCTTCAATGTCTTGAGTCTTACGAGTCTTGAGGTGTCTTCTGAGTCCTCGGTGTCTTACGAGTCTTGATGTCTTGATGACATCTTTGAGTCTTGATGTCTTGATTGACATCTTTGAGTCTTGATGTCTTGATGACTTCTTGAGTCTTGATTTCTTCGGCAACTTCTTGAGTCTTGGTTTCTTGATTACTTCTTGAGTCTCAGTTTCTTGACAACTTTACCGAGTCTTGATTTCTTGATTACTTCTTTTGAGTCTTGATTTCTTGATTAACTTCTTGAGTCTTGATTTCTCCATTTACTTCTTGAGTCTTGATTACTTGACAACTTCTTGAGTCTTGATTTCTTGATTCTTCTTGAGTCTTGATTTCTTGAGTTTACTCTTGAGTCTTGATTTCTTCAAGAACTTCATCGAGTCTTGATTTCTTGATTACTTCTTGAGTCTTGATTTCTTCAAAATCTAACTTCGATCTATATCTGGCGACTATACATGGTGCAGATAACTTCCTTAACACTCTATATCTCTGAACGACTCAATCTATCAAGATTATCCTGAACATGTCATACTCAGGGGTTTTTGGGATCTAATCAAAACTTCTTTATTAAATTCATCTCCCAACACTTGGCCTCTCCAAGGTCCTTCATAGCAAACCTTTCAGACAATTTTTCCTTCAACTTGCTCACCTCCCGAGCACTAGAGTCTGCTATTAACATGTCATCAACATATAATAGCAAAATGATATAACCATCATCATACCTCTTGAAGTAACAGCAATGGTCAGCCTCACACCTATTGATCTTAATCTCGTGCATGAACCCATCAAACTTCTTGTACCACTGTAATGGAGCTTGTTTCAGACCATACAAGCTCTTCTTCAACTTGCAAACTAGCTCACTACTCCCCTTAGACAAGTATCCTTCCGGTTGCTTCATGTAGATGTCCTCATCCAAATCACCATGAAGAAAGGTGGTTTTCACGTCCATCTGTTCTAACACCAAATTTTTCGCGACCACCGGACTCGAGAACCAATCGAATGGTAGTTAGCTTCACCACTGGAGTAAAAACATCAGTATAGTCAATACCATGTTTCTGCTGAAACCCCTTTACAACCAATCTTGCCTTGTAGCGTTTGCTTCCATCAGCCTCCACTTTTACTCTGTAAACCCACTTGTTATGCAGTGCTTTCTTGCCCTTAGGAAGCTCAACAAGCTCCCAAGTTTCGTTGGTCATCAATGAATTCATCTCATCATCCATTGCAAGTTTCCACTTGTCCACCTGTTCACTACGTGTTGCCTCTGCATAACATTCAGGTTCACCACCATCAGTTAACAATAGATAATGGAGGGAGGGTGAATACCTATCAGGAGATCTCCGATCCCTTGTGGATCTCCGCAGCGGAATTGTTGGTGGTGGTGTACTTGGTTCTTCATCAACAATCACCTGATCATCTAAAACCCACCCCTTTGCTCCCACCCGAGTTCGAAATGTCTAACTCCACAACCTGAGACTCAGAACCACCTTCTTTGGATTTTCCCAACCTGTCTTTGTACATCACCTGTTCATTAAATATGACATCTCAACTACGAATCACCTTTCGGTTTTCCTCATCCCAAAATCGATAGCCAAATTCATCACCGCCATATCCAACAAACGTACACTTAACAGATTTTGCATCCAACTTACTTCTACTCATAGAATCAACATGAACATATGCAACACACCCAAATACTCGAAGAAAAAACAGATTTACCTCCTTTCCCGACCAGGCCTCCTCTGGTATGCCATTTTCCAAAGGAGTTGAGGGTCCTCTGTTTATCAAGTAAGTTGTTGTGTTAACTGCCTCTGTCCAAAATATCTTTGGTAGATCACACTTCAATCTCATGCTTCTAGCACGTTCACATAGGGTCCTGTTCATACGTTCTGCCATGCCATTCTGCTGTGGGGTTCCTCTCATGGTTTTCTCCATTCGGATTCCATTCGCCTCACAGAATCCTTTGAACTCACGGAGCTCGTACTCTCCACCATTATCGAATCTCAAACACTTCACCTTGAGACCCGTTTCAGTTTCTACAAGAGCCTTCTGTTTCCTGAAAGCATTAAAGGCATTAGACTTATTTTTCAAGAAATAAACCCATACCTTCCTCGTAGAGTCGTCAATGAAAGTCATGTAATATGATGCTCCACCAAGGGATGTCACTTGTGCAGGACCCCACAAATCATTGTGAACTAACTCCAGCTTCTGCTTCTTCAAAGCCCTGCCTCCCCTCGAAAAACTCACCCTTTTCTGTTTTCCGAATACACAGTCCTCACATAAACCAATGTCAACTGTCTTGAGGTCTGGCAGTTTACCCTTCGAGCACATAACTTTCATCCCCTTTTCACTCATGTGGCCTAGACGACAATGCCATAAATTTGCATTCCCTTTTTCACTTGCAAGAGCAATGCTATCCCGGGTGTTTCCTGTCATATACAACGTCCCCTCTTTAATTCCACGAGCCACTACCATGAAACCTTTGGATACAAACCTCTTTATTTACACCCAAAGGTCACCTTGTAGCCCTCGTCATCAAGTTGCCCAACTGAAAGCAAATTCCTCTTCAAACCAGGAATATGTCTCACATCTTTCAATTGTAACACAGTCCCATTTGGTGTCTTAATCCGAACATTCCCCTTCCCTTTGATTTCCAGAGGCTCATCATCAGCTAGATAAACCTTCCCAAAGTTCCCGGAAGTGTACTTTTCCATTACGTCAGCACTGCTGCACGAATTAAACGAAGCTCCAGAATCTAACACCCACGACTCCAATGGACTGCTTACACTCAGAATCAATGCATCTGAGTCCTCATCAGTGGCAACGCTGGCTGAGTTGTCATTCTTCTTTGGTTCATTCCCTTGTGCCTTGCACTCACTTTTGTAATGACCAAGTTCATGACATTTATAACACTCAACTTTACTCTTATCCTTCTTGGGCTTATCTTTGCCCCTTGACTTCGATCTACCCCGATTTGGCTTCCCCTTGGATTCAGATCTGCCTCTGCTTCCCGCACTCAAAGCAGATCCTGTGGCCACACCCAACTCTTTCCTGCGAATTTCTTCGCTCATGACCAGATCCCTAACCTCATCAAATTTCAGTTCACTTTACCTGCTGAAGCACTAACAGCCGTTACCGTCCCACTCCAATTTTCTGGTAAAGAAGACAACAAAATAAGGGCTTGAACCCATCATCAAAATCAATCTCAACCGAGCTCAATTGGGCTATGATCATATTGAACTCGTTGAGATGGTTGGCTACCACAGTATCCTCCGCCATCCTCAGGTTGAATAACCTCCGCATCAGATGAACCTTGTTCGCTGCAGACGGTTTTTCATACATCTTAGTCAATATCTCCAGCATCTCCTTTGTGGTTTTTGCTTTCACCGTATGTAGGGCGACGTTCCCAGATAACGATAAACGAACCACACTCATCGCCTTCCTATCCAGCAACTTCCACTCGTTGTCCTTCATCTCTTCAGGTTTTTCACCCAACCGTTGATACAGATCTTTACCGTACAGGTAATCTTCGATCTGCAATTTCCAGAATCCAAAATCCGTTCCATCAAACTTCTCAACAGGCGATTTCCTTTCAGCCATCATAATTGCTCTCCACAGATCCCTTTAACCTGATGCTCTTGATACCAGTTGTTAGGAATTAAACAAGCAATTATGGAGAAAATAATAGAACTAGGAATTTAGAGACAAACAATTTGGTTACCCAGTTCGTCAGGAATGACTACGTCTGGGGGCACTACCGAGCCAGGAGATTCACTATTTTCGTGTGTTCTTCGTACAAAGAGGCAAATACAATGAGTCAAGGTATTTAAATGAGACATGGGCCAAAGCCCTAATTCACGCGCACAGCTGCGGAACCCGCTCGACCACGGGCCTTGGTCGAGCGGTTCCGCTTGATCAGATCGCCAGCTCGAGCGCCTCCAATGCTCTGGTCTCCCGTCGCGCTCGACCTCCTTTGGTCGAGCAGAAGTGCTCGACCTAACACCATTGTCGAGCGCCTCGCCCTTGCTGGATCCCTTCTCCGACTCAGGCTCCACAACCCAACACGATTTTCATCCTTTTTTGACCAATTTAGGTCCTAGGGTGTACGATATTCATCTTTTATGTTTATGCTTTATCATTTTTGGTTCTAAAGTGTACAATTTTCATCCTTTTGGACCAATTTATGTCCTTTTTTTTGTGGCTTTCAGGATACTATAAAAATTTCTGATGAAAAAGGACCAAAATTGGTAAAAAAGGATGAAAATCATACACCTAGGACCAAAAATGATAAAATAGAAACATAAATGATTTATTTTGGAATGAGTCAAACTTACAGGACGTAAAATGAAATATTCTCAATCGGATTCGGAGTTGGCAGTGAGAGTTCTTAATATTATTGGCCAGTGGGAGTAGTAGTTGTGAATTCGTGCTTGTTGGGATTCCCTTTGTGACATGCGAAAGGATATGCAGATCAAGATTTTCCCACGTACGCCGCGAGGGCAACTCTATTGTTGATTTACTTGCAAAGTTACATGAACATAATGTGTGGATAGGGGATGTCCCGACTTCCTTACTCGTTATTTATTTACGGATATGAATATGGATTACTTTCGCACTGTGATGTAATACCTTTTTTTAGAGGGGTTTTTCTTTTTTCCTTTGACTAGGGTTTTACCCCAACAAGGTTCTTGTATAACGTTTTAACACTTTTAGAAGAGGTAGGTGTTGATTTGTCTTAGAAGAATTTTATACTCAAAATAATTATAATTTTATTCTAATCTAAAAGAATTAAATATATTATATATATTATAATTATATCCTTCTATTCTTTTTTATGTGATAGACATTAACTAAACAAATTTACATCATATAAGTAAAAAAAAAAGAGAGGTAACATGTCACATTCAAGGGTTAAACAGTCGAAAATTGCTAGAATAGCGGGTTTAGATTGCCTATCTCCTCGGTGCCTACTAGTCGGGTCCTTTTTTTTTTTTTTTACACCATCTAAGCCTCACCAATATTATTAGAAAGTCATTTGATAACTACTAAAATATTTTACCATAAATAACTGCATAAATCAATTATTCAATAGACTGTCAACATGTATAATCAATAAATTAATAAATTAAAATGATAATATGCAAAATGAGTTAACATCATAATTCAACTTCCGAATATCAGTTTTGGAAACTTTGGTTCTGTTTATTCCCCTCTTCATCCGATATGCGTCTTTTGAATTTGATTAGTACTATTTTAATTTTAATTTAATTGAAATGACGAAAAAAAATCTCAAACAACCTATCCCGACTAGCATTGTTAATCCGGGCCGGGCTAAACGGGCCGGCCCGTTTAAACCTATTATATGCAGGGTTAGGGCCGAGCAATGGGAGACCCGTTTAAAATCGGGTCTTTTTGGCCCGGACCGATTAGCCCGCGGGTTAACCGGGCCAACCCGTTTAGCCCGTTTATATTTATATATACTCAATTTTTTATTATTTTTTTATTTTCTAATTTTTTAATTAATTTTTTTAAAAGTTTTTTTTCAATTATGGCCAATCAATTACAAATTAAATATTTATATTTGATTTAGTCAATTAATAATTAATCCTCTCCAATTCAATATTTTTTAACAGTTTTGAATTTCTATTGAATTGAATAAATAAGTAAAATATTAATCCAATATAAAATAATAATATAATATTTTTATAAATTCTATTATGAAATTTGTTCATAATATGAAACTGATATCATTATAATTATAAATTAATATTATGGTATTAATTTATAAATGTGATGATACAAATTTTATATTATTAACTAATTTCATGGGAACTTTGCTCAATTATGTTATTAAAGATGATGGAAACTAATTTTATATTTTTAACATTTGTTATTAAAGATGATGGGGCAGTCTGGATCGAAATTTTTGTCATTATGTAATGTTAATGTTTGAACATTTTTTTTTTAATTTTTTTCGGAGCCCTTTAGGTGGCCCGTTTAGCCCGCAACCCGCTAGGGTTAGGGTTAGGTCTCAACTATTAGAGGCCCGTTTAAAATGAACCGCTTAAGGCCCGGGACCGTTTGGCCCGTAGCCCTATAGGGCTGGCCCTAATGGGTTAGGGCCGACCCGTTTAACAATACTAATCCCGACTCGCGGCTAAAGTGGCAAACCCAAAATGCCTAATAATGTAAAGGATTACCATGAAACCAGGTCGTCCGGTGGCCCCTAACACCGACTATTCAGGGATTGGGCTTGTGTTGTACATTACTATGCAGTAGACCCGTATGGATCTATAATGTATTTTTAACTGAATAAAATTGTGTGTTGTACTAGATCTAAATGCACTATGACTTGACTTTGATTTCCTCGAAAGTCCTCTCTGGATTGATCTTCATGCACTATAATAAAATGAAGAATTGCCTACGGAAATTTTCAATTGGCAATGAATTTTTTCTACAAAATAATTTGATCCTTAAAAATATTTTTTTATTTTTTCCTTTTGCGGCCAAGTATTCCAAAATGTTGCAATAAGTGAGATGCGTGGTCGAGTAAAAGCTTAAGCCAAGGGTAGCATAAACACCAAACAGAGTATATTCTTTATACATCTTTTGACTTATATAACCTATGTTAATTTCATGTGCACTAAAAAAATTTACATTGTCACAAATGAAATCTCGTCATTAAAGACTATGTCCTAGCATTAAAAACTTTTAGCTAGAGAAAAGTTATAAACACAAAATTTTTGTTATTAAATCTCAATTTTCATATAATGATAATTACAGAAATTGGAGATATGAAGAAAGAAAAAAATCTTCCAAGAAAAAAAAAAGATTAACCTAATATATATGTGCATGCATCAGTTGTTTACATTTTCTATCAGACGAAGAAAATCCTCAACAGATAATGGAAGCATCAATGGACCAGAGGATTGATAACCGTAGATTTCTAAAGCTTTATTAAGGAGCATTTGAAAGAGAGGATTGTATAGATATGAAATCGGGATCAGAAATGTTTGAAAATGTTGAATTTGATCCTCATTTGGTAATCCCACTTTCACTCCCACCCACCCTTTCTTCACCTTAATCTTCTTTCCACCTCTTTGCATCTTCATCTTTAGAGAAATCATTGTAGCAATATATCACTCTGTGTTTGGTTGGAATTAATTTTCTATTGGGACAATATACTCATAAAGTTAAATATTTATAGACCAGAAAGACTAACTTTGATTCCTTTTTTTTGGCTTTGTATTTATCAAATTAAGTTTCTTAGAATAATCAGCCTAGGTGCTGCATAGATTATGGAGCATCTTCTAAGTGTAATTAGGATAGCTATTTAAGCAATTAAGAATTGTGATTTCTCGACGCTTATTAAACAATAAACAACATAACTAAAAGGTTCCATTGAACGATAAGAACTCTTAGCAACAAGAATATATACTAACCGTACACACATATATGCTATTGCTAATTAATAAATCATTGGAAAGATGCCATAAGTTTTATATTTTTTTGAATGTGTTGGTTTTTTGTGATTCACTCAATTTGTCGACAATACAATATAAGTCAAAGTTCCTATTATTCTTGAAAAGTTAAAGGGTTTAGTCAGGGACAGACCCAAAAATTCTTTATGATGGGGCAAAAAAAAAAGTATAAACATGAATTAATACATTAAAAATGAGGTAATGAGGAGTGGGTTTTGGAAACGTGATATCCGCTATCGTGTTGGAGCTTGGAAGGGTGCTTAGAATCAGTCCTACAATACGAGGGTCCTAAGCAAAAACATGTTTAGATCTTTTATATTTTGTATAATAAAAAAATTTATCATTTAATATGAATATAATTTTATTAAAATGAACAAAATATAAATGTTCAAAAAATATATATTTTTGGAGGGTATTGGGATTCGAAAGCTAAACCTTTAACCCAAATCAATAAGCAAAAAACCAGATAAGCTAGCTGATGTACCATGTAAGGGAAACAACATCAGGCAATGTATCGAATCAAAAAATGTATATAAACTTATTTATATGAACATATTAATTAAAGATTATAAAATTTTTGTGGGGGCACGTGCCACCAGCTTGATTGTTGTGTGTCCGTCTCTGGGTTTAGTGATGCAGTGAGAAGCGTGAAATACAATGAATAACCTTCTCAATCTCTGTTAATTCTCATGGAATACCGACAATGAGGAAAATACGAGAAACTCTCTCGAGAAACTTTAATTTCTTAATTCATAAACAATTGAATGAAAAAGTTACAAATGACTTGCTTAAATAATAAAACTCTAATACTAATTACGAAAATATAATAAATGCTAATAAATTAAATTAATTGTTAATTTTCTAATTAAATCATGATTATAATAAATCAAAATCGCTCTTGCGATCTCATCTCCATCATTTAGGAACGTTGATTTCGTAACTAACCCGAAATTTTGGACTTTGCAATTTTAAACTCTAGTTCATTTTGAGATTTAAAGTAAGGATTTCAAATCCTATTAATCCTACTATATTTTATCACATATTGTTACTCTTCTTTTATTCTCTTTGTACACTCATATTATCTACATTTTTATTTTCTCAATTACACTTATAATATATTAATAATAATAAAACATCATTCAACATTTCCCTCATCCCACCCTATAAAATTTCAAAATAAACATACATTTTTTTTTTTTGGAAACAAGCTAAAATATATTAAGACTTCCAGGGGCACTGTTGGGGAATGATTTTGCCCAGATCTATTCGGGGTGAATATTTAAATACAAATTTAATTCATTAATTATTACTAGCATGAATTAATCCTATATTAATTCAAATAATAATTGCAACAACATATCATGCATATAATAAGTCACGTAAAACCTACATGTGATGCGGAATCTCACGGGTTTACGTGAGAACGCATCTCGGGATGGCAGTGAATTCGGTTGGACGGACTAACAAAAAGGACTTCCCAAGTATTCCCTTAGCCCTTGCTCAACTATCCGGTGGAAGGACACTTGTCGAACAATTAACAAAAGGAAAAAATAAACTTTGTTGCACCACTTATGTGGATTTGCTAATTTTTCCAGCACATAAAATTGTACTTGGGAATGAACTAATCATCCCCTATTTATAGGAGAGGAGGGGGTCGAAAATCTTGTAGAAAAACAATGTGGGAAAAGACTTTTCTTGGTCACCAAGAAATCTTGAATATATCTTTTATATTCTTTTTCCCATAATTAAAATATTCCACAAAAATCCCACCTCCTCTAATATTATGGAATTTTTGAAAATAATGTCTTGCAAGATTCCAAGATTTGGATCTTCTTGAATTTATGAGATATTCTTGTATTTCAAGAAATACATATCTTCCATAATATCTTTTCAAGAAAATCAAGAAAATCTTTCTTGCCCATTATCTTCAAATTTTCGAAATTTCTATATAGATATCCAAGTGGGAGGTTTCTTGAATTTAATGAGATAATCTTGTATTCCAAGAATACATATCTTCATTCCATAACAAAATTCAGAGAAAATCTTTCTCCCTCTTTTATCCATAAATTTTGAAATTTTAGGGAAAAATTAAGCAACATTATTTATTTTATTTTAATCACTTTTTTTAGTTATTGGACTATTTGTTGGGCTACTCAGGGGGCCTTTAGGAGAATTAAGATTGGACCTTCCAATGGACCTTGAATATCTAATATTGAGCCACAATATAATTCAAGCCCATAAATATTAATTAATCCCACTACATAATTAATATTGCACTATCCATCTTAACCCATATTACAGTCAATATGGCTCCCGATCATTATTTCCCGTGTTTAAGATTATCTAGCCCATTAATTAATTCAAGCCACTAAAATAGCTTTCCGTTAATTAATATCCTTTTGTCCTTGGTCGATGAACGGTTCAACATTATTATCCATAGGAAACTAATTCCACTTGCAAGATTTGGTATGATAAAACTTATGAACCTCCCAAGGGGGCAAATCAAGCAAGCGTACTAGCACACGATTCTTCGTATTAAATCTTAGCAATCACATGTGACCAATAATATTGCCCACGATAAAAAGTATTGAATCTCTCTGATTCGCTACCCATGATAAGTCAAAGCAATAGTTATCAATCCCACGTGATCCTATTTAAGGGACGAAGATTAAGAAACAACGAACCATCGAGGTCTAATTCTTCCTTGTTGGATTCAAGAATTTATCCTCCTCAGAGGGTCCTATTCAACAAGATCGGTCATGCACTAGTGTAATCTCTTGGTCAAGACAAACCAATCTGAGCCTTACACCTCAACCTTTCGCGATGGTTGTTCATTTCCATCTAGGTCGTGAATGGAGTACTTATAGTTACAAGGGACTGTTAATTTAATCTTCGTGATCCGGTATCACTAAATTAACTACTGATGTAACACGTAATTATTGAACGAGTTATCAAAGAAATATATATAACATTCAATCATATTTAAAGCATCGTTGATAAACAATTTATTTCATAAATAAGTTCGAAATTAGGTTTTCGATTATACAAAGTAAAAAGCATATTTTTCAAGATAATCCCAACAGCACAAGATATGCCACCAAAAAAAAGAGAACTAATGGGTTTCTAGATACACATTCATCTCTATGCATTGTAGAGCCTCTAAACATGATAGCACTACGAGATAACCAAATTTGCCAAACCGTACATTGCTGCAGAGCACGTACAATGAAAGGGAATATGAAGGGTTGCCAACATTCCTCTTCTGAAGATTCCGAAGGGTCCGGATTATGTCTTGATCCATCTTTTGTTGGGTTTCAAGGCCACCGTCTCCAGCACAAATGAGGGTTTATCTCGGATTCAGGTATCCTTTTTTGGTGACGGTGTAGCCAAGAACACCCATTTCCCTCTTTTCCCTCAATTTCGTTTTACCACTGAATTCTCACAAAGATTTTGAATTCGCACTACACCTACTGCAGCCCTAGCGCCAAGACTATATAGGGGGCAATCAACGTGATTGGCACAAATTGTGTCGATTGTCAATGCCAAGAAATCAGGGCTGCAGAAGGTAAGTCAACCGTGTAATTGAGATTGAAGCAATTAGTGTATCACTGAGATGAGGGAGTATTAGGAAAGAGGATGAGAAATATGGAATGAGCTTTATGAATTACTCTTGGGCCAATACTCAATTACTTAACAACATTAGGCATCACATCCCGCTCTGATACCACTGTTGGGTTTCGGTGCCATCGACCGTCACGGGAGACTTAAGATTGTGGCAGGGCTCAGGCTCCTATTTCGACGACGGTGACAACAATGGATCAATTTTTTTCTTCTTCTCTCTCAACACAGAATGCTCAAACAATATTTCGGGATTCATTCACAAAGAAAAACTTTTTTGAATTTCACTTCAAAAGGGACGCTCCTCCAGCATTTTATAAGTCAAATAATTCTCAATCACATGTCAATTAGTGAAAAGATTATGGAATAATTGAGGTAAAAAATTAATGACAGAAATCAGGGGAAACACGTTTGAAAAAGAGGAAGAGGAAAGAGAATCATGGGCTTTAGGGACTTAATTTATTGGGCCAAAAATCCAAATCATCACATAAGCCCAACATCTTCTATGAAAAATTAACTATACATTTTAACTATTTATTAGGATAGTAGAATTCTAGGACTTAAAATTTTAGGATCCCCTGCCCACTGTAATCCCAAAGCGTAGATATCCTCATGTAATATAGATATTCTTAGCCATGATTGCTTCCCTAAAAATATGAATATTAATTTTGTCAATTTATGACAAACAACAACTGAGTTAGTATCAAGAATCATTTTGTAACTTAGGTCGTATCAAATTTTAAATCTGTATTTTTTACTTTAAAAATTTGGGTCTTGCAATGCCAAGTTCGGTTTTGTATGTATCTCTCTTTTTTTTTTTTTTTAAGATGAGATTTTTTTTAAGTATGAAAAAAAGATGAGATTGAGATCTCTACTATTCATTCCACTTCTCTTCGGATGGACTATGCTTGAGAGGCCTTTTGCTAGCATAATTCGAACTTTTCTCTTTTTTCCTAATGTTGATAGTGGAATTTGAGGAGTTGGCTACATTATAAAAGATTCCATTAAAGGAGCCTTTGGTTTTGCCTTTATCATATCTGTATTTAATCTCTTCCTCCTTTCTTGCCCCTTCCTCATCACTCATAAGTGTAATTTTATTCCGATTTTCCCTCGCAGATCCATACCATTATTGTCAGTATAGTGGGTACCAAAATAAATGAATTACATAGCAAATTGTTTTTTTTTTAATATTTAGGCAAATCGTAAGCAATAATTTTACTATTTAATCATTTAAATTATTTTGATAAAAAAATTCATAGTCAATTCTTTATCTCTCGGTGATTCAAATATTAATTTATATTGCAAAAGTTTCAGAGGAATTGAAGATTAGAAGAAGAAACTAATCTCCAAAAAAAAAGAGAGAGAGAGACTAATTCAGTTTAACTGATATATCTGTACATTCTTCAGTTGTTTGCATTTTGTATCCGCCATAGGAGATGAAGAAAATTCTCGGCAGAGCATGGAAGCATCAAGAGACCAAAGGATTGATATCTGTAGATTTCTGAGGCTTTATCAAGTAGCGTTTGGAACAGGGGATTGTATAAATATGAAATCGGGATCGAAAATGTTTGAAAATGTTGAATTTGATCATCATTTGCTAATCCCACTTGCACTCCCACCCACCCTTTCTTCATCTTCTTTCCAGCTCCTAATTGCATCTTCATCTTTACAGAAATTATTTTAGCTTTCTCTTTAATTTTATATTAGGACAATATACTCATGAAGTGAAAAATGTTGAATATTTATAGAGCTGAAAGACTTGCTTTGATTCCTTTTTTATGCTTTGTAAACATCTTAGAATAATAGCTTAGTTACTACATAAATTATGGAGCATCTTCTATGTGTACTATACTTGTGATAATTTCTGAACTCATACGAAATAACATAGACAAAAAAGTATACCAAATCCCTGGAAAGATATGCCACAATTTTTTGTTTTTTGTTTTTTTGGTTTATTGTTCATGGTACACTCACTTAGCTAGGCTGTCAATCAAAGTTCTATGATTCTTCACTAAAAATCCTTTACATTATTAGGCATTCTGGAAATTAGGTAGGCATTTGAGATTTTTTTTTTCGTCATTTCACTTAAATTAAAATTAAAATAATACTAAATTAAAATTTAAAACACGCATATCGGATGAAGAGTGGCACAAACAGAACCAAACTTTCCAAATTTGAAATTCGGATGTTGAATTATGTTGTTGACTTATTGTGCATATTGTCATTTTATTTTATTAATTTATAATTTATTGTCACTAATTTGTCACTAATCTGCATTTGGCTTTGGACAATTTGTTAAAATAGCATTTAGAGAGCGGTTATAACGGTTGTCAAAATAATGATTGTCCAAGTTTTGCACAATTTGTTAAAAAATCGATGTCCAAAATTGTAGGCTTAGACAGCGGTTTCTAACCGCATTGTAACAAGTCGCCTTGGACAGCGGTTTATAACCGCTGTCTAACCTATTTTTTTTAATAATTTTATTTATTATTTAGATAGACAACGGTTATAAACAGTTGTCAATATATATATATATATATATATATATATATATATATATATATATATATATTTTAATTATTAATTTATATTTTAAAAAACCTATAATAAAACCATTAACCAAAATTTATATATACGTCCAATACTATAAACCATAAACCAAAAATCCTATAATAAAACCATAAACCAAAACTTATACCACATAATATATATACGTCCAATACCAAAAAATCAAATAAATAAACATACACATCATGAAATATATAAACATACACATCATCAACATATATATATGTCCAATACACCAAAAATATGAAATATATATATATCATCACAAATATATAATTTAATTACATGCTACCAAAAACTTCAAACAACGATCACTCAATATCGTATGAATATAAGAATCAATTGTATAGGTACCCCGTCCAATCTTTTTTCCATTTCTCCATTCTTTTCTTAGAGTGAGACTTGAGCAGATGGTCATAGACAAACTGCAAACAACGAATCAATCAATATAGTATGAATTTTTATTCAATCAATAATAATTTAAATAAATTGATATATTGACTTACATTGTTAGGATTAATCGTCGTTTGAGAAGTGGAGATTATATATTCGATAAAGCAACACACAAAATGTCCACAATGATCATTATCTCGTTGCCTCGGAACCTATTGATTAGCAATTATAATCACGTATTACAATTATGATTTCTTTCTATTAGTTTAATAATTTACTAAATAAAATTTACCTTAACGTTAATCCAGTTCACTTTATTGAAATTGGATCTTGAACCTTGACTCAGAAGGCGACTCCGATACATCGTCATCACCCTATTATTATTATAATTAAAAAAATAAAAATAGAATATTAAAAATGAACTTACGCTTCCATATATGAAACGAGATCAGGGCGATTTGAAATCACTCCATTCTGAGCTGGGTCCATAAAATACACACTTAATGTATTCATGTTTATTGCGACCAGCACCCAATGACTCCTATATTATATTGAGAATATTAAAATTAACTGCAAATTTAGCATATATATGTGCAAATATTATAAACATGAATACAAATTTTAACGAAATATTTATTGCACTCACCCCACATTTCTTTGGCGAAAAAAATGAGATGATCGCTCTCGGTTTGATTCAAAGATATGATTAAATATCCCATCCATGGTGCATGCCTTATCACCCATTATATGCAAGACATTTGGGGAGATGAAGAATACATTCCACTTGCTCGGGCATCTCCGGAGAGATATACCTCACCCAAATATCTTTAACCAACATATATCGCTTAATTAATATTTAAAAAGAAAATTAAACTATACGGAAAGTGAATATTGAGAACTAGTAAACACATACCTGAGGTAAAGGGCTATGGTGGTTGCACTCAACCACTCGTCATTCAAGACTTCACGCACATGTTCCTCACCGATAAATTCTTGGAAAGTATTCTGATGAAAGTAAGCATATATGGGAACTGTGACGGTCTCGAAAGCATTAGACGATATTATCCGATGCACCCTAGACTGTACATAATCATCGTGATCTAAGTCTCCAGTCATTGGATAACCTAGTCTGCGCGCACTAACAGTGGAGTCCCTCGGTCTCTCCATCTGACTGTCTACGACACTTCTTGATTTCTCTTTAGTCTTTTGTTGTGATTTTTGTTTAGGCTTTTGTGGTGTCGGCAGATCCTACAATCAATTTGCAATATTATTTAGAACGACAAATAAGATAATAAATTTTAACAACATATATTTTACCTTTTTGGTGCGAGAGACCAAGTTGCTCGGCCATTTGATGATGTGCCCAACCGCTGTTCTGACTGTGAGCATCATCTATTGGTTTCGGTACGGGTGAATCTTCTTCTCCGATTACGGGTACATCTAGTGTGACCCTCACGAAACCAGGAGTGATAGGACAACCATGAATCATTCCATGGGAGTTGTTGTGCAACGATCCTGTGGCCACCAACCGAAAAGGATCCTCCAAATAAATGTAGCAAAGGGTCGGTGCCTGTTCGTATTTAGTTAGAAAATTTTAATACACTAGTCTTTAATTAAAACATAGACGAGACATGCACATTTGATACCTGATAGACGTTTTGAAGTGCCTCAATACAGTCGTCCCCAGCTTCAGCCGAAAACCTAGCATCAGTTACACTATTTTCACAGCTTGCTGCACTCAACGACATTCCGTGACTCGATCTTCTCTCGGACCTCAAACGTTCCACATCTTTAGTCAACTTGGCAACCTATTCCGAAAGTATACTCACCATATTCATGGAAAGAAGGGCAGGTGTCATCGCTAATGATGTCTTCGTCACGCCATATCTCAAACTCTGTAAGCGGCCGGGATGCTCCTGGCGACCTATAGCCCGTCCAAGCAGATCATCAGTACCGATAATGCGGATGTCCTCGGGCGTCATGGTCTGAGAAATATGCTCCTGAATCACAAAAAAATATTATTTAATTATTTATTTAGAAATAATAGTTTGTAATTGAAAGATAAATTAATGGATAGATTACTCCTTCATCAATGATACGATGTACAGTGGAATCGACAATACTCCCGTCTCTAGTCTTTCTGGTACTCTGAAATAACTCGAAACAGGTAACAACAGGCTCACTCTCTCCAGCTTTCCTTCTTTCTTCTTTCTACGATAGTGATGAAAGTGTCCGTTTATTAGATATATTAAAAGTAAATATATAAAAAAATTAAAAGTTAGGATTTTGTTCTCACCATATCTTCTCTTATGCGTGCATAACCTTTGTTCGATCCACGATATCGAGCCCCCATCACCTTGGCTTGTTGGCGATTTTTCTTACTTCGATTTTAAAAAATATAGGGCATTAGGAATTGAGGAAACTGACATTGATCAATTATACCTGGAAATCATCATCCATAGATCTACTCACAAACTCCTCCCAGTACGGGGGCCACCGTAGGGGCATTCTGATACGTCGGAGGCGGAATAGCCGAGTAAAGACCAATGTCCGAATCTCGTGTTTGACTTCTCAGCCAAGCTCGGAAATTCTTGGCCATTACTCCAGCTTGCGATAATATTTGCTTCTTCTTGGAATGGTCAAGGCCGGTGAATGTAGTCTATACGCATATAACATAATAATTTAGTAAATTTAATAATCATACGACAACTTTCAATAAGCATATAATTAACATACCGAAAGTTCATCCCATAATCTTTCCTTCAAAGGAGACAGTTTTTCGCTACGCCAGTCCTTGGTTGGCAGCACGATAAGGATTACCCTCCTGACGGCAGCTCCAAGGTAGAAGGACAACTTCTCACTCTCTTTTCCTATTGTCTGCCCATACTCATTGAACGATGACTGCAATAACATAGTATTTAATTAGGTTCAACGATCAATCAATATAATTACAATTTCAATTGTTCAATTGTAATAAAATTACCTGAAGTATTTTCCCTTTGCTAAGAGCTCTTTTAATAGAAGACATTGTGACTATACCCCTCGTGCGCTTCTCCCCAGAGTTGCTAGTGGTGGGAGCATCAGTAGTGTCACCCTGTCTCAACTCATCAGTATGATGTCGATCATATGCGCCATGATCTCCATCATAATCTCCATCAGGATCTCCGTCATCTCTGGGATGTTGCAAATAAGACATGATCTTGTAAAACAGAAGAAACAACATTTAATAAACAAAAATCAAACAATAATCAATAAAGCAGCAGAAACAACATTTAATAAATTTAACACTAATTTAATAAAGCATATTATGCTTAAATCCTCACACAAGCATATTATCAAACACCTTGAGTGCAACACCTAATACTTTTAAATGCTTTGAATGGAACACCTAATACTTTAAAGTTTAAATGCCTTGAATGAAACACCTAATACTCTTTTAATGAAATAACTAATACCTTTGAATAAACACCTAATACCTTATTATGAAACAGCTAATACCTTTGAATGAAATAACTAATACCTTTAATTGAAACACCTAATACTTTTATGAAATAACTAATACCTTTTAATGAAACACCTAATACTTTTTAATGAAACAACTAATACCTTTAAATGAAACAACTAATACTTTTGAGAGAAACAACACACAAATTGATAACCAACCAACCAAAAAATACACACATTTTCAAGAGCATTCAAATCCCAAAAACTAAATTAAACAATCTAATCAAACAACAATTAATCCTAACATATAACAACAATTAAAATAAAGCCAATTAACCAATTAATCTAACAATATAACCATGCATATATCCTAACATATATAAATATATATATATAAAACATTAAATAAAATTACCTATTAATTAGAGGAGGGGGCGGTGGCCAAGCAAGAGGGGAGGAGAAGAGAAGGAGGCGGCAAGTAGGGGAGGAGGAGGAGGAGAAGGGGCGACGGCGGCAACGGCACGAAAGGAGGAGGACGACAGTGACGGCAACGGTGAGAGAGGAGGAGGCCGCCCGGGAAAAATGGAGGAGGAGGGAGGAGAAAAAAATAGAGGAGGAGGAAAATTGAGGAGATCCGAAAATGGGAAAAAACGCGTATGGCTACGCGCTTGCTGTACCGCGGATATAAGGGTTTACGGTTGGAGAGCGGTTCAAAACCGTTGTCCCTTGGAAAGCGGTTCTGAACCGCATTGCAAGTAAATAGAAGAGCGGTTCTTAACCATGACTCCAAGATTTTTTTTCTTGGAGAGCGGTTTTTGAACCGCATTGTAATATATATATATATATATATATATATATATATATATATATATATTTATAAAAATCGCTCTCCAAACTCGATTTTGGAGAGCTCTTTTAAAAGGGTTGTCCAAGTGAAGCTGTGCAAGCTTAAATGTGTAGTAGTGTGTTGATTATTGTCTATTGAATAATTGGTTTATACAATTATTTATACTAAAATGTTTAAGTAGTTATCAAATGACTTTCTGATCATATTGGTGAGGCGTAGATGATAGAAAGAAAATAAATTAAATAATAATAAAAAAAAATTGACCCGACTAGTCGGCAGTTCAAACCCGTCCGACTAGCAATTTTCGACATTTTCACCTTTGAATGTGACATTTTGCCCTTTTTTTTTATTTATATGACGTAAATTTACTTAGTTAATGCCTAGCTATTACCAAAAAAAAAGTAGAAGGACAAAATTCTAATATATATATATATATATATATATATATATATAAATGTTTAATTTTTTAGATTGTGCAAAATTATTATTAGTTTGAGCATAAAGTTCTTCTCTAGAAAGTCAGCTACAAATTTTCATAAAATGATCTTACAAATGACATGCAAATTTTTATCGTTTATTTCACAATTAGAATTAGGGATCAAAGTTGTCAAGTATTGGGCCCACTTTTCAAAATTCAATACAATCCCGAAATTCACCTATACACCTATTTTTACAAAATTCAATACAATCATATCATCACTTTTCTTCTACCCACTTATTCTCTCTCCTACTTTTCTTTCACCCAATACAATATAATAATACAATATCAACCACTATTACATATTGATTTGACATAAAACAAAAATCTTACCCTACCAAAATCTCAAAATAAACACATACTTTTACTATTCATCAAGAATTTCAAATCCATAGGATTTCGAAGTCATGACTTCCCCCGCACACCTAAATCCCGAAACAAACATACCAGTAGGAATCATTCTGATGATGCACCCAAGGTATTGTTTGGTGATACCCTATTTTCGGTCATTACTTGATTATGCTTCTTCACTTGTTTTTATTAGCTTTGTATATTGATCAATGGTTTCCATAGCAATTCACTTTGTCTGTACGTTGTACGTCCTAAGATTATTTTGTAGCATTCAAATCAATATCATTCGTTCAATAGTAATGTTGTGGACACTGGTCACCGAAATCATTTGTAAATTGAAAAATTGCAATAGTACCTGCGGATAAGCATATAAAATACTATTGACAAAAATTCATATGAGACGGTCTTATACTGAGATAGGGTACAACTTAATATAAATATATATTTATCCCTCCCAAAGTGTTAAAGCGTCAGTGTCCAAATTATATTTTTGTCTCATCGTGAAATTGTCTCACGCTAATGTGTCTCAAGCTCTAATGCACGGATTCTTAAAAAATTAACAGTATACAGTATCGGATTCGCCTGGGGTGCGATTCGGGTGGGATTCGTCTGGGATTCGCACCCGATTCGCCACGTGGCGAATCCCAATTTTATTTAATTTTTTTATTATGGGATCTGGCGTATCTGTTCGAGGATCTGGCGTATCGGATACGATCGGGATTTTTTTGTAAAATTTATTAAATTTTGGGGTTTTCATTTTTGTAAAAAATTAAAACTTACTAATAATTTGAAGGACACACTCTAAAATTTATTAAATATTAAAATTTATTAATCTTTTATTATGATTTATGACTTGTATGGGTTAATGATATTTGATTTAATTGTTGTTTTGTTACTTATGTGATGAATTCCTTGATATTAGTACTTGTGTTTTAAATACTCTTGATATTACTACATGTGTTATATATAATTGTTGTAAATTTTTTAATATTATTACGGTGATATATATAATTAAATTAAAAAAAATTGATGTATCCTACCAGTATCGTATCCTAAAAATTGAAAATCTACGAATCCCTTTTAGAAGATAAGTATCGATTCGCACCCGTGCAAACACAGTCTCAAGACTAGAAAAAAAACGGAAACATATTTTTCTTTTAAGAATATCGGGATCTCAGCAACTGCTTTGTATTCTTACTGTAACATGATAGAAGGATTTGACCTACAAATTGATAGTAGAGAGTTGAAGAAGCGTTTGCGGAGTGTGTCTCATGTGCATCTAGGTTCACTGTATACTCACAGTGCATTTTAGAACCATACAACTTGTTATATTGAAAGATGCAACTTGTTTACATTGAACTGTGTAAATATTTTTTCATATTAATAGTTATACGGTGCAGTGTAAATAAATTGCATATTTCAGTATAATAAATTGCATGATTTTAAAATATCACTATAAGTGTCCCGGTGCATACAAGACTTAGTTGCGTGTGTGACTTAAATTTGTATCTCTCTCAGATTTGAAAATTTCTCACATCATATTTTCCCTCTCAGTCATATTTTTTTTTCTCACATCATACACCGTCTCTTTCATATTATGAATCTATTCCTCTCATACACACCTATCTTTCCTCATCGTCTTTCTTACATATTCATAAATTTTTCTTTCTCCCATTCTTCAACCCCTCCCTCACATGTGTTTCTCTCTCTTTTCTGTCTACCTTTGTGCCCCCATTCTCTTTAAAACACATGTGAATCTTTCTTCATTCTCTTTCAAACACATATGAATCTTTCTTCGTTTTCTCTCTTCCATTTTCTTGGGTAAATTTCATTCTCCATCCACCCCTTCTCTCTCATAGATAAAATTATCTCCACTCTTCCTCATTTTCCCCATCTCATTAATCTTTTTCTATCCTCTTTCATTCTCATTCTCATTTTTTTCTTTTATTTTATTTTTCACAATAATGTGAATCTCTCTAAACTTTAACTACAATCTTATATTATGAAATTATAATTTTCAATATTCATTTTCACTACAAAAAAATGGTCAATTAACGAGGGCGTTAGCGAGAGCATACCCTCGTTAAATTGATTTAACGAGGGCATTAACAAGGGCTAATAACCCTTGATAATTTTCTCCTCGCTAAGTTTAACGAGGGCAATCATAGGCACTCGGTGTCAGCGAGGGCAAATGCAC
Source organism: Stenogyne calaminthoides (assembly GCA_037126765.1). Lineage (NCBI taxonomy): Eukaryota > Viridiplantae > Streptophyta > Magnoliopsida > Lamiales > Lamiaceae > Stenogyne > Stenogyne calaminthoides. Next base: position 5,992,392 of record JBBCBC010000003.1, on the reverse strand, counting down.
CCTCAATATTAGCGAGGGCAAAACTGTCCTGGCTAAAGTGTAAATTACAAAATTTTAAAAAAATAGCAAATTCGTGAGGCCAGGGAGTCAAACCAAAGACCTATTGCTCGCATGCGTGCTGCAATATCCACTGGACTAGACAATTAATTGATTGTATTTTCATTTTAAATAAATATGTATCATAATACCCTCTATAAATGAAATTATAAAACTATAAAAAATAACAAAACAGCTCGCAAGACCCAGGACTCGATCCCGCGACCTGCTACTGCCAGATAGTCACGATTTCCACTACACTACATATCTATTTTATTAAATTTTCACTTCTAATAAATATGTATCATATGTGTTCTGTATTTTTAACGAGGGACTATGCCCTCGCTATTAGCGAGGGGACTACACCCTCCCTATTAGAGAGGATTATTATGGTGCTTGTTAAATCCCTCACTATTAATGAGAGAAAATTTATTGCTCGTTAACGCCCTCGTTAGTAAGAAGCTCTTAAAATCTTTCATTAATTTCAAGGGTTATCAGAACCCTCTTTAAAACCCTTGTTATTAGTGAGGGCTTTTATAACCCTCGATAATGCCCTCATTAAAAGACAGTTTTTTTTGTAGTGTTCGAAACAACGAATTTGAAAATTCTCAATTAATATATAAATCCACAATAAAAAATTCAAATAATGAATTTTACATCTATGAAAATTAAATTCTTTCATTTTTAAATGTTCTAGCTAGCATTAATGACCTTTAATTAGAGAAGCTATAAGCACAAGATTTTAATTATTAAATCTCAATATATATTCTTATAGTGATAATTACAGAAAAATTGGAAATAATTAAGAAAGAAAAAAGAAATCCAAGATAAAAAAGACAAATTCAGTTAAACTATGTACATATGCCTCAGTTGTTTACATTTTTAATCCGCCACATCAGACGAAGAAAATCCTCGACAGAACATGGAAGCATCAAGGGACCAGAGGATTGATAATCGTAGATTTCTGAAGCTTTATCAAGAAGCATTTGAAGGAGGGAATTGTATAAATATGAAATTGGGATCATAAATGTTTGAAAATATTGAATTTGATCATCATTTGGTAATCCCACTTTCACTCTCACCCACCCTTACTTCACCTTAATCTTCTTTCCACCTCTTTGCATCTTCATCTTTAGAGAAATCATTATAGCAATATATATATCACTTTGTGTTAGGTTTGAATTAATTTTCTATTGGGACAATATACTCATGGAGTGAAAATATGTTAAATATTTATAGACCAGAAAGACTTACTTTGATTCTTCTTCTTTCTTTTCATTTTTTTTTTTTTGGCTTTGTATTGATCAAATTAAGTTTCTTAGAATAATCAGCTTAGCTGCAGCATAGATTATAGAGCATCTTCTAAGTGTAATTAGGATAGCTGTATAATCAATTAAGAATTGTGATTTCTTGACGCTTATTAAACAATATAACTAAAAGGTTCCATTGAAAGACAATAATTCTTAGCAACAACATATACTAACCGTACGCATATATAATATTGCAAATTAACAAATCATTGAAAAGATGCCACAAGTTTTGTGATTTTTTGTTGTGTTGGTTTTTTGTGGTACACTTAATTTTGTCGCCAATACAATATAAGTCAAAGTTCCTATTATTTTTTTAAAGTTAAAAGGGTTCAAGAACCCATGGAGTGTGACAAAATATGAATAGAATTGCATTCAAATGAGAATCGAATCGGGGCGTGGGCGTGAGAGCTGGAAGGCTCTCGATACCATGAAAGAATTTCGTCTCATCCAAAAGTTCGAACTTGTAGAAAGATGTGAAATTAATTTGTTTATTTAATTTTCCTAATAAATAACTATCTCGGAACTTTGGACTTTGCAATTCAAACTCTCAAATTCGCTTTTGAGAACTAAAGTAAGTATTTGAAATTCTATTAATCCTACTCTACTTTATCACCTATCATTACTCTTCTTTTATTTTCTTAATACACCATATTATCTACTTTTTTATTTTCTCAATTACACTCATAATATAATAATAAAGAGCAAGTCTCTCGGGTGAAACTTGTTCATAGTATAAAATTTGTACCACTACACTTAACAATTAATACATTTACACTTATCAATCGATAACATTACACTTATAAAGCTGCGATCATAGTATCAAATGATATAGGTACTACTTTGTAAAATTAGTGATATCACGTTATAAGTGTAATTGTATGAGTTTCATACTATGATCAAGTTTCACATGAGAGTTTGTGAATAATAAAACATCGATCATTCAACATTTCCCCCATCCCACCCTATAAAACCTCAAAACAATCATACATTTTATTTTATTTTGGGAATAAGCTAAAATATATTAAGGAGGTGTTTGCAAAAACTTATAAGTGATTACAATCACATAGAATTGTGTCTTGTAAGCAATTTGAAATGTTTTATTTCTCTTTTTAGTAGCTTAAATAAGTTCTCATAAATTATAAATTATAAGCTTCAACGAGGATGCTTTTAGTAACTTTTTAGTGGGTGTTTGCAAAAGCTTATAAGTGATTATAGTCACTGCCAGAATTGTGTCTTGAAATAATTTGGAGTGTTTCATTTCTTTTTTAGTAATTAACTTAAATAAGCCCTAATGAGCTACTATAAGATAGAAGTTTAAATAGGGTATTTTTAGTAGCTTATTAGTATTTTTTAAAAACTTTTCACTTTTTTTGCAAACACTATCAAAAAAATTTTGAATTTTTTTACAAAACTATTAACTTATATTATTAATCACTTTTCTCATAACCACTAATTTTAATCACTTCTTTAAAATCATAAGTTCTTGCAAACATCCATTAGTCTTTTTTAAAAACTTTTAACTTTTTTTGCAAACGCTATCAACTTTTTTTTAATTTTTTTTTACAAATACTATCAACTTTTTTTTAATTTTTTTTTACAAATACTATCAACTTTTACTATTAGTCACTTTTTTTATAATCACTACTTGAAAACCATAAGTTTTTGCAAACACCCCCTAGAACTTGAAGGAGCACAAGATATGGTCGTACCTCGAACCTGTCGACATTCCGCTAGCTCCGAACCAAATATAAATGGTCTTCCATGTTAAAATAGCTAACAAGCATTCGAAGAGTCTTCCATTTGGTTGGTGCAGAGCGCACAATGAAAGGGGAAAGGGAATATGAAGGGTTGACAACATTCCTCTTCTCAAGGGTCGGGATAGTGCATTATTTAAGTTGCTTGGAATATAATTATTTACATTCTAGTGTGATTTGTTTGCGTGTTTTTTTCGCTTATATATACTTTGATGACTTAAAGTCGACTTCTAAAAACTCAAACATCAGTAATGAAGTTTTAGTTTTGGCTTAGGTTAGTCGCACCCCCCTTATTATTAAGGACACCCATTGGATTAATAAACCCCCATTAGTAAATAGTACTCCCTCCGTCCCAAATTCTATGACATTTTAACTGTTCATAAGGATTTAGTGGAATAGTAATAAAGTGATAAAGTGATGGGGTAGGAAGAGTTGTTTATTAGTATTTTATATGATAAAATGATAAAGTAATGAGTAATTGGGGGTAGAAAGTGTTGTTTATTAATATTTTATATGATAAAGTAATAAAGTGATAAAGTGTGTAAGTAACTTTACCATTAAGTTTGAGACAAAAATAATGGGCACTTTACCATAGAGTTTGGGACGGAGGGAGTAATACACTTCCCTTCATACCAATTCTACCCTTCCACCCAAACCTAGGATCACCCTCCCCCAATTTTTGTCGCCGTTTTGTTCTTCTCACTTTTCTCTCCCCCGTCCGTACAAATATCTGTCATCTGCGCCGCGCCGTCCCCCGCACGTCGCAACCCATCGTTGAAAAATACTGCCGGCAAGGATTGTGTGTAATTTATTCAATTTTTTTTAAGTCCTCGCGTTTTCATCCTTTCTCCCTTTTCAGTTATTCGGCTTAAACTATCAAAAATTGTGGTTGAATCCGATTATTTCGGTCGAAATTTTGTTGCTTAACGATTCTGTTGTCCAAAAGTTTATGATTTAAAAATTTTAATTTGTTGCTTTTTTCATTTAATATACTCGAAATTTGCTGTTTTTCTCTATTAATTTGGCTGGAATCTGGGGTATTTGTCGAATCAAATTTTGCAGAAGAGAGAATGAATTAACATTTGCCGAAGAGTGAATGAAGTAACATTTTGCAAAAGAGTGGAATTAAAATTTGCAAGAGTTATATTAAATTTTGCACAACACTCGTTTTGATTTCTGGACTGGAACGTATTTTTTGGGAATTGACAGGGCTTGGGCGGCAGGCAGCCGCTGAAGGTGGTGGCGATAGTATGGTGTGTGAATTAGAGTTTATAAAAGGACAATAATGTATTTTCATATTTGTAATAAAGTATAACAAAAATATTAAAGGTGTATTTACTAATTGTGGGGTTGTTAATAACTTGCGCCTTTAGTTTTGGGCTGATTTTTACCCACTGAAGCCCACACTGTGGGGTCCAATGCGGGTCGAAATCTGGAGCTTTATGGACCAGCTGTAATTAAACTCTTTCTAGCCCAAATTTAAGACTAAAAAAGAGGTGCTGGATACAATACGTACGTTAGAGAAGCAGAATTCGGAGGATCACGAGAGGGGAAGAAGATCGTCTTTACCGTTTATTAAACCTTGCATCTCCAATGACAAAGATGACAACTACATTATACGAGTTTGAGATTTAAAGTCTGGTTTTTAAATTCTACATTCAATCCACACCTACAAATACCTATAAAATCTATTATTACTCTTTCCAATACATCACATTTTTTACACTTTCTTACTCTTCTCAATATAATATAATAATACAATATCAATCACTATTAAATTGATTTGACATAAAATTAAATCTCACCCTACTCAAATCTCAAAACAAACACATATATTTACTATTCATCAAGAATTTTAAATCCTTGGATTTGAAAACCTTGACTTGCTCCGCACACTTAAATCCCTTAGGGATCTTCACTACCGTCTTTTTATGGTAAATATATAGTATACACCTAGAGAACTCGTCGGGAAATAGTTTGTCCTTCTCGAGTACTGGAGCAGGCGCTGCAAGCTCCTTCCTAGCTTTCTAGTTAGGTATCATAGTAAAATTCACTTTTAGTCATATAGGACATGGTACCTCACAATTTTAGTTCCAAAACTCATCACTTTGGTCCCAGAAGTATTTTTCATGTGCATGAGGTCTCATCGTTATGTTTTTTGTTAAAATCGACTGCAATTTTGGAATCAAAATCGTGAGGTAGCGTGTCCTATGAGATCAAAACTATAGCTGACTTCAGCGGGGAACATAATGATGGGACCAAAACTGCATGAAAAAATGATATTGAGACCAAAGTGATAGGTATTGAGACCAAAATTGTGAGATACCTTGTCCTGTGGGACAAAAAATGAGTTTTACACTTGGATCACAATCATCCTTCTCTTTTTGAGTTTGTTAACTTTTTGCAACCCTTGTCCACATGCTCCTACCACACTAGTAGAAAAAAGTCCGCCAACCACTTATATAGGAAGATTACCACTCGATTTCGTTTTTTATGCTCGTCCAAGTTCCCATCCACTTAATTTTTTTTATTAAAAAAATGTATATTAAATTTGAAAATAAAAAAATAACCTTTAAAAATCATTTAAGACTAAATAAAATCTAAAAGAATTAGTTAAAGACAAGTCAGAATAAACCAAACTGCAACCTCCAACGTATGATCACATATTCCATGAGGAAAACAAAATAGCTATTTCTACAAAAAAAATAATTAATTGTATATTTATAGGCAATAACTACAATTTGGTAGTCATTTTTTTTTTGAAAGATAAAGATGAAATTTGTATAATCGAGCACAAGGGGTACTCAATCCCAACCAATACAAGTTCACACGGCTTACACGAAACCGCTCACAATTTTTGAGGAATACAGTCTAAGGGGTGGTTCTCCCATATATGTAACGGGGCCACGAAAGATAAAGGGTAATGAGCACGAATCTATTTCCACGAGCAATACTTTATTCCATCTATGAGCTCATCCAAAGTGTACGAGCTAGCCTTGAAAATGAACTCATTGCGGACTTTCCAGATTTTCCAGATGGTAGCCTGCCAGATTAACCCGAACACTTTCTTCTTAACATTACCTCTTCCAGACTCTACGAACTCCAAGAAGTGATCACGAGCCGAAGACAAATACACCATAGATTTACCGAGCCATATGATCACCGCTTGCCAAGCGAGAAGGGCTACTGGGCAAGTGAACAAAAGATGGTTCGAGGATTCGGTAGGCCCAAGGCACATTGAACACTCACCAGTTCCTCCTCCAATGGAGATGCCGCGTTTGAGAAGATTGTCCTTTGTAGCCAGCCTTTCACGAATGACCTTCCAAGAAAAAGCCGCCACTTTAGCCGGAGTAGCTTTCCACCATTTGGTAGTCATTTATATTAGTCTACGGAATACGAAGATAGATCTATAGGCAATTTGCTCAAATTATCTACATATTAGAGAAATTAAATAAACGAATTAATTTTGCACCACTTTACAAATTCAGATTTTTAAATGAGATTTAATTCTTTCATGGTATCAAAGTCTTCAGACTCACGTCCACATCCTGGGTTTGATTTCCGCTGAAAGCAACTCCACCATATTAAATTGTCCACTCGATGAGATTCCTCTTAATGATAGAGCAAGAGAATTCAGCCCATGAGTGAGGAAGAGTGATAGAGAATTTAAATAAATGAATTAATTACATACCTCTCGATCTACAAGTTGGACTTTTAGATGAGATGAAATTCTTTCACTACGAAAATGTAATTTATAGGTAATTTATTCCGATTTTTCCCCACAGATCCATACCATTATTATCAGTATAGTGGGTACCAAAATATATGTATTTTTTAAATATATTTAGATAAGTAAGTAGTAGGCAATACTCACTATTAATCACAAAATTATTTGATGAAAAATTTAGTGGTCAATTGATTCAAATATTAGTTTATATTGCAAAAGCTACAGAGGAATTGGAGATCAGAAGAAGAAACAAATCCTCAAAAAAAAAAAAGATTAATTCAGTTTAAACTAATATATTTGTACATTTTTCAGTTGTTTACATTTTGTATCCGCCACCGAAAATAAAGAAAATCCTCGACAGAGCATGGAAGCATCAAGGGACCAGAGGATTGATAGCCGTAAAGTTCTAAAGCTTTATCAAGTAGCATTTGGAACAGGGGATTGTATAGATATTTAATCGGGATCGAAAATGTTTGAAAATGTTGAATTTGATCATCATTTGCTAATCCCACTTGCACTCCCACCCACCCTTTCTTCATCTTCTTTCCAGCTCCTAATTGCATCTTCATCTTTACAGAAATTATTTTAGCTTTCTCTTTAATTTTATATTAGGACAATATACTCATGAAGTGAAAAATGTTGAATATTTATAGAGCTGAAAGACTTGCTTTGATTCCTTTTTTATGCTTTGTAAACATCTTAGAATAATAGCTTAGTTACTACATAAATTATGGAGCATCTTCTATGTGTACTATACTTGTGATAATTTCTGAACTCATACGAAATAACATAGACAAAAAAGTATACCAAATCCCTGGAAAGATATGCCACAATTTTTTGTTTTTTGTTTTTTTGGTTTATTGTTCATGGTACACTCACTTAGCTAGGCTGTCAATCAAAGTTCTATGATTCTTCACTAAAAATCCTTTACATTATTAGGCATTCTGGAAATTAGGTAGGCATTTGAGATTTTTTTTTTCGTCATTTCACTTAAATTAAAATTAAAATAATACTAAATTAAAATTTAAAACACGCATATCGGATGAAGAGTGGCACAAACAGAACCAAACTTTCCAAATTTGAAATTCGGATGTTGAATTATGTTGTTGACTTATTGTGCATATTGTCATTTTATTTTATTAATTTATAATTTATTGTCACTAACAGTTGTCACTAATACACATTTGGCTTTGGACAGCTGTTAAAATAGCATTTAGAGAGCGGTTATAACAGTTGTCAAAGTAACAGTTGTCCAAGCTTGCACAGCTGTTAAAAAATCGATGTCCAAAATTGTAGGCTTAGACAGCGGTTTCTAACCGCATTGTAACAAGTCGCCTTGGACAGCGGTTTATAACCGCTGTCTAACCTATTTTTTTTAATAATTTTATTTATTATTTAGATAGACAACGGTTATAAACAGTTGTCCAATATATATATGGAGTTCAGACGAACTTGTCCTACATACACTCTTCCCTTCATGTGGCACTTCCTTAATCAACAGATATTTATGGAGCTCTCACTCAACGGGACTTATCTCCCTCACGGGATCGCCTATAGATGTTTAATGAGTTCTCACTCTCTCGGGACTTATCTCCCTCACGGGATTGCCTACGGAACTTATCTCCCTCACGGGATCGCCTATTAACTACCTTACTTAACCACTAATTTTCTCTCTCAAGAAAGGGTATGGGTTTGGTGTTATTTCCAACTAGGTGAGATTTTCCCCTACATTGTTTTAGCCTTTAAGCTAAGGTTGGAAAAATCTCTCTAAACTTAGAATATTACATTTATGCTTAGAAATAATGAAAAACACTGTTGGGTAAATTTTGATATTTAATGCTCTGTGTTCTTGAATGAAGATGCTTGAATATTTGACTTTAATCTTCACTTTGCAGCATTCTCCATTATCTTCTTTTGAAGATAGTGCAATGTATTTATAATGTGAATTTAAATATTACTGTTGGAGAGTAATATTCAAATCCATACTAATAAACTTCCAAATTTTTCTTTTTTGTCCTTTTTTCACTTTTCCTCGAACCTTTATGTCACATCCGTATATGTGTTGGCATCTTCTCATTGGACAACTTTTTGTGTGTCTAGCGGATCGATTTGGCTCACGATTCTTGATCATCTCTTACGATTCGAGTGCTTTGATTTACGGTGCATTAGATTTACGAGTAAAGCAATCGTCGTCGGCTTACTGATCGAATCGACCACAACTGATCGGTCGACGCGCATCTGAATTTGCATCGGCATTGCATATGGTGCCGCGACCACCGGTCGTTGCATCGAACAACCGGCGTATCGGCGGACGCGACATCAGGCGACCGCGACATCGAGGCGACCGCGGCATCGGTCGACATCTTTACGTCGCACTCTTGAGTCGCCGCAGCGTCGTCATGTGGCGTCTGATCGGTCCCGCCGCCTTGCGATCGATCCGCACATCTTCGATCGATCCACAAAATCATTAGTCTCTTCTTATCTTGATGGAGTTTCTCAGACTTATTCGCGTAAAATAAAACTAAGTACAGAAACCAAGAATTCTATGCAACTTAGTTTGTCCTATTATAAGGTGTTTTGACATAATAATCAAAACTAAAATTATCCCAACAAATATCATAATACTCGATACGATATTCGTAAATATTCGAATAAATATTTAAATGTATATAGAGTAAAGTAACTTTTTAGTTCCTTAACTTCATCCAACGTTAATTTCAGTCATCTTAATTTTTTCAGTCATGTAAAATTAGTCATTTATCTATAAATTTATTTTTATTTTAGTCCCTCCTATTTGTTATCACAGGCAACCACCAGCTTACATGTGATCTATCATTTTCCACTTAATTTTTTTTATTAAAAAAATGTGTATTAAATTTGAAAATAAAAAGTTAATCTCTAAAAATCAATTAAGGCTAATAAAAATCTAAAAGAATTAGTTAAAAGACAAGTTAGAATAAACCAAACTGCAACCTCCAACGTATATATGATCACAAATTCCATGAGGAAAACAAAATAGCTGTTTGCTACAAGAAAATAATTAATTGGATATTTATAGGTAATAGTTACAATTTTGTAGTCATTTATGTTTTTCTACGGAATACCAATATAGATCTGTATGCAATTTACCGTAAATAATTTGTTTCCTATAAAATTATAATTCATAATTAATTTTATTCCTATTTTCCCTCGCAGATCCATACCATTATTGTCAGTACAGTGGGTACCCAAATAAATGAATTATGCAGGCAAATAATTTTTTAAAATATTTAGAAAATTCGCAGAAAAATTCTCACTATTTAATCACAAAAAATTTTTTGATGAAAATTTTTCGTAGTCAGTTATTTATCTCTTGATGATTCAAATATTAATTTATATTGCAAAAGTTACAGAGGAATTGGAGATAGGAAGAAGAAACAAATCCTAAAAAGAAACAAAAAAGACTAATTCAGTTTAACTAATATACATGTATATTCCTTAGTTGTTCACATTTTGTATCCGCCACCGGAGATGAAGAAAATCCTCGACAGAGCATGGAAGCATTAACGGACCAGGGGATTGATAGCTGTAGATTTCTGAAGCTTTATCAAGTAGCGTTTGGAACAGAGGATTGTATAAATATGAAATCGGAATCGAAAATGTTTGAAAATGTTGAATTTGATCATCATTTGCTAATCCCACTTGCACTCCCACCCACCCTTTCTTCATCTTCTTTCCAGCTCCTAATTGCATCTTCAATGTCTTTACAGAAATCATTGTAGCTATATATCTTCGATTTAATTTTGTATTGGGACAATTTATTCATGAAGTGAAAAATGTTGAATATTTATAGAGCTGAAAGACTTGCTTTGATTCCTTTTTTTGCTTTGTATTCATCTTAGAATAATCAGCTTAGTTACTACATAGATTATGGAGCATCTTCTATGTGTACTTACAATAGCTATTTAAGTATAACAAAAAGATTTTATTAAACGACAAGAATTCTTAGCAACAACAAAATATACCAAATCTCTAGAAAGATACCACAAGTTTTTTTTTTTTTTTTTTTGGTTTATTGTTCATGGTAAACTCACTTAGCTAGGTTGTCAATCAAAGTTATGTGATTCTTCACTCAAAATATGAATATTAATTTTGTACAATTGGAAGATGTCAAAAAATAGAAATTTTGTACATGGTCGAGAGTAAATTTTAAAAATTGTCCCAGTAACTTAGGCCGTGTTCAATTTTGGTCCTGTATTTTGTTAAATTTTCACTTGGGGTCCTTTTAGTATAAATATTGATCATTTTGAATCAAAACTCTTGATGCATCAGGGTCTTGAAGTCCATTTCATAGTGTATTTTAGAAACATGCAATTTGTTATACTGAAAGATGCAACTTATTTACACTGGACCGTACAACTATTAATCCAAGTTGTCGGACCATATTAATAATTGCACGATTCGGTGTAAATAAGTTGCATCTTTCTATATAATAAGTTATATATTTTAAAATGCATTTATAAGTGCACACCTGATGCAACTCTGTGTGTGATAGATTCGATGAAAACATAGATTCCTACAAATTGTCGAGTAGTGCCCTTTCCGATTCTGAAATGAATCCCTCAGTTTAGAGATTATATATAATAGGATTCCTCGATTTTTCCTAGAAAGAATGCATATGATTTCTTAGCGCTTAGAGTGTTTTCCTTCTTGTACTCACTGTTCTATAATCTCTTCTGAGTACCTTTGATACTCCATTATATTCTCCTTTTTCATTCAAAAATAAGAATTATTTAAAATGCAAAGATTTATAAATGAATGGATTAAATTTTCATAGATGTAAAATTCTTTATTTGAATTCTTTATTGTGGATTTATATAATAATTGAGGATTTTCAAATTCATTGTTTCCAAGTGAATGTTGAAAATTATAATTTTAAAATAAAAAATTGTATAAAGTTTAGAGAGATTCACATTGTGAAATAACAGAAAAGAAAAAAAAATGAGAATGAGAGAGGATAGAAAAAGATTAATGAGAATGATGGTGGATATAATTATTTCTATGAGAGAGAAGGGGTGGATGGAGTAAAAAAATTTACCCAAGAAATTGAGAATGAAGAAACATTCTTATGTGTTGGAAAGAGAATGAGGCACAAAGATAGACAAAAAAGAGAGATAAACACATGTGAGAGAGGGGTTGAAAAATGGGAGAGAGAAATTTACGAATATGTAAAAACAACGATGAAGTGAGAGAGACAATGAGGTGAAAGAGATAGGTGAGAGATGTACGAGAGGAATAGATTCATAACATGAAAGATAGGGAGAATATGATGTGAGAAATTTTCAAATCCAAGAGAGAAAAAATTGTAAGTCACAGACGTGGCTAAGTCTTGTATGCATTCAAATGTATTTTGCACTCATAGTGTATTTTAAAATCATGCAACTTGTTATACTTAAATATGAAGAAAAAAAAATACACTGAACTGTGCAACTATTAATATGGAAAAATAATTGCACAGCTCATTGTAAACAAGTTGCATGGTTCTATCAATTTGTAGGTCAAATCCTTCTATCAATTACAGTAAAAATATGAAGCAAGTTGCTGAGATCCCGATATTTTTAAAGAAAAATACGTTACATATTTTTTCGGGATTTAAACTAAAATCGTCTCATAACTTTGCACATTTATTGAATGGTCCCATAATTATCAATTTTTCCAATTTAGTCTCACATGTACTCCAATTTAGTCTCAAACCGCCGGAGGTCTCTCAAAATTGTTCAGAATGATGTCGATTTGGGCGTGTGTCCTACATTCGCCCCCAATTTTGATTGGAATATGTAACACACGTGTCTAGATGATTTGATTATTTGCAAGAGACTGCGTGTGCCTGCGGTCATAATCCAGATGGATGCTTCGCCTCGTTAAATTTGGATGTCGATGGTAGTATTATTAAACTCGAGGATTTTTCGATGCGAAATTCTAGTGGGCCCTGTGCCATTAAGTTCGTGATACTCCCATGGTGGCGAATATATGGGTTAATCGGATTGGGAAATTTTCATATTACATCCTGTAAGTTTGGCTCATTCTAAAATAAATCCTTTATGTTTATGTGTTATCATTTTTGGTCCTAAGTGTACGATTTGTTAGGAATTAAACAAGCAATTATGGAGAAAATAATAGAACTAGGAATTTAGAGACAAATAATTTGGTTACCCAGTTCGTCAGGAATGACTACGTCTGGGGGCACCACCAAGCCAGAAGATTCACTATTTTCGTGTGTTTTTCGTACAAAGAGGCAAATACAATGAGTCAAGGTATTTAAATGAGACATGGGCCAAAGCCCTAATTCACGCGCACAACTGTGGAACCCGCTCGACCACGGGCCTTGGTCGAGCGGTTCCGCTCAATCAGATCGTCAGCTCGAGCGCCTCCAATGCTCTGGTCTCCCATCGCGCTCGACCTCCTTTGGTCGAGTAGAAGTGCTCGACCTAACACCATGGTCGAGCGCCTCGCCCTTGCTGGATCCCTTCTCCGACTTAGGCTCCACAACCCAACAATCTCCCACCTGGAGACTGACTCCAACTTTAACTTGTCTCCCCCGTTCCAACGGTTTCTCTCACTGGTAGTAGTGCCGGGCCTTATGCTCAGTTTCCAAGGCCAGTTGAAGTCATGCATAACTTCAACTTCTCTAAGGTCACAACCTTAGTCAAGATGTCAGCAGGATTCTCACTTCCCCGGATCTTCATCAGCTGTAAGATCTTGTTCTCGATGAGGTAACGAATGTAATGATACCTAAACTCAATGTGCTTTGTCCTCGAGTGAAAGGCCGAATTCTTCGCCAAGTGAATAAAGACTGATCGCTACTATACGTAATACTATCCTTTTCCTCCTTTCCCAACTCACACGACAAATTCTGCAACCAAACTATTTCTTTACTAGCCTCAAAGAATCAAGAACGACTTCCTTCAGAAATGGGATCTGAGCTACGATCTTTTGCAACTTAGAAGCCCAAGAGATAGTTGTACCACCAAAAGTAAACACATACCCTGTAGTACTCTTTCTTTTGTCGAGACCATTTGGTGCCAAGTCTGCATCAACATATCCTGCCAACCCAACGCTTTTCCCTCAAAGCACAAAGCTTGTTCAGTAGTACCTCTCAAGTACCTTAGGATCCACTTCACTGCCTCCCAATGCTGTTTACCCGGATTGCCCATAAACCGGCTAACAACTCCCCATCGCCAGTAATATCAGGTCTTGTACACACCATAACATACATCAAACTTCCAATTGCTGAAGCATACAAAGTGTTTTGCATGTAGGTTCGCTCCTCTTCGCTACTAGGTGAGTCCTTGTTGGATAGCTTGAACTGACTTCCCAACGGGACCCGAACTGGCTTTGCATCTTCCATACTAAATTCGTCAAAGACTTTCTTTATGTATTCAGCCTGTGAAAGATACAACTTTCCTACCACCTTGTCACGATCGATTCGCATACCCAAGATTTGCTTGGGGTTGGTCCCGGTGCTAACGAGTCTCACACGTGTATGGGGGGGGGAATACACGTGTTCAGTGATTTTTAAAACTTTTCTTTCACTGAGGTCAGATGGGTCAGGTTATCCTGATGATTTTGCCCTGAGAAGCACAGATTGCCCTGAGTCAAAGTCTCATCGAGACAATGATCCTGCTTTTGCTTCCGAGATTAGCCCAACCGAGCCTCGAAGTTTTATCAGAGATCTCGAGGCGCTTGACCAGATAATTATCTTAATGAACCCTCGGTAGAGAGTTAGTTGGTAGCTTTGGTAACTATCTGTTTCTAGCTACTCAAGTGTCTTGCGGAATGGTTGGCCCTATGTTTATACTCGTTTTAGCTTTTTGAAAAATCTTCCTTTCAATAAAACGGTGATTAAAATGTGATCGGGTTTGATGCAAGTTCAATTGGATTGGTTCCAATTGAATATCAAATGAATTGTGCTTTCAAAGTGAAAAACATGCAATAGATAATAATGCAGTACAGAAAGCAAAACAACACAACAATTATAGTGGTTCAGAGACTCAAGATCCTACGCCCACTCTCTCTCTCGACCTTCAGAGAAATTCCTTAACCACTTCCTAAAGCTTTACGGCTAACTCCATTTGTAGCTTACTCACTTTTCTACCTTGAGTTTTTCAACGACTCCACTGCAGTTTTTACTAACTCAAACACACACAAGTGTTCAGACTACTACAAGTAGCTTACTAACTTCTTCTCTAGAGTTTTCTAGCTAACTCATTGTAGCTTACTAACTTTTTACAACTCCAACTCACCAACAAAAACACACACAAACTACCTTAACATAGGGTTTGGGTTTTTCGTTGGTTTCAACTAGGATGAGATATCCTTTACAATAAGAACAATGCAAAGGCTAGGATATCTCTACTAAGCTTTGGATATTTCTTATCAATCTAGGCTTAGTGAATGAGCTCTCTCCAATGTGAAACACTTGGGAAATTCTAGGTTTTTCGAGTGCTTCAATTTGCAATAATACGAATGAGCTCTTGAGTTTCTTTGAAATTTCCCGTGACCTCTCAATGTAAAGGGTCACTAGTATTTATAGGCAACTTCACCAAGGTCACTCTTGAAAAACTATCCATTGGAGGAGATAGCTTCATGAGTTTCCTCTTATAGTGTTTGATGAACGACTATATTTAGGGTTTGAATACTCCCTTGCATGTTTTAGGAAATATGCATTCATGTAGCCAATCACCAATTTTTGCAGTCTGGAACATAGTACTACTGACATGATTCAGTGACCTGTCGCTTTCAGTGTTAGTAAAGTACAGTGTTGTCTTCCTCTAATTGGTTCTTGTCTTCAGTAAATGTAGACAAACATAACGTCTCTTTTTGGTCAATCTCTCTGAATGAGATAACCTTAAACAACACTTAGACTTAGTTCCTTTTGTCTGCATATGAATGTTTTTGGCAATATCTACTTTTCTGAATATTTGCGTTTTTCTCAGTTTTGTAGTCTTCAGATAGATATTATTCAATTGCCTCTCGAACATTGGTTATCTTGAGTATTCGATATCTTCTTGAGTCTTCGGTAACTCTTGGGTCTTGATATCTTGAGTCTTGATATCTTACGAGTCTTGATATCTTACGAGTCTTGATGTCTTGAGTCTTGATGTCTTACGAGTCTTGATGTCTTACGAGTCTTTAGTGTCTTGATAACATCTTGAGTCTTGATGACATCTTGAGTCTTCGGTGTGTTGATGACTTCTTGAGTCTTGAGTTTCTTGGCAAACTTCTTGAGTCTTGATTTCTTGATTACTTCTTGAGTCTCCGGTTTCTTGACAACTTCACGAGTCTTGATTTCTTGATTTTCTTTGAGTCTTGGTTTCTTGACAACTTACAGTCTTGAGTTTCTTGATTTACTTCTTGAGTCTTGATTACTTGGCAACTTCTTGAGTCTTGTTTCTTGATTCATCTTGAGTCTTGATTTCTTGACAACTTCTTGAGTCTTGTTTTCTTGATTACTTCTTGAGTCTTGATTTCTTTAGCAACTTCATCGAGTCTTGATTTCTTGCCATTTATCGAGTCTTGATTTCTTCAAAATCTATCCCGATCTATATCTCACGACTATACATGGTGCGAGATAACTTCCTAACACTCTATAATCGAAAACCCGACTCAATCTATCAAGATTATCCTGAAACATGTCATACTCGGGGTTTTGGGATCTAATCATAACTTCTTTATTAAATTCATCTCCCAACAATTTCCCCCTTTTTGATGATGTCAAAACCATCTTGTTACAAAAACCTAACCTATACTCAGGTTTCAGTTTGTCTATTACAATTCCAAATGGCAATTTTTCCAACAATTTCAAAACATAAGACATATCAAACATAAAAGACATGTAAAAAGATAATGAGATATTATCTTTGAGCATAAAGATAAAATTTTCATTGATGTAAGATAAGAGTTACAGATTACAATGAAAATCAAGAACAAAAAATGTATACAAAATCTTGATCTTCTTCTTCAACTTCATCCTCCGCACTTTCGGGTTGAACATCCCATAGTATCTCTTCTTGATTCATCCTTGCTTTGATGATATCGGGGTTGTTTCCTGTTAGGCCTAGCTGGATGGCATACTGAGCTATTTCCTGAGAAATGGCTGTCTCATTCACATAGCCATTCTCAAGTCTTGGAGCTGGGTATGTGTATGGACCAGGGGCCACTATCTGAGTATTTCCTTCATCTGCCAAGTTGATCCAACTTTGCAGGTACTTAGGATAGAATGTCAGTAAGTACTCAATGAAGGCTTCATTCATATCCGAGCTGCTCCCCCTCCATTCTCTCAGAATCTCATAATAGAACCAGAAGGTTCTCTTGATTTCCTCCCACGCATCATTGAACTGAATAAGCATCCATTTGTCAATGTGCGGCCATTTCGAGTTTTTCTTTGTACCCTCCTTTTTGCTCAAAAACTTCTTAAAACCACTTCTTCTTTTTTCGCTTCTTCTTCTTTCTTTTTTTTCGATCATAGAACACTTGATCTGTACAGTAAGATCTTCTCTTTTTCAACTTGAAGGGTTTTCTGAGCTTTCTTAGTATTGAAGACTTCTTTTTCAGCTTCTTCCTCAGATTCTTCAAAATCTATTATCAATTTTTTCTGAGTAGACTTAGAAGCTTTAGCTCTTTTCTTCTTCTCTTGTTCTACAAATGACACATCCTTTCTCTTTCCAGGTCTAACTTGTTCTTCACCGGCTTGGCTTGTCTCAATTATCCTTCTACCACTCAGTTTCTCAGAAATTACTTCCTGAATAGTTTGCTCGGATGTTTGAGTGTAGATAGCTTCTTAGCTTCTTTTGAACTTGAGCTTCTCGGTGGCTTCAACTTCTTTTTAAGGCATCAACAATTATCTTTTCTTGACTTCTTTTCCGAGCCTTTCTCTTCAAGGTTTGTGCCAACAACTC
The DNA here is from genome assembly GCA_037126765.1 of Stenogyne calaminthoides. Taxonomy (NCBI): domain Eukaryota; kingdom Viridiplantae; phylum Streptophyta; class Magnoliopsida; order Lamiales; family Lamiaceae; genus Stenogyne; species Stenogyne calaminthoides. The sequence goes on along the minus strand of JBBCBC010000003.1, from coordinate 5,974,628 downwards.
ACTTAGTTTTCCACTGAGGCCTTTCCCTTTTTTTGGCACCATACCTTGGAAGAAGTTGAGAAAGTGCAGTATCCATATGATATTGCTCTTTGTTTATACTTCGTACTTCCCCTGCCAACGGATCATGCTCATCCTCTAGCCTTCTCATGTAATTTTTAACCATTGAGAATTCTTCAGAAAGATGTGCAAACCGATTTGAGAAGACATTATGCATCATCTCTCGTCATCTTGGTCATGAGCATAGAGCCCATTTCCTCAACAAATTGTCTTGATCATCGATCATTCTTCTCAACCACTTGGCTTCTAGATATGCAGTTCTTTCCTGATACATCAGTTTTGACTACATCAACCTTTCCTTCCAAAGTAGTCATTTTATCCGCAAGAGATGTTTGTAGTTGAAGCATGTCCAAGATGAACTCGATTTTCCGGCTTTTGAGATTGGCTTGCCAAGGTTTCCTTGTTGGTCCGGTGCAAATGAGTCTTACACGCGTGTAGGGGGAAATACACGTTGTTCGGTGTTTTAAAACTTTTCTTCGAGGTCATTTTTAGTCGGGTTATCCCGATGAGTTGGTCTGAGAAGCACAAATCGCTCCGGTCAAAGTCTCATCGAGCAGTTGATCCCGAGTCGCTTTGAAGAAAACCTCGAGATAATCCCAACCGAGTCCCGAAGTTTCAGAGATCCCTGAGTTGCTTGGATCGAGATAACTAACTTCTTGAACCCTCGGAAGAGTAAGTTCGGTTTGGTAACTATCTGTTCTAGCTACTTTCGGATAAAGCGGAATGGTTGGCCCTTAGTTTATACTTCGTTTTTAAGCTTTTCTTTGAAAACCTTCCTTTAATGGAATAGTGATTAGGCTGTGATTCAATTATATGCAGCTTCAGTGGATTGATTCCAACTGAAATGTCAGTGAAAATATGCTTTCAAAACTCAGTGATGCAACAGATAAATCAAGCAAAACAGAAAGCAAAGAACACAACAATTTATAGTGGTTCAGAGACTAAAGCTCCTACGTCCACTCTCCGTGATCTCTTCAGAGAAATTCACTAATCACTTCCTTGAGCTTTCTGACTACCTCACGTAGTTTACTTACTCAACTCGGCCCTGAGCTTTCTGACTACTCCACGTAGTTTACTTACTCAACCTGACTTTGAGCTTTCTGACTACCTCCGTAGTTTACTTACTCAACTCACACAAGCTTTCAGACTACCACAAGTAGCTTACTAACTTCTCCTCTAGAGCTTTCTGACTACCTCAATGTAGTTTACTCGCTCTTTACAACTCCAATCTCACCAACAATCACACTCAAACTACCTTCTAAAGGGTTTGGGGTTTCTTGGTTGGTTTCCAACTAGGATGAGATATCCTTTACAATAAAGAACAAAGTAAAGGCTAGGATATCTCGACTAAGCTTTGGATATATCTTATCAAGCTAGGCTTAGTTTAATGAGCTCTCTTCAATATAAAGCACTTGGGAAATTCTTGGGTTTTCGAGTGCTTCAACTTTGCGATAATAAGTTTGAGCTCTTGAGTTGCTTTTACAAATTTCCGTAACCTTTCAATGTAGAAGGTCACAAGTATTTTATAGGCATACACCAAGGTCACTCTTGAAAAACTATCCGTTGGAGAGATAGCTCAGAGTTTCCTCTTATGGTGTGTGAGAAACTTGGCTATATTTAGGGTTTGACACTCCCTAACACGTTTTAGGCAATAGCCTTTCATGTAGCCGGTCTTCACTTTTTTGTAGTCCGGAACTTAGTACTTCCCGACATCTTTTTTCAACACATCCTTTGTCGATTGTCGAAGATGGTGCGATCTTTGTCTTTCTCTTTTGACTTTTGTCTCCAGTTAAAGGTAGACAACTCAACGGCTCTTTTGGTTACAATATCTGAGTGATATAACCTTAACAACACTTTGTCTTAGTTCCTTTTGTCTGCATTTGAATGTCTTGGGCAATATCTAACTTTCTAAGGAATCGCGATCTTCTCACTATTGCATCCTTCAGATAGATATGTTCAGTGCCTCGGAACATTCAGGTTTATACTGAGCATTCAGTACATTACTGAGTCTTTAGTAATTACTGTGCCTTCAAAGATTCTTGATCTTGATTCTTGATCTTGCCTTTCCGAGTCTTGAGTCTTCAGAGTCTTCAGGGTCTTCTGAGTCTTCAGAGTCTTATGAGTGTTCAGAGTCTTCATATGTATACTGACTGATATACTGAATCTTCATGCTGAGTCTTCAATTCCTCAGTTTCATACTGAGTCTTCAGTATCCCAGTTTCATACTGAGTCTTTAGTTTCTTCGTTTCATACTGAAACTTCAGAAACTTCAGTTTCATACTGAAACTTCGGTTTCTTCAGAATCTTCAGATCCTATCCTGATATATATCTGCTGACTATACATTTTGCAGATAACATCCTGAATACTCTAAAACTGAATCCTAGCTCAACTATCAAGATTATTCTGAACATGTCATACTCAGGGGTTTTGGGATCTAATCAAAATCATATCTTTATTAAATTCATCTCCCAACAATTTCCCCCTTTTTGATGATGCCAAAACCTATCTTGATACAAACATACTTAACCTATACTCAGGTTTCAGTTTTATCCTATTACAAGATTGGTTTTATTTTCAACAATTTCCCCCAAAAAATTAATGAGTCTCTTAACAATTAATCTCCCAATAATTTTCATACAGGGAATCTCACAACAATTTCTTCAGTCATGAATCTCTTAAAGGATTCATCACCAAATACTTAATTTCCAAACAATTTCCCCCTTAAACACACAGTTAATTCAGAGACATTATTCAGGCATATCAAATTAAAAGACATGTAAATAAGATAATGAGATATTATCTTTTGAGCATAAATGATAAATTTTCATTGATGATAGGTAGACTGTTACAGGTTACAATGAAACTTATCTAAACAAAATCAAAAAGACAAAAAATATAAAAGATTACATGAATCTTCTGAGTCTTCATCTTCTGATCTTCAGCTCGACTCTTCAATTCGGTTCTTCAGCTCTGCTCTTCAACCTCGTCAGCAGGGACTACTAGGTCGAACATTCCGTAATATCTCTTCTTCAGTGCATCTCTTTCTTTGATGATATCCGGATCGTTCCTGTCGACCTAATCGAAAGCAAAGATATCGAGATATTTCCGAGAAATGGCTTTTCATTAACACGACCATTCTCCGGCTTTGGGAGGAGGGTACACATATGGACCAGGGGAGGTTATCTGCACCTTTGCTTCATCCGCAAGATTTATCCAACTCTAAAGGTACTTCGGATAGAAGGTTAGGAGATAATCAATGAAAGCCTCATTCGGATCTAAGCTCTCCCTCTCCACTCTCTCGAAAGACATCATAGTAGAACCGGAAGGTTCTCTTGATTTCTTCCCACACATTGTTGAACCGGATAGGCATCCACTTGCCAACGTCATGCCATTTTCGTGCTTTTAGTGCTCCCTCTCCTCTTGCTTGCGAACCTTCGAACCACTCTTCTTTTTTATGCTCTTCTTTAGCTTTCTTTTTCGATCTTTGGTACACGAAGTAAGCGGCGTTTTTTTTTCGCTTGTTCATCTGGAGTGTTTTTGAGTGCTTTAATATTGAAGACTTTCTTCTTGGGCTCAAACTCGTAATCTTGATACCTAATATCGAACTTCCTCTCGAGGCGGCTAAGACTTTGCTCTTTTGCCCTCGGGCTCTTCAATCACCACGACCTTTCTCTTGATGGGCAATTCAAAGACCCCTTTGGCTTGTTCCAATCCTTCCTCTACCACTCGGTTTCTCCATATCAACTTCCGCATTGTTTCCCTCCGAAACACGAGTGTAGATCGACTTCTCCACCTTCTTGAATTTCAAACTTCTCGGTGACTTCAATCTCCTTCATGGCCCGGCAAGTATCTTTCTTCAAAGATTTTTAACAACCTTGCCCTTGAGTATGTTCCAATAATTGCCTCGAGATCGGCTCCAAGTCTTTCCCCCTTCTTGGAACCATACTGGCGCGAAGCTTTGAGAGGTCTCTTGGTCCATGTGATATTGCTCTTCTTCTCGACACTCCGCCTCCCTCGCCATCGATCTTGCTCTTCCTCGAGCCGCCTAAGGTGGTTCTTCGCCACAGAGAACTCTTCAGACAAATGTGCAAATTGACTTGAGAGAGCTTCCTTGAACATGTCTGTCATCTTGGTCATGAGCATTGAACTCATTTCCTCAACAACGTTCTTCACTAGCATCTCATTCCTCTCAGCCAACTTTGCTTCAAGAATTTTTGTTTGCTCCTGATGCTTTTGCTTCAGCTCTGAATTCAGCTCAGCCTTGACCCCCTCCATCTTGTCTTCAAGCTTTTCTTCCATGGAGGTCAATTTTTCTGACAGAGTATCCTGAAGCAGCACCAGTTCTGAAGAAGAACTCAACTTCTCAATCTTCTGAGCTTGGTTGGCCAATGTCTCTTCAATCTGAGCAACTTTGGTCAGTATTGACTCAACCTTCTCAAGCTTCTCCATCACGGGGGTGAGATCAACCTCAGGTGCATTCTTGATCCGCATGCCTCCCGAGCCGGGTTTGTTCATCCCGAGTCTCAATCTGAACACGAGATTCGGTTTTGAACGGGCTTCACCGAGCTTGGGTGTCCACTTTGAGCCTCGATGCATATCGGACATTACAAATTTAAAGGTAGGAACGGTAAGAATCCTGGCATAATTATTAATTGTGCCAAAAGTTACCTGAAGGCTAACTTCAGTCTGAGGATGTTCGACAGTAGCCTGATCAACATCAGTTGAGTCTTTCTCCTTCTGAGATTGACTTTCATCATCCCCTTGTTGGTCCCCATCCTGAGATTTGTCAATGGAGCTCGAGGGCACCAACTTCGATGAAGTTCTCTCGGCCACCTTCCTCTTCACAAGCTCATCAAAAATCGAGATTTTCATCCGAGCTTGGTTTTTCCGAACCTTGAGAATTCAAAGGAGAAACAGCTGTCTCCTCGTTCCTGATCTTCCCTCTGAATGAAGCAATATTTAGCATCTCCGAAGAGTCCGGTTGAGGATGTAGACCAGATTGACCTCAATCTGAAGAAGATGTCTTGGAGGTCGGGGAATGAGCTCATTTCGGGGTAGCGGTCAAGAATGAACTGTTCCCCCTTGCTCAGCCATTCGGTCTCTTGACTTCTCCATTCTTGAGCATCGGGCCTCGTGTTTGATGGAAGGGTCTTTCAACGGCCTCACTCAGAGCTCTTCAAAGTTCATCGGCTCCCCGAGGCTCAACAAACGAGAGGGTTTGACAGCGGCTCCTCACCGATATGACTTGGTTCTCGAGGTCCAGTGTTGGTCCCGGCAAAAACGAGTCTTACGTGTATTGGGGGAATACACGCGTGTTCGGTTTTTAAAACTTTTTCTTTACCGAGGTCACTTTTGGCCGAGATAATCAAGATTAGGTTTCGAGAAGCCACAGATCGCTCTCGAGTCAAAGTCTCTCGAGATGTGGATCCGAGCCGCTTTCGGATACCTCGAGATAATCCTAACCGAGTCCTGAGGTGACAGAGATCCCGAGTTGCTTGGATCGGATAACTAACTTCATGAATCCTCGGAAGAGAGTTCGGTTTGGTAACTATGTTCTAGCTACTCGATCACCATGCGGAATGGTTGGCCCCTTGTTTATACTCGTTTTAAGCTTTTTTAAAAACCTTCCCTTTATGAAATAGTGATTAGGTGTGATTCACTTATGCAACTTCATTGGATTGATTCCAAATCAATATCGATTGAAAAGTATGCTTTCAAAAATCAAGTCAATGCAGGTTAATATAAGATAAGGAAAGCAATAAAAAACACAACAATTATAGTGGTTCGGAGACTCAAGCTCCTACATCCACTCTCTCCTCGATCCTCGGAGAAATTCACTATCAACTTCGAGCTTTTCGACTACCTCAGAGTTTACTTACTGCTTCGCCCCGAGTTTTACGACTACTCCACGAGTTTACTTACTCAACCCGACCTTGAGCTTTCGACTACCTCAGTAGTTTACTTACTCAATCACACACAAGCTTTGAGACTACCCCCAGCAGCTTACTAACTTCTCCTCTAGAGTTTTCTGACTACTCCGCGTAGTTTACTAACTCTTTACAACTCTTCTCACCAACAAACACACTCCAACTACCTTCACAAGGGTTTGGGGTTTCTCGGTTGGTTTCCAACTAGGATGAGATATCCTTTACAATGAAGCACAATGCAAAGGGTTAGGATATTTCGACTAAGCTTTGGATATTTCTTATCAAGCTAGGCTTAGTATAGTGAGCTCTCTTCAATATAGAAGCAATTTGGGAAATTCTAAGTTTTTCGAAAGTGCTTTAACTTTTGCAAGAATAAGCTTGAGCTCTTGAGTTATGATAAATTTCCCGTAACCTTACAATGTAGAGGGTCACCAGTATTTATAGGCATACACCAAGGTCACTTTTGAAAACTATCCGTTGGAGAGATAGCTTCTTGAGTTTCCTCTTGTGGTGTGTGAAACGACTATATTTAGGGTTTGAAACTCCCTAATCACGTTTTAGGCAATAGCCTTTTATGTAGCCGGTCTTCACTTTTTGCAGTTTGGAACTTTTGTACATCTGACATCTTTTTTGACTTTGTCATTGTCGATTGTCGGTATAAGATGGTCTGATGTCGTCTTCCTCTTTTTGACTTTTTGTCTCGGTTAAAGGTAGACACCTTCAACGGCTCTTTTGGTTACAAACTCTGAGTTTGATATAACCTTAACAACACTTCTGACTTAGTTCCTTTTGTCTGCATTTGAATGTCTTGGCAAATATCTATTTTCTAAGGAATCGCGATCTTCTCAGTGTTGTGTCCTTCAGATAGATATATTCAGTGCTTCGGAACATTCAGGTTTATACTGAGCATTCAAGACATTCTTGAGTCTTGATAATTCTTTGTGCTTTGATATTCTTGATCTTCGATTCTCGGTCTTGGTCTTGTGTCTTGAGAGTCTTACGAGTCTTTGGTCTTCTCGAGTCTTGGTCTTCTCGAATCTTTGTAGTTTATCTTGGTGATGTCTCGAGTCTTTCGTCTCGAGTCTTGATTTTTTCAAGATCATAATCGAGTCTTGATATCTCGATTTCATCCCGAAATTTTGGATACTTGTAAACATATCTTGAGTTCTTGAGTCTTGTAACCTATCCCGAACTATATCTCACGACTATACATTTTGCAGATAACATCCCGAATACTCTAAAAACCGAATCTCGACTAACTATCAAGATCATTCTGACCATGTCATACTCGGGGTTTTGGGATCTAATCAAAATCATATATCTTTATTAAATTCATCTCCCAACAATTTCCCCCTTTTTGATGATGCCAAAACCTATCTTGTTACAAACATATAACCTATACTCAGGTTTCAGTTTATCCTATTACAAGATTGGTTGTCTCCCAACAATTTCTTAAATCGAGAATTTCCCAACAATTTGAGTTTCTCAACAGCTTTAATCATTCAACAATTTCTTCAGTAATGAATCTCTTTAAATAGTTCATTACCAAATACTTAAACAATTTCCATATATTCAGACAATTTCCTCCTTATATGAACATACAATCAGTTCAGAGACATTCATTCAGCATATCAAAATAAAAGACATGTAAATAAGATAATGAGATATTATCTTTTGAGCATAATGATAAATCTTCATTGATGATTGGTATCCCGTCACATACAGATTACAATGAATTTATCAACAAAATCAAAAAAGACAAAAATTTAAAGTTTACAAAATCTTTCGAGTCTTGATCTTGATTTTGGCTCTTGATCTTCGTTTCTTGATTTGTTTCATTCTCAACTTCATCACGGCACCTCCCGGTCAAACATTCCGAAAAATCTCTTCTTCAGCTCATTTATTTCCTTGATGATGTCCGGATTGTTTCCTGTTAGACCCAACTGACTAGCATACTGAGCAATCTCTTGAGTAATAACCTTTTCATTCACCAAGCCATTACCAAGTCTTGGAGGTGGATAGGAATATGGACCGGGGCCACTATCGTACCTCTCCTTCATCCGCAGTTAATCCACTCAGAGATACTTTGGATAGAAGATAAGAAGATATTCAATGAAAGCTTCATTCGATCCGAGCTTTCCCTCTCCATTCCCCTCGAGAACATCATAATTGAACCAGAAGGTTCTCTTGACTTCTTCCCACATATCGTTGAGTTTGATAGGCATCCATTTATCAACGTGGGGCCACTTTAGTGCATTTGATGTTCCTTTCCTCTTGCTCGCAAACTTTCTGAATTCACTCCTTCGCTTCTGCTCTTCGTCTATCTTCTTTCTGATCACAGACGCTCCTGAGACCGAAGCAGCAACTTTCTTAGCTTGTTCTTCTTGGAGTGTCTTCAGAGCATTTCTCGTGTTGAAGACTCTTTTCTGAGGTTGAGACTCAGATACCACTAGTTGTTCCGTTTCTTCATCATCCAGAATCAGTTTTCTCTGGATTGGCTTAGAAGCCTTCGCACGCTTGCTTACAGGTTGAACAACGTCCAAGGCTTTCCTCTTCATAGGCAGTTCAGCAGCAGCCTGGCTTGTTCCAACCTTTGCTCTAGCACTCAGTTTTTCTTTTGTAACATCAAGCATGGTTTGCTTAGAAACTCGAGTGTAGATAGGCTTCTCTACCTGAGCGAACTTCAATTTCTCAGTAGCTTCGACTTCTTTTAAGGCTTTTGCTAGATTATACATTTCAGCATCTTTCTGAGCCTTCTTCTCCAAAGTACGTGCCATGAACTTTCTGAGGTCTTCAGCTTCCTTTTCCCCCTTCTTGGCACCGTAATTTGGAAGAAGCCTGGAGAGCGCTGTGTCCATGTGATATTGCTCTTTGCTCACACAGCGAACCTCTCCTGCTATCTGATCTTGTTCGTCTTCCAGCCTCCTTAGATGGTTCTTGGCCACAGAAAATTCTTCAGATAAGTGGGCAAACTGGCCAGAGAGTGCTTCCTTGAACATCTCTGTCATCTTGGTCATGAGTAATGAGCTCATTTCCTCAACAGCAGACTTGATTAGCACCTCATTCTTTTCTGCCAGTTTCACCTCTAGGAAATCAGAACTCTCCTGGTGTTTTCGCCCGAGTTCATCACTTAACTCAAACCTTGACTCCCTCCAGCTTCTCATTCAACTTTTTTCTTCCATGGAGGTCATCTGGGTGGTCAGAGTGTTTTGAATTTGCACCAGTTCAAGAGTGACTAAGACTTTCCATCTTTTGAGCTTGATTGGCCAACGTCTCTTCCATCTGAGCAATTTTGATCATCATTGGCTCAACCTTCTCAAGTTTCTCCATCAAGGGAGTGAGATCAATCTCAGGAATCTTCGTGATCTCTGTCTGCCTCGATCATCATGAGGTTCAGTACAATCGAGGGTCGGCCAGACCGAGCTTTCAGGCTTCAACTCAAGAGTTCTAGCTTCAGTCTGAGGTTGACCAATTCGAGTTGATCAGCAAATGGTCTCCTTTTCCATCCGAGGCCGCTTCTCAACATCTCCTGTTGGTCCCCATCTCCATCTTTAGATTTGTCTCATTTGCTCGGGGCACCAACTCGATTGCTCTCCTCTCGGCCAACTTCTTTTGAACCGGCTCATCAAAATCGGAGTTTTTCATCCCGAGCTTTGTCCTTTGAACCCCGAGAAGTCGGTCCGGAAAAAGGTCCCTCATTCCACAGTCTTCCCCTCAAAGGCAATATCAAACATCTCGGGAAGAGTCGATTGAGGATGAACACAGCTTGTCCTTAATCAAGAAAACATCATTGCAGATCGCAGTATGAGCTGAGCTTCGGTAGAAGCGATCAAGAATGAACTGATCCCCCTTGCTCCTCGCTCGCCTTCTTTAGCCTCGCCTTTCTTCCATCTCGGGCTTTACGGTTGGGGTTGAGGCATCGGTGAGGATCAGCGATGAGATCACTTTCGAAGCTCATCAAGAATATTCTGCTCCCGAGCCTCTTTCCCGCATCTGAAGTTTCAGGGTCAGTCCTCGGTTTGCATCTCGAGTGGGTTCCGAGGCTCTTATTGGTATATCCTCGGTTTAGTCTCGAGTTGGCTCGTCGGTGAGCTTGCACATCTTCAGATCGACTCCCGAGCCGGCTCTTCCGTTCGAGCCTGAAAGATATCTGAGGTAGGTATCTCTGAGGTCCCTTTAAAAATTTCTTGAGAAATTTTATCTGAACTGAGCGATGTCTCGAGCACCTCAGAGAAGACCTGCTCCTCAGTCTGATCCTGTGTCCTAGAGATAACCTGAGCCAACACTTGTAATGGTGAATTCTGAGCGGTTTGGCCCTCCGGTTGAATCTCTTCAGAATCACTTCCATCTTCATCGGTGAGAATCACCAATCTTCTGCGCTTTGGGGCAAGGTTCTTCTGCTTCATTATTTTTGCACCTTGCTCCATCTTTGCTTCCAACATAACCTTCCCCCTGGTTTGTTGAGTCTCTTTATCAGCCGCAACTGGTGATTCTACCTTCTTTTCTCTCTTTCCCTTGATGGCCTGCTTCTTTGCAGCAAAGGGCTTAAAGAGAATTTTGGGCTTAGGGAATGGGGTCGAATTGGCGAAGATATCCTCCTCCTCTCTGCACATCTCCAAAATATAAGCAATTTTGGTGGCATGGTGGATCTTGCCTTTGATTGAGATCGCCCGTCAACCTTCTTTTCAAAACTTTGGTCCGCTTCACTCACCAAATGCAGAATCAGAATTTTAGCCAGTTGAAGTCGGTGGTGGGTGAGGCCTCTATCGCCGCCATCAATCTGAGCTTCGGGGTACTAATCTGCTCAAAACTCCCCGCAAGACTCATGATGCACTTGCTTACAATATCCATCAACACACGATATTGTGGCTTTAAGTGCCTCTTATGCAATGTCGCCTCAAACTTAACAGATTCTCAAAGAATCCTATTTAAGTACTCCCGCTCTCTACGACATATACATCGTAGGATCCTCTCCTCTATCACAAGAGCTCAAAAAAACATCATTGATTTTTTCGAACTATATACGAGATCCCTCTCAAAATCGACGATTTGGACGAATGCTCTAAGTGTGATATCTGATTAACTTAGAATGCATGAATTGATTACCCTTCTTTCAAACTCCGGTCGGTCGACTTGCGACTAGTTAGGTGAGTTTAGCGACCGAATCATATGCAGAGCCTCCTCTTCCGGCTTTGAGTTGGTTGTGCTTTCAAGTGAAACAACGAACTTCATTACCGGCTTGTTGGTTTCGGCTAATCTCTAACAGGGGTTGGAGCCATTTTAGAGATTGATTGAAGAAATGAAGCTTTAGGGTTTTGGAAATTTCTGGGCAAAAGGGGATTTATTTGCAGAGGATTTGAGAACGAAGGGTTTGATAAAATTTTGGCTTGAATGGCTGATTGGGGTTTATATAGCTTCGAGATCGTGGGGAATCGCGTTGGTTAGGTGAAAAGCAACGGTTGAGATTAATCTCTGATTAATCGGGTATACAAACCGACGATCTCCAAAAAGTAAGCCGCCAAAACATCCTCATTGGTCATTAATGTAGCAGAGCATTAAATGACTGTTGACTTTCTTCGGAATTTAAAACGATCCCGCCCAAAAACATTCCTCAGGTGTTTTGTATTTATTACGAATGATTACTGAACTTTACTTAAGCAATAAATGAGTCGCATGAGTCATTACTTCTTCAGACCAATTTCCCTCTATCAGTCTTACTGAGTACTGACCTTGATAAAATGTCAAGATAATAATCGAAGTAATTGAAATGGTTCAAGATCTATCGAAGTAATCGACCTTCAAGAACTGAGTTTCGAGACTCGCCCAAGATTTCCATTTTATCCTAAGCTTCTCAAGAGAATTTCGAGAAAACTTCATGCTTCTGAAAACCTTCAATTTTTCAGATTTTACTCTATACACCTGGTTCTAACATCCCTAATTCAACTAAAAGTTCCTGAAATCTTGATTCCGCCAAAGGTTTGGTCAAGATATCAACTCTCTGCTTATCAATATGAATTTTCTCCATCCTTATGTCCTTCTTCTCGACATGATCTCTGATGAAGTGATGTCTGATATCCACATGCTTGCATCTGGTGTGCAATACCGGATTTTGTGAAATAGCAATGGCACTATTATTGTCACAAAATATTGGTACTTCATTGGCTTCAACTTTATAATCCCTTAATTGTTGTCTGAGCCAAAGAATCTGAGCACAACAGCCTTCCCCGCAGACCATGTATTCAAACCGAGAAGATCTTGGTTGCTCGAGGTATGTTTCTTCGAAAACCAAGATATCAGCTTATTTCCTAGAAATTGATAAGTTCCTGAAGTGGACTTCCTGTCAATTCTGCAACCTCCATAATCAGCATCTGAATAACCAGTTAATTCAAGGTTATCATCAGCTGGATACCATAATCCTCTATTCACTGTACCCTTAAGATACCTTAGTATCTTTTTTGGCAGCCTCCATGTGACTAGCCTTAAGATTAACTTGGTATCTTGCGCATAACCCAACAGCAAATGTTATATCCGGCCTACTTGCTGTGAGATAAAGCAATGATCCAATGATTCCTCTATAATCAGTATGACTTACTAATTTGCCTTCAGAATCAGGATCCATCTTGTAGTTAGTATTCATGGGAATCCTAACTGCATTGAAATTCTGTACACCATATTTGGCAATCGGATCTCCGGTGTACTTTTTCAAGGTTGATGAATATTATTTCCTTTGATTGTTTCACTTGAAGACCTAGAAAGAAATTCATCTCTCCCATCATTGACATCTCAAACTTGCCTTTCATCAGTGTTGAAAACTTTTCACACAGCTGATGGTTTGGAGATCTAAAAATGATGTCATCAACATATATCTGAACTAATAAGATATCTTCCCCATCCTCTATCCTGAACAAAGTTCTATCAACAGTTCCTTTGATAAAACCATGGTCAGTAAGAAACTGAGAAAGAGTATCATACCATGCTCTGGGTGCTTTCTTAAGACCATACAAAGCTTTTATGAGCCTGTAAACTTGGTCATTCTGTTTGAAACCAGGAGGTTGTTCCACATAAACCTCTTCTTTAAGCACACCGTTCAGAAATGCACTTTTCACATCCATTTGATAGATCGTGGAACTTCATGTGGGCAAAAAGATATGCAAGAAACAATCTGATGGCTTCTAGTCTTGCAACAAGTGCAAAGGTTTCATCATAATCCAAGCCTTCTTCTTGGGAATAACCTTGTGCAACTAACCTTGCCTTGTTTCTCACAATTTTGTTGTTTTCATCTCTCTTATTCTTTAAAACCCACTTTGTTCCAATGACATTGTGCCTTTCTGGTCTATCTACCAGCTCCCATACTTCATTCCTTGAGAATTGATTAATTTCATCTGCATATAGCAAGAATCCAATGAGAATCTTGTAGAGCTTCACCAATCTCAAGAGTTTCTTTCTCCGATAGGAAGCTGGCAGAATAGTGCACTCTCACCATGGAACCTTCTTGTTTTAACACCTTCAGTTAGATCACCCACAATCTGACTTGTAGGATGACTATCTAACCATTTCCTTCTTGATGTTCCCCCTTCAATAGTGTCCTCAACATTTGAAATGTTAGGTTCAGTTAAATCAGTAAACTCAGGGAACAACAAAACAGGAGAAAGGGAATCATCTTCCTCAGGGGAAATTTATTCTTAACATTGTCGAGACATTTGTTCCCTTAGGTTGATAGATTCAGATTTGCCTCATTTGTGACCACATCTTCATTGGCATCACATACCGAGTCCGAACTGGTGTCTATTCAGATTGGTCACCTTTGGAGTGTTGGTTTTCCTGAGTCTCACCATCCTGATTTCCATCCTGAACTTCTTTATCTAAGTCTGAGTCACTCCAAGCATAGATAGTGACTGACTTCTTCTTTTCAGGTTTAGTGGATGATTTATCTTTTCGTTTTCAGCTTAACTGGTGATCCTCTTGGTCGGTTCATCAAGATCATGTTCCCTGCTTTCTTCCTAACGCAAAAGCAGATTCATCAAAAACAACATGAGGTGTTTCCTCCACAATAAGAGTCCTATGCTTTGTAAATTGGAGAAGCTTTTCTCGACTTCGTAATATCCTAAGAATATTCCTTCATCGCCTTTTACTATCAAATATTTTCAATCGATCTTTACCATTATTGTGTATGAAACTCTTGCAACAAAAAACACACGAAAAGAAAGAAACAAGAGGCTTCCTTTCATTCCAAAGCTCATAAGGCGTTTTTGCCTTGACTTTTTGTCAAGATGGATCTATTCCGAGAGTAGCATGCGGTGTTGATGCTTCAAATTTTCAAAATCTTTTAGGAATATCACCTCATTATCATTGTCCTTGCCTTCTTTTCAGAGTCCCTGTTCCTTCTTTCAGCAACACCATTTTGTTGAGGGGTCCTTGCAGTTGATGTTTCATGTAGAATTCCATTTGCTGCACAATAATTAGAAATGATATGATTTATAAATTCAGTTCCTTTGTCAGATCAGAATTTGACCACACTCAGATTTTTCTCAACATCGAGCCTTTTCAAGAATTCCGCAAACTTTTATCTCGAGTCTCTTTTTTACTGAGTAAGAATATGACCCAAGTATATCTTGAGTAGTCATCAACTACTACCAATGTGTATTTCCTGCCATTAGTGCTCACAGGTGTTATAGGACCAAAGAGATCCATATGCAAAAGCTGAAGTATTCTCTCAGTAGAAACTTCTACTTTGCTTTTAAATGATGCTTTAACTTGTTTTCCTTTTGGCACGCATCACAAATGTGTTCTCATCAACACTTCATTAGGCAACCCTCTCACAAGAGCTAATCTTGCAAGCTTGTCGTGGTTTTGAAATTTAGGTGATTCATTCTTTTATGCCATAACCAACCGGTATCTCGTGGAACTTTTAGCAACTAAACATGTATCTTTAGGAGTTGAACTCCAATCGACAAGATACACATTCCTTTTCTTGTACCAACCAAGAATATTTTCGTGATGTATCATCTTTCACAAAACATAAGTTCTTGGAGAACTCAACATTGAAACCCTTATCACAGAATGGCTAATTGACAAAGAAGTTATGCTTCAATCCGATACATATGAAACACCATGGATATGAACCGAGTCGATTTCCAAAGTTCCATATCCTTCACCATCCCTCGAGTTATCTCCAAAAGTGATCCGGGCCTCTTTGTTCAACATAGTCAACGAAAGCATCTTCTTGAATCTCATCATATGTCTTGAGCATCATTTGTCAAGATACCATACTTCAGAGCTTTTTCATCTCGCTCATCGCTATGTGATCTTTCATCAGCTTAGTGCCCTTGTTTTCCTCCTCTTAAATGGCCATCAGACAGATGTCATCACTTTCTTTGTTCGAGAATATCTCATCTCAAGAGCTAGATCCTCCTCGTAGTTTTCTTCTTCTCGCTACCATGGCCTTTTTTGCTTGAGAACTTCGGTCTCTTTTTTTGCCTTTCTCTTCTCTCCTTAGCACTCAAATCTGGACAATCATACTGGAAGTGACCTTTCTTCTGGCAATTATAACATCTGTTGGCATCATCATCCTGATCATTTTCTTCTTTGGACTTGGAGTCCTTTCTCTTGGATGAAGATCCTTCAGCTTTCAGGTCTTTCTTCTTCTCAGTTGATCTGTCCTCAGGTTTCTTCTGGTACCTGTGGTTCCTGTAATAGTTTTTGTATTTTCCAAATCTACTATTGAGTCTATCAAACCTTCTTGCCATCAGTGCTAGCTTTTCCTCAAGCTCATCCTGATTTTTGGCATGGGGGTTCTCAGACTCTCTAGTTTTACAGGTTTTATCTTTGGCTTTTAAAGCCACATTCTTACTCGATGAAGAATCATCTTTGTTGTCAGCCTTTTTGGATTTCTTATCAATTACAAATTCATAGGCTTTCAGCTCAGAGAAGACTTGTTGGTAAGGCATTGAATTAATATTCTTGGTGTTTTCAATCACCACTGCATGAATATCCCATTTCTTAGACAGACCTCTAAGAATTTTCAATGCAACTTCTCTCTGTGGGTATTTCTTTCCAAGTGCATTTAGATCATTCATGATGCTAGTGAATCTGACTTCCAGTTTGTCTATTGATTCACCATCATCCATTTCAAAACTATCAAACTTTCCAATTGCCACTGAAAGTTTGTTTTCTTTTATATGATCTGTGCCTTGGCACATAACAGCTAGTGTATCCCAAATCTCTTTAGCAAAGATATAAAGGTGAGAGATCATTCCCATCACACCATCATCAACCTGCATCAGATGTATAGTGTGTTTTTGCAATGTAGTCTAGATTGACTAACTTTCTCTCCCGAGTCGGGCTTGGTAATCGACTTAGGAAATTCTACTCTAGGATCAATTCTCTCATCTTCGTTCCTCCGGGATTCACTACAAAGAAATTGGAATGGTCCTTGAGAGACCACTCTCCACATACGCCATGTTTGAATATCTGGATGAGCCTCGCATTCTCGATCTCCATAGATCATAGTTCTCCACCGAGAACATGGGAAGTTTTTTAGAAGACATTTTTCCGATCTTTTGAAAAGAAAAAATTTCAAAGAAATAAGATCGGGGATTCAGATAGACCACAATTTTTTTTTGAAAAATAAAACTTTGGTCAACACAAATGGGTGGTCAAGTTGAACCACCGCTCGATACCACTTGTTGGTCCGGTGCAAACGTAGTCTTACACGTATGGGGGAATACGTGTTCGGTTTTTAAACTTTTTTCTTCGAGGTCACTTTGGGTCGATAATCCGAAGATTAGGTTCTCGAGAAGCACGATCGCTTCCGAGTCAAAGTCTCATCGAGACAGTTGATCCCGAGCCGCTTTCAGATATACCTCGATAATCCCAACCGAGTCCTCGAGTGATAGAGATCCCGAGTTGCTTGGATCGATAACTAACTTCATCAATCCTCAAGAGAGTTCGCCTTTTGGTAACTATCTGTTCTAGCCTACTCGATCGAATGAATGGTTGGCCCTTAGTTTATACTCGTTTTTAAGCTTTTCATAAAAACCTTCCCTTTATGAAATAGTGATTAGGATGTGATTCACTTATGCAACTTCAGTGGATTGATTCCAACGGAATATTAGTGAAAAGTATGCTTTCAAAAATCAAGTCAATGCAACAGTTAAGCACAGATAAGGAAAGCAATAAAAAACACAGCAATTATAGTGGTTCAGAGACTCAAGCTCCTACATCCACTCTCTCTGATCCTCAGAGAAATTCACTATCAACTTCTGAGCTTTTAACTACCTCGTAGTTTACTTACTCAACTCGGCCTCGAAGTTTTTCGACTACTCCACGAGTTTACTTTACTCAACCCGACCTTGAGCTTCGACTACCTCAGTAGTTTATTTACTCAATCACACACAAGCTTTCGGACTACCCTCAGAGCTTACTAACTTCTCCTCTAGAGTTTTTTCGACTACTCCGCCAGAGTTTACTAACTCTTTACAACTCTTCTCACCAACAAACACACTCCAACTACCTTCACAAGGGTTTGGGGTTTCTCGGTTGGTTTCAACTAGATGAGATATCCTTTTACAATGAAGCACAATGCAAAGGGTTAGGATATCTCGACTAAGCTTTGGATATTTCTTATCAAGCTAGGTTTAGTATAGTGAGCTCTCTTCAATATAGAAGCACTTGGGAAATTCTATATTTTTCGAGTGCTTTAACTTTTGCAAGAATAAGCTTGAGCTCTTGAAGTTGTGATAAATTTCCGTAACCTTACAATGTAGAGGGTCACCAAGATTTATAGGCATACACCAAGGTCACTTTTGAAAACTATCCGTTGGAGAGATAGCTTCGTGAGTTTCCTCTTGTGGTGTGTGAAACGGCTATATTTAGGGTTTGAAACTCCCTAATCACGTTTTAGGCAATAGCCTTTTATGTAGCCGGTCTTCACTTTTTGTAGTTTGGAACTTTTGTACATCTGACATCTTTTTAGCGATTCGCCACCTTTAGTGTCAAGATGGTATAGTGCGATGTCGTCTTCCTTTTTTTTGACTTTTTGTCTCCAGTTAAAGGTAGACACCTTCAACGGCTCTTTTGGTTACAAACTCTGAGTTTGATATAACCTTAACAACACTTCTGACTTAGTTCCTTTTGTATGCATTTGAATGTCTTGGAAAATATCTATTTTCTAAGGAATCGCGATCTTCTCAGTGTTGCGTCCCCGGATAGATATATTGATGCTTGAACATTCAAGTTTATATCGAGCATTCAAGACATTAATGAGTCTTGATGAATCAGTGCCTTCAAGATTCTTGATCTTCGATTCTCGATCTTGATCTTTGTGTCTTTGAGTCTTTCGAGTCTTCGTGGTCTTCAATCTTTGTAGTTTATACTAACTGATGTACTGAGTCTTCGTGTTGAGTCTTCAGTTACTCAGTATCATATTGAGTCTTCAGTATCTCAGTTTCATCCTGAAATTTTCGGATACTTTAAACATCTTGAGTTCTTGAGTCTTGTAACCTATCCCGAACTATATCTGGTGACTATACATTTTGCGAGATAACATCCGAATACTCTAAAAACCGAATCCTCGACTAACTATCAAGATCATTCTCGATCATGTCATACTCGGGGTTTTGGGATCTAATCAAAATCATAAATCTTTATTAAATTCATCTCCCCAAAAGTCCGAGTGGGCGCCTCCTCGATTGGGAATATCCGCTTGTTGTGAGAACTAATGGGCATATCCTCAAGCAGAATTGAAGCATCTTCTGGATCCGAGCCAAGATATCCTCGAGGGAATCAACTTTCTCTCGAGGTCCGAGGTCCTTAGAAAATTTCTTGAGAAAATTTGTGCGAGCTCGATTGAAGTCTCAAGAACCTCAGAGAAGACTTGTTCTCGGCTTTGATCCTGTGCCTTTTGAGATAGCTCCGAGCGAAAACATGTAATGGCGATTCTCGGCGGTTTGGGCTCTCAGTCAATCTCCTCGGTCTCACTTTCTCATCTTCATCGGTGAGAACCACCATCCTTTTCAAGCGCTTTTGGAGCAAGGGTTTTTCGCTTCTTCAATTTCTCACCCGCTTCCTTCTTGGCTTCTAACAACACCTTCCTCGGCTTGTTGGGTTTTTTTCAAAGAGCTGACCGCAATCGGTGATTCCACTTTCTTTCTTTCTTTTCCTTGAAAGTCCTCTTCGCAGAATGGGCTTGAACATCACTTTGGACCTAGGGAATGGGGTAGAGTTGGCAAAAATATCCTCCTCCTCACGGAACATCTCCGAACGAATGCAATTTTGGTGGCGTGGAGGATTCGCCTTTGATAGATATTGTCCCATCATCCTCCCTTTTTATGACCTCGCTTGCTTTCAACCACCACCTTGATCGATATTTCAGCCGGTTGAAAATCCTTGGTGGTGAGTCCTCAATCGCCGCCATCACGAGTTTGGGAGGCTGACCGTCAAGCTTCCAGATCGACTCATTATGCACTTTCCCACAATATCCATCAATACTCAGATTTCTTCAGAGATGCCGCTTTGGCAGAGTTGCCTCAAACTTAACGGGTTTATCGACAAACTTGTCAAGATACTCCCCGCTCCCGGCCCCAACATATACAATGAGGGATCATCTCTCTATCGCACAACTCAAATACATCGCTCAAAATCTTTCGGGACAATATAGAGCTCTTAACAAAATCTACATATTTCATCAATTGTTCGAGATGATAAAAATGTAAATCTTAGATTCTATATAATCTTCCTCATCGATTTCCATATTTTCAACAAACTCTATTACCTCACGGGTGTATTCTACCTCTAGTCGATTTGCGACGAGGTTCGTCAGTTTCGCCAATCGGATTTGGTGGAGCACTTCTTCTTCGTGCTTGGCGTTTGACGTGTTTCCCAGAGACACCACGATTCGCATTCATGGTTTATTTGTCTCGCTAATTTCTCGAAAATGGTTGGGGCCATTTGAGATTTTGAAGATTTGAAGATTTAGGGTTTTTTCGGCAAAGGGATTTTTCACAGCAGAGGATTTTTGGGAACTAAGGGTTTGATAAAGTTTGGCCGAATGGCTTCAAAGGAGTAAATAGCTTGAGATCGTGGGGAGTCGTACCGGTTAGGTGAAAAGAAATGGTTAAGATTAATCCACGATTAATCGGGTATGCGAAAGGTCGATCCCCAAAAAGTAAGCCGCCATTTTATCTTCATTGGTGATTAAATGTAATGAGCATTTAATTTGTTGACCTTCTTTAGGAATTTCAAAGATCCCGCCCCAAAAACATTCCTCGTGTGTTTTGTATTTATTGCGAATGATTATCGAAGTTTCACTTAAGCAATAAATGAGTCATGAGTCATTACTTCTTCGGACTAATTTCCCTCTATCGCCTTTTATCGAGTATTGACCTTGATAAAATATCAAGATGATATCGAAAGTAATCGAATGGGTTCAAGATGCTTATCGATAATCGACCTTCAAGAACTGGAAGTTTTCGAGACTCGATTCAAGATTTCCATTTTATCCTAAGCTTCTCAAGAGAATTCCCGAGAAAACTTCATGCATCCGAAAAATCTTCAATTTTTAGATTTTACTCTATACACACCTGGTTCTAACATCCCTAATTCAATCGAAAGTTCCCAAATCTTGATTCAAACCAAAGGTTTAGTCAAGATATCGCTCCGCTTATCAAGATGAATTTTCTCCATCCTTATGTCCTTTTTCTCGACATGATCTCTCGATGAAGTGATGTCTCGATATCCACATGCTTGCATCCGTGTGCAATACCGGATTTTGTGAAATAGCAATGGCACTATTATTGTCACAAAATATTGGTACTTCATTGGCTACAACTTTATAATCCCTTAATTGTTGTCCGAGCCAAAGAATTGCGTGCAACGCCAGCCTTCCGCAGACCATGTATTCAAATTTCAGAGATCTTGGTTCTACATCGAGGTCCTGCTTTGAAAACCAAGATATCAACTTACTTCCTAGAAATTGACAAGTTCTGTAGTGGACTTCCTCACATTTCGAAACCTCCATAATCAGAGATCCGAGTAACCCGCTAATTCAAGGTTATCATCGGTGGATACCGTAATCCTCTATTCATCGTGTGCCCTTAAGATACTTCAAGATCTTTTTGGCAAACCTCCATGTGACTAAATTTAGATTAGCTTGGTATTGCGACATATCCCAACAAAGAAATGTTATATCGAGCCTACTTGCCGTGAGATAAAGCAATGATCCAATGATTCCTCTATAATCAAGATGACTCAACCGATTTGCCTTCGTAATCGATCCATCTTGTAGTTAGTATTCATAGGAATTCTAATCGCATTGCAATTTCAGCATACACCATACTTGCAATCGATCTCGGTGTACTTTGTCCGGTTGATGAAGATTCCTTCCTTTGATTGTTTCACTTGAAGACCTAGAAAGAAATTCATCTCTCCCATCATTGACATCTCAAACTTGCCTTTCATCGCTGTTGAAAACTTTTCACACGGTGATGGTTTGGAGATCCAAAAATGATGTCATCAACATATATTTGAACCAAGAAGATATCTTCCCCATCTTCTATCCCGAACAGAGTTCTATCAACAGCCTGTTGACAAAACCATGGTCAAGAAGAAACCGAGAAAGAGTATCATACCATGCTCGGGTGCTTGCTTAAGACCATACAAAGCTTTTCTCGAGCTCAGAACTTGGTCATTATGTTTGAAACCCAGGAGGTTGTTCTACATAAACCTCTTCTTTAAGCACACCGCTCAGAAATGCACTTTTCACATCCATTTGATAGACTATGAACTTCATGTGGGCAAAGATATGCAAGAAACAATCGATGGCTTCTAGTCTTGCAACAGTGCAAAGGTTTCATCATAATCCAAGCCTTCTTCTTGGGAATAACCTTGTGCAACTAACCTTGCCTTTGTTTCTTACAATGTTGTTGTTTTCATCTCTTTTATTCTTAAAAAAACCCACTTGGTTCCAATGACATTGTGCCTTTCAGTCTATCTAGTAGCTCCCATACTTCATTTCTTGATAATTGATTCAAATTTCATCTTGCATAGCAAGAATCCAATGAGAATCTTGTAGAGCTTCACCAATCTCAAGAGGTTCTTTTCTCCGATAGTGAAGAAGGAAGAATAATAGTGCACTCTCACCATGGAACCTTCTTGTTTTGACACCTTGGGTTAGATCACCCACAATCGACTTGTAGGATGACTATCTAAACATCTTCTTCTAGATGTTCCCCTTCAACAAAGATCCTCAACATTTGAAATGTTAGGTTCAGCTTAATTCAAGAAACTAGGAACAACAAAAAAGAGAAAGGGAATCATCTTCCTCAGGAAATTCCATCTGTAACATTGTCGAGACATTTGTTCCCCTTTGGTTGATAGATTCAATTTGCCTCTTTGTGACCACATCTTCATTGGCATCACATACCGAAGTCCGAATCGGTGTCTATTCAGATTGGTCACCTTTTGGTGTGTTGGTTTTCCGAGTCTCACCATCCCGAGTTCCATCCCGAGCTTTTTTATCTAAGTCCGAGTCACCCAATCATAGAATGTGAATGACTTCTTCTTTTCGTGTTCAAAGGATGATTTGTCATTCTTTTTTCGTGCTTAACTGTGATCCTCTTGGTCGGGCTTCTTCTCAAGATCATGTTCCTGCTTTCTTCCGAACACAAGTAGATTCATCAAAAAACAACATGAGGTGTTTCCTCCACAATAAGAGTCCTACAGCTTGTAAACTCGAAAGTTTTTATCGACTTCGTAATATCCTAAGAATATTCCTTCATCAACTTTTACTATCAAATGTTTTCAATCGATCTTTACCATTATTGTGTATGAAACACTTGCAACCAAAACACACGAAAGAAAGAAACAAGAGGCTTCCTTTCATTCCAAAGCTCATAGGGTGTTTTGCCTTGACTCTTGGTCCGCATGGATCCGTTTCCGAGAATAGCATGCAAAGGTTGACAACTTCAAATTTCAAAATCTTTTAGAATATCGCCTTCATTTATCATTGTCCTGGCAGCCTTCTTTTCCGAGTCCTGTTCCTTCTTTCAAAGAACACCATTTTGTTGAGGGGTCCTTGCGGTGATGTTTCATGAGAAATTCCATTTGTCGCGACAATAATCGATATGATATGATTTATAAATTCTTCATTTTGTCGATTCGATTTTGACCACACTCGATTTTTCTCAATATCGAGCCTTTTCAAGAATTCGCAAACTTTATATCCGAGTCTCTTTTTTATCGAGTAAAAATATGACCCAAGTATATCTTGAGTAGTCATCAACTATCGCCAATGTGTATTTCCCGCCATTAGTGCTCATCGGTGTTTTAGGACCAAAAAGATCCATATGCAAGAATCAAGTATTCTTTCAAGAAAAACATCTACTTTGCTTTTTAAATGATGCTCTAATTTGTTTTTTTTTTTTGGCGCGATCACAAATATGTTCCTTCATCGAACACTTCATTAGGCAACCCTCTCACAAGAGCTAATCTTTCAAGCTTATTCGTGGTTTTGAAATTGGTGATTCATTCTTTTATGCCATAACCAATCGGTATCCGCGTGGAACTTTTAGCAACCAAACATGTATCTTTAGGAGTTGAACTCGGTCAAAGAAGATACATTTTTTTTTTCTAGTACCAACAAGAATACTTTTCGTGGCATATCATCTTTCACATAACATAAGTTCTTAGAGAACTCAACATTAAAACCTTTATCACGTAATTGGCTTATTGAAAGCAAGTTATGCTTCAATCCGATACATATGAAACACCATGGATATGAATCGAGTCGATTTCCAAAGTTCCATATCCTTCACCGTCTTTCGAGTTATCTCCAAAAGTGATCCGAGGGCCTCTTTTGTTCAACATAGTCACCGAGTATCTTCTTGAATCTCGTCATATGTCTTGAGCATCCACCGCCAAGATACCATACGTCGGGGCTTTTTTTTCATCTCTGCTCATCGCAAGTCTTTATGTGATCTTTAATCATTTCCAGTGCCTTTGTTTTCCTCCCGAAAAACAGATCAATTCTTAGGTACCCAATTTGTGTAGGGTCCTACAAGGTTAGTCAGACCTTTCGAATCCAAATCACCGACAACTCTAATCACTTTAGAGTGGCCGATCTGTCTTCCATAAACATCTACATACACATTTACTACCTGGGGTGCCTTAGCGGTTTTCGTGTATGAGTGCTAGCCTTAGCATGAACATGAGCTTTTGAATTTTTCTTTGGTTCAGTCTTTTGTTCATTTGCTTTGGCTTCATAAGTACCGGGTCCGAATCTTTATTGACTCAGTTCGTAACTTTTACCCTTAGGCAAGTGGGGGTTCAAAGTTGCTCAGATGAAAATTTTGGTCTTTCAAGATATCGAGGACTTGGTCTCTTCGATTGAGAATGTCTCTGCATTGAAAGTGTTTTCTTCTTCAAGATTCCTCCGATGGTTCAAGTGTAGATCCTTTCAGTTTGCATTCTTAGCCCGAGGCTTCAAAGTACTTGCTCGAATTTTTTCAATCGAAAGTTCTCAGTTTTCTAGCCTTCACCTGAGGTTTAGGCTTTCCTACCTGATCATTCAGTTTTACTGAAACCATGGGTCCTTTTCCCTTGTCTACAACCTTGGGAATTTCTTCAGTTTGAAGTGTAGGTGCCACTGGTTTTACAAAGATTGTCTTCTTGCTACTTGATGCAAAGATTCGAGATGACCTTGTGAGGTTCCCTCGAATGTATCCCAATCCGCATTTTATAGTGGCAGATCTCTCGTAACTCAATTTCATCTATTACTTTAGATGCAGATTCAATAGAGTTAACTTCTATACGCACTATCCTCCGATTCTCAGTAGA
Source organism: Stenogyne calaminthoides (assembly GCA_037126765.1). Lineage (NCBI taxonomy): Eukaryota > Viridiplantae > Streptophyta > Magnoliopsida > Lamiales > Lamiaceae > Stenogyne > Stenogyne calaminthoides. The sequence continues at coordinate 5,949,812 of JBBCBC010000003.1, read as the reverse complement.
GTTTCATGCTTCTCAGAGAGGTCATTGAACTTAGTCCTAATCAATTTGAATCTCTTCAGTGGATTTCTCTAGCTTTTCAATTAGGGTCACTATCAACTTCTCTTTCTCTGAGAGTTGTACTTTCAGAAAATCCAGTTCATCAGTAGCTCCCATTAATTGAGAAGTGATTTTAGTATTGCTAGAGTCTTTCCATTTTAGATTTTTAGCTTTCGGTTCTTTATCCCCGCTCTTGAGTTTCATTTAGTAGTTCTTGTAAAACAAAGATAGTCCTTCATTAGACTCTCAAAAGAATCCATCAGTCAAAATGATCACATAGTTGAACTTGACAACTCTTGTGCTAGTGTAGGAGCAAAACAGAGAAAGAAGAGTTTACCTCCTCAATGGCCATCGACATATGTCATCACTTTCATCGTTCGAGAATATATCATCCCAAGAGCTAGATCCTCCTCGTAATGTTCTTCTTCTCGTAACCATGGCCTTTTTTGCTTGAGAACTTTTGTCTCTTTTAGCTTGTCTTTCTTTCTCTCCTTAGACTCGATCCGACAATCATAATCGAAGTGACCTTTCTTTTGGCAATTGTAGCATCTGGTTGGCATCATCATCCCGATCACTTTCTACTTTGGACTTGGAGTCCTTCCTTTCGATGAAGATCCTCCTTTTTAGGTCATTCTTCTTCTCGGTTGATCCTGTCCTCGTGTTTCTTCCAAAACTGTGATTCCCGTAATAGTTTTTGTATTTTACATATCGACTATTAAGTCTTTCAAACCTCCTTGCCATCAGTGCTAGCTTATCCTCAAGCTCATCCTGATTTTTAGCAAGGGAGTTCTCAGACTCTCTAGTTTTACAGGTTTTATCTTTGGCTTTAAAAGCCACATTTTTACTAGATGATGAATCATCTTTGCTGTCAGCCTTTTTGGATTTCTTATCAATTACAAACTCATAGGCCTTCAGCTCAGAGAAGACTTGTTGATATGGCATTGAATTAATGTTTTTGGTGTTTTCAATCACCACTGCATGTATATCCCATTTCTTAGAAAGACCTCTAAGAATTTTCAATGCTACTTCTCTCTGTGGATATTTCTTACCAAGTGCATTTAGATCATTCATAATACTAGTGAATTTGACTTCCAATTTGTCAATAGATTCACCTTCTTCCATTTCAAAACTATCAAACTTTCCAATTGCAACTGAAAGTTTGTTTTCCTTGATATGATCTGTGCCTTGGCACATTACAGCTAGTGTATCCCAAATTTCTTTTTTTAAAGATTGCAGGTGAGAGATCATTCCCATCACACCATCATCAATAGTATCAGATAGTGTGTCTTTAGCAATATAGTCTAGATTGACTAACTTCCTCTCCTCAGAGTCGGGTTGGTCATCGACTTAGAAAATTCGCTTTCTAGGATCGCTTTCTCTCATTTTTGTTCCTCTCGGATTCACCACAGTAAATTGGAATGGCCCTACAGAGACCACTCTCCACATTCGTTCATGTTTAGAATACAGGTGTGCCTGCATTCTTAATCTCCATAAATCATAGTTCTCCACTGAGAACATGGGAAGTTTCTTAGAAGACATTTTATCCGAGTCTTTTTAAGAATTCAAAGAAATAAGATCGGTTCAGATAGACCACAAGTATTTTTAGAAAATAAAACTTTGATCAACAAAGGTGGTCAAGTTGAACCACCGCTCCGATACCACTTGTTGGTCCGGTGCAAATGAGTCTTACACGTATGGGGGAATACACGGTTCAAGGTTTTTAAAACTTTTTCATCGAAGTTCACTTGGGTCAGTTGTCCCCGTGAGTTGGTCCCGAGAAGCACAGAAATCGCTCGAGTCAAAGTCTATCGAGATGTTGATCCTCGAAGTCGCTTTCGTAAACCTCGATAATCCCAACGGAGTCCCGAAGTTTTCAGAGATCCCGAGTTGCTTGGATCAGATAACTAACTTCATCAACCCTCGTAAGAGTAAGTTCGGTTTGGTAACTATCTGCTCTAGCTACTCAGCAAAGCGGAATGGTTGGCCCTTAGTTTATACTGTTTTAAGCTTTTTGTCAAAAACCTTCCTTTAATGGAATAGTGATTAGGCCGTGATTCAATTATATGCAACTTCAAAGTGGATTGATTCCAACTCAAATGTCGCGAAAAATATGCTTTCAAAACAAAGTGATGCAACAGATAAATCAAGCAAAATGTGAAAAGCAAAGAACACAAAGAATTTATAGTGGTTCAGAGACTCAAGCTCCTACTTCCACTCTCCTTGATCTCTTCAGAGAAATTCACTAATCACTTCCTTGAGCTTTCTGACTACCTCGCGTAGTTTACTTACTCAACTCGGCCCTGAGCTTTCTGACTACTCCACGTAGTTTACTTACTCAACCAGACTTTGAGTTTTCTGACTACCTCCGTAGTTTACTTACTCAACTCACACAAGCTTTCAGACTACCACAAGTAGCTTACTAACTTCTCCTCTAGAGCTTTCTGACTACCTCAATGTAGTTTACTCACTCTTTACAACTCCAATCTCACCAACAATCACACTCAAACTACCTTCTAAAGGGTTTGGGGTTTCTTGGTTGGTTTCCAACTAGGATGAGATATCCTTTACAATAAAGAACAAAGTAAAGGCTACGATATCTCGACTAAGCTTTGGATATATCTTTTAAAGCTAGGCTTAGTTTAATGAGCTCTCTTCAATATAAAGCACTTGGGAAATTCTTGGGTTTTCGAGTGCTTCAACTTTGCGATAATAAGTTTGAGCTCTTGAGTTGCTTACAAATTTCCCGTAACCTTTCAATGTAGAAGGTCACAAGTATTTATAGGCATACACCAAGGTCACTCTTGAAAAACTATCCGATTTGAGAGATAGCTCGAGAGTTTCCTCTTATGGTGTGTGAGAAACGGCTATATTTAGGGTTTGACACTCCCTAACACGTTTTAGGCAATAGCCTTTCATGTAGCCGGGTCTTCACTTTTTGCGATCGAACTTAGTACTTTCGACATCTTTTTCAAATGACCGTCATCGCCTGTCAAGATGGCATACAAAGGTCGCCTTCCTCTTTTTGACTTTTGTCTCCGCTTAAAGGTAGACAACTCAATCTACTTTTTTGGTTACAATCTCGAAAGTGATATAACCTTAACAACACTTTGTCTTAGTTCCTTTTTGTTCGCAGATTTGAATCTCTTGGGCAATATCTAACTTTCTAAGGAATCGCGATCTTCTCAAGATTAAGATCCTTCAGATAGATATGTTCAGTGCCTTCGAACATTCAGTGTTTATAATCGAGCATTCAAGACATTATCGAGTTTTTAGTAATTATCGCACCTTCAAGATTCTTGATCTTGATTCTTTCTTACGAGTCTTCGAGTCTTCGTGAGTCTTCGTGGTCTTCTCGAGTCTTCGTGAGTCTTCATATGTATATGACCGATATAATCGAATCTTCATGTCGAAGTCTTGATTCCTCGATTTCACATCGAGTCTTCAAGATCTCGGCCATATCGAGTCTTTAGTTTCTTCGTTTCATACTGAAACTTCGGTTTCTTCGTAAACTTCATCGAAGTTCTTCGTAATCTTCAGATCCTATCCCGATCTATATCCACGACTATACATTTTGCAGATAACATCCTGAATACTCTAAAACTGAATCCTGACTCAACTATCAAGATTATTCTGAACATGTCATACTCAGGGTTTTGGGATCTAATCAAAATCACATCTTTATTAAATTCATCTCCCAACATTCTTCAATTTGAGTCACTTTCTCCACCATTGGCACCACCTTCTCCAATTTATTCAGGATATGACTGAAGTCAATTTCTGGAGTGTGTACAACTTTTTCCACCTGAGCTGGGTGCTCTAACTGAGCCTTAGTCTGCATATCAGACATAACAGATTTAAAGATAGGAACTTCAGTAGCTTTGGCATAATGTTTAATAGTATCAAAAGATACCTAAAGAGTGCTAACTTCAGTTTGAGGATGTGAGATATCAGTCTATCCAGCATCAGTGTCCTTCTCCATCTGAGATTGCTTTTCAGCATCATCTGGTTTGTCACCCTCTTTATCTTGATCCTCATCTCCTTCGATTCATAGAACCGAGGCATCAATATCGCCTTTCCTTCTCTCTTAAAACCACCTTTCTCTTTGACTAGCTCATCAAAATCGCCAATTTTCATTTCGAGCTTGGTCTTCCCGAATCCAGAGAACTATTTGTCAAACCAAAGCCTCAAAGATTCCACCAATCCTCTCCTCTGAAGGAGGCTATATTCAAAGATCTCCGGGAAGAGTCCGATTCAGTGATATAGGACCGTGGTTTTGAGTTCAAGAAGAGATCCTCAAGGTCAGATATGCGTCTTCAGGTATCTCGTCTGTGATGAACCGTTCCCTTGTCTTGCTTACTCAATTTCTTCTCCGCCTCTCCTTCTTCATCTTTGGGCTCTCGTGGTCAGAGGGATCGGATTGTATGAGCTCGGATCCGATGGATCAAGATATGGTTCACTCAGAGCGCATCCAAATTCAAGCAGCTTCCCGAGGTTCACCGATCCGAGGTCCGAAACAGTATCTCTTCAAGAGGGAAACTGAGGTCCCTTGAAGATTTTCTCGAGAAATTTTATCCGAGCTCGAGAAGTTCAACCTCGCCGGATAAAAGATAAAACCCTCGCTCTCGCTTTGATCCTGGACAATTGTCACAACTCGATTTTTTTTCAGAAGTGGAAATTTCAAAGGCACGGCCTTCAAAGTTGAATTTTATGTCATCGACCTCCTCCTCAAGAATAGATTGCTTTCGCTCGAGGGGAGGGGTGTTTTTTTTTCAATTTTTCTCCTTTATCTCTTTTCACTTGCATCGTGGCTTTCCGGCTTGTTTAGCTTCAACCTTTTTTCTTAGGGTCTCCTCCCCGAGACTTAGAGCTTTTTCTTTCTTTCCTTTCAAAGTCTTCTTTGTTGGTGGTTTGAACAGATTTTTGACTTTGGAAAGGATGAGGAATTGGCAAAGATATCCTCCTCTTCTCTTCAAGACATTTCCAAGATGAATGCAATCTTGGTTGCATGAAGGATCTTTCGTTTGACAACAACTATCAGATCCATTCACCTTCTCAGACTTGTTTGGCTTGATCACTCACCACTTTGATTAAATAGTGTAACCGGTTGAACGCCGTGGTGGGTGAATCTTCAATCGCCGCCATTAGCCTCAACTTAGGCGCTTTATCTGCTCAAAGTCCGTGAGACCGACTCATGATGCATTTTCTTACAATGTCCAGCAATACTCGATATTTAGGCTTCAAATGCCTTTTATTCAGAGTAGCTTCGAAATTTACTGGATGCTCTGCAATTTTATCCAGATATTCTTGCTCCCTACCCATCATATATACTGTAGGGTCTTCACCTCTATCGCTTAATTCATATATGGCATTAAGATTCTTAGGAATAATATACAATTCCCTGACAAAATCCACATATTTTGAACTATGCTCTAAATGCGATACAAGAATCATGATTCTATACAATCTTCCTCATCTAACTTCAAATTAGAGATAAATTCTATTACCTCTTTTAGATATTCGCCTCCGTTGATTCAGAACTGTGCAAGTAAGCTTTGCCAACCGAATCATATGTAACGCTTCCTCTTCGTGAGTTGCATTTGATGAGCTTTCGAGAGATACGACATATTCGTACCAAGGTTTATTAGAAATGGCAAGCTTGTCGTATACAGAAAATGTCATTTTTGGAGAATTTCTGGGAAGGGTTTTGAGATAGGTGAGAAATTTATGGGCAATCGAGAGTTTTGAAGCAGAGTGCTTGAAGATGAAGGCTTTTTGGAATCGGGCTTTGAAGGAATTTCTTCAATAGATATAGGATTTTGATTCATGGAAAATCGCATAGATGAAGAAATCGACGATCGAGATTAAAAACCGACTAAATCGGGTATATGAAAGGACTATTTCACAAATATAACGCGACCAATTTATCCCTATTGGTGATTAATGAACAATGCATTTAATTACTGTTCAGACCATTGACTTTCTTCGTGGATTTCAAAGGTCCCGTCCAAATATTCCTTCAAGTGTTTTGTTATTTATTGCCAATGATTACTGAGATTCAGTTAGACAATAAATGTGTTGCATGAGTAAATACTTCTTCAGACTAATTTTCTCCGTCAGTCTTACTAGGTTTTGACCTTGATAAAATGTCAAGATAATATCGAAAGTAATCGATCTTGATAAAAGGTCAAGATAATATCGAGTTAATCGATCTTCGTGATATCCGAGTTTCCCAAGACTCAATTGTTCAAGATTTCAATTTTATCCCGAAGTTTTTCAAGAAAACCTCGAGAAAACTTCATGATCCGAAAACCTTCAATTTTTCAAGATTTGCTTTATTCACCTGGATCCAACATACCTAATTCAACTGATAGTTCTTGAAATCTTGATTCAACCAAAGGTTTAGTCAAGATATTAGCTCTCTATTTATCAGTATGAATTTTCTCCATTTTGATGTCTTTCTTCTCAACATGATCTCTGATGAAGTGATGTCTGATATCAACATGCTTACATCTGGTGTGCAATACCAAATTTTGTGTAATAGCAATTGCACTATTATTATCACAAAATATAGGTACTTCATTGGCTATAATCTTATAATCCCTCAATTGTTGTCTGAGCCAAAGAATGCAGGCACAACAACTTTTCCTCTGCCTATGTATTCAAATTTTCAAGAAGATCTTGGTTACATCGAGGTTTGTTTCTTTTGAAAACCATGATATCGGGCCATTTCAAGAAATTGACAAGTTCCCCGTGGTAGACTTCCTATCAATTCTACATCCTCCATAATCAAAGATCCAATAACTAGTTAATTCAAGGTTATCATCATTTGGATACCATAATCCTCTATTCACAAAGGCTTTAAGATATTTCGTAATCTTTTTGGCAAACCTCCATGTGACTAAATTTTTAGGATTAGTTTGGTATCTTGCACATATCCCAACAAAGAAATGTTATATCGTGCCTACTTGTTTGTGAGATATAACAAATGATCCAATGATCCCTCTATAATCAATTGTGATTTATCGATTTGCCTTCGAGATCGGGATCCATCTTGTAGTTAGTATTCATAGGAATTCTAAGTGCATTGCAATTTGCATACACCATACTTTGCAATCGATCTCCGTGTATTTTGCTTGATTGATGAAAATTCCTTCCTTAGTTTGTTTCACCTGATGTCCAATAAAGAAATTCATCTCCCCCATCATTGACATCTCAAACCATCCTTTCATCAGGGTAGAAAACTTTTCACACAACTGATGATTTGGAGATCCAAATATGATGTCATCTACATAAATCTGAACAAGTAAGATGTCTTTCCCATCTTCTATCCTGAACAGAGTCCTATCAATAGTTCCTTTGATAAAACCATGGTCAGTAAGAAACTGAGAAAGGGTATCATACCATGCTCGGGGTGCTTGCTTAAGACCATACAAGGCTTTCCTGAGCCTGTAAACTTGGTCATTCTGTCTGAAACCAGGAGGTTGTTCTACAAAAACCTCTTCCTTAAGCACACCATTCAGAAATGCACTTTTCACATCCATCTGATAGACTGTGAATTTCATGTGGGCAGCATATACAAGAAACAATCTGATGGCTTCTAGTCTTGCAACAGGTGCAAAGGTTTCATCATAATCCAAGCCTTCTTCTTGGGGATAACCTTGTGCAACTAGCCTTGCCTTGTTTCTTACAATGTTGTTGTTTTCATCTCTCTTATTCTTGAACACCCACTTAGTTCCAATCACATCAGGCCTCTTAGTTCATCCACTAGCTCCCAAACTTCATTTCTTGAGAACCGATTCAATTTCTTCTTGCATAAAGAAGAATCCAAAATGAATCTTGTAGAGCTTCTTCAATCTCATGAGGTTCTTTTTCAGATAGGAAGCAGCAGAACAAAGCACTCTCTCCATGGAACCTTCTTGTTTTGACACCATCTGATAGATCACCCACAATCTGACTTGTAGGATGACTATCCAACCATTTTCTCCCTGGATGTTCCCCTTCAAAGAGTATCCTCAACATCGTAAATGTTTGGTTGTAGTTCATTAAATTCAGGAACAAACAGAAAAGGAGAAAGAGAATCATCTTCTCGTGGGAAATTCTATTCGCAACATTGTCAGAGACATTTGTTCCCCATTGGTTGATAGATTCAGAGTTTGCCTCAGCTGTGACCACATCTTCATCGGCATTACATACCTGAGTCTGAATTGTTGTATGTTCAGATTGGTCAGCTTCAGTGTGTTGGCTTTCCTTCAGTGGAGAATTTCCATCCTGAGTCTCACCATCCCGAAGTTTTTCCATCCCGAACTTCTTTGTCTCGAGTCCGATTCACTTCATTCATAGAAAGTGACCGACTTTCTTCTTTTCGTGTTCGAGAGGATGTTTTATCATTCTTTTTCAGGCTAAGTCTGGTGATTCTCTTGATCAGTTCTCCTGAGTCATGTTCCTGTTTCTTCTGAACACAAGTAGATTCATCAAAAAACAACATGAGGTGTTTCTTCCACAATAAGAGTCCTACAGTTGTAAACTCAAGGGTTTTATCGACTTCGTAATATCCTAAGAATATCCCTTCACCAACCTTTGCTATCAAAAGTTTTCAACCGATCTTTACCATTATCAGGTATGAAACACTTGCAACCAAAAACACACGAAAAGAAAGAAACAAGAGGCTTCCTTTCATTCCCAAACTCATATGGAGTTTTTCCTTGGTTCTTGGTCAAGATAGATTTGTTCTCGAGAGTAGCATGCAAGTGTTGATAACCAACCCAAAAATCTCTTAGAATATCACTTCAAAGAATCATTGTCCTGGCAGCCTTCTTTTCACAAATCCTATTTCTTCTTTCAAAGAACACCATTCATTGTAGGGGTCCTTGCAAATGATGTTTCATGAGTTATTCCATTTGTCGCACAATAATCGATATAATATGATTGATAAACTCGCCTTTAATCGATCCGATTTTGATCACACTCAGATTCTTTTCAGTACAGAGCCTTTTCAGTAGTTCAGGCAGTTTTGTCTGAGTCTCTTTCTTACTGAGTAAGAATATGACCCATGTGTATCTAGAGTAGTCATCAACTACCACAAGTGTATATTTTCTGCCATTAGTGCTCACAGGTGTTACTGGACCAAAGAGATCCATATGTAACAGTTGTAGTATTCTATCAGTAGAAACATCTACTTTGCTTTTGAAAGATGCTTTGATTTGTTTTCCTTTCTGACAAGCATCACATACATGATCTTTACTGAACACTTCATTGGGTAACCCCCTTACAAGTGCTAATCTTGCAAGTTTGTTCAGGGTTTTGAAGTTTAAGTGATTCATTCTTTTGTTGCACAACCAACTGGTATCAGTGGAACTTTTTGCAACCAAACATGTATCTTTAGGAGTTGAACTCCAATCAGCAAGATACACATTTCCTTTTCTAGTACCAGTCAGTAAAATTTTATGTGAAGTATTGTCTTTTACATAACATAAGTTCTTTGAGAACTCAACATTGAATCCTTTGTCACAGAATTGACTGATAGAAAGCAAGTTATGCTTTAGACCAGACACATATGAAACACCATGGATATGAACAGAGTCAACTTCAAGAGTTCCATATCCTTCAATTTGTCCTTTGGAATTGTCTCCAAATGTGATTTGAGGGCCTTTTTGCTCAACATAGTCAGTGATTAGTTGCTTATATCCTGTCATATGTCTTGAACATCCACTATCCAAATACCATATAGCAGGAGCCAATTCATTTCCACTCATCAGTGCTATCTTGTTTTCATTCAAATTTCAAATTTTTTTTTCTTTCACCAAAAAATGATCAATTCTTAGGTACCCATTTGGTGTAGGGTCCTACCAGTGTTAGTCAGACCTTTTGGAACCCAATCCGCCTTTAACAACTCTAATTACTTTTTAGAGTGTCCGATTTGTCTCCATACAAATCTACATACACATTCACCACCCTAGGTGCCTTGGCAAGATCCCGTGGTATGAGTGATGACTTTAGCATGAACATGAGCCTTAGAGTTCTTCTTGGGTTCAAGCCTTTTGTTCAAGTGCCTTAGCTTTTTGTGCAAATTGGTCTCTCACGACTTGGGTTGTAAAACCTTTACCCTTAGGTAAGTGGGGTTTAGGTTATGGGTATCGAAATTGGTTTCAAGAACTGAGGACTTGGTCTTTTCAGCTTGAGAATATCTCTCGCCGAGTGTTTTCTTCCTAAAATTCCTCCGATGGTTCAAAGGCAGATCTCTTTAGGTTGGTATTCTTAGCCTCGAGGCTTTGAAGCATCAAGGTTCAAGATTTCCTACCGAGTGTTCTGTGTTTTCTAGCCTTTTCCCGTGGTCCGGCTTTTCCCTAAACCTTCGCTTTTTCCAAACCATAGGTCCTTTACCCTTGTTTAAAAAACTCGCGCTTCTTCAAGAAGAAGAAGATTAGATGCCATTTGGGTTTAACAAAGATATCTTGGTGCTACTAGAAGCAAAGATTCGTAAGACCTTTTGTGAGGTTCCCCATGAAGTGTATCCTAATCCAGCCTTTTTTATAGTTGTAGGTCTTTGATAACTCAATTTCATCTATCACTTTAGATGCGTAATTCAATAAAGCTAACTTTCTCTCACAAGACTATCCTCACATTTCTTTAGAGTTTCATGCTTCTCAAAGAGGTCATTGAACTCGCCTCGATAAGTCAATCTCTTTAGTGGATTTTCTAATTTTCCATTTAGGATCTCTATCACCTTCTCTTTTTTCGAGAGTTGTACTTTCGTAACATCTAGTTCATCAAGAGTTCACATTAATTGAGAAGTGATCTCAAAGATTTTTAGAGTCTTTCCACTTTAGATTCTCAACATCAGTTCCTTTGTTCTCCGCTTCTTGAGTTTCAAAGGAGCGATTCTTGTAACACGGAATAGTCCTTCATAAGATTCTCAAATGAATCCATCAGTCAAAGTTATCACATAGTTGAACTTGAGAACTCATGTGCTTGTGTAGGAGCAACAACAAGAGATAGAAGAATTTACCTCCTCCACATACCATAAGACATATATCATCACGCCACTATCTAAGAAAATCTCATCTCGAGGAACTGGAACCTTCTTCGTATGTTCTTCTTCCTCAAAGAATCATAGCTTTTTTGGTCGGATATCTTCTTTGTCTCTCTTGGCTTGTCTTTCCTTTCTTTTTGAAGACTTAGCTCAGATGGGTCATATTGAAAGTGACCTTTCTTCCGACAGTTTGCCAGAAGATCTGCTGGCATCATCATCCCGATCACTTTCCTCCTTGGTCTTGGAGTCCTTCTTTTTGGATGAAGATCCTTCAATTTTTCGGGGTCCTTTCTTTCCTCGCCAGTATCCGTCCTTCTTTTTGAGTCTCTCTTGTACTGTGATTCCCTGTAATATTTCTTATATTTCCCATATTCGCTATTGAGTCTTTAAAACCTCCTTGCCATCAAGATTAGCTTATCCTCCCCGCTTCATCCCGATTTTTGGCAAGTTAGTTCTCGACTCTCTAGACTTATAGATTTCTTTGGCTTTGAAAGCCACATTCTTGCTAGATGAAGAATCATCTTTTGTCTTTCGATTTTTAGTTTTCTTGTAAATCACAAACTCATAAGCTTTGGTTCAGAGAAAACTTGTTGATATGGCATGGAATCAATATTTTTGGTGTTTTCAATCACCACAACATGTATATCCCATTTCTTAGATAATCCTCTAAGAATTTTCAGTGCCACTTCTCTCTGTGGGTATCTTTTCCCAAGAGCACTCAAATCATTCATGATGCTAATGAATCTGACCTCAAGTTTGTCAATGAATTCACTATCTTCCATTTCAAAGCTATCAAACTTTCCAATAGCAACAAAAAGTTTGTTTTCCTTAATATGATATGTGCCTTGACACATAATGCAAGTGTGTCCCATATTTCTTTTTTGCGGCTTCACAAAGGAGAAATCATCCTCATAACACCATCATCAATAGTGCTATACAAAGTATCTTTAGCAATGTAGTCTAGATTGACTAACTTTCTCTCATCAGGAGTAAGTTGATCACCAGACTTTGGAAATTCATCTATGGGATCATTCCTCTCAGTATCAGTGATTCTGGGATTCACAACAGTAAATTTGAATGGTCCTTCAGAAACCACTCTCCACATTCTTTCATGTTTTGAATACAGATGAGCATGCATTCTTAATCTCCATAGGTCATAGCTCTCAACAGAGAACATAGGAAGTTTCTTAGAAGGCATGATGACTGAGCCTTGTAAGATATCAACAAACAGATCTATTCAGTAGACCACCAAAGTCTTTAAGCAAAATAGACTATGGCTACCAAAGCAAGTGATCAAATGAACCACTGCTCTGATACCACTTGTTGGTCCCGGTGCTAACGAGTCTCTCACACGTATGGGGGGTAATACACATGTTCAAAGGATTTTAAAAACTTTTTTTTCATCGAGGTCGATGGGTCAGTTATCCTCGATGATTTTGCCCTCGAGAAGAACAGATTGCCCCGAGTCAAAGTTCATCGAGACAATGGTATCGAAAGCCGCTTAGAAGCTTCAGATTAGCCTAACCGAGCCTCGAAGTTTTATCAGAGATCCCGAGGCTTTGGATCGATAATTATCTTAATCAATCCTCAAAGAGAGTTAGTTCGATTTGGTAACTATCCGTTTCTAGCTATTCAAGTGTAAAAGCGGAATGGTTGGCCCTATGTTTATACTGTTTTAGCTTTATTTAAAAAATCTTCCTTTTAATAAAAAAAAGGATGATTAGGTCATGGATCAATTTGATGCAAGTTCAAATGGATTGGTTCCAACCTAATATCGCTGAATTATGCTTTCAAAGGAAAAAACATGCAACATATAATAATGCAAAGATGTAAAGCAAAACAACACAAAGAATTATAGTGGTTCGTAGACTCAAGCTCCTTACGCCCACTCTCTCCGACCTTCAGAGAAATTCCTTAACCACTTCCTAAAGCTTTTAGCTAACTCATTGTAGCTTACTCACTTTTTCTACCTTGAGTTTTTTCGGGCCGACTCACCGCAGTACTTTTACTAACTCAAACACACACATGTGTTCAGACTACCACAAGTAGCTTACTAACTTCTTCTCTAGAGTTTTCTGGCTAACTCACTGTAGTTTACTAACTCTTATAACTCCAACTCACCAACAAAACACACACAAACTACCTTAACAAAGGGTTTGGGTTTTCGTTGGTTTCCAACTAGGATGAGATATCCTTTTACAATAAGAACAATGCAAAGGCTAGGATATCTCTACTAAGCTTTGGATATTTCTTATCAATCTAGGATTAGAGAATGAGTTTCTCTCCAATGTGAAACACTTGGGAAATTCTAGGTTTTTCGAGTGCTTCAATTTGCAATAATACGAATGAGCTCTTGAGTTGCTTTGAAATTTCCCGTGACCTCTCAATGTAAAGGGTCACTAGTATTTATAGGCAACTTCACCAAGGTCACTCTTGAAAAACTATCCGCTGGAGGAGATAGCTTCATGAGTTTCCTCTTATAGTGTTTGATGAACTAACTATATTTAGGGTTTGAATAATCCTTGCATGTTTTAGGAAATATGCATTCATGTAGCCAATCACCAATTTTTGCGATCCGAACATAGTACTACCGACATGATTCAAAGGACTGTCGCTTTCAAAGGTCAAGAAAGTACAAAGGTTGTCTTCCTCTCGATTGGTTCTTGTCTTCGTGAAATGTAGACAAACATAACGACTCTTTTTGGTCAATCTCTCCGAATGAGATAACCTTAAAACAACACTTAGACTTAGTTCCTTTTGTCTTCATATTTAATGTTTTGGGAATATCTATTTTTCTAATGTTGGTTTTTCGATTTGTAGTCTTCAGATAGATATTATTTAGTGCCTCTCGAACATTCGTGTTATATCGGTATTCAAGTGATTCTCGAGTCTTCAAGAATCACCGGGTCTTCAATATCTTCGTGAGTCTTCAAATGTCTTAGGACATACCGAGTCTTCATGTGTCTTCAAAGGATCATGTCTTCGAAGCCGTGTAAAGAGTCTTGATGTCAAGACGACATACTAAGTCTTTGATGTCTTCAAGACATATCGAAGTCTTCGGTGTCTTCATTGACTTAATCGAGTCTTAGTGTTTTCAAGAACTTTCATCGAGTAAGCTCCTGCTTTCTTGAGAATCTCATCGAGTCTCAGATTTCTTCAAAGAACTTACCGAGTCTTCGCTTTTTGGCCATTTATCGAGTCTTCGTTTCTTCAAGAATCTCATCGAAGTCTTGATTTCTTGCCATTTATCGAAGTCTTCGCCATTTCCAAAGAACTTATCGAGTTTTGGTTCTTCAGCCATTTATCGAAGTCTTCTTTTGGGCCATTTATCGAAGTCTTGATTTCTTCAAAGAATTTCATCGAGTCTTGATTTCTTCGCCATTTATCGAGTCTTGATTTCTTCAAAATCTAACCTGATCTATATCTGCTGACTATACATGGTGCAGATAACTTCCTGAACACTCTATACTGAACCTGACTCAATCTATCAAGATTATCCTGAACATGTCATACTCAGGGGTTTTTGGGATCTAATCAAAACTTCTTTATTAAATTCATCTCCCAACACTGGCCTCTCCAAGGTCCTTCATAAAGAAACCTTTCGCATAATTTTTCCTTCAACTTGCTCACCTCCCCGAAAGACTAGAGTCCGCTATTAACATGTCATCAACATATAATAGCAAAATGATATAACCATCATCATACCTCTTGAAGTAACAGCAATGGTCAGCCTCACACCTATTGATCTTAATCTCGTGCATGAACCCATCAAACTTCTTGTAACATCAGAATGGAGCTTGTTTTGCACCATACAAGCTCTTCTTCAACTTGCAAACTAGCTCACTACTCCCCTTAGACAAGTATCCTTGGGGTTGTTTCATGTAGATGTCCTCATCCAAATCACCATGAAGAAAGGTGGTTTTCACGCCCATCCGTTTCTAACACCAAATTTTCTCGCACCACCGGACTCGTAACCAATCGAATGGTAGTTAGCTTCACCATCGAGTAAAAAACATCAAGATAGTCAATACCATGTTTCACCAAAACCCCTTCACAACCAATCTTGCCTTGTAGCGTTTGTTTCCATCACCTCCACTTTTACTCAGAAACCCACTTGTTATGCAAATCTTTCTTGCCCCTTAGGAAGCTTAACAAGCTCCCAAGTTTCGTTGGTCATCAATGAATTCATCTCATCATCCATTGCAAGTTTCCACTTGTCCAATTGCTCACTACGTGTTGCCTCTCGTGATAACATTCGTGTTCACCACCATCGATTAACAATAGATAATGGAGGAGGGTGAATACCTATCAGGAGATCTCCGATCCCTTGTGGATCTCCGCAGAGGAATTGTTGGTGGTGGTGTACTTGGTTCTTCATCAACAATCACCTGATCATCTAAAACCCACCCCTTTGCTCCCACCCGAAGTTCGAAATGTCTAACTCCACAACCGAGACTCAGAACCACCTTCTTTGATTTTCCCAAACCTATTTTTGTACATCAATTGCTCATTAAATATGACATCTCGACTACTTAATCACCTTTCGGTTTTCCTCATCCCAAAATCGATAGCCAAATTCATCACCGCCATATCCAACAAACGACACTTAACAGATTTTGCATCCAACTTACTTCTACTCATAGAATCAACATGAACATATGCAACACACCCAAATACTCAAGAAAAAAAATAGATTTACCTCCTTTCCCGACCAGGCCTCCTCCGTATGCCATTTTCCAAAGGAGTTGAGGGTCCTCTCGCTTATCAAGTAAGTTGTTGTGTTAATCGCCTCATTCAAAAAAATATTTCGTAGATCACACTTCAATCTCATGCTTCTAAAGACGCTCACATAGGGTCCTATTCATACGCTTCGCCATGCCATTCGGCCGTGGGGTTCCTCTCATGGTTTTCTCCATTCGGATTCCATTCGCCTCACAGAATCCTTTTTTGAACTCACACGGAGCTCAGACTTTCCACCATTATCGAATCTCAAACACTTCACCTTGAGACCCTTTCAGCTTTCTACAAGAGCCTTCTGCTTCGAAAAGCATTAAAGGCATTAGACTTATTTTTCAAGAAATAAACCCATACCTTCCTCAGAGTCGCCAATGAAAGTCATGTAATATGATGCTCCACCAAGGGATGTCACTTGTCAGCAGACCCCACAAATCATTGTGAACTAACTCCAACGCTTCTTCAAAGCCCCCGCCTCCAAAAAAAAAACTCACCCTTTTTCTTTCCCAATACATGTCCTCACATAAACCAATGTCAACTGCCTTGAGGTCCGGCAGCATTTTACCCTTCGAGCACATAACTTTCATCCCTTTTCACTCATGTGGCCTAGACGACAATGCCATAAATTTGCATTCCTTTTTCACTTGCAAGAGCAATGCTATCCGGTGTTTCTGTCATATACAACGCCCCTCTTTAATTCCACGAGCCACTACCATGAAACCTTTGGATACAAACCTCTTTATTTACACCCAAAGGTCACCTTTGTAGCCCTTGGCCATCAAGTTGCCCAACCGAAAGCAAATTCCTCTTCAAACCAGAATATGTCTCACATCTTTCAATTGTAACACGGTCCCCATTTGGTGTCTTAATCCTAACATTCCCTTTCCTTTGATTTCCAGAGGCTCATCATCGCCTAGATAAACCTTCCCAAAGTTCCTTGAAGTGTATTTTTCCATTACGCCAAAGATCGCCGCACTTAATTAAACGGCTCCGTAATCTAACACCCACGACTCCAACGGATCGCTTACACTCGGAATCAATGCATCTGAGTCCTCATCAGTGGCAACGCTGGCTGAGTTGTCATTCTTCTTTGGTTCATTCCCTTGTGCCTTGCACTCACTTTTGTAATGACCAAGTTCATGACATTTATAACACTCAACTTTACTCTTATCCTTCTTGGGCTTATCTTTGCCCCTTGACTTCGATCTACCCCGATTTGGCTTCCCTCGATTCAGATTCGCCTCGCTTCCTTCGTGACTCAAAGCATCCCGTGGGCCACACCTAACTCTTTTTCTGCGAATTTCTTCGCCATGACCAGATCCCTAACCTCATCAAATTTCAGTTCACTTTACCTGCTGAAGCACTAACAGCCGTTACCGTCCCACTCCAATTTTCTGGTAAAGAAGACAACAAAATAAGGGCTTGAACCCATCATCAAAATCAATCTCAACCGAGCTCAATTGGGCTATGATCATATTGAACTCGTTGAGATGGTGGCTACCACAAGATCCTCCGCCATCCTCAAAGTTGAATAACCTCCAAGATCGATGAACCTTGTTCACGCAGACGGTTTTTCATACATCTTAGTCAATATCTCCAGCATCTCCTTTGTGGTTTTTGCTTTCACCGTATGTAGGGCGACGTTCCCAGATAACGATAAACGAACCACACTCATCGCCTTCCTATCCAGCAACTTCCACTCGTTGTCCTTCATCTCTTCAGGTTTTTCACCCAACCGTTGATACAGATCTTTACCGTACATGTAATCTTCGACCGCATTTCGAATCCAAAATCCGCTCCATCAAACTTCTCAACAAAGCGATTTCCTTTTCACCATCATAATTGCTTTCCACAGATCCCTTTAACCCGATGTTTTGATACTGGGGCTTGTTAGGAATTAAACAAGCAATTATGGAGAAAATAATAGAACTAGGAATTTAGAGACAAACAATTTGGTTACCCGGGGCCGTCAGAATGACTACGCCCTGGGGTCACTACCGAGCCAGGAGATTCACTATTTTTGTGTGTTCTTCGTACAAAGAGGCAAATACAATGAGTCAAGGTATTTAAATGAGACATGGGCCAAAGCCCTAATTCACGCCAAGATGGGGCAACCGGAACCCGCCTCGACCACGGCCTTGGTCGATTTGGTTCCGCTTTTGATCGATCGCCACTCGGCGCCCCAATGCTCTGGTCTCCGTCGCGCCGACCTCCTTTGGTCGAGCGAAGTGCTCGACCTAACACCATTGTCGAGCGCCGCTTGCCTTGCCGGATCCCTTCTCCGACCAGCTCCACAACCCAACAACACGATTTTCATCCTTTTTTGACCAATTTAGGTCCTAGGGTGTACAATATTCATCTTTTATGTTTATGCTTTATCATTTTTGGTTCTAAAGTGTACAATTTTCATCCTTTTGGACCAATTTATGTCCTTTTTTTGTGGCTTTCAGATACTATAAAATTTCTCGATGAAAAAGGACCAAAATTGGTAAAAAAGGATGAAAAATCATACACCTAGGACCAAAAATGATAAAATAGAAACATAAATGATTTATTTTGGAATGAGTCAAACTTACAGGACGTAAAATGAAATATTCTCAATCGGATTCGGAGTTGGCAGTGAGAGTTCTTAATATTATTGGCCAGTGGGAGTAGTAGTTGTGAATTCGTGCTTGTTGGGATTCCCTTTGTGACATGCGAAAGGATATGCAGATCAAGATTTTCCCACGTACGCCGCGAGGGCAACTCTATTGTTGATTTACTTGCAAAGTTACATGAACATAATGTGTGGATAGGGGATGTCCCGACTTCCTTACTCGTTATTTATTTACGGATATGAATATGGATTACTTTCGCACTGTGATGTAATACCTTTTTTTAGAGGGGTTTTCCTTTTTCCTTTGACTAGGGGTTTTACCCTAACAAGGTTTGCGCATAACGTTTTAACACTTTAGAAGAGGTAGGTGTTGATTTGTGCTAGAAGAATTTTATACTCAAAATAATTATAATTTTATTCTAATCTAAAAGAATTAAATATATTATATATATTATAATTATATCCTTCTATTCTTTTTTATGTGATAGACATTAACTAAACAAATTTACATCATATAAGTAAAAAAAAAAGAGAGGTAACATGTCACATTCAAGGGTTAAACAGTCGAAAATTGCTAGAATAGCGGGTTTAGATTGCCTATCTCCTCGGTGCCTACTAGTCGGGTCACTTTTTTTTTTTTTTTACACCATCTAAGCCTCACCAATATTATTAGAAAGTCATTTGATAACTACTAAAATATTTTACCATAAATAACTGCATAAATCAATTATTCAATAGACTGTCAACATGTATAATCAATAAATTAATAAATTAAAATGATAATATGCAAAATGAGTTAACATCATAATTCAACTTCCGAATATCAGTTTTGGAAACTTTGGTTCTGTTTATTCCCCTCTTCATCCGATATGCGTCTTTTGAATTTGATTAGTACTATTTTAATTTTAATTTAATTGAAATGACGAAAAAATCTCAAACAACCTATCCCGACTAGCATTGTTAATCCGGGCCGGGCTAAATGGGCCGGCCCGTTTAAACCTATTATATGCAGGGTTAGGGCCGAGCAATGGGAGACCCGTTTAAAATCGGGTCTTTTTGGCCCGGACCGATTAGCCCGCGGGTTAACCGGGCCAACCCGTTTAGCCCGTTTATATTTATATATACTCAATTTTTTATTATTTTTTTATTTTCTAATTTTTTAATTAATTTTTTTAAAAGTTTTTTTTCAATTATGGCCAATCAATTACAAATTAAATATTTATATTTGATTTAGTCAATTAATAATTAATCCTCTCCAATTCAATATTTTTTAACAGCTTTTGAATTTCTATTGAATTGAATAAATAAGTAAAATATTAATCCAATATAAAATAATAATATAATATTTTTATAATTTATTATGAAATTTGTTCATAATATGAAACTGATATCATTATAATTATAAATTAATATTATGGTATTAATTTATAAATGTGATGATACAAATTTTATATTATTAACTAATTTCATGGGAACTTTGCTCAATTATGTTATTAAAGATGATGGAAACTAATTTTATATTTTTAACATTTGTTATTAAAGATGATGGGCAGTCTGGATCGAAATTTTTGTCATTATGTAATGTTAATGTTTGAATTTTTTTTTAATTTTTTCGAGCCCTTTTTAGGTGGCCTGCTTTAGCCAAGAACCCGCTAGGGTTAGGGTTAGGTCTCAACTATTAGAGGCCCGTTTAAAATGAACCGCTTAAGGCCCGGGACCGTTTGGCCCGTAGCCCTATAGGGCTGGCCCTAATGGGTTAGGGCCGACCCGTTTAACAATACTAATCCCGACTCGCGGCTAAAGTGGCAAACCCAAAATGCCTAATAATGTAAAGGATTACCATGAAACCAGGTCGTCCGGTGGCCCCTAACACCGACTATTCAGGGATTGGGCTTGTGTTGTACATTACTATGCAGTAGACCCGTATGGATCTATAATGTATTTTTAACTGAATAAAATTGTGTGTTGTACTAGATCTAAATGCACTATGACTTGACTTTGATTTCCTCGAAAGTCCTCTCTGGATTGATCTTCATGCACTATAATAAAATGAAGAATTGCCTACGGAAATTTTCAATTGGCTATGAAATTTTTCTACAAAATAATTTGATCCTTAAAAATATTTTTTTATTTTTTCCTTTTGCGGCCAAGTATTCCAAAATGTTGCAATAAGTGAGATGCGTGGTCGAGTAAAAGCTTAAGCCAAGGGTAGCATAAACACCAAACAGAGTATATTCTTTATACATCTTTTGACTTATATAACCTATGTTAATTTCATGTGCACTAAAAAAATTTACATTGTCACAAATGAAATCTCGTCATTAAAGACTATGTCCTAGCATTAAAACTTTTAGCTAGAGAAAAGTTATAAACACAAAAATTTTTGTTATTAAATCTCAATTTTCATATAATGATAATTACAGAAATTGGAGATATGAAGAAAGAAAAAAATCTTCCAAGAAAAAAAAAAGATTAACCTAATATATATGTGCATGCATCAGTTGTTTACATTTTCTATCAGACGAAGAAAATCCTCAACAGATAATGGAAGCATCAATGGACCAGAGGATTGATAACCGTAGATTTCTAAAGCTTTATTAAGGAGCATTTGAAAGAGAGGATTGTATAGATATGAAATCGGGATCAGAAATGTTTGAAAATGTTGAATTTGATCCTCATTTGGTAATCCCACTTTCACTCCCACCCACCCTTTCTTCACCTTAATCTTCTTTCCACCTCTTTGCATCTTCATCTTTAGAGAAATCATTGTAGCAATATATCACTCTGTGTTTGGTTGGAATTAATTTTCTATTGGGACAATATACTCATAAAGTTAAATATTTATAGACCAGAAAGTCTAACTTTGATTCCTTTTTTTTGGCTTTGTATTTATCAAATTAAGTTTCTTAGAATAATCAGCCTAGGGTGCTGCATAGATTATGGAGCATCTTCTAAGTGTAATTAGGATAGCTATTTAAGCAATTAAGAATTGTGATTTCTCGACGCTTATTAAACAATAAACAACATAACTAAAAGGTTCCATTGAACGATAAGAACTCTTAGCAACAAGAATATATACTAACCGTACACACATATATGCTATTGCTAATTAATAAATCATTGGAAAGATGCCATAAGTTTTATATTTTTTTTGAATGTGTTGGTTTTTTGTGATTCACTCAATTTGTCGACAATACAATATAAGTCAAAGTTCCTATTATTCTTGAAAAGTTAAAGGGTTTAGTCAGTGATGACCCAAAAATTCTTTATGATGGGGGCAAAAAAAAAAGTATAAACATGAATTAATACATTAAAAATGAGGTAATGAGGAGTGGGTTTTGGAAACGTGATATCCGCTATCGTGTTGGAGCTTGGAAGGGTGCTTAGAATCAGTCCTACAATACGAGGGTCCTAAGCAAAAAACATGTTTAGATCTTTTTATATTTTGTATAATAAAAAATTTATCATTTAATATGAATATAATTTTATTAAAATGAACAAAATATAAATGTTCAAAAATATATATTTTTGGAGGGTATTGGGATTCGAAAGCTAAACCTTTAACCCAATTCAATAAGCAAAAACCAGATAAGCTAGCTGATGTACCATGTAAGGGAAACAACATCAGGCAATGTATCGAATCAAAAAATGTATATAAACTTATTTATATGAACATATTAATTAAAGATTATAAAAATTTTTTGGGGCACGCCACCACTTTTTGATTCTTCAGGTGTGTGTCTCTGGGTTTAGTGATGCAAAGGAGAAGCGTGAAATACAATGAATAACCTTCTCAATCTCTCGTTAATTCTCATGGAATACCGATAATGAGGAAAATATTTAGAAACTCTCTCGAGAAACTTTAATTTCTTAATTCATAAACAATTGAATGAAAAAAAGTTACAAATGACTTGCTTAAATAATAAAACTCTAATACTAATTACGAAAATATAATAAATGCTAATAAATTAAATTAATTGTTAATTTTCTAATTAAATCATGATTATAATAAATCAAAATCGCTCTTGCGATCTCATCTCCATCATTTAGGAACGTTGATTTCGTAACTAACCCGAAATTTTGGACTTTGCAATTTTAAACTCTAGTTCATTTTGAGATTTAAAGTAAGGATTTCAAATCCTATTAATCCTACTATATTTTATCACATATTGTTACTCTTCTTTTATTCTCTTTGTACACTCATATTATCTACATTTTTATTTTCTCAATTACACTTATAATATATTAATAATAATAAAACATCATTCAACATTTCCTCATCCCACCCTATAAAATTTCAAAATAAAAACATTTTTTTTTTTTTTGGAAACAAGCTAAAATATATTAAGACTTCCTGGTGGCAATTGTTGGGGAATGATTTTGCCCAGATCTATTCGGGTGAATATTTAAATACAAATTTAATTCATTAATTATTACTAGCATGAATTAATCCTATATTAATTCAAATAATAATTGCAACAACATATCATGCATATAATAAGTCACGTAAAAACCCACGACGCGAATCTACGGGTTTACGGAACGCATTCTTCCGGGATGGCAAAGTGAATTCGGCTGACGGACTAACAAAAAGGACTTCCCAAGTATTCCTTAGCCCTTGCTCAACTATCCGGTGGAAGGACACTTGTCGAACAATTAACAAAAGGAAAAAATAAACTTTGTTGCACCACTTATGTGGATTTGCTAATTTTTCCAGCACATAAAATTGTACTTGGGAATGAACTAATCATCCCCTATTTATAGGAGAGGAGGAGGGGTCGAAAATCTTGTAGAAAAACAATGTGGGGAAAAGACTTTTTCTTGGTCACCAAGAAATCTTGAATATATCTTTTATATTCTTTTTCCCATAATTAAAATATTCCACAAAAATCCCACCTCCTCTAATATTATGGAATTTTTGAAAATAATGTCTTGCAAGATTCCAAGATTTGGATCTTCTTGAATTTATGAGATATTCTTGTATTTCAAGAAATACATATCTTCCATAATATCTTTTCAAGAAAATCAAGAAAATCTTTCTTGTCCATTATCTTCAAATTTTCGAAATTTCTATATAGATATCCAAGTGGGAGGTTTCTTGAATTTAATGAGATAATCTTGTATTCCAAGAATACATATCTTCATTCCATAACAAAATTCAGAGAAAATCTTTCTCCCTCTTTTATCCATAAATTTTGAAATTTTAGGGAAAAATTAAGCAACATTATTTATTTTATTTTAATCACTTTTTTTAGTTATTGGACTATTTGTTGGGCTACTCAGGGGGCCTTTAGGAGAATTAAGATTGGACCTTCCAATGGACCTTGAATATCTAATATTGAGCCACAATATAATTCAAGCCCATAAATATTAATTAATCCCACTACATATTTAATATTGCACTATCCATCTTAACCCATATTACAGTCAATATGGCTCCCGATCATTATTTCCCGTGTTTAAGATTATCTAGCCCATTAATTAATTCAAGCCACTAAAATAGCTTTCCGTTAATTAATATCTTTTGTCCTTGGTCGATGAACGGTTCAACATTATTATCCATACCGGAAACTAATTCCACTTGCAAGATTTGGTATGATAAAACTTATGAACCTCCCAAGGGGGCAAATCAAGCAAGCGTACTAGCACACGATTCTTCGTATTAAATCTTAGCAATCACATGTGACCAATAATATTGCCCACGATAAAAAGTATTGAATCTCTCTGATTCGCTACCCATGATAAGTCAAAGCAATAGTTATCAATCCCACGTGATCCTATTTAAGGGACGAAGATTAAGAAACAACGAACCACTGAGGTCTAATTCTTCCTTGTTCAGTTCTGAAGAATTTATCCTCCTGTAGGTCCTATTCAGCGCATCAGTCATGCACTAGTGTAATCTCTTGGTCAAGACAAACCAATCTGAGCCTTACACCTCAACCTTTCGCGATGGTTGTTCATTTCCATCTAGGTCGTGAATGGAGTACTTATAGTTACAAGGGACTGTTAATTTAATCTTCTGTGATCTGGTATCACTAAATTAACTACAGTGTAACACGTACGAATTATTGAACAGTTATGCAGTAAATATATATAACATTCAATCATATTTAAAGCATCAGTGATAAACAATTTATTTCAGTAAATAAGTCTGGAAATTCAGTTTCGATTATACAAAGTAAAAAGCATATTTTTCAGTATAATCCCAACAGGCACAAGATATGCCGACCAAAAAGAGAACTAATACAGTTTCTAGATAC
Organism: Stenogyne calaminthoides; assembly: GCA_037126765.1. Taxonomy (NCBI): domain Eukaryota; kingdom Viridiplantae; phylum Streptophyta; class Magnoliopsida; order Lamiales; family Lamiaceae; genus Stenogyne; species Stenogyne calaminthoides. The sequence continues at coordinate 5,925,157 of JBBCBC010000003.1, read as the reverse complement.
ACATTCATCTCTATGCATTGTAGAGCCTCTAAACATGATAGCACTACGAGATAACCAAATTTGCCAAACCGTACATTGCTGCAGAGCACGTACAATGAAAGGGAATATGAAGGGTTGCCAACATTCCTCTTCTGAAGATTCCGAAGGGTCCGGATTATGTCTTGATCCATCTTTTGTTGGGTTTCAAGGCCACCGTCTCCAGCACAAATGAGGGTTTATCTCGAATTCAGGTATCCTTTTTTGGTGACGGTGTAGCCAAGAACACCCATTTCCCTCTTTTCCCTCAATTTCGTTTTACCACTGAATTCTCACAAAGATTTTGAATTCGCACTACACCTACTGCAGCCCTAGCACCAAGACTATATAGGGGGCAATCAACGTGATTGGCACAAATTGTGTCGATTGTCAATGCCAAGAAATCAGGGCTGCAGAAGGTAAGTCAACCGTGTAATTGAGATTGAAGCAATTAGTGTATCACTGAGATGAGGAAGTATTAGGAAAGAGGATGAGAAATATGGAATGAGCTTTATGAATTACTCTTGGGCCAATACTCAATTACTTAACAACATTAGGCATCACATCCCGCTCTGATACCACTGTTGGGTTTCGGTGCCATCGACCGTCACGGGAGACTTAAGATTGTGGCAGGGCTCAGGCTCCTATTTCGACGACGGTGACAACAATGGATCAATTTTTTTCTTCTTCTCTCTCAACACAGAATGCTCAAACAATATTTCGGGATTCATTCACAAAGAAAAACTTTTTTGAATTTCACTTCAAAAGGGACGCTCCTCCAGCATTTTATAAGTCAAATAATTCTCAATCACATGTCAATTAGTGAAAAGATTATGGAATAATTGAGGTAAAAAATTAATGACAGAAATCAGGGGAAACACGTTTGAAAAAGAGGAAGAGGAAAGAGAATCATGGGCTTTAGGGACTTAATTTATTGGGCCAAAAATCCAAATCATCACATAAGCCCAACATCTTCTATGAAAAATTAACTATACATTTTAACTATTTATTAGGATAGTAGAATTCTAGGACTTAAAATTTTAGGATCCCCTGCCCACTGTAATCCCAAAGCGTAGATATCCTCATGTAATATAGATATTCTTAGCCATGATTGCTTCCCTAAAAATATGAATATTAATTTTGTCAATTTATGACAAACAACAACTGAGTTAGTATCAAGAATCATTTTGTAACTTAGGTCGTATCAAATTTTAAATCTGTATTTTTTACTTTTAAAATTTGGGTCTTGCAATGCCAAGTTCGGTTTTGTATGTATCTCTTTTTTTTTTTTTTTTTTAAGATGAGATTTTTTTTTTAAGTATGAAAAAAAAGATGAGATTGAGATCTCTACTATTCATTCCACTTCTCTTCGGATGGACTATGCTTGAGAGGCCTTTTTGCTAGCATAATTCGAACTTTTCTTTTTTTCCTAATGTTGATAGTGGAATTTGAGGAGTTGGCTACATTATAAAAGATTCCATTAAAGGAGCCTTTGGTTTTGCCTTTATCATATCTGTATTTAATCTCTTCCTCCTTTCTTGCCCCTTCCTCATCACTCATAAGTGTAATTTTATTCCGATTTTCCCTCGCAGATCCATACCATTATTGTCAGTATAGTGGGTACCAAAATAAATGAATTACATAGCAAATTGTTTTTTTTTTAATATTTAGGCAAATCGTAAGCAATTCTTACTATTTAATCATTTAAATTATTTTGATAAAAAAAATTCATAGTCAATTCTTTATCTCTCGGTGATTCAAATATTAATTTATATTGCAAAAGTTTCAGAGGAATTGAAGATTAGAAGAAGAAACTAATCTCCAAAAAAAAAGAGAGAGAGAGACTAATTCAGTTTAACTGATATATCTGTACATTCTTCAGTTGTTTGCATTTTGTATCCGCCATAGGAGATGAAGAAAATTCTCGGCAGAGCATGGAAGCATCAAGAGACCAAAGGATTGATATCTGTAGATTTCTGAGGCTTTATCAAGTAGCGTTTGGAACAGGGGATTGTATAAATATGAAATCGGGATCGAAAATGTTTGAAAATGTTGAATTTGATCATCATTTGCTAATCCCACTTGCACTCCCACCCACCCTTTCTTCATCTTCTTTCCAGCTCCTAATTGCATCTTCATCTTTACAGAAATTATTTTAGCTTTCTCTTTAATTTTATATTAGGACAATATACTCATGAAGTGAAAAATGTTGAATATTTATAGAGCTGAAAGACTTGCTTTGATTCCTTTTTTATGCTTTGTAAACATCTTAGAATAATAGCTTAGTTACTACATAAATTATGGAGCATCTTCTATGTGATCACCGCTTGCCAAGCGAGAAGGGCTACTGGGCAAGTGAACAAAAGATGGTTCGAGGATTCGGTAGGCCCAAGGCACATTGAACACTCACCAGTTCCTCCTCCAATGGAGATGCCGCGTTTGAGAAGATTGTCCTTTGTAGCCAGCCTTTCACGAATGACCTTCCAAGAAAAAGCCGCCACTTTAGCCGGAGTAGCTTTCCACCATTTGGTAGTCATTTATATTAGTCACGGAATCTGAAGATAGATCTATAGGCAATTTGCTCAAATTATCTACATATTTAGAAATTAAATAAACGAATTAATTTTGCACCACTTTACAAAATTGATTTTTAAATGAGATTTAATTTTTTTCACAGATTAAAGTCTTCAGACTCACGCCCACATCCTCGGGTTTGATTCATTGAAAGCAACTCCATTATATTAAATTGTCCACGATGAGATTCCTCTTAATGATAGAGCAAGAGAATTCAGCCCATGAGTGAGGAAGAGTGATAGAGAATTTAAATAAATGAATTAATTACATACCTCTCGATCTACAAGTTGGACTTTTAGATGAGATGAAATTCTTTCACTACGAAAATGTAATTTATAGGTAATTTATTCCGATTTTTCCCCACAGATCCATACCATTATTATCAGTATAGTGGGTACCAAAATATATGTATTTTTTAAATATATTTAGATAAGTAAGTAGTAGGCAATACTCACTATTAATCACAAAATTATTTGATGAAAAATTTAGTGGTCAATTGATTCAAATATTAGTTTATATTGCAAAAGCTACAGAGGAATTGGAGATCAGAAGAAGAAACAAATCCTCAAAAAAAAAAAAGATTAATTCAGTTTAAACTAATATATTTGTACATTTTTCAGTTGTTTACATTTTGTATCCGCCACCGAAAATAAAGAAAATCCTCGACAGAGCATGGAAGCATCAAGGGACCAGAGGATTGATAGCCGTAAAGTTCTAAAGCTTTATCAAGTAGCATTTGGAACAGGGGATTGTATAGATATTTAATCGGGATCGAAAATGTTTGAAAATGTTGAATTTGATCATCATTTGCTAATCCCACTTGCACTCCCACCCACCCTTTCTTCATCTTCTTTCCAGCTCCTAATTGCATCTTCATCTTTACAGAAATTATTTTTAGCTTTCTTTAATTTTATATTAGGACAATATACTCATGAAGTGAAAAATGTTGAATATTTATAGAGCTGAAAGACTTGCTTTGATTCCTTTTTTTGCTTTGTATTCATCTTAGAATAATCAGCTTAGTTACTACATAGATTATGGAGCATCTTCTATGTGTACTTACAATAGCTATTTAAGTATTAAATAACATAGCAAAAAGATTTTATTAAACGACAAGAATTTTTAGCAACAACAAAATATACCAAATCTCTAGAAAGATACCACAAGTTTTTTGTTTTTTTTTTTGTTTATTGTTCATGGTACACTCACTTAGCTAGGCTGTCAATCAAAGTTCTGTGATTCTTCACTAAAAATATGAATATTAATTTTGTACAATTGGAAGATGTCAAAAAAATAAAAATTTTGTACATGGCAGAGAGTAAATTTAAAAAATTGTCCTGTAACTTAGGCCGTATCCAATTTTGGTCTGTATTTTGTTAAATTTTCACTTGTGGTCCTTTTGGTATAAATATTGATCATCTTTTAATCAAAATTGAAAAAAAGTAAAATAATACATAACTAGAATGGAAAACAAAAAAGGATCAAATGACAATAGACTGTCAACATGTATAAACAATAAATTTACAAATTAAAATGACAATATGCAAAATAAGTTGACATCATAATTCAACTTCCGAATATCAATTTTGGAAACTTTGGTTCTGTTTCTTCCCCCTCTTCATCCGGTATGCGTGTTTTAAATTTGATTTAGTATTATTTAAATTTTAATTTAAGTGAAATGATAGAAAAAAATCTCAAACGGTTCCCAACTCGCCGCTAAAGCGGAGAACCCCCCCAAAATGCCCAATAATGTAAAGGATTACCATGAAATCGGGTGATCCGTGGCCCCTAATACCGACTAATCAGGGCAAATAACTAATCTATAAAAAGAAAAAGAAAAAACCTAGAGCCATAAGATCACAGGTCGATCCAGAGGTCGGGACCCCAAAAACCTTGCTAAGGTAAACCCCCCTTGGGGCGAAACCCTTAGTCAAGGGAAAAAGGTGATTCCTCTACAGAGCATTGCCCTGCCGAAACAGAGGTAATCCCTCAAAACAGAACAAGTCAAGAACGAAAATAAACAGCAGACATATCCGAATAAAGTACATCAAGTAAGAAATCAGGTGGCGGGCCACCAATCCAAGTCTGATTAACACGCAACTTGGCCAGACGGTCCGTGACTCCGTTCCCCTCTCGGAAGATGTGTGTAACACGAATGTTCAGAACATGACGGAAATCTTCTACCTGACTCCATAAAGCCTGGAGGCGCCAGGGGACATAAGTGGGACCATCTCGAAGAGCACGGATGGCAAGTTCAGAATCCATTTCAATCCACAAGTTGAACTAACCATGCTCAGCCGCGAAACGAATACCATGAAAACATGCAGCAAGTTCGACATCAAGAGGATAACCGGTGCTAAAATGCTGAAAAAAAAGCCACAAAGAAACCTCAGGAATTGCAAAAGATGGCCCCAAGATGCAAGGAGCCCGGAGAACCAGAGGCACTACCATTTGTATTAACCTTGTGCCAACCCGGGGAAGGAGGGTGCCAGCGGAAACCAACAGACGGAGGTGGAGGCCGAGCCACGAAGCTAAGACGGAGATGCCGAAGAAGACCAAGATCCCCAACACCAACACTCCCAATAGAGAAAGACTCAACCTCACGGACAAGCTGGAGGAAATGAATCATGCAGCCGTGGTAGGACGGGGGGATGTTCTGAAAAATGGCATTATTCCGAGTCTTCCAAATAATCCATATCATCGTGACAAAAGATAGACGCCAGAGGTTGTGAGCCAACTTGGCAAACCGGAGGCGGGAGGCCTGAAGAAAGACATCATGAAAATCGACGTCAAAGGACAGTGACACCTCAAAAATTCGGCACATTTCCAACAGAAGTCGGCGAGTGAACGAGCAGTGGGCCAAAAGGTGGTCGAACTCATCCGGACCCATCAAACAGAGAGGGCAGATGGTCGGACCCAAGATACCAAGGTGACCAAGATCCGTAGCAGTGGGCAGCTTCTGCCAGATTGCCCTCCAAATCGTCATAGAATGGCAGGGAGGGATGAAGGAAGCCCAAATCCAAGGTGCCCAATTGACACAAAGCGAAAAGGATTGCAAATGAGAATAGGCCAATTTCGACTTGAGGATCCCCGAGCTAGAATTCTCCCAAATACGACGATCCCCGTGTTGGGAAAATATGGGTGCCCGGATCTATTCGAGATGATTTTAAATACATATTTAAATTAAACAATTAATTACTAACATGAATTAATCATAAATCAATTCAACATAATAATTAAACAAGCAATAAGCATCATGCGTACATGTAATCCACGTAAATTCTAAGCATGCGGAATCTAGGAGTTACGAGATTACATACCTCTTGTAGAGACAACCTTTGAGACGATGGATCAACCCAAAGAGCCTTCCCAAATATGTCCCAAGTCCACGAACGTAATTCGGTGGGAGGATTCACACGAACGATTTTAATAAAGGAGAAAAATAAAATATTTTACCACCACCTTTGTGGATTTCTAATATTTCCAACACATGGAATTACACTTGGGAATGAAAAATTCATCCCCTATTTATAGGGACAGGGGTGGCCGATTTTTTGGTGTAAAAAATAAGGAAGAAAATCTTTTTCTTGGTCTCCAAGAAATCTTGAATATATCTCCTATATTTTTTTCTCCTTAATTAAATTTTCCATAAAAATCTCTTCCCCTTCTTATCCCATAAATTTCGAAATTTTACAAGGAAAAAGAAACAAGATTTGATTTCTTGAATTTATGGGATAATTATGTATTCCAAGAATACTTATATCTTTCCATAAAATATCTACAAGAAAATCAAGAAAATATTTTCTTCCTTTTTCTACAAAATTTCGAAAATTTCAAGAAATATTAGGCAAGAATATTTTATTCTCCTTTTCATTAATTGGACTTTAATTGGACTCTTTGAGGGGCCTTTAGGAGAATTAAGATTGGACCTTCAATGGACTATGAGGCTATAATATTGGGCCAAATATTATTCAAGTCCATTAATATTAATTACTCCACTATAAAATTAATATTGAACTATCCATCTTAACCCATATTACGACTTTACTATAATATGGCTCCCGGTCATTATTTTCCGTGTTTAAGATTATCTTAGTCCATTAATTAATTAAGCCACAGAACAAGCTTTATATTAATTAATATCTTTGTCCTTGGAGTAAAGACAGCTCAACATTATTATACATACCTAAAATAAATTTCCACTTGCAAGATTTGGTATGATAAAGATTCTGAGCCCACTAAGGGGACAAATCAAGCAAGACGTACTTGCACACGATTCTCCGTATTAAATGTCAATAATCGTCATGTAATTAATAATATTGCCCAAGATATAAGGTATTGAATCACATTGACTCCCTTCCTATCATAAGTCAAAGCAATAGTTATTAATTCCACACGATCCTATTTAAGGGATGGAGATTAAGAAATAACACACCACTGAGGTCTAATTCTTGTATATTCAGTACCGAAGAATTTATCCTCCTGTAGGTCCTTATTCAGTGCATCTAAATACTAGTATAATCTCTTGTTCAAGATAAACCAATTTGAGCCTTATACTTCAACCTTTCATGATGGTTTGGTCATTTTCATCTGGGTTGTGAATTTGTACTTAATTACGATTAGCTGTTAATTTGATCTTCTGTGATCTGGTATCACCAAATTAACTACAACGTATTACGTACTTAACTTATTGAAAGGGTTTGCAATAAATATATATAACATTCATGTTGGGGTTATACTGGAAAGTATGCTTTTACTTTGTATAACCAAACTGAATTTCTGTCTTATTTACTGAAATAAATCATTTATCACTGATGCTTTAAATATCATTGAATGTTACATATATTTACTGCATAACTGTTCAATAAATAGTACGTGTTACATTGTAGTTAATTTAGTGATACCAGATCACGGAAGATTAAATTAACAGTCCCTTGTAACTAAAAGTACGTTGTTCACGACCTACATGGAAATGAACAATCCATCGTGAAAGGTTGAAGTGTAAGACTCAGATTGACTTGTCTTGACCAAGAGATTACACTAGTGCATGACTGATGCACTGAATAGGACCTACAGGAGGATAAATTCTTCAGCACTGAATTAGGAAGAATTAGACCTCAGTGGTTCGTTATTTCTTAATCTTCGTCCCTTAAATAGGATCGTGTGTGGTTAGTAATTATTGTTTTGACTTAAGACGGGTAGAGAATCAATGAGATTCAATACTTTATATCTTGGGCAATATTATTGGTCACATACGATTGTTAAGATTTAATACGAAGAATCGTGTGCAAGTACGCTTGTTCGATTTTCCCCCTTGGGAGGTTCAAAAGATTTATCATACCAAATCTTGCAAGTGAAATTAGTTTCCGGTATGGATAATAATGTTGAACCGTTCCTTGACCAAGGACAAAAGATATTAATTAAAGGAAAATTGTTTTAGTGGCTTGAATTAATTAATGGGCTGGATAATATTGTGGCTCAATATTAGATATTCAAAGTCCATTAGAAGGTCCAATCTTAATTCTCCTAAAGGCCCCTCAAGTAGCCCAAACATAATGTCCAATAACTGAAAAAGGTGTTTAAAATAAAATAAATTATGGTTGCTTACTTTTTCCAAAAAATTTTCGAAAAACATGAATAAAAGGGGAGAAAGATTTTCTTTGAATTTTGTTATGGAATTAGGATTTGTATTCTTGGAATACAAGATTATCTCATTAAATTCAAGAAATCTCCCACTTAGTTATTTATGTGGGATTTTCGAAAATTATGAGAAATAAAGGGAAAGAACGATTTTCTTGATTTTCTTGAAAAGATATTATGGAAGATATGTATTCTTGGAATACAAGTATATCTCATAAATTCAAGAAGATCCAAATCTTGGAATCTTTATCCTAAAATTTCAAAAATACCATAACAATAAGAGAGTGGGATTTTTATGGAATATTTTAATTATGGAGAAAAGAATATATGGGATATATATTCAAGATTTCTTGGAGATCAAGAAAGAGATTTTCTCTCCCTTTTTCCTAACAAAAAATCGACCACCACCCTCTTATAAATAGGGGATGATTTTTTCATCCCCAAGTGCAATTTCATGTGTTGGAAGAATTAGAAATCCACAAAGGTGGTGCAACATAATTTTATTTTTTCCTTTTGTTAAATTGTTCGCGAGTTCCTACCATCGGATTGTTGAACAAGGATAAGGGAATACTTGAGAAGGTCTTTTGGTGTGTTCGTGTGAAAAGGATTCATCTTCTCAACGGTTGTCACTCCGAGAGGTTAGTTCACGTAAACCCGTAGCAATTCCGCATGCATAGGATTTATGTGAACTGTTTATATGCATGATTTGTTGTTAAATTATTATTTGAATTAATATAGGATTAATTCATGTTAGTAATAATTGTTAGAATTAAATTTGTATTTAAATATTCATCCCAAATAGATCCGGACAATTAATTCCCCAACAACTGTTATCAGAGCCTCGGTTTCGGGCTCTGAGTTTTAGATTGTAATTTAATTCGTTTTCATTAAATTTTAAATTGGATAGTAGAATTGCTAGATCTTTTTTGCAGGTATCCAATTGTCATGGTATTTGATGAATATTTATATTCATGCATTCATATAAATTGTGGTTTTTAATTCGATTCGTTCGAATTCGTTTTGCCTCGTGAGAAAATCCACGAGTAGATTATGATTTTGTTTGATTCGTTTTACCGTTGTTTCCAAAGCGTAACCCTAGAACAATTTTGGTAAATCTGCATATCTCATCATTGATCTTATCATTTCTAAAAGCATTCTATTTCTTCGTTCTGCAACCCCATTTTGTTGAGGGATACCGGGTGCAGTTTACTGGGATGCAATCCCCTCTTCCGACAGGTAGTTCAAAAATTCATCGCTGAGGTATTCGCCTCCACGATCAGATCGTAGAAACTTGATAGTCTTTTCCTTATGATTCTCTGCTTGAGCCTTAAATTTTTGAATTTATCAAAGGTCTCAGATTTATGCTTCATTAGGAAAATGTATCCGTAGCGTGAGTAATCATCGATAAACGTAACGAAATACTCGTAGCCTCCTCTAGCTTTGATTTGCATTGGACCACACACGTTGGTGTGAACGATTTTCTAACACTTCCTTATCTCTAAGCCCCTTGGCTCCAAATGTCCTCTTGGTCATTTTACCCTCTAAGCACGATTCGCAAGTTGGAAATGGTTCAATCTGGAGAGGCCCCAATGAACCATCTTGAACCAACCTTTGAATCCTTTTTGAGTTAATGTGACCTAATCTTAGGTGCCAGAGAAGTGTTTCGTTCACGTCAGTCGAACGCTTTCTTTTACATGAAATAGTAGATGTGTTATACGATGCATTATGTGAGTGATGTGCACAGTTAATAATATAGAGATTGTTCCGTAAAGTTCCACGACAGATAATCACATTGTTATGCAAAACAGTAACATGCTTATTAAAATGAACAGAATATCCATCGACAAATAGTTTAGAAACTGAAATAAGGTTTTCCCGAAAAACAGGAACATAAAGAACATCTCTTAAAATTAAAATCTTGTCTTCAAAAGACAGGTGCACTTCTCCCAATGCTTTAGCTGCCACTCTCGTAGCATCGCCTAGCGTGATGAGGATCTCATTTCCACTAAGTTGCCAGGTCCGCTTAAACCCTCTAACGTGAAACAAACATGATCAGTGGATCCCGTATCCACTACTCCCGAATGGGTAGCATACTCCTTCAAACAAGTTTCAACAACTAGTGAGTGAGAATTACCTTTCTTTCCATTCCTTTTGGATTTGGAACAGGCCGACCTCCAATGTCCTTTTTCACCGCAGTCGAAGCACTTCCCCTTAGCCGGATTCCTCAATCCACCCTCCTTCTTCACCTTTCCTTTGCCCTTGGCAACACTTGAGTTAGCTTGGCTTTCACTTTTGGTTTTCTTCTTCTTCTTGCCTCCTTTTGGCTTAGAAGAGGAAGATGGACCAAATGCCGCTAAAGCTTGGCTTCTCTCTCCTAATATCCCTTCAGCCGAAACAAGAGCTTGCAGCAGATCAGGTAAGGTGAACTTCTAATTGTTCATTTGATAATTCAACCTGAACTGCTCAAAGATTTTGGGCAGGGAATGGAGTATGAAATCGATTTTGGTCTCGATGTCATATTCAGCTCCAAGCACCTCATGTTTGTTAAGGTGAGCCATCATCTGGAGAACATGATCCCTTACGGGTGTTCCCTCCACCATTTTCATTGAGAGCATATCCCTCATGGTGATCTGGCGAGCCACACGGTTCTGATATTGAAACATCGCTTTAAGATTGATCATGATGTCCGCAGCGGTCTCATCGTTTTGGTGTTGGTGTTGCAACACATCTGACATTGAAGCCAAGATGGTACACTTTGCCATTTCATTAGAACGCTCCCATTCAGCATATTCTTTCTTATAAACGTTTTTGTTGACTCGTCAGATTGCTTCTCTAGTTTGGGTGTAGAAAGAACCCAGTTATGGCTTTGTGCAGTGAGGACAATAGTAAGTTTTCAATACCAATCAACAAATTTTTCTCCAGTGAGCAGATTGTCTTTAAGTATATTGAACAGTGGATTAAAAGGTTGTGACATGATGAAACTGAAAATAAATATACATCTTGTGTCAATATCCGGATCAACACAAAGAAAATCACATAATTCGATCACATGTTTCATATTAAAATCTCAAAAAAAATATGAACATGCATCAGCCAACATCTCAAAATAGATTTAAATGAGCCTCTTGGGAGGATCATCATTTAATCACATTCAAGCAGGTTACAAACAAGAACAGTTACAAACCGTTAATTTCAAAAATTAATAGTCGGCTCCCACTTGACCAATATAAAATTTACAGGGACTTCGGTGAAGTATATGCATATCAATTTTATACCTAAGTAATAACCATGATTAAATATAGAATTACTACTTCGTTTTGATCGAGCCTCTTGGGAGGGTCATCGTCGCCACTAATAATAATTCACAATCATCCTTTTGAGAATTTATTCATGTGAAAGCTATCTTTTGGCCGTCCCGTAGGGGAATTTCTCCAAAAGATTTCACAAATAAATAAATCATGGAGGTCAAAATTAATTTGATTCAAAATCAAATTAATTATTAAAACATACTTAGTAATGTTTGAATTTGAGATTTTTTGTTGGGCAATTCTCATGCAAACACATTTAAATAAATTAAATAAAGCATAAGAAAATACAACAATAAATCAAGCAAAGCATAAAATAAACACATTGGGCACAAATTATCCAACTGTGATGGTTTGATTTTCCTTGGCTTGATCTTGAAGAAACACCGTCTTGAATTTCTCCCACTCGTTCGTCTCGAAAAAAAAATTTCGACTTGAAACGCCACGCCAAGCAGCTCGCAGCCAGGATGCACGCCAGCATCCGGCCGGCCGCTTGGCAGAGCGCCCGCGCCCGTGCGCCAAGGCGCAGCGAACGTCGCCCTTGGCAGCGCAGGCAGCATCAGCAACTGACGGGTTGGTAGCGCCCGTGCACGCGCGTGTTGGGGTTATACTGGAAAGTATGCTTTTACTTTGTATAACCAAACTAAATTTCTGTCTTATTTACTGAAATAAATTATTTATCACTGATGCTTTAAATATCAATTGAATGTTACATATATTTACTGCATAACTGTTCAATAAATAGTACTTGTTACATTGTAGTTAATTTAGTGATACCATATCACAGAAGATTAAATTAAAAGTCCCTTGTAACTAAAAGTACACAGTTCACGACCTAGATGGAAATGAACAATCCATCGTGAAAGGTTGAAGTGTAAAGCTCAGATTGGCTTGTCTTGACCAAGAGATTACACTAGTGCATGATTGATGCACTGAATGGGACCTACAGGAGGATAAATTCTTCAGCACTGAACTAGGAAGATTTAGACCTCAGTGGTTCGTTATTTCTTAATCTTCGTCCCTTAAATAGGATCGTGTGTGGTTAGTAATCATTGCTTTGACTTATGACGGGTAAAGAATAAATGAGATTCAATACTTTATATCTTGGGCAATATTATTGGTCGCATGCGATTGCTAAGATTTAATATGAAGAATTGTGTGCATGTACGCTTGTTCGATTTGCCCCCTTGGGAGGTTCATAAGATTTATCATACCAAATATTGCAAGTGGAATTAGTTTCCGGTATAGATAATAATGTTGAACTATTCCTTGACCAAGGACAAAAAAGATATTAATTAATGGAAAACCATTTCAGTGGCTTGAATTAATTAATGGGCTAGATAATCTTAAACACGAAAAATAATAACCAGGAGCCATATTAACAGTAATATTGGTTAAGATGGATAGTGCAATATTAATTATGTAGTGGGATTAATTAATATTTATGGGTTTGAATAATATTGTGGCTCAATATTGGAAATTCAAGATCCATTGGAAGGTTCAATCTTAATTCTCCTAAAGGCCCCTCAAGTAGCCCAAACATTAAGTCCAATAACTGAAAAAGGTGTTTAAAATAAAATAAATTTTGTTGCTATTTTTCCTCTAAATTTTCAAAAAATATAAATAAAAGGGGAGAAAGATTTTATTTGAATTTTGTTATGGAATGAAGATATTTCTTCTTGAAATACAAGATTATCTCATTAAATTCAAGAAATCTCCCACTTGGTTATTTATATGGGTTTTTTCGAAAAATTAGAAAATAAAGGGAAGGAAAGATTTTCTTGATTTTCTTGAAAATATATTATGGAAGATATGTATTCTTGGAATACAAGTATATCTCATAAATTCAAGAAGATCCAAATCTTGGAATCTTTTATCCCATTATTTTCAAAAATTCCATAACAAATAAGAGAGTGGGATTTTTATGGAATATTTTAATTATGGAGAAAAGAATATATTGGATATATATTCAAGATTTATTGGAGATCAAGAAATAGATTTTCTCTCCCTTTTTCCTATGAAAAAATCGGCCACTACCTCTTATAAATAGGGGATGATTTTTTCATCCCCAAGTGCAATTCCATGTGTTGGAAAAATTAGAAATCCACAAAGGTGGTGCAACATAATTTATTTTTCCCTTTTTTTAATTGTTCGCCAGCATCCTACCACCGGATTGACGAGCAAGGGCTTGGGAATACTTGGGAAGGTCTTTTGGTGTGTTCGTGTCAATGAAGTCCATCTTCTCAACGATTGTCACTCTAAAAGGTTAGTTCACGTAAACCCGTAGCAATTCCGCATGCGTAGGATTTATGTGAACTGTTTATATGCATGATTTGTTGTTGAATTATTATTTGAATTAATATAGGATTAATTCATGCTAGTAATAATTGTTAGAATTAAATTTGAATTTAAATACTCATCCCGAATAGATCCCGGACAATTAATTCCCCAACACCGGTATCGAGCCTCGGTTTGCTCGAGTTTTAAATTGTAATTTAATTCGTTTTCATTAAATTTGAAATTGGATAGTAGAATTGCTAGATCTTTTTTGCAGGTATCCAATTGTCATGGTATTTGATGAATGTTTATATTTATGCATGCATATAAATTGTGATTTTTAATTCGATTCGCTCGAATTTGTTTTTGCCTCGAGTGAGAAAATCCGAAAGTAGATTAGGATTTGTTTGATTCGTTCAATGTAATAGACTAGTCTAGATCTAGGTTTATTTATTTTTATAAATAAATTATAACCGGATCGTGATCTAAGACGGAGATGATGAATTAAAGACGGATGGATCCTAACCCGACGCAATGGGCGTCGGCCACACGCTTAAATGTTAAGAGAGACACGCTGCGTGACGAGAATCTAACGCAGGACAAGACGGGCGTATGAGGGCGGGTCGAAAGTGTCGGATCGGATCGATCGTCGACAAATACAAGACGGCCAAAGCAAACCGGCGGCGATGGACGGCAGACCTCGGAGGGTGAAGGCGGACCTTGATGGGCGGGGCCTGCGATTGCTGGCACACGCTTAGACGCAATGCGCCGAGGGTCAGCTGAAGCGGATCCGAAAGCACCGCTTAGTCGACGTGGCATCGGGCGCTTGTACAAGACGCAGCGCCGATCGACACGGCCAGAGAAGTGCAAGACGTGCACTCCGACCCGCGAGCTGGTCGATGACGTTGCTTGACGTGGCGATTCTATTCGAGACAATCAAGCGAGACAAACGATGAAGGCAAAGAAGACAATTTCTCGAGATCAAGACATGACAAAAATTAACCGTGACAATTGGATATATGTGCCCAATGTGTTTAATTTTGTTTTGATGTTTATGCATTATTTTATGCTTATTTAAATTGTGTTTAAATATACGATGCATGAGAAAATGTTTTGAAAAATCTCACATTCGAAAATTACTAAGTATGATTAAATAATTAATTGATAATTTTATTCCGGATAATAAAATTGAATTAATTTTGACCTCCATGATTTATTTATTTGTGAATTCTTTTGGAGAAATTCCTCCCACGGGACGGTCAAAAGATAACTTTCACATGAATAAATTCCAAACTGATGATTGTTGACTATTATTAGCGGAGACGATGACCCTTCCCACGAGGCTCGTTCAAAGCGAAATAATAATTCTGTATTTAATCATGGTTATTACTTAGGTATAAAATTGATATGTATATACTTCCCCGACGTCCCTGTCAATTTTATATTGGTCAAGTGGGAGCCAACTATTAATCTGGATATTAAAGGTTTGTAACTGTTTTCTTGTTTGTAACCTGCTTTAATGTGTTTAAATAATGACCCACCCCACGTGGCTTTTTTAAACTGTTTTGAGATGTTGGCTGATGCATGTTCATATTTTTTTTTGAGATTTTAATATGATACATGTCATCGAATTTTGTAATAATTTTGTGCTTATGCAAATAGTTATTTATTTCAGTTCAGCATGTCGTAACCTTTTAATCCACTGTTAATATACTTAAAGTCAATAGAATTGTATGGGAAACTATGTTGATTGGAAACGAAAAATTATGACTGTCCTAACTGCACAAAAGCACAAGTGGATTCTTGACACACCAAAAGTCAAATGAGCCAACTGACGAGTCACAAAAAGGGGCTCGTCAGATCACCTTGCAAGAGATATTGTCGCTGAAAAAGGTGGAGGGCAATCCCGTAAGGGATTACATCCTCAAAATTGATGGCTCATCTGAACAAACTTGAGGATCTGGGTGTAGATTATTATCTGGAGACCCAAATCGATATGCTACTCCACTCTCTGCCCAAAAGTTTTGAGCACTTTGGCCTCGCTAGCTGATTTGTTGTAAACTTTGGTCGCGACAGATACGTTGATGGGGCACAAAACTCAAGCTTTGACGGCAAGTGGTCCGTTTCATCTTCTAGGCCAAGGGAAGGCAAGAAGAAGAAGAGGACCAAAAGCAATAAGCAATCAAACTCAACTGTTGCCAAGGGCAATGGTAAGATGAGGAATGCTGGTGGTGTCAAGGAAAATCCAAAGGGGAAGTGCTTCAAACAGCGGTAAGGACAATGGAGGTTTGCATGTTCCAACCCCAAAAGGGCCGGAAAGAAAGGTAATTCTCACGCACTAGTTGTTGAAACTTGTTTAGCGGCGTATACTTCTCATTCATGGGTTGTTGATACGGGATCCACTGATCATGTTTGCTTCATGGGTTCAAGCTGACCCGGCAACTTTGTGGGAGTGAGATCCTCATCACACTGGGCGATGCTACGAGAGTGGCAGCTGAAGTAGTGGGAGAAGTGCACCTGTCCTTTGAAGACAGAGTTTTAATTTTATGAGATGTTCTTTACGTTCATATTTTTAGAAAAAAATTAATTTCGGTTTCTAAACTTTACCTTGATGGATATTCGGTTACTTTTGACAAAGTTGTCACCATTTCTCTTTATGATAAATTTATCTGTCATGGAACGTTGTCCAATAATCTCTATACAATTAACTGTGCACCCACTCACGAAATGCATCCAATAACACATCAACTGTTTCCGATAAAAGAAAACGTTCATCAGACGTGAACGAGACACTTCTATTGTAACGCCCCGAATCCAGAATGTCGACCCTTGCGGCTTTGACACTCTAAACTCGAGTCGCCACTTAGTGACCGTAAAATTTGAGCTTAAAAATTTCTTATTTAAAATATAACGACAAGCATAAGATTACATTTTGCAGCGGAAGAACAAAATCATAATTATTAATTGAGATAAAGAATGTGGAAGAGCCCATAATTTGACTTGCAAGATATATATTTATAAAGATGACATTTATAAAAGAGTAATGTACATGATACTTTATCAAGTAAACTTAAAAGGTTTCTCGGTATGATAGTAAAATCATTTTATGAGATGATTACACATTCATTGAAAATCATTATTAGGGAAACTCCGTGTCATTGCGACTCAACTCCCCCTCTCGATCATGTCCCGAAAATATCAAACTGTAGGGGGGTGAGATAAAAATCTCAGCGGCAACTTATACGATGTTACTCATCATCGGTCATCAAATATAATTATCTTGATATTTTGTTAAAGATTATTCATACGCTTTTGCGTAGATGATTTTGGAGGAGGGTCTGAAGTCATTGTATAAACTCGTTCGTAGCTTGGTTTCTTATTGTAATATTTTTAGTAGCTTAACATTATTGATATCTATAAGATACCATTCATATTTAAACTTAGTATTTTATTATAGATTGTTATTACGCTTTTGAGTAGTTAATTTTGGTATTCATGGTAGATTCATAGTATATTCACATTTTTTAGCTTGAATTCCTAGTATACATTCTTGTTCATAGTTTGGATAATAATAGCTTGGAATCTCATTTATCAATAGTGGGACAACATTGATAACGACTTATAACATGAAATCCTCATAGTATCTTTTGTATCATAGTGGGACCACACTGGTAACGACTTACCACGTGCAATCCCCATTGTCTCATTTTCATCATTGTGGGACAACACTGGTAACGACTTACCACGTGCAATCCCCATTGTCTCCTTTTCATCATTGTGGACCACACCCAGAACCACTTTACCACGCAATCCCCATTGTCCCCTTTTCATCATTGTGGGACCACACTGGTAACGGCTTACCACGTGCAATCCCCATTGTCTCCTTTATCGCATATCATATATCTCATAGTATTTTATTATAGATTGTTATTACGCTTTTGAGTAGTTAATTTTGGTATTCATGGTAGATTCATAGTATATTCACATTTTTTAGCTTGAATTCTTAGTATACATTCTTGTTCATAGTTTCGATAATAATAGCTTTGGAATCTCATTTATCAATAGTGGAGACAACATCGATAACGAATTATAAATGTAAATCCCTCATAAGATATTTTTGTATCATAGGGGGACCACACCAGAGTAATCCACTTACCACGCCAAATCCCCATTGTCTCATTTTCATCATTGTGGGACAACACCTGTGAACGACTTACCACGCCGCAATCCCCATTGTCTCCTTTTCATCATTGTGGGACCACACCGGGTAACTTATTTTACCACGCAATCCCCATTGTCCCTTTTCATCATTGTGGGACCCACCGGTATTTTTACTAGCCAAGAATCCCCATTGTCTCCTTTATCGATATCATATATCTCATAAAGATCATATCATAATCATAATCATAATCATAATCATAATCATGCTTATTTTTTGAAACCTTATATTCTTATATACTTGTGTTCTTTGGTTATAGATTTGTGTTTGTTTAGTCGAGTTCAGATTACAACAACAATCATTGTAACATAAACCACTGTATACAAATAGTGTCACCCACCTTATAACTTTATAGATAAGTTAAAACTGTTTTTGAATACTTTTGCAGAAACTCAAGTTGTAGGGACATCCCGAACCTCTGGTCTGAAGCACTTCTCCCTGCACGTTTTCTTGAAAGTTTAATTATTATTAGAACCTCTTGATTCATTAAATTACTTAATAATATTCCTTCCTTTATATTCTCATAAGTAATATCATGATCATCACCAATTTAATCAAATATAATTTCACATATATATGAATTGAAGTAAACCATTACAATTATAGAACAACTCATTTATAATTTTAAACACTTATTCCCCTTAACAATTTCGTAACATATATCATATCCAGAAAATCATTTTTGTACTTTTAACTCAAACCGTTTTGAAGAAATTCTTAATTATATTTTTTTCTTTAAGTAAATGATTTATTTATGAAAGTAATAACATTATAACGGTACAACTGATTATTATATATGACAATAATAATAATTGATTAACTAAAAACTAACACACACAAATCAACATAGAGGCACAACAGTATACAATTAACAAACTCACATACTCATTTTTACACATATATAATCATATAAGGCTAATAGCATATATAAACTCTCATGACATATATATATATATATATATATTAGGGATAACTCAATATATCATTCAAGCACACGAAGCTTAAATATAGTTAATAGGAGCATGTTTAAAAGGATATTAATTATTTTAAATAAACTATTACAGTCAAATATTTGTTTAAATAATAATTTTGTATTTTACCATATAAAAGATTTATTGATACTTAGAATCAAATAATAACATTTAAAAGATAGATATGTAGTTACATAACAAAATTTGCTAATTTAAGATTTTAAGTATATTTTTTTTAATTAAAAAGAGATCTTTAATATTCATATCAATAATAGTGACAATGATAATTATAGCTATAGAAATACTATTGCTTTTATTAATAGTCTAATAATAATAATATTATAATTAATATTAACTAATGACACCAATACCTTATATAAAACGCACACAGTACTATCACACACACTCATATTAATTAGAACATTAATAAGGAAAATAATGATAACCACATCCTGCATACATAACACGCCCATAAATTAAATAAATAAATTAATAATATATTGGTTATACTTATTAGTTAGATAGATTTAGATATATCACACGCAACACACAAACACTCACGCACACACTTAACCCATAAACACATTTAATTTATTGAAATTATAATAATAAATAAAACTCACACACTTGATATAATAATAATGATAAACACGTATAGTATAAGTATATACACAGACGCCACACACTCGCAAAATTAACGCACACACTCACCACATATTCACACACACAGCATATATCCACACCTCACTTTCTCTCTCTTTATCCTGTTTTCCAAAACACACACACTTCACGCTCTCCCTCTTCTCTGTACACAAACACGCATAAGGCCTCTTGTCTCAGATTTTAAACCCAGAATTTTACTTATAAAATTTACACACAAGGAGATGAATACAACGGATACGCACCCATACACACAATGCAAAATAAGAACATAGATTCAATTTTTAGAAGGAGTGGGCTTTAAGTTTTCACCGTAATTTTCCGGCGACAATCGACGGTGTCCAGGGCTCCGATCATGAAATTGTTCGAGGGCTTTTGTTTTATTCGCCAAGGGCTTTCAGTTGGTACCAGAATCGAGACCAGCCGTGCGGCGGTGCGACGGCGGCGTTTTTGGAAAAGGTAAGAATCGAAACTTTAAATTGAAATTACTTTCAAATGAAGAGTTATATGAACGATCGGTTTGTGTATTTAGATTACCCGTGTTGTGGGGATGATTTTGGTGTATGGATTGTGTATCACGGCTAAGGTTGTCGGCGGCCGGTTTCCGGCGGTGGTGCGGCGGTGGCGCCGCCTGAGATGAGGGAGGAAGGAGGTGGATGCTTGGTGGTGAAGATGGCTGTGAGTTTTGGTAAGACTATAGCTTTAATTTGTGTAAAGCTTAGTGTTTGAGTGGATGGAATTTTGGTGTTGTTGGTGTAAAAAGTGTTGATGATGAAGATGGTGTTCTTCTTGTTTGGTCATATTCTAGAGCTAAAATATGAGGGAGGAATTTTGCAGAGTTTCAGTAAGGGAAGTAGAATGAAAATGGGATTATTTGCTCCTACAAGACTCTTCTTTTATAGAAGGAAAAGTATGGATGAATAGTAATTTTGTATACCTATTATGTATGTACTATGCAAAATATCAGTATGTATAAGTATAACAATGTATGGCCAAAAGGTGGGGTGTGGTTGAGGGAGGTAGATGGTGGAACCAATGTCTCAACACTTGAATAATAAGGGAGCAAAGGCCTAGTGTAAGTTTAGTCCATGGGTGTATTTCTTTTCTTGTAAGGCTTTGTTTGAGTGAGAATTTGTGATTAACATTTGTCTAATATTTTGAGGCCCAATCAATCTCTCTTTTGATAATATTTTGACAAAGTCCCAAGACTTTAAATTTATTAGTGGGCCATCTCATATCTAAAGGCTTTTGGCTTATCAATTCTCTGAAGAATTATAAGAAGGTATTGCATATTTTGGTAAAAATAATTGTATATGAATGTAGCATGTATAATTAAATTGAATACTCATTGTCATATATGTCAAGAGGTTGGCAACAAGATTTCTATAAATATGAACATATATATTTTGGGTTTACTAATAAAGCAGTGAATCAAATATTGATGAACATATATTTGGACATAAATAAATAAGTGGATTAACAATCATGGATCTTATATATAATTAGGTCGAGTAAAATAATTTTGAATTAAAATGATTGGCTTTTATAAAAGATCACTTTATTTTATAAAAATAATTAGTTTTCTTTTATTTTAATTCGTGCTCAAAATATTAATCAAACTTTAAACTTCATTTATTTCTTTATTATGTGCTAGGAGTGCTCCAAGCTCAGAATGCTCATCTGTCTTCCTGAAATCAAATCTTTTGAAAACATAGAGCGTCATTAATATAATTGAAAACTCATAAATCATTTATCTCTTTTATTTCTTATTAATTTTGGGACAGGGTGTTACATCTATGGCATTTAAGATTGGGACATATTAATCCAAAAAGGATTCAATGGTTGGTAGAAGATGGTTCATTGGAGTCTCTCTGGGTTGAACCAATCCCAACTTGCAAATCATGTTTGGAGGGTAAAATGACCAAGAGGGCATTCGGAGCCAAGGGGAATAGAGCCAAATAAGTGTTAGGAATCGTTCACACAGACGTATGTGGTCCAATGTCAATCAAAGCAAGAGGAGGTTATGAGTATTTCGTCACTTTTATTGATGATTACTCAAGGTACGACTATATTTTCCTTATGAAGCATAAATCTGAGACCTTTGAGAAATTCAAAGAATTTAAGGCTCAAGCAGAGAATCATAGGGAAAAACGTATCAAGTCTCTACGATCCGATTGTGGAGGCGAGTACCTCAGCGATGAGTTTTTGAACAACTTGTCAGATGAAGGGATTGTATCTTAGCTAACTACACACGGAACCCCTCAACAAAACGGGGTTGCAAAGGAAGAAACATAACTCTTTTAGAAATGGTTAGATCAATGATGAGTTATGCGGATCTACCCAAGTCGTTCTGGGGTCATGCCTTGGAGACAACGACTTATTTTCTGAACTTGGTGCCATCCAAAACGGTTCCCAAAACTCCCAAAGAATTGTGGACCGGGCGCAAGCCCAGTTTGAGACACATGAGAATTTGGGGGTGTCCGGCCTACGTGTTAGACAAGAAAGCGGGAAAATTGGATCCTCGATCAGAATTAAGGCTGTTTATAGGATACCCCGAGGGAACAAAAGGGTGTATGTTCTATGGTCCCGAAGATCAAAAGGTGGTAATAAGCACCCACTTTAGATTTTTGGAAGAAGACTATATGAACGAAAGAAAGCTCAGAAGTGGGATTACCTTAAATGAGCTAAGGGGGCTAGCCTCAGTGCCAACTGTACAAGATGACATACCAAACGACACACTTACACAATTGGAACCTCGTCGTAGTGGGAAGGTTGTAAGACAGCCCGAGAGATTCATGGGGGTAGGAGAGTCCTCGGACTTAGTCCCCTGTCGAGATGAATCAGACCCATGGACTTACGACGAGGCAATCCAAGACAAGGATGCGGTTTCTTGGCAAACAACAATGGAAGCCGAAATGGGTTCTATGGATCATAACATAGTGTGGGAGCTAGTCGAACCACTTAATGGGGTCAAACCCATTGGTTGCAAGTGGGTATACAAGAGAAAAAGAGGACCGGATGGGAAGGTGGAAACCTTCAAGGCAAGGCTTGTGGCGAAAGGTTATACTCAGAAAGAAGGGATCGACTATGAGGAAATCTTTTCACCTGTAGCAATGCTCAAGTCCATTCGAATTCTCTTGTCGATTGCTGCGCATCTCGACTTTGAAATCTGTCAAGACGGCTTTCCTTAACGTAAGTCTTGAAGAGGAAATCTATATGCAACAACCCCAAGGCTTCATTGAAAAAGACCAAGAACACCTAGTTTGTAAGCTCAAGAAGTCCATTTACGGACTCAAACAAGCATCCAGAGCTTGGAACCAATGTTTTGATCAAGTAATAAAGTCTTATGGGTTTGATCAAAACGAGTACGAAAGTTATGTGTACAAGAAGCATGTCGGAACTGCATTGGTATTCTTAGTACAGTACGTAGACGACATTCGCTCATCTAACGATGTAAAGGTGTGTTGTCGGGACGTAAAGGGCATGACTTTCAAAAAGCGGTTTGATATGAAGGACTTAGGGGAAGCCGCACATCGTCTTTGGGATCAAGATCACTCGAGATCGCAAGAAAATGATGATAGGATTATCGCAAGCTTCATATATAGACATTGTCTTGAAGCGATTCAGCATGCAGGATTCCAAGAAAGGTTTCGTACCTTTCAGACATGGAATCCATCTATCCAAGGATATATGCCCTAAGACAAAAAAGAGATAAATGACATGAAAGGCATTCCTTATGCTCGAATGTCGGAAGCCTTATGTATGCAATGTTGTGCACGCTAGGATCGATATCCGCTTTTGCCGTTGGCATGGTGACAAGATATCAAAGTAACGGAAAAAAAAGAGCATCGACTACGATTAAGAACATTCTCCAAGTATCGAAAAAAGAACTCGAGATAGAATGTTAGTTTATCGGTCGAGATAGTCTAATCCCCATCGATTTACGGACTCGAATTTCCAATCGACTTAGATTCCGTAAAAATCTACCTCGATAGTGTGTTTTGCATGGGGGAGGAGCCATGACATGGAGAAGCGTTAAGTAAATGCATCGCCGATTCTACAATGGAGGCCTTAATATGTAGTTTACGAGGCGTGAAAAGAAGCGGTTTGGCTCAAGAACTTCCTAGTGGACTTGGATGTAGTTCTGAATTTGCCCAGCACAATCATTGTTTATTGTGATAATGTCGGAGCAGTTGCAAATTCAAGGGAACCAAGAGCCCACAAGGCCAGCAAACACATTGAAAGGAAATACCATCTTATACGAGAAATCGTTAAGAGAGGAGATATAGAGGTGGACAAAGATCGTGTCAGAAGACAACCTAGCGGATCCATTCACAAAGGGTCTGCCTCAGGTTACATTCGAGAGATATGTGGAAGGAATGAGTGTCAAGACCGATGTCAATCTGCTTTGAGTATAAGTAGGAGATATTATTAGGTTCGTGTAGGTGACATCAGATGTCACATTAAAGAACTACACGAGACATCTCAGAGTATACTTAAAAGCGCATCGAGTATAAATGGGAGATTGTTGGGGTTATACTGGAAAGTGTGCTTTTACTTTGTATAACCAAACTGAATTTCTGCCTTATTTACTGAAATAAATTATTTATCACTGATGCTTTAAATATCAATTGAATGTTACATATATTTACTACATAATTGTTCAATAAATAGTACGTGTTACATTGTAGTTAATTTAGTGATACCAGATCACAGAAGATTAAATTAACAGTCCCTTGTAACTAAAAGTACACCGTTCACGACCTAGATGGAAATGAACAATCAATCGTGAAAGGTTGAAGTATAAGACTCAGATTGGTTTGTCTTGACCAAGAGATTACACTAGTGCATGACTGATGCACTGAATGGGACTTACAGGAGGATAAATTCTTCAACACTGAACTAGGAAGAATTAGACCTCAGTGGTTCGTTATTTCTTAATCTTCGTCCCTTAAATAGGATCGTGTGTGGTTAGTAATCATTGCTTTGACTTATGAAGGGTAGAGAATCAATGAGATTCAATACTTTATATCTTGGGCAATATTATTGGTCGCATTTGATTGCTAAGATTTAATACGAAAAATCGTGTGCAAGTACGCTTGTTCGATTTGCCCCCTTGGGAGGTTCATAAGATTTATCATACCAAATCTTGCAAGTAGAATTAGTTTTCGGTATGGATAATAATGTTGAACCGTTCATTGACCAAGGACAAAAAAGATATTAATTAATGGAAAACCATTTCAGTGGCTTGAATTAATTAATGGGCTAGATAATCTTAAACACAAGAAATAATAACCAGGAGTCATATTAACAGTAATATAGGTTAAGATGGATAGTGCAATATTAATTATGTAGTGGGATTAATTAATATTTATGGGCTTGAATAATATTGTGGCTCAATATTGGAAATTCAAGATCCATTGGAAGGTCCAATCTTAATTCTCCTAAAGGCCCCTCAAGTAGCCCAAACATTAAGTCCAATAACTGAAAAATGTGTTTAAAATAAAATAAATTTTGTTTCTATTTTTCCTCTAAATTTTTGAAAAATATAAATAAAAGGGGAGAAAGATTTTCTTTGAATTTTGTTATGAAATAAAGATATGTATTCTTGAAATACAAGATTATCTCATTAAATTCAAGAAATCTTCCACTTGGTTATTTATATGGGTTTTTTCGAAAAATTAGAAAATAAAGGGAAGGAAAGATTTTCTTGATTTTCTTGAAAAGATATTATGGAAGATATGTATTCTTGGAATACAAGTATATCTCATAAATTCAAGAAGATCCAAATCTTGGAATCTTTTATCCCATTATTTTCGAAAATTCCATAACAAATAAGAGAGTGGGATTTTTATGGAATATTTTAATTATGGAGAAAATAATATATTGGATATATATTCAAGATTTCTTGGAGATCAAGAAAGAGATTTTCTCTCCCTTTTTCCTATGAAAAAATCGGCCACTACCTCTTATAAATAGGGGATGATTTTTTCATCCCCAAGTGCAATTCCATGTGTTGGAAAAATTAGAAATCCACAAAGGTGGTGCAACATATAATTTATTTTTCCCTTTTGTTAATTGTTCGCCAGCATCCTACCACCGGATTGACGAGCAAGGGCTTGGGAATACTTGGGAAGGTCTTTTGGTGTGTTCGTGTCAACGAAGTCCATCTTCTCAACGATTGTCACTCCAAAAGGTTAGTTCACATAAACCCGTCGCAATTTCGCATGCGTAGGATTTTATGCGGAATTGTTTATATCATGATTTGTTGTTGAATTATTATTTGAATTAATATAGGATTAATTCACGCTTTAGTAATAATTGTTAGAATTAAATTTGTATTTAAATATTCATAGAATAGATCCAGGACAATTAATTCCCCAACACTGCATGGCGCTACCTGTCGCGTTTAGCTTTCGTCGCCGTAGCGTCTTGGCGAATCACACTGTGGGCGTCGCCTGTCGGTCGTCGCGTCGCGTCGGTGATCCGGCGTATTTGCCATTGCAGGCGCGGATTGATTAGCGACGTCGGCAAGGCGTGCTCCGCCCAGCGCGTTTTCGACATGACGCCGCGTCGCCGCGCCGATTCAGGATCCGTTTTAACTCCTCGCCCGTCTTTCAGATTCGATCAAAGTTACAATTTATTTAACGAAAAATAAATACACCTTTAATCTAGACTAGTCTATTACATTGATCAAATCAAATAGCCTAATCTACTTCGTGGATTTTCTCACGAGAAAAATAAATTCGAACGAGTCTAATTAAAAAAAACATTCATTCATACGCATGAAAAATGAACACATTAAATACCATGACAATTGGATACCTGCAAAACAGATCTAGTAATTCTACAATCCAATTTTCAATTTAATGTCCAACATAATTTAAATAACAATTTAAAAGTCAGAGCTCGAAACCAGAGCTCTGATACCAGTTGTTGGGAAAATATGGGTGCCCGAATCTATTCGAGATGATTTTAAATACATATTTAAATTAAATAATTAATTACTAACATGAATTAATCCTAAATCAATTCAACATAATAATTAAACAAGCTATAAGCATCATGCGTACACGTAATCCACGTAAATTCTAAGCATACAGAATCTAGGAGTTACGAGATTACATACCTCTTGTAGAGACAACCTTTGAGGCGATGGATCAACCCAAAGAGCCTTCCCAAATATGTCCCAAGTCCACGAACGTAATCCGGTGGGAGGATTCACACGAATGATTTTAATAAAGGAGAAAAATAAAATATTTTGCCACCACCTTTGTGGATTTCTAATATTTCCAACACATGGAATTACACTTGGGAATGAAAAATTCATCCCCTATTTACAGGGACAGGGGTGGCCGATTTTTGGTGTAAAAAATAAGGAAGAAAATCTTTTTCTTGGTCTCCAAGAAATCTTGAATATATCTCCTATATTCTTTTCTACTTAATTAAATTTTCCATAAAAATCTCTTCCCCTTCTTATCCCATAAATTTCGAAATTTTACAAGAAAAAAGAAACAAGATTTGATTTCTTGAATTTATGGGATAATTATGTATTCCAAGAATACTTATCTCTTTCCATAAAATATCTACAAGAAAATCAAGAAAATCTTTTCTTCCTTTTCCTACAAAATTTTCAAAATTTTCAAGAAATATTAGGCAAGAATATTTTCTTCTCCTTTTCATTAATTGGACTTTAGTTGAGCTATTTGAGGGGTCTTTAGGAGAATTAAGATTGGACCTTCAATGGACTATGAGACTATAATATTGGGCCAAATATTATTCAAGTCCATTAATATTAATTTACTCCACTATAAAATTAATATTGAACTATCCATCTTAACCCATATTACGACTTTACTATAATATGACTCCCAGTCATTATTTCTCGTGTTTAAGATTATCTTAGTCCGTTAATTAATTAAGCCACTGAACAAGCTTTATATTAATTAATATCTTTGTCCTTAGAGTAAAGACAGCTCAACATTATTATCCATACCGGAAATAAATTTCCACTTGCAAGATTTGGTATGAAAAGCCAAATATTCAAGCAACTCCATTCAAGAACACAGAGCATTACATATCCAAATTTACCCAAGAGTGTTCTTCATTGTATCTAAGCAAAAATGCCATATCCTAGCTTTAGAGATTTTCCCATCCTTAGCATTGAAATTTAAACAAATGTAAGGAAAATCTCACCCTTAGTTGAAACCAAACAAACCTTACCAAAATCGGTTTGATAGGTTAAGTTTGTAGGTGAGTGGGAACTTCGATAAACATCTAAGCAATCCCGAAAGGGAGGGTAGAAGCAATCCCGTGAGGGTGATAAGTCCCGTTTGAGTGAGAACCATTAAACATCTATAGGCGATCCCGTGAGGGTGATAAGTCCCGTTCGAGTGTGAACTCGGTAAATATCTGTTGGGTGTTGGACTAACACGGTAAACTAATTCCAGTTGGTTAAGTCGGTGCCCCATGAAGGGAAGAGTGGATGTAGGACGAGTTGTAGAACCACTATAAAATTGTGTGTTCTTTCTTTGCTTTATGTTATTATCATTTTATCGATTCGATTATAAGCAAAACACACATCGTTCTTAAAAAAAAAAAAAAAATTGGAATCACTCTTGCCCCCCCTATTTTATATGCATTACATGGTATTTTCGCGTTCTTGGGTTTTCAAATCGGGACCATCATATTGTGACGAATTTTGTGTCGTCACACAATTTCGTCACGAAATGGGTGATTTCCTGTAGTGTCAGCTAACATAGTGCGAGCAGCTTCTTTAAGTGTTATATTTCTCCTTTATGCTACGCCATTTTATTGTGGTGTTCTGACAGCTGATGTCTCATGTTGTATACCAAACTCAGAGCAAAAAATCGATATAATTTGGTTCAAGAATTTTGTACATTTATCGATCCGATTTTCACTATCTTTGAGACCCTTTTTGTTCGAATCTTCTTGAGAAGTTTGTTGGGGAATTAATTGCGGATCTATTAGGAAGAATATTTAAATACAAATTTAATTCTAACATTTATTATTAGCATTTAATTAATCCTATATTAATTCAAATAATAATTCAACAACAAATCATGATATAAACAGATTCACATAAATCCTACGACGGAGAAGTCCTATGAGTTTACGTGTACTAACTCGCTTTGGAATGGCAATGGACTCGTTTCTTTTAACACACCAAAAAGCCTTCCCAAGTATTCCCAAGTCCTTGCTTTCGTCAATAAAATTGGAAGGAAACTTCGCGAACAATTAACAAAAGGAAAAATAAAATTATTTGTTGCACCACCTTTGTGGATTTCTAATTTTTCCAATTCATGGAATTACAATTTGGGGATGAAAGAATGTTGGGAAATTTATAGTTTTGATAAAAGTTCCAAAAAACACATGTAATAGGACCAAATCGGATTTGTTAACCGATCGATGTTTATATTACGTTTATAGAATACCGGTTGATAATTCTTGTATAGAACAACCGATGTAATAGATAGGTCACATATTGGGGGAACCTCAATATGTATGAAGTCGAATCTAAAGATCCAAAGAGCGGTGATATCAAATGGGGCGTAATTTAGAGAAGAAGCAGAAGATCGGTCGATCCGATCTAGTCGGATATCTCAAATTTGAAGTCATAAAGCACAAACTCGAATACTTGAAGATCGGATGACTTCCGGAAGATCGGACCCGAAGACCTACATCACCGAACCGCTAGTTGAAGCTAAGTCAACCTAAGGCGTCGAAGACTCCATCGTAGACGATCGATTCCGATCGATCAAGATAAATTTCGCTCACCGGTGGCGATGTTTCACCAAATCATCGTCGATGATCCAAACAAGAAGAATGTCAACCTTAGTTGGAAGAACAACACCGAAAAGTGCGTTTGTTAACCAATAAGAACTGACGCGTATGATCCGGCCCGATAATTACGGATTTGATCTTTGCTCTCTCTAACGGCTATAAAATACAAGTTCACGCTTTTCGACCATACGCCGTTTCCGAAGACGTCACATCAATCCTGCAAACCTACCAAATATAGTCTGAAATTCAAATTGCTCTCCAACGGCTCTTTGATTTCAAGGTCTATAAATATGGGATCACACTTCGGAGTGAAGACACGGAAACACTGAACAATCAAGAAGCTCAAGCAATTATCGATTTCATACGAAGAACACGATCAAGAAGATTATCTTATTAAATGTTCATCCCATAAGTTCTTAGCATAGAAATCTTTTCATCTAGCTGATAGGCTACCTTAAACACTAGAAAAGATTTCATAGTTGGAACCAAAACAATCTTATCCAAAACCCAAAGTTAGGTTAAGTTGTTTAGCAAGATTTCAGACTAGGGTTTCTAGTTCTGATTTCTGGGATCGGTTGAGTGAGAACTCCTTAAATATCTGTCGATTGTCTTGTGTTGGACTAACACATAAAACTAAATCGGTTGGTTAAGTTGGTGCCCTTGTGATAGGGAAGAGTGGGCGTGGGGATTGGTTTGTCGAACCACTATAACTCTTGTGTGCCTTACCGCTTTGATTAACCTGTCTACACAATTACACAACCTTTAAAGCGCATACATATTCAAAGTTGAGATCGGTAGCACCAAGCTTACGATCGATCAAGCTTCAACACTTGGTCAAGTGGTTATAAGACTAACTTTGGAATCGATTTATAAAAAGCTGGTTTTCACGGGTAAACTTAAGCTTCCGCTTTTATCACGTTAAAACCGATAGTTCTCGGCGATCCGATCGCTTTACGGCGATTAGTAAGTTGGTTATCACCCAAACCGATTCACTTCGTGACTCTGATCGGGCTAACTACCATCACACCTCGATCTGCAAAAAGTTTCGAGAAGTCTATTCACCCTCCCCTCTAGACTTCGCCTCACAAAACCTGTTAAGGGACCTACAAGTGGTATCGAGCGGTTGGTTCTCTGAGACCAATCGACTTTGTGTATCATCGATTCTTGAGGAAGAATCTTTGTGGTCGATTGGCCGATCTTGAAAAACCTTCTTAAAACTCATTCATTTTCCAAAAACACTCAAAGATGGATAACACCTCGGTATGTATCATAATCGGCGAAGTTCTCAATCGATGAGTATGCAGATTGGGCCATATATATGTCCAACCATCTAGGTTCGATTAGTGGTGGTAGAATGATGGAAGTCATCGAAAGAGGACCCATCATCATATATTACGACAACCCTGCGGTTGGAGGAGATCCAGTTTTTTGCCCGGGAAGTCTTGTGCGAAAAAAGCCGGCCTTGATGGATGCGAGAGGAAAGAAGCGCATACTCTGGGATACTATCATAAGGCATATTATCATGAAAACAATGGATAAGGTCACCAAGGAAAAGGTTAAGTATCTCAAAATCTGCGAAAGCAATGTGGGATACTCTAAATTAAATATCGCGAGGAAATGACCGGATAAAAGACACCGCCCGTCAAGTTTAACCGGTGAAGTTTGAAAAATCAAGATCTTTTAACGAAACCATCAACGAACTCGATGGAAGGATTACAATGTCAATAAACAAGCTTCGAGAACTTGGTAGAGATGTCGATAAAGATATCAACTACAAAATTTTAAGGTCTCTCACCAAGAAATGGGACATGAAGGTCACGCAGAATCAAGGATTGCCAAGACATTTCAAAAATGAAGCCAAGTAGCTTGTTCTTGAGCCTTAAAGCTCGGGAGTTCGATTTAATTGAGAGAGGACAAGCAAATGAAGATGAGGTGCCCGTTGAAGCCTCAACTTCCAAATCGATTCTTTTTAAGGCAACCAAAGAAGAGATTGAAGACCAATGAACCCATTGGAAACATCATAAGTCAGTAAGCAGATCGCTCTGCTTTGCAGGAAACTAGAAAAATCAAATACTAACGGGTAAGTATCAAGATTCTATAAAGATTATCAACATATAATAGGAAGAGATAGGAGATCGACAACAGATCTCAGAAGAACCGTGATTCGATGATCGAGATCATGAGATGAAAGGAAAAGAGATAATCTAAATGATGAGAGAAGAGATAACCAATCGGACGGAAGAAAGCTCGGGACTACTATCGAAGGAAAGTCCTCGATAGATCATCTGACGCGATTGATTCACGGAAGAAAAGGTTCCGTGGATCAAGGAGCAGGTTTATTCGTGAGAAGCCAGTCACTTCAAATAAGTATTTGCCTGGACGGACGCCAAGAGAAAGAAGAAAAAAGAAGGAAAGAAGAGCAGTCTGACAGACGAAAAAGCCATGGTTCTTGCGACACGTCAGAATCGACGACGATCCGCCCTCCGAGGATTACGGATACTCCTCAGTAGAAGATTTATCGATCGACAAGAATCTTTGTTGACTTCTATGGAAATGAAGATCGATATTCTCTTGGGATGATGATGAGATGCACGATGGCAAAGGAGGACCAATCTGAGGTAACCTCCAAAACCGCTTTGTTCGCTTCTACACTGTATCATTAGCACACTGCTTTGGGGAGATTGACCTGCAACTCTACTCGAGCAATTGCTTGAGGATCTCTCCAATGCAGTAGACACTTATGCTATAGTGGAAGCTGAAAATGACAAGCTGAGGACCAGAAATAATCAGCTTGCTAAAGAGAATGATCTCGGTAAAAGCCTCCGAACTTAAATCTGCTTAAACCTTTCGAGAAGGCAACCGAGGAATTTAAAATTCGAAAGTTAAAGCTTTCGATCGGGAGAAGTATAGATCAAAGATCGGTGGCAATTAACAAACAACAAGTTCGATGACTTCAAAATCGCAAGCAAAATTCGATGAGCTATTAAAGCATGAAAGTCTAAAATCATCCGAGGATAATCTGCCAAGAAAATAGAGGTTTTCACAAAATCATCTAAAACCGTTCAAGACATGAACACCTATTTTCGAACAACGATTAACAAGAAGGGACTTGGGTATGAGAACCCTTCCACATCCTCAAAAGCCCCGGCTGATTCATCTAAAAAAGGTGTAATCGGGGCGAGTTTTAACAAAAGATACACCAAAAGCAAAACATGTATCTAATAAGGAAAAAGACCCGGTTGAGCGAGGTAAAGGCGGGTGCCAACGAAGGGAAAGAAATGGACCCCCAATCGGTAAAGCATCACCGAGGAATCAATAGAAGAACCAGTTCTTCGAAGAGACCTCAACCGATCAACAGATCGTAAATCGAGAAAAAAGACAACCTGTAAAAGGGAAGTCTAATCGAGACCCAATCAAGGTCACCGCCTAATAAGCATGCTTCGTAAACTGCAAAAACCACCTATCCAAAAAAGATATGAATCTTTTGATGGTAGCGATCGTACCTACCCCTATAATCAGAAATCTAGGGGTCAGCGACTTTTGAACCACTTTGGATGAAAAAAAAGACAAACAGAAAAAAGATAAATCCCAAGTCTTCTAAGTCATCCAAGGTTCACACTTAATAATCATACTAATCGAGAAAGATATAATGAGGCGTATGATTATGTTGATAGGTATGGGAGACAAATCAGCCTTCGATCTAACCGATCACAATAGAAGTGCTCTGTTTGTATGGATCCCCAAAACTAATCCTAACCCCTCGTAACTCAATCCAAAAGGGGTACCTAAAGCCCTGATTTGGTGCCCGAGGATCGCGTGGGTCTTGGCCAACAAAGGGAGGTGTGCAAGCAACTATCCGGTACATCGATAGTGGATGCTCAAGGCACATGACCGAAGCAAACATCTCCTCGGCTCTTACATAGAATGTAAAGGCCAGCGTGTACTCTTCGGTGATGATAACTTTGGTTATACCAAAGGATTAGGAACCTTAAAGAATGATGATGTACAAAGTAATCTGGAGTCATGGGATGTCGAAGGTCCGAAGCACAACCTATTATCGGTTTCACAATTCTGCGACAATGGATTCAAGAGTTGAGTTCTCGACCGACCAATGCACTATCAAGAATCGAGCCACTCAACAGATTTTTTGCTAACCCGGGTTCAAGGAAAGGGACGATCTACGGTGATTGGAACGGTTGCCCAAGAAATGCACGATTGTCAAGAGTTCCAAAAGTAGCGGTTGGCTCGGCACAAAAGAATGAGCCATCCGAACTTTAAAACTCTTAATAAGATAGCAAGGATGTCACTAGTGGAAGGACTTCGAATGAAGTATTTTCAAAGGATCAAACATGTCTTTGATGTCGGAAGGAAAACAGTCAAAGCTTCATTCAAGGGAATTCCGGACAAGATCAAAGCAGAAAGTACCGCCCGGTACTTCATATGGATCTATTTGGACCGATTACACGGTCGATCTCAGCGGAGGTAAATATACTCCGTAATCGTGGATGACTATTCCAAGTTTACGGGTTATATTCTTACATAAGAAGAATGAGGCGACAAACGAAGATATGCCCATTTGCTAAAAAGATTACAAAATGAGAAGGGTGTCGGTGTAGTAAAAATCGGATCGGATAAAGGTACATAATTTACGAACTCTTTTATTCTTCGATTTTTGCTCTAAGTTTGGTATACAACATGAAACATCATTTTGCAAGGGCGCATACAACAAAATGGAGTAGCGAGCGGAGAGAGCAGAACTCAAAAGAAATTTTTCGCCGCGATGTTATTTGAACATGCAATACCAAGCCGTTTTTTGGGCGAAGCAATCAACCTGCGCATGCCATACTCGAAGCGGATGTCTTACGACTAAGGGCTCACTACAAAACACCCTATGAGCTGTGGAAGGCGAAAACCTCGTGTTTCTTACTTCCATGTTTTTGGGTGTAAGTGTTTTCATACACAACAATGGGAAGAGTCGGTTTAAGACTTTTGAGGCCGAAGTCGGATGAGGGTATATTTTTAGGATATTCCTCATCTAGCAAAGGCTTTCGGGGTTTACAATGAGACGAACCCTACTTGTGGAAGAAACACCCCATGTAGTCTTTGATGAAGCATCTTACGAACAAGAGAAATCTGCCTCGAGAACAAGGCGTGCACGATCAACCAAGACTGCGATGTTTAGAAAAATGGATCGACTAACGATCAAGGAAAAAGAATCGAAACCAGAAAAAATATACATTCCCGATCTAGCCGATTCACCGGATCATTCGGATCCTAAGGTACGAAAACTGTCGATGAAGAAGTTTTGGTGCAGGTGAGACGATATCAACCGAACCATCCGGTTCGGGGGAACACTGAAGTTCCCACGAACGGACATCAAGCACATGATGAGTCCAACATCACCGAGATATGTTCTTATCAAGTGGATCATATTACGCACCACTCCCAAGTCGCTAGTAATGAACCTTTATCGAAATGGATGATGTTCTCAAAACCGACGCAAATCGTAACAGAAGGACTGGATAACCCGGTCATCCAACCGACCGTTCATCGGAGACCCATCCGATAAAGTTAAAACTAGACATCAGTTGGTGAAAGTGCCGTGTATTCTTTGTTATTTGTCTATGAAGGAACCAACAACAATAGAGGAAGCTCTACAAGACGCAGTGGATTCTAGCCATGCAGGAGGAGTTTGGAGCAGTTCGAGAGAAATCAAGTTTGGGAACCGGTAGGCGGACCAAATCATCAAGGCGTAATTGGTACGAAGTGGGTTTTCAAGAACAAAGAGATGAGAAAAACGTCATCACGAAATAAAAGGCAAGACTTGTTGCTAAGGGGTATTCACAATCGGAAGGAATTGATTATGATGAGACCTTTGCACCGGTCGCTTCGCTTTAAAGCCATTCGGTACATTTACGGCATATGCTTCCCACATGAGGGTTCACTTTGTGTATCGGATGGACGTAAAGAGTGCATTTTTAAGCGGGTACTAGCGGAGAAGTTTATGTCGAACAACCTCCGGGCCAAAAAAGAGCAACCAAGTGTACCGTTTAAGAAAAGCTCTTTATGGCCTGAAACAAGCTCCTCGAGCTTGGTATGATACACTCTCTCAGTTCTTGATAGACAGTGGGTTCACTAAAGGAACAGTGGACAGAACCTTATTCAGGATAGAAGATGGAGAAGATATTCGATGGTTCGGATCTACTTGGGCGACATTATCTTCGGATCTCCCAACAAGAGTCTATGTGAAAGATTCAGCAAATTGATGCAAGGGAAGTTCGAAATGTCCATGATGGGGACAAATGAATTACTACGGGTCTCCGGTGAAGCAAAGTGCGAAGGGATATTCATCTCAAAGAAAGTACACTAGGAATTTATTGGCCAAGTTTGGAGTTCAAAATTGCAAAGAAGCCAAAATTCCTATGATATTTGGATTCAAGATGGATCAGATGAGGATGGTCGTAAAACAAATCGAGAAAAGAATATAGGGCTCTCATTGGATCTCTACTATACCTAAGCTGCCATGAGACGGATATCACCTTTGCGGTGGGTGTATGTGCGGATTTCGAGCAAATCAATGCAAAGCCACCTAGAAGCGACTAAGCGGATTCTTAAGTATCTGAAAGGGACGATAAATCTTGGTTTATTTTACCCATCGGATGATAATCTAGAACTTAGTGGGTATTACGATTACGATTATGGAGGTTGCAAGATTGACATGAAAGTCAACCTCGGGAACATGTCGGGTTTTTAGAAAGTAAAAACCGATCTCGTGGTTTTCAAAAGAAGCGAGACATCGATTTCGACATCTACTACCAAGCAGAATATATGGGCTGCGAGGAAATTTGTTGCTCCCAACCGCTTTCAGCTTAGTCATCGGTGAGGATTATAACATTGTAGCTAAGAATGTACCTATATTACGTGCGAGTAATAGTCTTTATTGCAATCACTCGAATCTTGTTCTACATACAAGATGCAAGCATGTGGATGTCGGACACCATTTTATAAGAGATCATGTTGAAAAGAAGAATATCGAATGGAAAAAGATTCACACCGATTTCTGAAAGTCGATATTCTAACCAAGCCACTAAATTGAGATCGATTCGGAGAATTGTGCAATAAGCTAGGACTTACGGATCTTGGAGAAAAAGCACCTAAAATGCTTGATGGATTGTTCTCGAGAACCGGTGGTTAAGAGACTAACCGGGTTGAAAGAGTCGAGTTGAGTTTGGTATCTCAATCGATCGGAAGATCGATCAAGGAACGATATGAGAAATCGATCAGTTACAAGTTATCAAATTAAAGGAATCGGTCGATTTAAGGTTTATCAGATTAAAATAAACGCTCAATTTAAAAGGAATATCGATTAAATCGGTTGGGTTATTTTACATCTTTGTAAGTCGATTTAGTGATATTCAACAAGCAAGATTCTGATTAAAGCCCTACAATCATAAGAAAGCGGAGAATTTACACAACAATGGAATAATATAACTTTTCATTGATAAAAACCGAAGGTCGATTACATTACAAGTTACAAGTACAAAGGACTGGGAGGTCGATTACATAAGTCATAACCGAAAACCCTAAACCTATAACCCTAAACCCTCATCCTAACCCAAGAAGCGAGGGGAGAGAGATTTTAAATCCGATGCTCTCATTTTCCCCCCACTTAACAAGGGTGAGAAAGGCTTTAAAATAATCCTAAAAGCCTCTCAAGCTAAAACCCAATGGGCGAGAGAGGCCTTGATAGGATTTCTAAGCCGAGCCCTTAGACACGAAGTCAATGGACTCTCCGGTTTGTTAAATGGAGCACATGTGCCAAGAAATTGGTTCAAAGACCTTATGGGCACATGTGTTGCATGCAAAAATTGAGTTGATATACGGAGATCAGCTGTTGTCTGATCCAGACCGTATATCAAACTCATGTTTTATATCAGACTGAGTCTGTTGATGCTAGTTCCGTCATCTCGATAGACACACAAGGTGCATACGGTTAGGAGAAGTGTCTTCTCGGTTCTGAGACAAAGAGACCCGCCTCCTTGGTGGTAGAAGCTTGGCAACAATTGTATGTGAAATCTTTGATGACTTCCATTAAAACAATGATAAAGGACACATGGGGTTGATTTGAGAAAATTTGAAATCATTGAAAAGGGGTAAAAGTATTTCTTAGGAAGTCTCATAGGAAATAAGGGTTCACCAGAATACATGATTCTACAAAGAAGATAAGTATGGTGAATGGGTTATGTTGTGTAAAACATTGGTCCAATTTATAGTGGCCAAGCAAGGGTGCAAATGCAAATTTGATTTCAAAAAGCCTATTAGAGAAATTTGCATCACAAGGACAACATGTAGGAATCCACGGCCCGATAATTGGATAAATTTGGCGGATTGACATAGCGAGATATCTGCAGGCGATAATTATGCATGTCAAATCGCACCAACTTAGGAATAGAGACTACTATTCTAGACTAAGTTTTGGCGGTAACACTTATCCCAAGAATTGGATTGATCGAGAAGAATCGATTAGGTCAACCAAAATCGATTACATCTGGCCCGATCGGATAAGGAAGATCGGTTGAACTTGAAACCTCAACAAATCGGATATATCGATCTATGAGAAAGCGAAAAATATCGGTTGAAGGGAACTTCAACCGATCGAGGGAGGATCGGAAAAGAAATCGGCCTTAAAATGAAACAGATCGAGTTGAAAAGAACGGTTAGGAAATTATAAAGGCTTAAAGAAAACTAAGATCAACAAGTGGAATCAACTTCAAGTGGTGTTGTTGATTACTATATCAGTCAACCAGATACGCTTTTCTTTTCCCTTGTTATTTGCTTATTTATCGGACCTTATCTGTTTTTTTATTTGCCTTACTGTACGCATTACCTGTGTGACGTATTACCTGCAAATCATTTAATGCGGAAGTGGGGTACTGTATTAATTGCTACAAAATGAGCTTTTAAAAAAGGTTTTTAAATGCGTGCTTTTCCCAACCATTCGATCAAAACCGCTTAATCTGGATCGTTTAATCTTTTCAAAGCGGTTGATCTTCCAAATCTTGTCTTTTTCCTCCTCATCTTTATAAGGTTCATCAAAAACCCTACCGAAGTTTTCCAATTCACAAATTTTTTTGAAAACTCTCCAGATTTCTTCTCTGCGATTCAAAGTGTTTTTCTTAAGTTTCAAAATTATCTTCCCGAAAAACAGAATCTGGTAATTTCTAATATTTTGATGAGTCCTTTTTCCTTTAAAATCCATTGATCTTAAAGATTTTGTCAATCGATGGTATCCTGTGTTATGCCTTATTGTTTCTTGGTTTCCGCATGTATTTATCGATTACTAGGCCTATGTATAGGTCTGATAATCAATATATCATATCTCTATGTTTATGCACAATCTCAATCGAGTCTATCTTATTTGTAGATGGCCACTCACGGTATGGGTAAAATAATGTGCAATTATGCGGGGGCGGCATTAAAGATTGTCGACGACAAGTTCGATGCGATTTGACATTACTCGGGATCCGGAATCAATGGAAGTGGAGCAAATTACGAAGAAAGGAGGTCTTGAGAAATATTATCTTTGCTCCTCGCAAATCGGTGATGCAAATATGAAGCACTCGAATTCCTAAGGAATTTAAGAGTGAATCTGGGCCTTCAAGGAGAAGAACTACTTTTCGTCGGTCAGCGGAGAAGATATCGGATCGACGAATCGCGGACATAACTTCGTCTGTTCAAACAAAAGGGATGAATCTCGCTGCAAGACTACTGGGGAGAATGAAGATGAGCTGATCGAAAACGAACTCTTGAGAGAGGTCGACAAACATCGGACCGCGAGTTTTGTCGGGACCAATGCTCAAGAGGAAATACCGATTGTTGTTTGACATATTGTCAAAAACAATCATGGGTATTGCGTTGACCCGGATGCTCTTACATCCGGTCAAAATATGCAATGAACATTTGCAATAATTGATGAAGCCAAGAACATCAATTGGCATGGGTTCCTAAAGGCCATTCTACTCCAAGAACATGAGAAATTTGGAATTGATGAATGGAGGCGAGGTCTATCGAAGAAGAGGATCAACAATCTCAACAAGGTTGCGGTTATCCTAAAGGACAAAATGCGAAAATGCCAAATGGGACGAGAATGAATTTGAAGTCCTACAAGGCTTTCCTCTCCACCACTTCAGCCATATTTGGACCACCGGACGATGATATCGCCCACACCCCAAAGGCGAAGAAGGGAAAGAGCAAGAAAGCAACCACGTCTACACGGATGGAAAAAAAAAAAAAACTGGTGAAGGCCGGGAGAAGAAGAGGCGAAGAAGGCGACGGGCCTCCATGACTCTGTTTTCTAGAAGATGAGTCGGATGAAGAAGGCGCCCGGATCGGCTGATCGCCACAAAAACGGTGAAAAATCGACGAGGCGGGCTTCTCAGGTGAGGTCGCTGAACATTCGAGGAAGAAGCCGGGATTTAGCGATCTCCTTCTCCTCCAACTCGAAACCGATTCACCGCTCGGACCTCGGGCTGCGAAAGCATGTTTCTCCTTCCTCCCTGCCGCGAACACGAAACTACATCGGTTCGCGAACCGGAACTTACATGTTGTGGAACTATAGGCACTGACTCCTGGCCAGAACCTCTGCGGGTCGAGCCAATCGGCCAACTTCCACCTACTCGAAGCACCACGAGAACCCTCCACTTCTCATCAACGAGGAATCACGGGCCGGACAATTCACGAGTCTAGATCATCAAAAAGACCATCACGGGGAAAATGGTCGAATGCAAATCGAGCGAGAAATTGATGAGATGTATCGGGTCAATGCAGCCCGTCACGCTATTAGAGAAGAAGTTATGGAGATCCTCACCTAGAGATCT
Organism: Stenogyne calaminthoides; assembly: GCA_037126765.1. Classification (NCBI taxonomy): domain Eukaryota; kingdom Viridiplantae; phylum Streptophyta; class Magnoliopsida; order Lamiales; family Lamiaceae; genus Stenogyne; species Stenogyne calaminthoides. Next base: position 5,884,815 of record JBBCBC010000003.1, on the reverse strand, counting down.
CGGATTAAAAAGCTTCTCGGATTTTATAATGATTATTGAGCAGGATGGGCGGTATCCGATGAGTTTTGCGGATTTTGATTTTGATATGAGGAAATCTGCTAAAAGTAGGATCACCGGTGGTGATAACTCTTGAATCTATCAAAGCTCGATCCGCGGTGGGGTTAAGCGATCAAAGGTGAACTGGAGGCTGGCGAAGAAGCTCTGGCGGATGCTACAATGAAGGATCGGAGGCTGCCGATGATAGTGGAACCGGTCTTTGCAGTTCATGACCAACCTTCGGAGGCGCAAACAAGCGAAAGAGATCCGGTGGACATAAAACATTCCAACATCTCACATCACGGTGATCAACCCGAGGAGATCGGATCTTGTCTCAAAGATCTCTTGAAAGAAGAAGTTGAGGAAGTGATAGCTGATCAGAGGCAGATTGGCCTCAAAGAAATAACATATCAAAGGGAATTTGCTATTTCCCAGATTGAGGCAATCAAAGATCAGTTCTCCCAAACTGTGACCACCGTGTGGTTGCCGAACTTATAAAATCCGTTGATGACAAGGTGATTGGTGGATCAACAACAAGTTTTCTTTTCGATGCTCTTTGAAAAGCTCGATTGTGAAGAGAAACTTGACAAACTGATTTTTACACTCTCTCTCGCCATGGAATCTGTCAAGACTGAGCTGATCTCGAAGGTTCAACATCTAACTGCTCAAGTTCCAGGTTTATCTGTTGCAGATCTCAATAGGGCAATATCAATCAATTTTGGATCCCTAACTTCCCACCTCACAGCTCTTTTTGATCAAACCAAAAAGGGGGAAGGACGGAGTGAGAAACCAACTGACATGATCAGAACAACAGAAGACCTAATTCAGACAGTTGAAGCCTATGGACAAAGACTAGACCATCTGGATCTCTTTTCTTGAAGTCTCTGAAAAAGATGGAAAAGTCAAAGGTAAGAAAGGTAGGCTGGCTTCTGGTCTTTGGGACATCACAAAAGGTAGGCGATCTTGGTCTTTGGGACATCACAAAAGGTAGTCTTTGTGGGTCTTTAGGACATCACAACTGTCGACCACTCGGATTAAAATAGTCACAAGCCTGACTAGCGGATCTGAGGCCGATAAAAGGCTGGTATCCAAAGAGCGGAGTTCTTTTGAAGAGGCGAAAAAGCGAAAAAAAGAAAGGGCGGAAAAAAAATTGAGGCGAAAATCAAGAAAAGATTCGGATCGAGAGCGAAGAAAGGAAAAATTTGAAAAATCGTACGGAACCTCAAACCCCAAAGAAGAGTTGATGAGATCATTCAAAAACTGCTGCACATGCTAAGAGGTTTGAGGAATGGAATAAGATCGAAGTGAATGGCTTCGGACGCTTTTTGTTCTTGATCTTGTTCCCGAGAAGAATCTCGGATGATGAATTCCTCTGTTGGTTAGAAAATAAATATCAGATTTTTACGAAGTATCCGGAAAATGAGGCCAAACTTATCAATGTAAAAATATCTCGCCAAGAGTATGATGTTGGATTACTCGAAGAAAGGCGGATGGCTCATTTGATGATGGCATTCGAGAGATTCTATTTTGACATCCCGAGCAAAACGCATATAAGCGATCCTCGGCGGACCAATGATGTCAAATGGAAACTATATCAGATTTTCAACGCGTACCTCAAGATCAAAGAGAGATGCGGAAGGATACAAGCCTAAAGAGTGAAGAATCGAAGACTTCTCGGGATCATTTGCTTTTAAATTTAAACTTTTACGATGTAACATGTAATCAACATATCTAATGAGAAAAGTTTATTTTACGATCCTAAGACAAAATCTCATTGTCTTACGATTATGTGCTCTTTCTTTGTTCTATATTTATCAAGCGTGTTTGGTTTCTCGGTGTATTGGTTTTTTTATCAAAAAGGGAAATTGTTGGGAAATTTATAGTTTTGATAAAAGTTCAAAAACACATGTAATAGGACGATCGGATTTTGTTAGGTGGTGATGTTTATATTACCGTTTATAGAATACCCAGTTGATAATTCTTTGTATAGAACAACCGATGTAATAGATAGGTCACATATTGAGGGGAACCTCAATATGTATGAAGTCGAATCTAAAGATCAAAGAAACGGTGATATCCAAGCAATTTAGAATCTAGAGAAGAACAGAAGATCGGATCGATCGATCTAGTCGGATATCTCAAATTTGAAGTCATAAAGCTCAAACTTCGAGAATACTTGAAGATCGGATGACTTCGGAAGATCGGACGGAAGACCTACATCGGTAAGTGCGCTAGTTGAAGCTAAGTCGGCCAAGCACCCGAAGACTCCATCAGGTGGTGATCGATTCGACCGATCAAGTCAACTCACCAGTGAAAACCGATGTTTCACCAAATCATCGTCGATGATCCAAACAAGAAGAATGTCAACCTTAGTTGGAAGAACAACAACAAAAGTCGTTTGTTAACCAATAAGAACTAGACACGTATGATCCGAGCGGTAATTCACGGGATTTGATCTTTGCTCTCTCTAACGGCTATAAAATACAAGTTCATGCTTTTCGGCCCATGCCGTTCTGAAGACGTCACATCAATCCTGCAAACCTACCAAATATAGCTTTGAAATTCAAATTGCTCTCCAACGGCTCTTTGATTTCAAGGTCTATAAATATGGGATCACACTTCGTGAGTGAAGACACAAAACATTTGAACAATCAAGAAGCTCAAGCAATTATCAATTTTTCATACGAAGAACACGATCAAGAAGATTATTTTATTAAGTGTTCATCCCATAAGTTCTTAGCATAGAAATCTTTTCATCTAGCCGATAGGCTACCTTAAACACTAGAAAAGATTTCATAGTTGGAACCAAAACAATCTTATCCAAAACCCAAAGTTAGGTTAAGTTGTTTAGCAAGAATTCAGGACTAGGGTTTCTAGTTTCGATTTAGGATCGGTTGAGTGAGAACTCCTTAAATATCTGCCGATTGTCTTTGTGTTGGACTAACACATAAAACTAAGTCCAGTTAGTTAAGTTGGTGCCCCTTGTGATAGGGAAGAGTTGACGTGGGGTTGGTTTGTCGAACCACTATAACTCTTGTGTGCCTTTACGCTTTGATTAATCTGTCTACACAATTGCACACAACCTTTAAAAGCGCATACATATTCTAAGTTGAGATCATTTAGCACCAAAAAACGACGATCGATCAAGCTCGACACTTGATCAAGCTGGTTATAAGACTAACTTTGGAATCTGATTTATAAAAACTGGTTTTTCACGGGTAAAACTTAAGCTTCCGCACACATCAGTTAAAGCGATAATTCTGAATCGATCGCTTATACGGCGATTAGTAAGTTGGTTATATCCCAATTGATTCACTCGCTTTTCTGATCAAAGCTGCTTTGCCATCACACCTGATCTGCACAAAAAGTTTTCAGAAGTCTATTCACCCCTCCCCTCTAGACTTCTGCCCTCACAAAACCCGTTCGGGACCTACAAAGAATCATCCCCTATTTATAGAGGGGGGGTTGGTCGAAATTTTGGGATAAAAATAATATGGGAAAATCTTTTTCTTGATCTCCAAGAAATCTTGAATATATCTCATATATTCTTTTCTCCATAATTAAAATATTCCACAAAAATCCCAACTCCTCTTGTTATGGGATATTTCGAAATTTTAAGAGAAAAGAAACCAAGATTTGGATCTTCTTGAATTTATGAGATATACTTGTATTGCAAGAATACATATCTTCCATAATATCCTTTTCAAGAAAATCAAGAAAATCTTTTTTTCCTTAATTATTCAAAAATTTCAAAAATTTCATAGTAAATAACCAAGTGGGAGATTTCTTGAATTTAATGAGATAATCTTGTATTCCACGAATACTTATTTTCATTCCATAACAAAATTCAAAGAAAATCTTTCTCATTCTTTTATTTACTATTTTCGAAAAATAGGATAAATAGGCAACATAATTTATTTTATTTTTAAACATTTTTTTCAGTTATTGGACTTTATGTTTGGGCTACTTGAGGGGCCTTTAGGAGAATTAAGAGTGGACCTTCCAATGGATCTTGAATTATCAATATTGAGCCACAATATTATTCAAGCCCATAAATATTAATTAATCCCACTACATAATTAATATCAGACTATCCATCTTAACCCATATTAGTGTTAATATGGCTCCCGGTTATTATTTCCCGTGTTTAAGATTATCTAGTCCATTAATTAATTCAAGTCACTGAAATAGCTTTCCATTAATTAATATCTTTTTGTCCTTGGTCAAGGAACGGTTCAACATTATTATCCATACCGAAAACTAGTTCCACTTGCAAGATTTGGTATGATAAATCTTATGAACCTCCCAAGGGGGAAAATCGAATAAGCGTACTTGAACACGATTCTTTGTATTATATCTTAGCAATCGCATGTGACCAATAATATTGCCCAAGATATAAGGTATTGAATCTCGTTGATTCTCTACCCATCATAAGTCAAAGCAACAATTACTAACCACACGCGATCCTATTTAAGGGACGAAGATTAAGAAAAAACGAACCACTGAGGTCTAATTCTTCCCAGTTCAGTGCTGAAGAATTTATCCTCCTGTAGGTCCTATTCAGTGCATCAGTCATGCACTAGTGTAATCTCTTGGTCAAGACAAGCCAATCTGAGCCTTACACTTCAACCTTCCACGATGGATTGTTCATTTCCATCTAGGTCGTGAATAGCGTACTTTTAGTTACAAGGGACTATTAATTTAATCTTCTGTGATCTGGTATCACTAAATTAACTACAATGTAACACGTATTATTTATTGAGCAGGTTATGCATTAAATATATGTAACATTCAATGATATTTAAAGCATCGATTGATAAATAATTTATTTTCGTAAATAAGATAGAAATTTAGTTTGGTTATACAAAGTAAAAGCATACTTTCCAGTATAACCCCAACAATCTCCCACTTAGACTCAAAGTTTACTTTTAAGTATACTACAACATGTCTCGTGTTGTTCCTAATCGTGACATCTAATGTCACCTACACGAACCTAATAATATCTCCCGCTTATACTCAAAGCAGTTAGCAAATGGTCTTCACACCCATTCCTTCCACATGTCTGCCGAATGTATTTCGAGGCGGACCCTTTGTGAATGGATGCGCTGGGTTGTCTTCTGATGCGATATTTGCCACCTCTATATCTCCTCTCTTAATGATTTCTCGTATAAGATGATATTTCCTTTCAATGTGTTTGCTGGCCTTGTGGGCTCTTGGTTCTCTTGAATTTTCAATCGCTTGCCCGGCATTATCACAATAAGCGATGATTGTCTTTGGGCAAATCGGAACTACATCCAAGTCCTTTAGGAAGTTCTTGAGCTAAACCGGCTTCTTTTTGCCGCCGCAGCGACTACATATTGGCTTCCATGGTAGAATCGGCGATGCATTTCTGCTTAACGCTTCTCCATGTCATGGCTCCTCCCCCCATGCAAAACACACTACCAGAGGTATATTTTTTGGAATCTAAGTCTGATTAGAAATCCGAGTCCGTGTAATCGATGGGGATTAGACTATCTGACTGATAAACCAACATTCTATCTTGAGTTCTTTTCAGATACTTCATAATGTTTTTAACTGCCGTCCAATGCTCTTTCCCCGGGTTACTTTGATATCTTGCCACCATGCCAACGGCAAATCAGATATCCGGTCTCGTGCACAACATTGCAAACATAAGGCTTCCGACAGCCGAAGCATAAGGAATGTCTTTCATGTCATCTATCTCATTTTGTGTCTTAGGGCACATTTCCTTGGATAGATGGATTCCATGTCTGAAAGGTACGAAGCCTTTCTTGGAACCTGCATCTTTGAATCGCTTCAAGCGATTGTCTATATATGAACTTTGCGATAAGCCTATCATCATTTTATTGCAATCTCGTGATCTTGATCCCGAGGATGTGCCGACTTCCCTAAGTCCTTCATATCAAACTATTTTTAAAAGCCATGCCCTTACATCCGACAACACCTTTACATCGTTCGATGAGCGGAATGTCGTCTCGTATAGTCTTAAGAAAACCAATGCGATTCGACACGCTTTTTGTACACATAACTTTCAGTATTTTCGTTTTGATCAAACCCATAAGACTTTATTACTTTATCAAAACACTGGTTCCAAGCTCTGTATGCTTGTTTGAGTCCGTAGATGGACTTCTTGAGCTTACAAGCTAGGTGTTCTTGGCCTTTTTCAATGAAGCCTTGGGGTTGTCGCATATAGATTTCCTCTTCAAGACTTCCATTAAGGAAAGCCGTCTTGACATCCATTTGCCGATTTCAAAGTCGAGATGCGACAACAATCGACAAGAGAATTCGGATGGACTTGAGCATTCTTCTGGCGAAAAGGTTTCCTCATAGTCGATCCCTTCTTTACGAGTATAACCTTTCACCACAAGCCTTGCCTTGAAGGTTTCCACCTTCGTCCGGTCCTCTTTTTCTCTTGTATACCCACTTGTAACCAATGGATTTGACCCGTTTAAGTGGCTCGACTAGCTCCCTTTTCTATTATGATCCATAGAACCCATTTTAGACTTTCATTGTTGTTTGCCAAGAAACCGCATCCTTGTCTTGGATTGCCTTGTCATATGTCCATGGGTGCGATTCATCTTGGTGGGGGACCAAGTCGAGGAATCTCTATCCCCATGAATCTCTTAAACGTCTTACAACCCTCCCTCTGACGAGGTTCGGGTTGTGTAAGTGTGTCGTTTGGTATGTCATCTTATGCAGTTAGCTTTGAGGTTAGCCCTTAGCTCATTTAAGGTAATCTCATACGGGTTTTCTTTCATTCATATAGTCTTCTTCCAAAAATCTAAAGTGGGTGCTTATTACCACATTTTGATCTTCGGGACCATAGAACATACACCCTTTTGTTCCCTCGGGGTATCTATAAACAACCTTAATTACGATCGAGGATCGATTTTAGGCTTCCTTGTCCAACATGTAGGCGGACACCTTTAAATTCTCATGTGTCTCGGCATGGGATTGCGCTTTCGGTCCACAATTCTTTGGGAGTTTTGGGAATTGATTTGGATGGCACCAAGTTCGAATATAAGCCGTTGTTTCAAGGCATGACCCAGAAGCGACTTGGGTAGATCATAACTCATCATTGATCTAACCATTTCTAAAAGAGTTCTGTTTTCTTTCGCTCTGCAACCCCGTTTTTTGTTGAGGGGTTCGGGTGCGATTAATTTGGGATACAATCCCTTCATCGACAAGTAGTTCAAAAACTCATCATTTGAGGTACTCGCCTCCACGATCGGATCGTAGAGACTTGATATGTTTTTCCCTATGATTCTCTGCTTGAGCCTTAAATTCTTTGAATTTCTCAAAAGTCTCAGATTTATGCTTCATAAGGAAAATATAGTCGTACCTTGAGTAATCATCAATAAAAGTGACGAAATACTCATAACCTCCTCTTGCTTTGATTGACATTGGACCACATCGTGCATGCGGCGACGATTTCTAACACTTCTTTGGCTCTATTCCCTGGCTCTGAATGCCCTCTTGGTCATTTTACCCTCCAAACATGATTCGCAGGTTGTGATTCGTTCAACTTGGAGAGACTCCAGTGAACCGTCTTCTACCAACCTTTAGATCCTCTTTGGATTAATATGTCCCAATCTTAGATGCCATAGAAGTGTCTCGTTCACGTCGATGAGCGTTTTCTTTTATCGGAAGCTTGATTGATGTGTTATAGGATGCATTTAAGTGAGTGGTGTGCACACGATTAATTGTATAGAGATTATTCGATAACGTTCCATGATGAGATAAATTTATCATAAAGAGAAATGGTAACAACTTTATCAAAAATGGCGAATATCCATCAAGGTAAAGTTTAGAAACCGAAATTAAATTCTTTTAAAAACTAGGAACGTAAAGAACATCTCATAAAATTAAAACTCTGTCTTCAAAGGACAGGTGCACTTCTCCCACTTCTTCAGCTGCCATTCTTGTAGCATCGCCCAGTGTGATGAGGATCTCACTAACACTAAGTTGTCGGGTCCTCTTGAACCCCTGTAAAGTGAAACAAACATGATCAGTGGACCCCGTATCCACCACCCATAAATGGGAGGCATATGCCGCTAAGTAAGTTTCAACAACTAGTGCGTGAGAATTACCTTTCTTTCCATTCCTTTTTAGGTTTGGAACAGGCTGACCTCCAATGTCCCTTTTCACCGCAGTTGAAGCACTTCCCCTTAATTGGCTTTCTCACTCCTCCACCTCCCTTCACCTTTTCTTTGCCCTTGGCAACACTTGAATTCACTTGCTTGTGGATTTTATCCTTTTTCTTGTTCTTACCACCCTTTGGCCTAAAAGAAGAAGAAGGTCCATTTGCCACCAAGGCTTAGCTCTTTTGCCCCAATATCTCCTCTGCCGAGACTAAAGCTTGCAGCAGTCGGGCATCGAGAACTCGATTGTTCATCGGTAGTTCGGCTGAATCGATTCAAAACTTTTAAAGAGAGTGGAGAATCTGTGAAATCAATTTGGGTCTCGATGTCGTATTGGCGCCAAGTACCTCAAGTTTGTTAAGGTGAGCCATCATCGAAGAGCGTGCTCCCTACGGCGTTTCCTCCACCATTTTCATAGAGAGCAAGTCCCTCATGGTGATCGATTAGCCACACGGTTCTAATGTTGAAACATCGCTTTAAGACTAGTCATAATGTCTGCGGCCCGGTCTCAACGTTCTGCAGTGTTGGTGTTGCAACACATCGACATTGAAGCCAAGATGGTACACTTTGCCATTTAGGGTTTGGGCGCTCACGGTCAACATACTCTTTCTTAACGCTTTAGTTGACTCATCATTTGGCTTTTTACGGTTTAGGTGTAGTGAGAACCCGGTTATGGCTTGGTGCAATGAGGACAATGGTAAGTTTCGACTCCAATCAGCGAAGTTTTCACCCGATAAGCAAATTGTCTTTAAGTATATTGAGCGATGGATTAAAAGGTTGCGACATGATGGTGAAATAAATAAAAATATGCATAAGCACAAATATATCACAAAGTTCGATCACATGCATCATATTAAAAAATCAAAAAAAAATATGAACATGCATCGGCCAACATCTCAAAAAAGCGGTTTAAATAAGTCCGTGGGTGGGTCATTATTTAACCACATTCAAGCGAGGTTACAAACAAAACGATTCTGAACCTTTAATATCACGATTAATAGTTGGCTCCCCCTTGACCAATACAAAATTAGCGGGGACTTAGGAGAAGTATATGCATATCAATTTTATACCTAAGTAATAACCATGATTAAATCTGAGAATTATTATTTCGCTTTGAGCGAGCCTCGTGGGGAGGGTCATAAATCATTTGCTAATAATAATTCACAATCATCCATTTGGAATTTATTCATGTGAAAGCCATCTTTTGGCCAATCCGTGAGGGAATTTCTCCAAAAGAATCCACAAATAAATAAATCATGGAGGTCAAAATTAATTCAATTTTATTATCAGGAATAAAATTGTCAATTAATTGTTTAACCATACTTAGTAATTTTTGAAAGTGAGATTTTTCAAAACATTTTCTCATGCATCACAAATTTAAACACAATTTAAATAAGCATAAAATAATGCATAAACATCAAAACAAAAAATAAACACATTGGGCACATATATCCGATTGTCACGGTTAATTTTATGTCATGTCTTGATCTCGAAGAAATCGTCTTCTTTACCTTCATCGTTAAAGATCTCAAAAAAGTTCGCCCGTCAAGCGGCGTCATCGACGATTTCGGCGGGTTGGGTGTCCGCTGCTTACTCCCGGCCGTGTCGAGTGGCGCACGATAGCGTCTTGCGCCCGAAGTGCGGCGCCGCGTCGCCCTGGATCCGCCCAGCTGGCGACATCGCCGGCGGTTCACCGGCAAAGCGTCCAAATTCCGCATTCGTGCGTGCCGCCCATCGATCCCGGCCATTACCTCGCCTCGCCAGCGTCCGCTATGCCGCCCGTCGCGCGGTGCGTCTTGTCGCGATGTCGCGGTCGCCCGTGATCAGCAGCGCTCGGCCATCGGCCCTCGCCCACCCCCGTTCGTTAATGCCGTAGCCGTGTCTTGGCGATGCCTCCCGCCCAGCACGTTTCGGCGTGGCCAGCGCCCTTAGCGCCCAGTTCGAATCCGTAAATGTCTTTTAATCCATCGTCTTAAATCTTGGCTCGCGTCCGGTTGCAATTATTTAAGAAAAATAAATAAACCTAGATCTAGACTAGTCTATTACATTGAGCGAATCAAACAAATCTAATCTACTCGTGGATTTTCTCTCACGAGGCAAAAGCGAATTCGAGCGAATGAATTAAAAACCACAATTTATATGCATGCATAAATATAAACATTCATCAAATACCATGGCAATTGGATACGGAAAAAAAGATCTAGCAATTCTACTATCTAATTTCAAATTTAATGAAAAGCAATTAAATTACAATTTAAAACTCGATTGCAAACAGAGGCTCGATGCGAGTTGTTGGGGAATTAATTGCGGGATCTATTCGGGATGAATATTTAAATACAAATTTAATTCTAACAATTATTACTAGCATGAATTAATCCTATATTAATTTAAATAATAATTCAACAACAAATCATGCATATAAGCGGTTCACATAAATCCTACTTGATGCGGAATTACTCTGGGTTTACGTGAACTAACCTGTTTGGAATGGCATTGGACTCCGTTGGCATGAACACACCAAAAAGCCTTCCCAAGTATTCCCAAGTCCTTGCTCGTCAATCCGGTGGAAGGAAACTCGCGAACAATTAACAAAAGGAAAAATAAATTATTTGTTGCACCACCTTTGTGGATTTCTAATTTTTCAACACATGGAATTACAACTGGGGATGAAAGAATCATCCCCTATTTATACAGGGGGGATTGGTCAAAATTTTGGGATAAAAATAATATGGGAAAATCTTTTTCTTGATCTCCAAGAAATCTTGAATATATCTCATATATTCTTTTCTCCATAATTAAAATATTCCACAAAAATCCCAACTCCTCTTGTTATGGGATATTTTGAAATTTTAAGAGAAAAGAAACCAAGATTTGGATCTTCTTGAATTTATGAGATATACTTGTATTGCAAGAATACATATCTTCCATAATATCTTTTTCAAGAAAATCAAGAAAATCATTCTTTCCCTTAATTATTCAAAAATTTCATAGTAAATAACCAAGTGGGAGATTTCTTGAATTTAATGAGATAATCTTGTATTCCAAGAATACTTATCTTCATTCCATAACAAAATTCAAAAGAAAATCTTTCTCCTTCTTTTATTTACTATTTTGAAAAATAAGAAAAATAGGCAACATAATTTATTTTATTTTTAAACACCTTTTTGGTTATTGGACTTTATGTTTGAGCTACTTGAGGGGCCTTTAGGAGAATTAAGATTGGATCTTCGATGGATCTTGAATTATCAATATTGAGCCACAATATTATTCAAGCCCATAAATATTAATTAATCACTACATAATTAATATTGCACTATCCATCTTAACCCATATTCTTTATTAATATAAATAGGTTATTATTTCTCGTGTTTAAGATTATCAAGCCCATTAATTAATTCAATGTTTGAAATAGCTTTCCATTAATTAATATCTTTTTGTCCTTGGTCGAGAGCGGTTCAACATTATTATCCATCACAGGAAACTAGTTCCCTTGCAAGATTTGGTATGATAAATCTTATGAACCTGAATTAAATCGAACAAGTGTGCTTGCAAGATTCTTAGTATTAAATCTTAGCAATTGCATGTGACTAATAATATTGCTTTCAAGATATAAGGTATTGAATCTAGTTGATTCTTTACCGTCATAAGTCAAAGGAATAATTACTGCACGTGATCTATTTAAGGGGCGAAGATTAAGAAATAACGAACCTTTGAGGTCTAATTCTTCCGATTGGTCTTTGGAGAATTTATCCTCCTGTAGGTCCTTCGGTCATCGGTCATGCACTAGTGTAATCTCTTGGTCAAAACAAAGCCAATCCCGAGCCTTATACTTCAACCTTTCACGATGGATTGTTCATTTCCATCTAGGTCGTGAATAGAGTACTTTTTAGTTACAAAGGAATTTATTAATTTAATCAACGTGATCTGGTTTCACTAAATTAACTACAATGTAAACGTCTTATTTATTGTGTTGGGATTATCTTTGGAAAGATTTAATACTTTGTGAATCAAATCATCTTAAAGTTACATATTGTTCGATAAATTTGCCCATAATAAATTGTGGAGGTTCATAAGATTTATCATACCAAATCTTGCAAGATGGAACTAGTTTTTGTTAAGTTATGGATAATAATGTTGAACCGTTCCTTAACAAGGATAAAAGATATTAATTAATGGAAAGCTATTTCATGGGCTTGAATTAATTAATGGGCTAGATAATCTTAAACACGAAAAATAATTCCCGGAGCCATATTGGTGTAATATGGGTTAAGATGGATAATTCAATATTAATTATGTAATGGGATTAATTAATATTTATGGGCTTGAATAATATTGTGGCTCAATATTGATAATTCAATATCCATTGGAAGGTCTTAATTCTCCTAAAAGGCCTTAAGTAGCCCAACATATAGTCCAATAATTTGAAAAAGGTGTTTAAAATAAAATAAATATTGTTCTTTATTTTTCCTCAATATTTAGAAAAAATATGGATTAAAGGGAGAAAGATTTTCTTTGAATTTTGTTATGGAATGAAGATATGTACTCTTGGAATACAAGATTATCTCATTAAATTCAAGAAATCTCCCACTTGGGTATCCATATATAGCAATTTTGAAAATCTTGAAATATAAAAGGCAAAAAAAGATTTTCTTGATTTTCTTGAAAAGATATTATGAAAGATATGTATTTCTTGAAATACAAGAATATCTCATAAATTCAAGAAGATCCAAATCTTGGAATCTTGACCTAATATTTCGAAAATATTCCATAACAACGATTTTGTGGAATATTATAATTATGGGAAAAAGAATATAGGAGATATATTCAAGATTTCTTGGAGATCAAGAAAAGATTTTCCCACATTATTTTGCCCTAAAATTTTGACCACCTATACTCTATAAATAGGGGATGATTCTTTCATTCCCAAGTACAATTCCATATGCTGGAAAAATTAGTAAATCCACAAAGGTGGTGCAACAAAATTTATTTTCCTTTTGTTAATTATTCGCAAGTGTCCTACTACCGGTTAGTCGAGCAAGGATTAAGGGAATACTTGGGAAGTTCTTTTGGTGAGTCTAATCAACAAGACGTTCTTGAGTCCCCAAGAGGTATGTTCCGTAAACTTCGTAGAATTCGCGTCGTAGGATTTCGTGAATTATTTATATGCATGATTTGTTGTTGGATTATTATTTGAATTAATATAGGATTAATTCATGCTAGTAATAATTATAAGAATTAAATTTGTATTTAAATATTTATCCTGAATAGATCCGTGCAACAACTGGTATCAGAGCCACGGTTTCGGGCTCTGAATTTTTTAAATTGTAATTTAATTAGTTGTCATTAAATTTGAAATTGGATAGTAAATTGCTAGATCTTTATTTGGTATCAATTGTCATGGAATTTAATGTGTTTATTTATTCATGCATATAAATTGTGGTTTTTTAATTCAATTAGATTTAGGATTCGTTTTTTTGCCTCGTGAGAAAATCCACGAGTAGATTAGAATTTGTTTGATTTGATCAATGTAATAGACTAGTCTAGATCTAGGTTTATTTATTCTTTGTAAATAAATTGTAACCCGGATCGGAAACGGATGAGCGAAGAATTAAAGGATAAAATCGAGCCGGTAGGTGGCTTGCGTCGCTTAAAAGCGTGCCAAAGGGAGGCCACCGCCTTCTGTGGATGTCTTGCACCCATCCAACCGCCATGAGGATCGCGCGTTACTGTCAGTATTCCGAACCTAGAAGCGTCTTAGAGAGGCATGCAGGCGGTGAAGCTTGAGAGGTGTCCGAGGCGCGAGGAGTGACTTAGCGAAGTGGCCGGCGGATGTGGGCGTCAACCCGGTGCGAGCTACTTGGCTTGGCGTTTCAAGACGGAGTTCTTTTGAGAGACGATCGAGTGGGAGAAATTCAAGGCGGCGTTTCTTCAAAATCAAGCCAAAAAAAATCAAACCATGATGATTGGATAATTTGTGCCCAATATGTTTATTTTTCGCTTTGCTTGATTTATTATTGTCTTTATCTTATGCTTTATTTAATTTGTTTAAATGTGTTTGCATGAGAGTTGCCCAATGAAAAATCTCACCATCAAAAATTACTAAGTATGTTTAAATGATTAATTGACAATTTTATTCCGGATAATAAAATTGAATTAATTTTGACCTCCATGATTTATTTATTTGTGAATTCTTTTGGAGAAATTCCCCCCACGAGGCGGTCAAAAGTTAGCTTTCACATGAATGAATTCCAAATGGATGATTGTGGATTATTACTAGTGGCGACGATGACCCTCCCCACGAGGCTCGTTCAAAGCGAAATAATGATTCCATATTTAATCATGGTTATTACTTAGGTATAAAATTGATATGCATATACTTCCCCGAAGTCCCTGTCAATTTTATATTGGTCAAGTGGGAGCCAATTATTAATCTGGATATTAAAGGCTTATAGCTTGTTCTTGTTTGTAACACTTGAATGTGTTTAAATAATGACCCACTGGCGTGGCTTATTTAAAAGCTGTTTTGAGATGTTGGGTGATCGTGTTCATATTTTTTGAGATTTTAAATATGATGCATGTGATCGAACCTTGTGATATATTTTTGCTTATGCATATTATTGTTTATTCGGTTCATCATATCATAACCTTTTAATCCTTTGTTCAATATACTTAAAGATAATTTGCTTCTTGGTGAAAACTTTGTTGATTGGAATCGTAAACTTACTTATTGTCCTCCTTTGCACAAAGCCTTAAGCGGGTTCTCACTACACCTAAACCCGAAAAGCCAAAAGATGAGTCAACTAAAAGCGGTTAAGAAAGAGTATCTTTGTCGGGGGCGTTCGAAATGGCAAAGTGTACCATCTTGGCTTCTATATCAGATGTGTTTCAACACCAACACCAGAACGTTGAGACCGCTGCAGACATCATGACTAGTCTTAAAGCGATATTTCAATATCAGAACCGTGTTGCTCGTCAGATCACGATGAGGACTTGCTCTCTATGAAAATGGTGGAGGAACGCAAGTAAAGGAGCACGTTCTCTCGGATGATGGCTCACCTTAATAAACTTGAGGTACTTGGCGTGAATCGACGACATCGAGACCCAAATTGATTTTGTGCTCAACTCTATGCGAAAAAAGTTTTGAGCAGATTGGTGAATTACGGATGAATAATCAAAAGTTCTAGATGCCTGATCGATTGCAAGCTTTAGTCTCGGCGGAGGCAATATTGGGGCAAAAGAGCCAAGCCTTGGTTGCAAATGGACCTTCTTCTTCTTCTAGGCCAAGGGGGTGGTAAAAACAAAAAAAGGACAAAAGCCACAACAAGTGAACTCAAGTGTTGCCAATGACAAAGAAAAGGTGAAGGGAGGTAAAGGAGTGAACAAAAATGACTAAGGGAAGTGCTTTAAGCTGCGGTGAAAAAGGACATTGGAGGTCGGACCTATTCAAACCCAAAGGAATGGAAAAAAAAGGTAATTCTCACGCACTAGTTGTTGAAACTTGTTTAGCGGTATGCCTCCCATTTATGGGTAGTGGATGGGATCATTTGATCATGTTTGTTTCACTTTCTGGGGGGGTTCAAGCGGACCCGGCAACTTAGTGGGAGTGAGATCCTCATCACCTTTTTGGCGATGTTATGAGAGTGGCGGTGAAGCGATGGGAGAAGTGCACTGTCTTTTGAAGAAGGCGAGTTTTAATTTTAAGAGATGTTCTTACGTTCGAAATTTAGAAAGAATTTAATTTCGGTTTCTAAACTTTTTCATGATGGATATTCGGTTACTTTTAATAAAGTTGTTACCATTTCTCTTTATGATAAATTTATCTGTCATGGAGCGTTGTCGAATAATCTCTATACAAATAGCTGTGCACACCACTCACGAAATGCATCCTATAACACATCAAGCATTTACGAAAAAAGCGTTCATCAAGCGTGAGCGAGACACTTCTATGGCATCAAAAGATTGGGACATATAAATCCAAGAGGATCAAAGGTTGGTGAAAGGCGGTTCCTTTGGAGTTTCTCCAAGTTGAACCAATTACAACTGCGAATCATGTTTGGAGGGTAAAATGACCAAGAGGGCATTTGGAGCCAAGGGAATAGAGCCAAAGAAGTGTTAGAAATCGTTCACATAGATGTATGTGGTCAATGTCAACCAAAAGCAAGAGGAGGTTATGAGTATTTTCGTCACTTTTATTGATGATTACTCAAGAATGCGGTTATATTTTCCTTATGAAGCATAAATTGAGACCTTTGAAATTCAAAAGAATTTAAGGCTCAGCGAGAGAATCATAGGGAAAAAGCATTATCAAGTCTCTACGATCCGTCGTGGAGGCGAATACCTCGCGATGAGTTTTTGAACTACTTATCGATGAAGGGATTGCATCGACTAATCTGCACCGGAACCCCTCAACAAAGCGGGGTTGCGGAGAGCGAAGAAAGCAGAACTCTTTTAGAAATGGTTAGATCTATGATGAGTTATGTGGATCTTCCCAAGTCGTTCTTGGGTCATGCCTTGAAGCGATGAGCCTACATTACGAACTTGGTGCCATCAAATCGGTTCCCAAAACTCCCAAAGAATTGTGGACGAGCATGAAGCCTGGTTTGAGACACATGAAGATTTGGGGGTGTCCAACCTCGTGTTGGACAAGGAAGCCGATAAATTGGATCCTCGATCGAGAATTAAGGTTGTTTGTGGGATACCAGGGGAACAAAAGGGTGTATGTTCTATGGTCGAAGATCAAAAGGTGGTAATAAGCACCCACTTTAGATTTTTGGAAGAAGACTATATGAACGAAAGAAGACCCAGAAGTGAGATTACCTTAAATGAGCTAAGGGGGCTAACCTCAATGCCAATTGTACAAGATGACATACCAAACGACACACTTACACAATCGGAACCTCGTCATAGTGGGAGGGTTGTGAAATAACCCGAGAGATTCATGGGAATAGGAGAGTCCTCGGACTTGATTCTGGGAAAAAGAATCGAGACCCATGGACATATGGCGAGGCAATCCAAGACAAGGATCTTGATTCTTGGCAAAGCAATGAAAGCGAAATGGGTTCTATGTTTTCATAACGAGTGTAGGAGCTAGTCGAGCCACTTAATGGGGTTAAACCCATTGGTTGCAAGTGGGTGTATAAGAGAAAAAGAGGACCGGACGGGAAGGTGAAAACCTTCAAGGCAAGACTCGAGGCGAAAGGTTATACTCAGAAAGAAGGGATCGATTATGAGGAAACTTTTTTGCCCGTAGCCATGCTCAAGTCCATCTGAATTCTCTTATCGATTCTTTGCGCATCTCGACTTTGAAATCTGGCAAATGGATGTCAAGGCGGCTTTTTGCGGAAGTCTTGATGAAGAGATCTATATGCAACAACCCCAAGGCTTCATTGAAAAAGGCCAAGAACACCTAGTTTGTAAGCTCATGAAGTCCATTTACGGACTCAAACAAGCATCCAGAGCTTGGAACCAATGTTTTGATCATGTTATAAAGACTTATGGGTTTGATCAAAGCGTGTTGAAAATTGTGTGTACAAAAATTTTCGGAGCTGCATTGGTATTCTTAGTACTATCGTAGATGACATTACGATCATCGGGAGCGATGTAAAGGTGTTATCGGGGCGTAAAGGCATGGCTTTCAAAATAGTTTGATATGAAGGACTTAGGGAAGCCGCTCACGTCCTTGGGATCAAGATCACTTTCGAGATCGCAAGAAAAGGATGATAGGCTTATCGCAAGCTTCATACATAGACATTGTCTTGAAACTATTGACATCGGGGGATTCCAAGAAAGGCTTCAATACCTTTCGGACATGTAATCCATCTATCTAAGAATATGTGCCCTAAGGCAAAAAGGAGATAGATGACATGAGAGGCATTCCATATACTTATTTTGTCGGAAGCCTTATGTATGCAATCTTTGTATGCGAGACCAGGATATCTGCTTTGCGTTGGCATGGTGGCAAGATATCAAAGTAACGGGGAAAGAACATTGAATGACGATTAAAAACGATACGAAGTATCGAAAAAAGAACTTCGGGATAGAATGTTAATTTATCGATCGAGATAGTCTAATCCCCATCGGCTACGGACTCGGATTTCCAATGGGACATAGACTCGGAAAATCTACCTCCGGTAGTGTGTTTTGCATGGGGAAGGAGTCGTGACATGGAGAAGCGTCAAGCGAAATCGTCGCAGATTCTACCATGGAAGCCGAATATGTAGGCTACTTACGAAGGCGTGAAAAAAGCGGTTTAGCTCAAAGAACTTTCTAGTGAACTTGAATGTAGTTTAAATTTGCCTGTGAGAATCACTATTTATTGTGACAATCTTGGGAAGCGATTTGCAAATTCAAAGGGAACCAAGAGCCCACAAGGCCGACAAACACATTGAAAAGGAAATACCATCTTATCTGAGATATCATTTAAGAGGAAATATAGATGTGGCAAAGATAGCGTCTCGAAGACAACCTAGGAGATCCATTCACAAAGTGCGCCTCTAAATACATTCGAGAGACATGTGGAAGGAATGAGTGTCAAGACCGTTGCTAATCTGCTTTGAGTATAAGTGGGAGAAATTATTAGGTTGACATTATATGTGACCGTTAGGCAATGTTGTAGTATACTTAAAAGCGGACTTTGAGTATAAGTGGGAGATTGTTGGGATTATCTTAGAAACTATGCTTTTACTTTGTATAATCAAAAGCTGAATTTAGGACTTATTTCTTTGAAATAAATTGTTTATCATCGATGCTTTTAAATATCATCGAATGTTACATATATTTATTGCATAATTGTTCATTAAATAGTCGTGTTACATTGTAGTTAATTTAGTGATACCCGGATCACATAAGATTAAATTAACAATCCTTGTAACTAAAAGTACACCATTCACGACCTAGTTGAAATGAACAATCCATCGTGAAAGGTTGAAGTGTAAGGCTCAGTTGGCTTGTCTTGACCAAGAGATTACACTAGTGCATATGATGATGCTTGAATAGGACCTCTGAGGAGGACAAATTCTTGAGGCGAACAAGGAAGAATTAGACCTCGGAGGTTCGTTATTTCTTAATCTTCATCCCTTAAATAGGATCATGTGTGGTTGGTAACTATTGCTTTGACTTATCATGGGTAGAGAATCAGCGAGATTCAATACTTTTTATCTTGGACAATATTATTGGTCACATGTGATTGCTAAGATTTATCGGAGAATCATTTGCAAATGCGACTTTGTTCGATTTGCCCCCTTGGGAGGTTCATAAGATTTATCATACCAAATCTTGCAAGTGGAACTAGTTCGGTATGGATAATAATGTTGAGTTGTTCTTAACAAAGGACAAAAGATATTAATTAATGGAAAGTTATTTTGGTGGCTTGAATTAATTAATGGGCTAGATAATCTTAAACACGGGAAATAATAAGCAAGGAGCCATATTGGTTGTAATATGGGTTAAGATGGATAGTCTGCAATATTAATTATGTAGTGGGATTAATTAATATTTAGGGGCTTGAATAATATTGTGGCTCAATATTGATAATTCAAGATCCATTGGAAGAATCAATCTTAATTCTCCTAAAGGCCCCCTAAGTAGCCCAACATATAGTCCAATAACTGAAAAAGGTGTTTAAAATAAAATAAATATTGTTGCCTTATTTTTCCTCAATATTTCGAAAAATATGGATTAAAAGGGGAGAAAGATTTTCTTTGAATTTTGTTATGGAATGAAGATATGTATTCTTGGAATACAAGATTATCTCATTAAATTCAAGAAATCTCTCACTTGGGTATCCATATAGCAATTTTTCGAAAATCTTGAAATATAAAGGGCAAGAAAGGTTTTCTTGATTTTTCTTGAAAAAGATATTATGAAAGATATGTATTTCTTGAAATACAAGAATATCTCATAAATTCAAGAAGATCCAAATCTTGGAATCTTGACCTAATATTTGAAAATATTCCATAACAAAGAGGAGGTGGGATTTTGTGGAATATTATTAATTATGGAAAAAAGAATATAGGAGATATATTCAAGATTTCTTGGAGATCAAGAAAAGATTTTCCCACATTATTTTTATCCTAAAATTTAGGACCACCTATACTCTATAAATAGGGGATGATTCTTTCATTCCCAAGTACAATTCCATGTTCGGAAAAATTAGTAAATCCACAAAGGTGGTGCAACATAATTTATTTTCCTTTTGTTAATTGTTCTCAAGTGTCCTACCACTTGGGATAGTCGAGCAAGGATTAAGGGAATACTTGGGAAGTTCTTTTGGTGAGTCTAATCAACAAGACCATTGCCTTCCCAAGAGGTATGTTCACGTAAACTCGTAGAATTCGCATCGTAGGATTTCGTGAATTATTTATATGCATGATTTGTTGTTGGATTATTATTTGAATTAATATAGGATTAATTCATGCTAATAATAATTATAAAATTAAATTTGTATTTAAATATTTATCCGAATAGATCCTTGCAACTTATTCCCCAACATATTGAGCGGTTATGCACTAAATATATGTAACATTCAATGATATTTAAAAGCATCAATGATAAATAATTTATTTGATAAATAAGGCGTAAATTTGGTTTGGTTATACAAAGTAAAAACATACTTTCCAAATTATAACCCCAATAAAGTTCACGTAGCTTTGTTGTAGTTTCATTCTTCTATATACAAGAATACAACCGGTGAATTTGGAATAATCATCCACGACCACCAAAGTGTATTTCGTCCACTTAAACTTCGATATATGCGGTCCAAATAAATCCATATGGAACAAGATTGCAATACTCTCTTTGGATGGAGGAGAAGGAATCCCTTTGAATGAAGTCTTGATTTGCGTTCCCTTCTGACATGCGGCACATATGTCCGATCCTTAGAAAAAATTCATTTGGGAGACCTTCAACCAAGGACATCCTTGCTTTATCTTGTTAAAGTCTTAAAGATCGGATGACTCATTCTCTTGTGGGAAGTAGTCGGCCCGGCGGTTTTTGGTACTCTTAACAATCAAGCATGTCATTTCTTGGATCTTGTCCCAATCTCAATGTAGATTGTTCCTTTTAGGGAGCTAGTTAGCAAGATCATTGAGTAACTTCGATTTACGATTGTGCATCTATCGTCGAGAACTCAACACTAAAACCGTTGTCGCAGAATTGAGATACAGATAACAGGTTGTGCCTTAAGCCATCAACGTATGAAACACCTATAAACTGTACATCATCGTTCACTAAGGTTCCAACTCCTCTGGTAAAACCAAAGTTGTCATCCCCAAAGAGAACTCGTGGGCCTGGCTTCTCAATGTAATCGCTGAGGAGATGTTCACTTCGATCATGTGCCTTGAGCATCCTTTATCTATGTATGTGAGATAGTTGCTTGTACACCTCCTTTATTTGCTAATCCCATGCGAACCTGCGAACAAATCAAATTTTAGGTACCCCAGTAGAGTTGGGTCCTGGGGGGTTAGCTGTACCTTTCGGGATCCAAACAAACAAGGCATTTCTATTGTAATCTTTAAGATCAGAAAGCCTTATTTGTCTCCCATATGCATCTACATAATCATATGTCTCATCATGTGCATTTCGATCAGTATGATTACTAGTGTGTGCCTTGGATGAATCAGAAGACTTGGGACTTTTCTTGTTGAGTGGTCTTCTTTTAATCGATGGGGCTCAGTCTTGGCGATCCTTGGTTTACGATTGTAAGGGTAGGATCTGTTGCTACCATCAAAAGATTCATATCTTTTCTGCAAAGATGGCTTGATCAGTTTACCTTTAGCTTCTTTGGTTAGGTAATCTTTGGTCATTAAGGGCCAGACTAGGTATTGTCCCTTGCGAGATGGTCCAGGCTGAGGCCTTCTCTGTTGATTGAGCTAAGGTCTCTTCAAAAGAACAGGATTCTTCTATTGATTCCTCGGCTAGTGTCTGATAAGTTGGGGTCCATTTATGTTCCCTTTCTGATCTAACACTCGCCTTGCCTAATCAGTTGGTCCTTTTCCCTTATCGATATAGATTTGGCATAATTTGTATCTTTATCGAAACTTCGTTTGAATACACTTTTTACGATGTGAATCGGATGGGACTTTGAGGATCAGGAAGGGTTCTCAAACCCAATTCCTTTTTATCGGTTGGCGTCGTTGATGTAAAAAGCGGATTGGGCACTAGGAGGCCGCCATCATCCGCCCTTGATTTACCTTTGAAAAATTTGGAAAAATTGGTTTGGTGGCTATGCGCCACCTAACCTGACCATCTCGTCCTTTTGGCGAGGTTTTTTAAAAAAAAATTATTTTAATTTTTTTTTAGTTCTTATTTTGTTGAATTTGATTATTGTCATTGATGAAACAATTGTTTAGACTTTTTTGAGCTCTTATTTTGTTGAATTTGGTTATTCTCATTGATGAAACAATTGTTTAGACTTTTTTGAGTTCTTATTTTGTTGAATTTGGTATTGTCATTGATGAAATAATTATTTAGACAATTATTTATGAATTATTATGACTATGAATTTAATATTGAAAATTGAAATACAGTATGCACATACATTTATTGACCCTTTTTTGCACCCTTGTGAAATTAAAAAAAAAAAACTAGGCGGAAATTCTAGGTTTTTAATATTTAAGCGGCTTAAGAACCGCCACTAAGCGTTTTAGGAGTTCTGCACCCTTGGTTGGCGCACGAAAATAGTTGTTCAAATCTTGAACAGTTTTAGATGATTTCGTGAAAACCTCTATTTTCTTACGCAAACTGTCCTCAATGGCTTTTAGATTCATGCATTCAGAAGAGTTCATCAAATTTAGCCTGAAGGACTTTGAGATCTTCTGCTTGTTTTAGATTGGTAGCTTGCTGTTCATTAATCAACTTTCCTTGATCAGAAGAGCCAACTTTTAGAACATCCACTCTGAATAGTTTCAGTCAATTTATGTTCAGCAGTTGTACTCTCTTTATTTTCTTTTACAAGCCGGACATTCTCTGCCCTTAGGTTATCATTCTCAACTTCCACTCTTGTATAAGTATCTATTGCATTAGAGAGATCATCAAGCAATTGGTCATTGTAGACCTGCGGAGGTTAATCTCTCAAAGAGATGTGCTTTCAAATGAAAGCAGGTGTGGAGCGAAACCCTGAGAAGGTTTAGAGATTACCTCAGTTAAATAAACCTTCTCGGCCATCGGACAAATGTCATGTCAGATGAGAAATTCGGATCGTTGACATAAATTCGGTGTTTGGTTATCGGGGAAATCTTCAGTTGGATGAGTATCTAGAGTCATCTAATGGTAGGTAAGAGTCGTCGATACCAGATGTATCTGCTATCATAGCTTTCCTATCTCTGTATCGTTGTTTTCTTATGTTTCTCTTCTCCTCTCTTTCCTTAGGGGTGAGTCCACATTTCTGTTTTTTGTAGTGACTGGTTTATCTTGATTGAAACATGTTTACATTAGGTGAATCATTTCTTGATAATTTACGTCGGTGTGACTTTCCTCCTTGCTTGTAATCAAAACTCTTTCTTTCTGATTTGTCACCACGTCTGTCTCCTCTGCGATCATCCTTTCTGTCTTCTCTTCGGTTATCTCTTCAATTGTCTCTTCTGTCATCAGAATGATCTCTTTCTTGTGATCTGTCAGTAGATCTCCTGTCTCTTCCTCTGCTCTATTTATAATCTTTGTAAAACTTTCTGTACTTTCCCATTTGAATGTTTGATCGTTCAAGTTTTACGGTCGTGAGCAATTTGTTCATCTTGCCGATGATGTTCCCCATTAGTTGGTGATCGTGAATCGCTACGGTTACTGAAATGCAACATTTTTCGTAGTTGTGGTAGCTTCAGAAGGACCATTATCTGATTCTCCACTTCTCTCTATTAGATCAAATTCATGCTCTTTCAAATTGAAGAACATATCGTTCGACTTCATGGTTCTAATATCTTGACAGTCTTTGATCATTGTTACCTTAGTATCCCATTTCTTTGTCAGTGATCTCAGAATCTTGTAGTTGATATCCTTGTCTAACATTACTCGGCATAAGTCACGCAGTTTGTTCTCGAGTAATTCTTCCATCTAGCTGATCAATCGTCTCATTTGGTAACATCTTTAGTTTCTCGAAGTTTACCAGTTCAGCTTGTAGTCTGATGTCCTTAATCAGATCATTACCTTTGCAGATTTCAGCAAGTGTATCCCAAACTTTCTTAACAGTCTTCAAGTACTTGACCTTCTCACGTGTGGTAGAATCCACCTGTTGGGATTATACTGAAAAGTATGCTTTTTACTTTGTATAATCGAAACTGAATTTTTGAACATATTCTTGAAATAAATTGTTTATCGCGATGCTTTAAATATGATTGAATGTTACATATATTTCTTGCATAAATTGTTCAATAATTAAATGCGTGTTGCATTGTAGTTAATTTAGTGGTACGGATCACATAAGATTAAATTAAAGGATCCCTATGTAACTAAAAATCGCCATTCACGACCTAGATGAAATGAACAACCCATCGCGAAAGGTTGAGGTGTAAAGCTCAGATTGGTTTGTCTTGACCAAGAGATTACACTAGTGCATGGTGATGCCTTTGAATAGGACCTACATGAGGATAAATTCTTGAAGGCTTGAACAAGGAAGAATTAGACCTCAGTGGTTCGTTGTTTCTTAATCTTCGTTCCTTAGGTCCTCATCACGTGGGATTGGTAACTATTGCTTTGACTTATCATGGGTAGCGAATCAAAGAGATTCAATACTTTTTATCTTGGGCAATATTATTAGTCACATGTGATTGCTAAAATTTATCTGAAGAATCGTGTGCAAATCGCTTGTTTGATTTGCCCCTTGGGAGGTTCATAAGCTTTATCATACCAAATCTTGCAAGTGGAATTAGTTTTAGGTATGGATAATAATGTTGAACCGTTCCTTGACCAAGGATAAAAGATATTAATTAATGAAAAGCTATTTGGTGGCTTGAATTAATTAATGGGCTAGAATAATCTTAAACACGGAAAATAATAATGGGGGAGCCATATTGGTATAATATGGGTTAAGATGGATAGTCTGATATTAATTATGTAGTGGGATTAATTAATATTTATGGGCTTGAATTATATTGTGGCTCAATATTAGATATTCAAGGTCCATTAGAAGGTCAATCTTAATTCTCCTAAAGGGCCCTGGTAGTCAACAAATAGTCAATAAGCGAAAAATGTGATTAAAATAAAATAAATATTGTTGCTTATTTTTCCTCTAAATTTTTGAAAATTATGAATAAGTTGGGAGAAAAGATTTTTCTTTGAATTTTGTTATGGAATGAAGATATGTATTCTTGGAATACAAGATTATCTTATTAAATTCAAGAAATCTCACTTGGTTATTTCATAAGAGAATTTTGAAATTTTGAAATATAGTGGGCAAGAAAGATTTTCTTGATTTTTCTTGAAAAGATATTATGGAAGATATGTATTTCATGAAATACAAGAATATCTCATAAATTCAGAAGATCCAAATCTTGGATTCTTGCATCATTAATTTTGAAAAATCCATAATTAGAGGAGGTGGGATTTTTGTGGAATATTTTAATTATGGGAAAAAGAATATAGGAGATATATTCAAGATTTCTTGGTGATCAAGAAAAGTCTTTTCCCCATTGGTTTTCTCTTGAAAAAAAATCGACCACCTCTCTCCTATAAATAGGGGATGATTCTTTCATTCCCAAGTACAATTCCATGTCTTTGGAAAAATTAGCAAATCCACATAAGTGGTGCAACAAAGTTTATTTTTTCCTTTTTTGTTAATTGTTGACAAGTGTCCTTCCTTAGGATAGTTGAGCAAAGGGCTAAGGGAATACTTAGGAAGTCCTTTTGGTTAGTCCGTCCAGAATTCACCGCCATCGTCAGAAATACGTTCACGTAAAACCGGTAGATTCGCGTAGGTTTTCGTGGCTTATTATATGCATGATATGTTGTTGCAATTATTATTTGAATTAATATAGGATTAATTCATGCTAGTAATAATTAAAAAATTAAATTTGTATTTAAATATTCACCCGAATAGAATAGATGCAATGCAACTCGTTCCCCCAACACCACCGTCTTCAAGATCGGATGTATGGCCACAATATCCAGATTGGACAATTTTCTCTCTTACGTGTCCATTAGCGAAGGACACTTTACGATTCTTACTCTAACTGGTTGAGTAGGATCTCCTCCTTGACTAGATTATAGTGATAGATAGATGACGATTGGTCATATCTCAAGAATCTCCCCATTCTGTTGATGATAACTCCCAAATGGTCACTTATGTCGAGACCCAGTCGGCGATTTACTAAGCCAGAGAACTGGGCGGATCATGATTCATCATTGCCATCTTCATCGGTGAGAACCACCAATCTTACTGCGTTTTTGGAGCAAAGGTTCTTACCTTTCATCAATTTTACACCTCGCTTCTTTCTTTTGCCTCGATAGAACCTTCCCCGGTTTGTTGGGTCTCTTGAGAGCGTGACTTTAGGTGATTACGCTTTCTTTTCTTTCTTCCCTCGATGGCGGGCTTCTTCCACAAAGAATGGGCTTGAAGAGCACCTTGAATTTAGGAACGGGTCGAATTGGCGAAGATATCCTCGCTTCTACGCACATCTCAAAATATATGCTATTTTGGTTGCATGGTGGATCTTGCCTTTAATCGTGATAGCCCGTCTACCTTCTTGAAGACTTTGGCTTGCTCACTCACCATCTGAATCAAAAATTTCACCCGGTTGAAGTCGGTGGTGGGTGAGGCCTCGTCGCCGCCATCAATCAGACTTGAGTTCTTGATCCGCTCAAAACTCCGTGAAGGCTCATGATGCTTTTGCTCACAATATCCATCAAACTTCGATATTGTGGCTTCAAATGCCTCTTATGCGGTGTAGCCTCAAATTTCCACGGGATTCTCGGCAATCTATCTAAATACTCTACTCTCTACCCAACATATACATAGCGGGGATCCTCTCCTCTATCACAAACCTCAAACACATCATTTAAATTCTCGGAATAATATACAATTCCCTTTTCAAAATCGATGTATTTGGATGAATGCTCTAAATGTGATCTGATAATCTCGGAATGCATACCATCCTCTTCATCTATCCTCAAATTCTGAGATGAACTCGATTACCTCTTTTGCATATTCTTGATCCGGGTTAAACTTTGCGGCGAGATGAGTGAGTTTGCCAATCGGATCATATGGAGAGCCTTCTCTTACGGTTTGGGTTGGTTGTGCTATCAAGCGAGACAACGAACTTCGTGCGAGGGTTTGTTGGTTTAATTTAATTTATCGAAAATGGTAGGAGCCATTTGAGAGATTGATTTGAAGATTTAGGGTTTAGGATTTTTACGGGCAAAGGGATTTATTTTGCGAGAGGATTTTGGGAGCGAAGGTTTGATAAAATTTGGCTTGAATGGCTTATTGGGGTATAAATAGTTTCGAGATCGTTGGGAATTCGCATGGGTTAGGTGAAAAGCAGCGGTTGAGATTAATCTCCGATTAATCGGTATCTGAAACGATCGATCTTAGAAAAGTAGCGACAAAAATATCCTCATTGGTCATTAATGTAACGAGCATTAAATATTATTGACCTTCTTTCGAATTTCAAGCGATCGCCCGAAAACATTCCTTAGGTGTTTTGTATTTATTTAAAAGATTGATCGAGCTTTACTTAATGATAAATGAGTTGCATGAGTCATTACTTCTTCGAGACTAATTTTCTCTATCGGTCTTCTTGAGTCTTGACCTTGATAAAATGTCGTTATAATCTTGGAAATCTTGAATGGGGTTCGATTATAACAAATCTTGACCTTGATAAATCGAGTTTCGAGACTTCGATTCGGTATTCCATTTTATCTGAAGCTTCTCGGTAGAATCGAAAAACTTCATGCATCGAAAACCTTGATTTTGATTTTTACTATACACACGGATCTAACATCCTAATTCGTGAAAGTTCTGAATCTTGATTGGCCAAAGGTTTTAATCGAGATATCGGCTCTACGCTTATCGGTATGAATTTTTCTCCATCTTATGTCTTTTCGACATGATCTCGATGAAGTGATACTTCGATATCCACATACTTGCATCACGGAGTGCAATACGGATTTTGTGTGAAATAATGGCACTATTATTGTCACAAAATATTGGTACTTCATTAGCTCCTAACTTTATAATCCCTTAATTGTTGTTATGAGCTAAAGAATAAAACCTGCAGCTTCCTGTGGCCATGTATTGACTTGATATCTGGTTACTCTTGAGGTTTGTTGAAACCAAGATATCGACTTGCTTCTGAAAATTGACAAGTTCTGTGGTGGACTTCGTCAATCACGCAACCTCCATGTCGGCATCACGAGGTAACCCGGTTAATTGAGGTTATCGTAATTTGGATGCCATAATCTCTATTCAGCATTGCTTATAAGATACTGCCCATTTATCTTTTTGGCCTCCATGTGACTAGCCTTAGGAGTTAGCTTGGTATCTTTTACCGCGTATCAACGACAAATGTTATCAGGCCTGCTTCGTGAGAGATATCCCAATGATCCGATGATTCCTCTATAATCGGTATGACTCCTTTGGTTGCCTTGAGCCGAGATCCATCTTGTAATTTAGTATTCATAGGAATCCTAAGCATTACCAGTCTGTACACCATATTTGT